>CM057056.1:62099500-62699500 GCA_029948455.1 Solanum rostratum | reverse complement strand
CAACCAAGAATACCCAAACACTTTTCAATTGATTTTCATGAAATTTTGCTTACTTTAAATATAGGTTTTGAAAATTATTGTTTATTAAATCAATTGAAGTGTGGGCTATGCTTTATTGATGATTTTAAGTTGATTTAAGCCCTAATATGTTGAATTACATTACTATTATGAATATTTAAATATGCATGGTCCCTTGAAAATTTGATTAAGCATGGGAAATGAATATTATGATTTGAATGTGGATTTTACCTATGGATTTACTTGAATTTCATATTATAATGTTGATTTTAGATTGAATCTATATTACCCATTGCTATTCACATATCATTCATAGCATATGCATTCGTGAACATTGAATTTTATGAAGATTATAAAGTGGGTTAAACCCAAATATGTTTATGTATATGATTTTGATAAGATTATGGTTATGACAAGAATGTGATCACATAAATGTCTATAATATGGCTCTTTGAGCATTTTGGGTGTTTACACCATTTCGTATATGTGAATAAGATATTCCTATGCATGAGAAGCATGACTATGAACTATGGTTTGACTTTTGAGCCCAAGTATGAATGATTCTGAAATGTGTTTGGCTCTTGAGCCCAAGTATGCATTGAAATTATTTGGAATGACTTGTGCCTCTCTTGAAAGCATGTATATGTATAAGTATTCTTGTGGGATGTTTGACTTAGCGCCAGTGGATTAGGGGCGTCAAGGCTATCCCTAAGTGTCCTCTCTATTTCCTTGAACTATGTGCCAGTATAGGTATGTAGTAGCTATTATCGAAAATACAGGGTTGTAAGGAATGGTTACATTTTTATATGATATGATATGATATGGAAATCCTTCTAAAAATACTGGGTCGTAAGGAAGGTCTCCATCAAACTGAAAAGACTAGATCATAAGGCGTTGTGTAGATTACCCTTGGCAAGTAATCTTCTCTTACCTATGGGAGGTCTATGGCGGACTAATTCATGTAATAGCTCGAATGAGTTTGATTTGTTGGTTATAGTCTATCCCCACTATATATGGGCATCATGACATTTTATGCATCATGAATTTCATAGCATCTTGCTATACTACTTTCCTTTGTTATATATGTCTCTTTCTATATTATGTACCCTTGCCATCTAACATTGAATACAGGTTTGATAAGTCATATGCATTGCATACCCGCATACTTAGTATATTCAAACCTACTAACGCATACTTTTACCTATATGATCTAACCATGTAGGGACCAAAAACTACCTTCATCCACTGTACAACGACTAGTTTGGATCTTGAGACACTTGTGTGTTGAGTCCTATCGTCCAAGGACAAACCACCATTCCTCTACCTATGATGCTTTATGTATGTCATTTACTTTGAGAGTGAGCCCAGTACATGTCTTCCGTCCTATCTTACGATTAGAGACATTATTGGACATCTTGTAGACTCTTTTACATTTGTTGTATTCGGAGATTTTTATTATGGATATGACATCTAGTGGATATCATTATGTGGATTTATGTGAGCATCATGATATGTTTTATGTTATGATGTGAAAGATCTTAAGTCCCGAATTACCCCCATAGAGTGACTCATACTTACCCGCCCCTTAGTCTTTATGTGCTACGTGTTATGTGGATCCATGTTAACCCCTTTCGCTATGACATCCCCATAGTGTGAGTCCTACTCTCCCGTCCCTTAGAACTATGTGTTTACTATCTATATGCGCTTCTGAACTAATGATGTGAATAAGGATACTTTGAGGCTTGTTTGGGGACTATCGAGCTCCCATTTGCCATGTCACTCCTAGACTCTAGGTCTGGTGACAAGCTTGGAATCAGAGCACTAGGTTTGTAAATGATCCTCAGAGTCCAACATGTCATGTCGAGTAGAGTTCTATTCACAAGTGTGAAATGGACCATCCTATGAGTGATGACGTTCGAGGAATTGTCTCACTCCTTCATGTCTTATGTCATGCTTTAGACCATATATTTGGTTTCCTTATCCTGATGGTATCCTTGTTACATTACAGAAGATGCCTCCACGAAAAGCTACCCTACCAAGACTGGCCCCGGCTTGTGAGGACCAAATTCCTCAAGGGCCTATGGAAGAGCCTATCTCTAATGATGAATTTCATACGGCCTTTTCTATGCTTGCACAAGTGTCACTTCTCAGACTAGGCTGGCTAAGTTTCCTCCTTGTGATCCCACTCCGGTTTCCAGGGTGAGAGATTTCACCCGAATAAATCCTCCGGAGTTCTATGGGTGATTGTCTTATGAGGATGCTCAAGAGTTCATTGATGAGCTCACTAAGGTGTTGATTGTTATGGGATTCACTTCTGAGGAGAAAGCTGAGTTGGCTTCTTATCAGTTGAAAGATGTGGCTCAAGTGTGGTATACTAAATGGTCGATGGAGAGCGTTTGTGGTAATGTTGTTAATTCGAAGAGTTCAAGTTTACATTTATAGATCATTTCTTCCCTCTTGAACTTAGGGAATCTAAGATGATAGAATTTATAAACCTCAAATAGGGTAGTATAAGTGTGAGGGACTATACCCTCAAGTACACAATGCTCTCCAAGTATGCTCCTATGATTGTGGTTGACCCCCGTGTAAGGATGCATAAGTTAATTTTTGGGATCTTTGACTTGGTTGTGAAAAAATGTTGTATGACTATGCTTATTCAGGATATGGAAATCTCTAGTCTCATGGTACATGCTAAACAGATCGAAGGGGGAAATCTCGAGGAGAAAAGGGTGCATGATCCTCATAGGGCCCGTTATGATGGTGGGTTCTCCAACTCCAAGGGTGGTGGTTATGGTCGCTTCCAACAGGACCAAGGTTCTAATGCTCGGGTTGCTAATTCTAGAGTGCCTCCTCCCAAAACACTAGTTGGTGGTGGTCCTTTGCTTCCTCGGTGTGACAAATATGGAAGGAATCGCGTGGGTTCTTGTGGAGAGAGTTGGTGCATGTTATGGGTGTGGTGATAAGAACCACAAGGTTGCTAATTATCCTAAGATTGCTCAGAAGGGTCAAGGTCAAGTATCTCAAAGTGGTCAATGCCAAAAAAGAGCTCCACAAGGTGTTTCTCCAAGAAAACACAGGTTCCATGCTTTGCATGCTCATTAGGAAGTTGAGGAGACTCCGGCTGTTGTGACTGGTATGTTAAAAGTCTTTGATTTAGATGCTTATGTTTTGCTTGATTCGGGTGCAAAATTTATCATTTGTGACTCCTCTGGTGGCTGTTAAGTTTGGTTTGAATCCTAAAATCTTGAGGGAGACTTTTTCAGTCTATACTCCCGTGGGTGAATCTATTGTTGCTCATAGGGTTTATCGGGGTTGTCTTATTTCTGTTTTGCATAAAGTCTTCTCGTGTGATCTTGTGGAACTCTAGATATGGCTGCAAAGAATAAAACTAGACCTAGATGTGCAAGAGTGATAGTGGAAGTGGACCTACTACAAGATTTTCTCAAACGAATCAATGTAGGATTGAGAAAGAAGACTAGTGAAGTGATAAAAAATGGATCAAGATAAACTACGATCAGGTTCCAAAATATTTTACCTCGTGTAGAAGTAGGGGTTATGTACATAGAATATGTAACAGGAGGTTTAACCGTCTGGAAATCAAAAATTGAATAAACTATGAAATAATCTAGGAACGCTTCCACCTGCAACAAGAAAACAAGTTCAGCATCGATCCCGCCAATTTATATAGAATGACATGAATAAAGTAATATATAACCTTGCATAAGACAAAGTCAAATCAACCACAAGTAATACAATGAGATGGTATGCAATGCAAGGTGGAAACAAGACCATCGCACAGTCTATCGTATATACCCCCGTCGAGCTAAGGCTCCATAGACTAAGGGGACACATGGGGACCTCGTAAGCCATATACCTCAATCACAATATATATCAACTACCTAGCCACCTAACTCGTGGTCAAGGACTCATGATAAGAATCCCAATATATCAACTACCTCCCCACCTAAGTACTTGTGGTCAAGGACTCATCATAAGAATCTCAATGTATCAACTACCTTGCCACCTAAGTGCTCGTGGTCAAGGACTCGTGATAAGAATATCAATGTAGCAACTACCTTGCCAACTAAATGCTCGTGGTCAAGGACTCATGATACGAATCACCATATATCAACTACCTTTCCACCTAAGTACTCGTGGTCAAGGACTCATGATAAGAATCTCAATGTATTAACTACCTTGCCACCTAAGTGCTCGTGCTCAAGGACTCATGATACGAATCACCATTCACAACTTCTCAAAATATCATGACATGAAGTATGAGGATGCATGCAATAAAGACACAATTATGGAAGCAACATTTCCTTCAATAAAAACAATAATGTTAAAGTTCTCAAAGTTTATCACTTACAATATTCACCCTCCTTTATACATATCGGGATACAATTCTCTTTTAAAATACTGCACCATATTTTAGTAACTTTACTTCTCAAGTAAACCATGATCCTCAAATATCATATCACAATTATCTATCAAATAGAAAAGAATACATAATTCTGCAACACAGAAAGTAAATGCCTCAAAAAGGGCTACAAATACATTGTCTCAAAATGAACACAAGATAGAGTGGAATAATGATAGAGTCCCAAACTAAAGGCTTACAACAAATAACAATGCTAGTCTTGAACGCTGCGTACTAGCCACGAGCTGGTTGAGGAGTGTCTGTCCCTACATGGTTAAATCATGTAGGTAAAATATGTGTTAGTACATTGGAATGTACTAAGTATGAGAGATGCAACACATGTATGAAATCGTAATGTGATCATTCATAAATATAACATATAAGTATTATGAGATAAGGATACATAAGTGAGCTTAAACATGCACAAGGAATATGGATCACTATGAATAAGAGTCAATGCATGAGAAAGCACATGCAATAGAAACATATTATGGAATCATAAACTTGTGGGAGTAGACCATAATCGACATATAAGACCATGTGAGCTACTACATGGAATCTAATGAACTCCTTCCATTAGGAAAAGGCCAATGAGCTCCTTCCATTGGGAGAAGGGGAACCTACTTGCCAAGGTAGATGTCCAAAACTTAGTTACTTCTCAATTGCATATTTCATAACATATGGGCTTACGTGCATCCACTAGCCTAGCCTAAAGGGCTCCTATGATGACACATAGTTAGGGACATTGACATTTAGCTTTAAGGAGTCATGCCTCAACTGATGGAATGAGTCCCAATCTCAAGTCCACTCGGTGCTAAGTCATCCCACGAAATCTTTAAAATATAACTTAGAATCATAAGTAGCAAATCATAAGAGTAGCTCGAACTTAGGAAGCACCAAGTAAGGATTGTCCTTTCATCTTGGGGACCCATCTTAACATCTTTAGGAGAATATTCAACATGCTTATAATCTTTGATAAACTTAATTTTAAAGCTCTTCTTTAATGCCCAAATGAAATTCACAAATCATATAAAGTTTTACTTAAAAACTAGTTGGGCTAGGTTTTTTAAATGAAACAATCATAAATCGCATAAAACATAAGCAAATTTCTCTTTTTTAAGGACCATCCGAAATGCCCACACTTCATCATTATTGAAACCCATCCAGGGGTCATTATCAATAACTAAAAACATGCATATATACTTAGTAAATAATCATAGGAATATCATGAATAGCATTTAATAACTTGAAACATCATAAAATCATAAAAAATATACATAATAACTTGGAGGATGCAATGAACCTAATAAAATATAAAAATATACTACACTATGTCTTATACTCCATTTATAAAAGATACTACACTATGTCTTGTTTCCCATTTATAAAAGATACTACACTATGTGTTGTTCCCCATTTCTAAAAGATAATTATGATAATATTTCAAGTGGAAAATAATTTTATTTGGAATTCATTTGTGGTTGTGCATTACCTTTACTTGAGAATGTATCCACTTTCTTTTTCCCTATAACTTCAATGGTTTGGCATAGATGTTTAGCAAGAAAGAAAATTGGTAGAGGAGAGCTTTGTGTCTAGATAATTATCCCTTTGGGAGTTGAATTCAAGATTGTCCATTTGGTAAAATTGTTCGAGTGTGGTTCCGACATTGAGGTAGATATGCCTATGCTTCTTTGAGATTGGGGTTGAGTCATTGAATATTCTTATGTTATAATCTATGGATGAGATCGTATCATGTGTTGGGTTGGAAATACTTATCATGATGCTACTATGAGGAATTTAATTATCTATGTCGTAGAATTATCAAACCGCATAAATATTTAATCAATCCACCGTACTGCACTTTTTGTTATTTAATTTTCTGAGAAGATTTACTGATTTAAAAATTACAATAACAACATAATTAATACTCTAAAGAAAATGATACAATATAAGTTGCAACTCCTATTTTTATATAGTGACAATAATAAAGAGAAAATGCTTATTATTTAATCGTCTTTTGTAAAAGATTATCTTTTAATGTGAATATGACATGTTGGAAAAGGGAGATAATTGTGATATGATATTTGAGGATCATGGTTTACTTGAGAAGTAAAGTTACTAAAATATGGTGCAGTATTTTAAAAGAGAATTGTATCCCGATATGTATAAAGGATGGTAAATATTATAAGTGATAAACTTTGAGAACTTTAACATTATTGTTTTTATTGAAGGAAATGTTGCTTCCATAATTGTGTCTTTATTGCATGCATCCTCATACTTCATGTCATGATATTTTGAGAAGTTGTGAATGGTGATTCGTATCATGCGTCCTTGAGCACGAGCACTTAGGTGGCAAGGTAGTTAATACATTGAGATTCTTATCATGAGTCCTTGACCACGAGTACTTAGGTGGCAAGGTAGTTGATATATGGTGATTCGAATCATGAGTCCTTGACCATGAGCACTTAGTTGGCAAGGTAGTTGCTACATTGATATTCTTATCATGAGTCCTTGACCACGAGCACTTAGGTGGCAAGGACATTGAGATTCTTATGATGAGTCCTTGACCACAAGTACTTAGGTGGGGAGGTAGTTGATATATTGGGATTCTTATCATGAGTCCTTGACCACGAGTTAGGTGGCTAGGTAGTTGATATATATTGTGATTGAGGTATATGGCTTACGAGGTCCCCATGTGTCCCCTTAGTCTATGGAGCCTTAGCTCGACGGGGGTATATACGGCAGGCTGTGCGATGGTCTTGTTTCCACCTTGCATTGCATACCATCTCATTGTATTACTTGTGGTTGATTTGACTTTGTCTTATGCAAGGTTATATATTACTTTATTTATGTCGTTCTATATAAATTGGCAGGATCGATGCTGAACTTGTTTTCTTGTTGCAGGTGGAAGCGTTCCTAGATTATTTCATAGTTTATTCAATTTTTTATTTCCAGACGGTTAAACCTCCTGTTACATATTCTATGTACTCACCCCTACTTCGGTCGACTAATTCCACCATTAGATGTAACTTACAGAACATACAAATAATAGAATCTCTTGTCGGTCCTTGTATGCCATAATTCCATCCAATATCCTTCCTTTTGCTATGATCAGCCGCCATTGAAACAAACTATTCATGGACAAATTAATATTATATAAATTAGTATACAACACAATTGTATTAATAAAGTAGGATTGCAATTTTTTTAGCAAAAAATAAGGCACAAACTCAGTTAGCAGTGAACTGCGTCTCTGAAACAGAGTTGCCAACAAAAAGAAGTAGAAAACAGAGAAACTGGGCCACTACCTCGTTGGAACAGAGAACACATATTAAGGAATTAAGAAGAAGGAGAAGACAGTAACTGAAGAAGAAGAAGAAGAAGAAGAAGAAGAAGAAGAAGAAGAAGAAGAAGAAGAACAGTAACAGAAGAAGAAGAAGAAGAAGAAGAAGAAGAAGAAGAAGAAGAAGAAGAAGAACAGTAACAGAGAAGAAAGAAGGAAGAACGACGAAAGAAGAAAAGAAGAAAGAAATGTTACCTGGAGAAGAAGCATAGTGAAGAATCGAGAACTGAAGTAGCAATGGAGAAGAAAAGTCACACTGGAGAACTGAACTAAGGTCGCGCATGTCCTTTTTACAAATAAACCCTAGAAAGTCTTTTTCATTATTAAAATTAGGGTATCTTTTAAATAACAATTAAAAGGCGGTGCCATAGGCGAGGCCTGGCCCTGTCTCCTTTAGTGTGCCTCTCATCGCCATTCAGATGTGCGCCTTGCCTTAACTGTAAATGGCAACACCCCATCACCTCGTCTCGCCTCTCACCTTAGGCACAGAGGCGAGTGCCTTTCAAAGCACTGGATTTTCCTCACAAAAGTTTTTAGGAAATTTGGTTTTTCTGAGATACTTATTGATATGGTATGGAGACTTATCAACAATAATTGGTACTATGTGCTAGTGAATGGTCAATCCTATAGATTCTTTCAATCTAGTAGAGGGATCAAACAAGGAGGCCCTTTATCACTAGTTTTGTTTATTATTGCTGCAGATGTTATGTCTAGAAGCCCCTATAATTTGTTTCTGGATAACAAATATATTGGGTATGGAATGCCTAAATGGAGCCCCTAGATTAATCATCTTTCTTATGTTGATGACACCATATTGTTTGGATTAGTGGACACAAATTTTGTGTGGCAAATGATGAAAGTGTTATGTGGATATGAATAAGTTTCAGGGCAAATGATTAATAAAAATAAGAGTTTTTTATATATTCATTGTTGGAATTAGAGTCAAAAGGATTACAGGAATAAGGATGGGGAATTTCCCTTTTATATACTTAGGTTGTCCAGTGTATTATGGTAAAAGAAATGCCTCATACTTTGAGGAGCTGCTGAGAAAGAGTACAAGTAGAATGAGAACTTGGCATAATATGTTTTTATCCTTAGGGGGGAAACACATCTTGGTGAATCATTCTCTAAACTCCATGCTGATATATTTATTGTTAGCCATGAACCCTCCAAAGAAGGTGATAGAATAAATTCACAAGATCTTTACTTCCTTCTTCTGGAGTAAGGTTGGGGGGTCAAAAGGAAAGCATTGGGTGAAATGGGAGAATTTGTGCAGACCACAAAATGAAGGAGGACTTTGTCTAAGATCACTGTTTGATATTTCAAATGCTCTTTTTGCAAAGCTATGGTGGATCTTTAGAACATCAACGTCAGTATGGAGTACTTACATGTGGACTAAGTATTGTAAAAAGGATCATCCTGTGATTGCTAAGGGTATTGGTGGCTCTCTTGTATGGAATAAGATGGTTGAAGCTAGACAAGAGATTGAACATGACATATGGTGACAATTGAGATCTGAAAACTCTAGCTTCTGGTTTGATAACTAGACAAAACAAGGGGCATTGTATTTTGTCGAGGAAAAATGAGTGGAATAAGATTGGGAAGTAGAAGACTTCATCAAAGAAGGAAGATGGGATGTAGATGCTTTAAATGAGGTGTTGTCTCATGATATGGTTGAATATGTGATTAATAATATTGGGATAGAACTGCAGGACATTATGATTGATAAACCATGTTGGATGCCAAACATTAGTGGATCCTTTTCCACTAAATCAGCATACCAATGTTTGCGAAGGACGGGGAAGTAAGGAACTGGATAGAAGAAATATGGATTAAGGGACTACCATTTAAAATTAGTTTCTTTCAATGGAGGGTATGGAATAGAAGAGTGGAAACTGAAGACAATCTAAAAAGGATGAAGATTAGCCTTGCTTCTAGATGCTACTGTTGTGCTATCTTTCAACATTAATGTCCCACCTTTTTCTAACATCTTCCATAGCGCAAAAGTTATGGAAGTATTTTGCTTCCTGTGAAGGTATTATAATTGAAGGATCCAGCCTATAGCAGAATATTACAAGGTGGTGGAGGAGAAAAGCTACTACAAAGCTAAAGATTGTGTACAAGATAGTCTCAATGATACTCATGTGGGAGCTGTGGAAGAGAAGAAATGCAAGGAGGCATGGGAAAAAGGTAAATTTCCAGAACCTGATATATCAGTGTCAACAATTAATTTTCTACTTCGTTAAGATCAAATTCCCATGGATTGCTATACCCAGAGAATGGGAAGGGATAATCGAAGTGTTGACTCATTACAGACCTCAATTACATTGTTATCCTATCAAATGGGAATTTCCAGACGATGGGTGGATAAAATGTAATTCAAAAGGATCCTGTGGGGGAAACCCTAGAGAAAGTTCTTATGGTTTTTGTTTAAGGAATGGGTCGGGAGATATTATCAATGCTGAAGCAAGACCTATAGGGTTAATGACCAACATGGAATCTGAAGTAAGAGATATGTTGAATAGCCTAAGATACTGCAGGGTTGCAGGACTACAACAAATAATCCTAGAAACTGATTCACTGGTCACCCAAAAGATAATAAAAAGGGAATGGAAGATTCCATGGAAAGTAGTAGCAAAGATGGAGCAAATACAACAGCTAATACAATACATTTAGGCTATTGTTAAGTGTACTTTTTGAGAAGCTAATCAGCTCGCAGATAAGCTGACAAATATAGCCCTAGATCGAAAAGAGACTATTCTATCATACATTTCAGCAGCTATTAGTGGCATGCAGAAGAATTTCAAACATGGAGAAGTCACAAATAGCAACAATGAGGATATAGACCAGGAATATAATTCCACATGAGGATTAATTACAAGGAGATATTACATGGTACTGAAGAGCAAAGTATTCCATACCGTTGTATGTGCGAAACATATATCTTCTAGTAATTACAATAGATAGGCTTACAAAAGAAGATCCGAAAAGAAAGAAGGCCCTACTGCTGGATCTGGACACAAAATACGGTCCAACTGGGAAAAAGTACTTGTGAGAAAAACACCAAGGGAAGCTCTGAAAGATTGGAAAGACATGGGGAACTTACATAGCATAAGAGCAATGAAGAGTGTCGTCTTCGTCTGCAAATAGAGGACCACACGAGTACTTTGAGAAACATAGAAAATAGAAGAAGGAGCACAATTACCTGGATTGAAGAGGAAGAACCAAAGATGAAGAAGAGGATACGATAGAACGAGACTTTCCAGAGACATCCAAAAAGGCAAATGAAAAAACAGGGTGATAGGTGCATAATGTCTTATTTTGTTTTAATTTTTCATGGATGTAATGGGCCAACAAACTTTTTGCTCCTGGTGTCACGGACTTAGAAACTCTTGCTAAGACTTTCGTGTTGCACTAGACGATTTGCTCACGACTCTTTCACATCTTGCAAATACTAGTAAGCCTTTCAACTAAGACCACTAAGGGAACACTAGATAGAAGATTTATAAGAGAGAAAGAGAGCTTTAGAAAGAAGGCTTTTATAGCTTGGAAGAATGCTTTACACTTGATTTCTGGATGCTGGATGGTTTGCAAATGGAAATGGCCTCCTCTATTTATACTACTCCTAAGGGGCCTGAGTGCAAATAATATTTACATGGCTAGTCCTCCATATTTACAATTTGGTCCTTTCTCTAGAATTCTCCACATACTTCTATACAATTCTAGAGAAGACTACATACTACCGGAACAATCTACGCGGATCTAGAATCTTCCGTAAATTACCCAAAGGCTCTGGATTCTACTCCTCCGTACAAAAATAAAGGCGGGTCCTGACACTCTCCCCCACCTGATGAGGCGATGTCCTCGGCGCAATGCTGCTATTGGAACTCC
The DNA here is from genome assembly GCA_029948455.1 of Solanum rostratum. Lineage (NCBI taxonomy): Eukaryota > Viridiplantae > Streptophyta > Magnoliopsida > Solanales > Solanaceae > Solanum > Solanum rostratum. Next base: position 62,687,828 of record CM057056.1, on the reverse strand, counting down.
CAGTCTCTACCTTTGGATTGCTGAAAATCTCTATGCCATCTGTTTGTGGTCTTCTCTGGAGTTCGCCCCTTCTAGCACCCGAGGAGCGCTGCCGTGGCTGGCTGTCCCTATTTCTGCTTGGCTTCCTTCATCGGCCCCTCCTCCGTCGACTTTTCCTTCCAGCGGGTGTAGAACACGACAATGGCGGCCTTAACCTTTTCCACGAGTTGCAAGGCCGATAATTGAACTGGTCTCTTTGACTTGGGCATCCTGACAAAGGGTACCATGCAGGAACCTCCCTGCTCCATGACCACGAGTTGTTGGAGGTATGGGTCGATCACCACATGACACTTTTGGAAATACTCCTGCCCAAGGATGATGTCAAAGAGATCTACCAGGGCGACATGGAAGTTGGTCTTGCCATTCCACTTGCCCACCTGTATGTCGACTCCTTAGGAACTCCACACACAGGAGTCATTGGCGTATTGACCGTCCTGAGCTGCACACTGCTTGCGTTATATTTCAGCCCCAACTTGGTTGCCGCAGACTTGGTCATGATGTTTGCCTCCGCGCCTAGATCGACCATGGCACGAGCGTGTCGTCCGTTGATTGTGAAGTCCGCGTATTGTGCACTATACTCCTTTGGCTTCTCTAGCTGCTGTGTGATCGCTCTGCACAGTCTAATCACACCCACTCATGTTGTGTCGGATGCCTCCCCCGACTCAGGTGTTTCTTCCTGTGCCTTCCGCTCCTTCCGCTCCCGCAGTATGGCACTAAGTCTCTTTAGTTCGGGGCACTTCTTGTAGCTATGCGGTCCCCCGCATATGTAATACTTAAATTCTTTTTTGTGTTGTGTCTTGCCCTCTCCGCTGCCTTGATGACCGACCCTCCTGTTATCAGGCCTGTGGGTATCATGATGCTTGGGGTGTGGCTGCCAACCCTTGCTTTTGCCACCATCTCCCCCACCTTGGTCATGACTACCTCCCGAGCTTTCTTCTCGGTCTCTGTCTCGCCTGTCATGCCGAGAGTCTGTCAAAGCCTCCGCTTGTGTGATGGCCTCGTCTATGGTCCTAACTTGTCGGCGTTCCAGCTCTGTCTGGGCCCAGTTCTATAGGTCGTCCATAAAGTGGAACATCATATCTTCATCCGTGAGGTTGGGAATCTGAAGTGTGAGGGTAGTAAACTCCTTCACGTAGGCCCTTATGCTTCCTGTCTGCTTTAGCTCCCTGAACTTTCGCTTCGCCTTGTAGATGACATTATTCAGGAAGAAGGCCTTCTTGAACTTAGCCTTGAACTGCTCCCATGTGTTGATGGCGCATAGCCCCTTCCCTATTTCCGAATCCTTGCATTTCCACCATAACATGGCCATTTCCGTCAGATACAACACGGCTGTGTTGATCTTCGTCTCGTCCTTCCTCACCTTGTTACAGTTGAAGTAATTCTCCAAGTGCCATAAGAAGTTCTCCACCTCTTGCGCGTCATGGACGCCTTTGAAGACAGGTGGCTTAGGAGCCTCAATCCTGGCCTCCCCTTCTCCAGCAATCCCTACGCATTTCCCGTCAGTCGCGCCTTCCTCAAGTGCCCTCATCCTCGCACCCATGGCCTCCATGGTGGCGCTCATGGCCTCCATCTTGCTCAGTGCCTCCATGAGCCGACACTCTAAGGAAGTGATGGTCTCCCTCAGCTCGTACTCCGCCGCCTGACGTGCGCCCAACTCTTTCCGGATGTTATCATTTTCTTCAAGGGTGAACTCCTCCAAGGTCTAAAACTTGCCACCGAACTGATTTAAGAGCTTGCCCAAGAACTCTACTGCTTGCTTGGCAGCATCCACCCTTGTGACCCATCCCATGTCGAGCGTGACATCGGCGGGCTCCTTGCCTCATTCCTTGTCACTCAACTCAGAGGCCGAGAGTGAGTGGGTTGTCATGGCCTCGCTTAGTGTCAGTCCGACCGGCACCTCCTCAACCTTCTTGGAGTTTTTCTTTCCTTTGCGTTTCTTGCCAACATCCAGCATAACATTGGTCGGGTTGGTGGCCTTGACGTCTCCTTCACTTGCCATGCGTCCCTTAGTTCAACCCTGCTCTGATACCCCATTGTTACTAAGACTTCCGTACGACACTAGTCGATTTGCTCACGACTCTTTCACGATCTTGCAAATACTAGTAAGCCTTTCAACTAAGACCGCTAAGGGAACGCTAGATAGAAGACTTATAAGAGAGAAAGAGAGCTTTCGAAAGAAGGCTTTTATAGCTCGGAAGAATGCTTCACACTTGATTTCTGGATGCTTGGATGGTTTTCAAATGAAAATGGCCCCCTCTATTTATACTACTCCTAAGGGGCCTGAGTGTAAATAATATTTACATGTCAAGTCCTCCATATTTACAATTTGGTCATTTCTCTAGAATTCTCCACACACTTCTATATAATTCTAGAGAAGACTACATATTACCGGAACAATCTACACGGATCTAGAATCTTCCGTAAATTACCCAAAAACTCCGGATTCTACTCCTCCCCACAGAAATAGTGGCGGGTCATGACACTGGGCTCATCTTTGTGGATTTGCTGCTTAAATAAAATTTAGTCCAATGGGGCATATTTAATTAAAAAAAAAAAGAATGTAATTATATGCTTTTTCCTTTTGAATTTTAGCTTGTTCCTCACCTATGGGCTTAGCCAGCATCGCTCATGATCCATAATTTAATTGGCGGGTATAACTCACAACATTTCCCGCTTTTATTAAAAAAAAAAGTTGAAAACCACCCGTACAAAATTCCCACACAGATTGCCGGAAAATGCCGACGTGGCAGTTGTATTCCGTTTCCGTGAATGATTTCCGATGGAAAATCTCGGATGAAGAGTCTCTAAGCGGAGCTGTCGAAGAACCGAGCTTAACCCTACCTCCCCAGCAGCTCCAATCCCTGCCTGATCTCTTGCGTCAAGGTACTTGTTTGTTTTCTTCAAATGTTTCAATTCTTACTTGGCATTAATCGTTTTGAGATGCAGGAAGTTCGAGATTAGCAGGGAATAGTGATGCAAGTTTTACGAAATTTCCAGTTTTTCGAACTGGATCAGGGAAACCTGTGGCAGTGAAGCAGTCTTCTATATCAAGAGCTCTTTCGATCCTTGGTGATGAAGACAAGGCGGTTTTGGACACAGGTGTCACATTTTATCCTGAATTATAATATATTATGTTGAAAATTTAATTTTCTTTTGATTTTTCTTAAAAGGTATGTCACTGGAAGTGATTAAAAATACAGTATTCAATTTGGCTTCAACATGCTTCAGTATTCACGGCCTTCGGATTTTTTGAAATAAGATCCAGAAGAAGAAATGTGTCAACTACAATAAGTATTTGACCTAAAATGAATTGAAAATTCAATCTTGCATTATTCTGTTTAGATTTGTCAATTTTAGAGAGACAGTGGAGTATGTGAGTCCATATCCAAGTCACTTGACTTTACCAAATTATTGTGCAGGCATAGGAATTGGACGAGAAAATGGTCTTGGTTTTCAGGAAGCTGTGTTCCAGAAAGCCTCAGGGAAAGCTCATAATGCTCCAGAATCCTTTTGTCCTTCTAGCTTGGAGAAACAGTTTAGCATGTCCAACTCGTTGTTCCAGACAGGCTCGGGTAAAGCAGTCAATATATCTTTGACAGGTCTTAATAGGGCCAAGGCGTTGTTGGGCTTGGAAAGAAATGGTGACCATGAAACATTTCCAGGTTCTGGAAAGAAAAATAGAACTTCAGATGAGCTCTTTGGTTTCCGGAATTCATTTCCTTTTCTGGAAGTAGAGGGCATTGCTAGCACAGGGTCTACTAATGTTTCAGCAGCTTCATTGTCTCCTTTTGATGTTAAATTTAACCCCTCAGCTTGTCCAGCAGAGGAGTTAGCAGCAGATTTTCTGTGTTGCGCAGATAAACCTCCTCTAATAAAGTTTCATACTGCTGGTGGTAGATCAATATCAGTTTCCAGTGAGGCATTGAAACGTGCAAGGAGTCTTCTTGGAGATCTAGAACTGAGGTGTCTTGTAGATGAAAAGGATGTGTCTGATCCATTGTTTTCTTTTTCGAAAGACCAAAAATCTGTTGATCAGGTCTCCACCAAAGAATTGAATTCTGATACTCCTGTTTCCCTCTTATCGGCAGCGAAAGGAAGTGGGTCCTCAAGCCTTTTTAAATCGCCATTTAGATCAACTTTGTATCACAAGAACTCTTCTATTAAAACAGAGAATCTCGTTCCAGCAAGTAACTTGATAAAGGAATTTGATGCTGTGGCAAAAGAAAGCACGACTAGGCTGGACCATATTATTCCACCAAATGGAGAGCCATTCAATAAGAACTCATCAGCTATGGGCCTTAGAGAAAATGACATCGCTTCAAAACCTAAATTGCTAGAACGGCCTTCCAGGAGTCCTTTGGTGGATATCTCAAATAGCATTGGAGCAGGATTTGCAGATAGAAACCAGAACTTTTGTCGGAAGAGGAAACCGGGGGGAAGTTTTGTTTCTCCATTCAAGAAGCCTCGAAGCACCAACGTCGTCAACCCTCTCAAACAAAATGATTCCAGTGCTGCTAATGGTATATTCGAAGTTTGTAATTAGACTCCTTATGGCTAGTCTGAAATCATTTTTGACAGGTTTCTATCTTTTAACTAGGGTTCTCAGATTTAGCACCAAAATTACCCTCTCAAAAAGGAAAGGTTTCAGTTCGATATCCATTCCATGTGACACGATTGTATATGAAGGAGTATCTTGGAAAGCCCTCATCAATCCTGAGCAAGGTTTGAATGGACCAGAATAATTTGTTTCCTTTGGTTGATGCCTTTGCTTTGGAAGCTGATACTTCTTATGTTTTGTGGAGATTCAGCTAGAGAGTTTGCCAGATGATGTGAGAAGGATGAATCCAGCTAGTGCAGAGACTTATGTGTTCAATGATAAATCTTGCTCAGGTTGCATTGGAGTAGAGTCTTTTTTGGAGATGCTGTCACAATCAGGAGCTTCCATGCAATATGTTTCTAAAAAGTAATTTTGTATACTTCATTGGAAGAATGTTTAGGAAAATTTGTTGGCTGTCAGAATGCCTGCTGTTGGAGTAGCTATAATCACCAGAAGCAACCAATTTGTTTAAAGTGTTGCATTGAATGATTGTTGACCTCTTGTAGCACTACGAATAGATGTTGGTATTAGTACCCATTAAATTATGCATGTGTGTCTGGCAGCTTTTGTTGAAGCCTACAAAATTATTTGGCTATAGCTTTTGCATTTAGTTCTGACATTGTTGAGAGTAGCAGGCGCTAGTATCTGCTACATTATTAGATCCGCGTATTGATCTATAGAGCTATAATCATGGGTGGACGGTATGAATTATCAGAAGGAACCAATTCGTTTCAAGTGTTGCGTTAAAAAATTGTTGCTGGTCATAGTACCCATTGAATTATGCATCTGTATGTGTCTGGCAGTTTGTGTTGAGGACTACAAAATGATTTGGTGAATAACGTTTGCATACAGTTCTGACATTGTTGAGATTTATTGCTCTTTTATATGCTACTTTCTCTAACATCCACTTATTGATCTATAGAGTTATAATCATGGCTAATGCGAGATGCTCACAAATATTCTTCATCATCCCAATAGGTGGATTACAAATCACTATAAGTGGATTGTTTGGAAACTTGCATCTTATGAGAGGTGTTACAGTGCCAAATTTTCCGGGAAACTTCTGACAATCTGCAATGTACTTGAAGAATTAAAATACAGGTATTTGTAATTCAGCCAGTTTGTGCATTTCCTCTTGCATCTCACAGATACGAGAAAAACATCAATTCCTCCTTTGGACAGATATGAAAAAGAAGTAAATCATGGTCATCGATCTGCAGTTAAGAGAATTTTAGAAGGAGACGTCCCACCTTCTTCTATGATGATACTCTGCGTTTCCAATATCTATTCCATTTGTGTCTCCCCAGTTGGACCTCAATCTTCACTATATCGCACGACTGAAAATGGAACTTGTGCAAAAGTTGAACTGACGGATGGGTGGTAAGAAAAATATGTATTTTTATCACTGTTATAAACCGGATTTCCTGATCATGGAATATGTTTGTTTTATAGGTATTCAATAATTGCTATCTTAGATATTCAACTATCCAAGAAGTTGGCTGCTGGAAAGCTGTTTGTTGGCCAAAAGCTTAGGGTACCATATTAAATTAGTGGTGATAGTCTATTCTTTGAGTAAGGGGTTGCCAGAATGTCATATTACTCACAGCTTATTTTGTCATTTGTAGATCTGGGGAGCTGGATTGTGTGGCTGGACAGGTCCTGGTTCACCTCTTGAGGTTGTTGCCTTTAGCAGCTTCTAAATAATTAATATTGTTGCTTTCAAGGGCTTTTCCAGTCTCTATTCATTTTTAAAGGCCTGCACTAAATTCAGGCACCAGGGACGACTAGTTTACTGCTGCATATAAATGGGACATATAGGGCTCATTGGGCATCTCGTTTGGGCTTCTGTAAGTATTAGTAACACCTAAAACTCATTACTTGCAGTTATATCTTGGCCATGCCATTATAATTTTTTCTTTCTCCCTTTTGTTCTGTCTTGCTACATGTAAACATTGTTAGGTAAAGATGGTCATATTCCATTATCATTTATGTCTATCAAGGATGGTGGAGGTGCTGTTCCAATAACATTGGTCGGAATTTCAAGGATATACCCTGTTCTCTTCAGGGAAAGGTAACTGAAAATTGCTGGGGAAGAAAAATTAGTTCTGATTCTGATGGCAATTAATGACGTCCAGGTTAAGTAATGGGGGGTTCGTTGTAAGATCTGAACGGATGGAAGCTAAAGAAATGCAGTATTTTAATGAAAGGTGATACCAAATAAACCCACTATTTGCTTTTTTGACTGCAAACGTGCTAAAAATTTTCTCTCCATCCTTCTCCTGGTATCTGCATTATGGATTCATTTTTAGAATTACTTAAACTTTTTTTTAAAAATAATAAATTGAAAAATCCATTACATTTTCTTCAATTGTTAGTAACTATCACTTAGATGCAAAAAGAAGTACTAACTGATGCAGCCAATCTTTGCCTCACTCTGGATGAGGAAAGCTATCATGAGTTTGGTTTGCTGTGCCTCCTTGCAACAAGCACCTACATCAAGGACTGGATGTATTTTCCAATATAACTTCCAACTTTCATCCAGTGCTGCTTCAATATTATTTGATATGTTTTATCTATGAATATCTGTAAAATGTACTGATAAAACCTATATTTGTGAGTTGTGTCAATCTAGACGTAGTAGCATTGTGGAGGGAGTAGTCTCAGAATCTCAAAGAGAAAAGAGAGAGGCCTACATCGGAAGTGACTATGAAAGTATAGAAGGAGCAAGGATTTTGCGGATACTTGAGAGTGCTGCAGAACCAGAACTTCTGATGGCTGAGATGACTTCAGAGCAGTTGAATTTATTTTCATCCTATCAAGCTAAGTTGGAGGTATGTTCATCTCCACCTGCTTTAGCCATAGGAGGCTAGTCATGATCTCCCTTTGTCATTTTCAGGCATTGAGGCAGTCTGACATGCAAAAATCTCTTGAAAAAGCTTTGCAAGCTGCTGGACTTGCTAAAAGAGACGTCACTCCGTTCATGCGAGTTAGAGTTGTTGGATTGACTAGCAAAGGTACACCATTGAAGTGCTGTCCAAAGGAAGGCTTAATTACAATATGGAATCCTACTGAGGAACAGGTATGAAATTGGGGTTTAATGTCCTCTTGGTTATCTGATTCTGCACTGAAATATTTTTCTTTAACCTTGTATCCTTTCATTATGCCAATGTGTTTCTCAAATGTGTACCAATATGATCTCTAACTGATTTGCTGTATAGCAATGTGATCTTGTAGAGGGTCAAGCTTTTTCTGTTACAGGGCTTACACCGATAAGCTCAGACTCTAGCACCCTTTACTTGCAAATGAAAGGATCCACAGCCAAATGGCTGCCTTTGTCTCCTCTGGCAGTTGAGCATTTTGAGTAAGTATCTGCTGTTTTCATGCTTTTACTGCACAAATTATACATCTGATACCTGTTCCTGCAGGGACTTTTTCTGTCCTCGCCAATCAGTTTCGTTGAATAAATTGGGTGAAGTTCCTATGTCCAGGTTGGTCTTGGTGGTAATATCTTAGAGTCAACAATATGCTCCTGAAGTGAGAAACTTCTATTTTACTTATTTTCTCACCTGGTTTCACTCAGGGAGTTTGATATTGCTGCGGTGGTGGTTTTTGTGGGGCAGCTTTATACAGAAGCTCATCAAACAAAGCAGTGGGTATTTGTGGCTGATGGATCCAAAGCTATGTTGGATTCTGATGAAGAATCAGAAACCTTGATGGCCATCAGTTTTACCTCACCACGTATAGGAACTGATTCATTTGCACCAATAAACTCCAACCTTGTAGAATCTACGGTGAGTATGTATTAAAATTAGCAGTATGTGATTTTCCACATAACCACCAGTATTGAACCTCTGATTTTCTGGAAGCTACTTATTGTGTATTTATTATCCTTCCTTTTTCTAATGACTATTATTCATACAACCTTCAGAAAAATCCTCTTCTATACAGCCATACGGGATATGGTGATATACCATTAACTTTTGTTGCTCAAAGGCATCTGGCGCAGTGTTGTTAGTACTGCAAATTTGATAAGCTGTCATTTTTTCTCTTATGGACTTTGCATGTATCCCATCCCGAATACTATGTCACTGAGGCACCCACGGTCCTGATCAATGAATTTAAAGGGTTGTACTGTAAAGTAAAATTCAAATGTCGATTAAGTCTGGTGTTTCTCTTTTTTGCACCTAGCTTAAATAATGAAGGTTTTGCAGGTTTGTTTTTGCAATGTCATCAAGAGAGCAAGAGATAATGTTAATAACCTCTGGGTAGCCGAAGCAACCGAAAATTCAACCTATTATTTGAATTATGATAATTCACATTGTTCTCATCTAAAGGATGCTGGTGCTTCTGCTGAAAGATGGGCAAAGATATCCGGCTTGGTATGTGTGCTGGCATATATGGTCATGGCATTATATATTAGCTGCATTTTTCAAACTAGTATTCTTCCTTTATGCAGAGGCTTGACAAGCTTAGGCGAAGAGTTCTATCTATAATTAGCTGATGTGGAACTTAAGCAAGGAAAGAGTGGTAACAATGTCACTCCACAGCTAAAGAAGACGATTGAGATGCGTGCATTTTAGGGATGCACACATAGTGAGACCTATTTATATAATCCTTATCCCAGTTGTCATTTATCTGCAACTTGATGGATATCAGTCGGTAAGTCATCAGATAATTTTAGGAAAGTCTAACTTCTAATACAAGACATTAGCCATAGTAAATTACTGAAGTGCATTTTATTTGATTGTTCAGTTTTACTAGTCGCCCTAATATGCTACGAATGTCCTCGTCACCAGAGTCAATATGTTGACAAATTACTAACCTTTCTCTTCTGTTACTTGCGCATCTTGTAGGCAAAATGATCCTGCCAACATTAGCTTTTGCTGTGGATAAATGGGATGTTACTGCCACTAAAACAAAACAATTAAGTTGTCTTCAGCAATTAGCGTGTTTGTTGGTTTTGGTTTTCGTCATCTTAGACCCAATTTGATGGTTTTTGAGGATATAGCTACATTCACGTAAAATGCAAATTATCTTATTGTTACAAATCATGAAGGTTTAATCACTATACGTAGTAAATTGGGTCCAATGGTGCAGGTCATGTTGTTTACTGGCAAAATGACAATTGAATTTTTTATGTGGTTGAAGACACATGTATTAATGTAACTTTGATTAGTCTATTAGTAATTAAATAACATAAATGATCTTAATGATGGTTGACATGAAATATTATCATGATCCAAGTTAGACGCTAGTTGTGACACGATTGAGAACTCGAAGGACTCCAATCAAGCATCTTAGCATATCAAACATACATGAGACAAATTAAATGGGCTTACAACTTTAGCGTTTAAACATGCCTCTAGTATCATACATGGGGGTGTAGAAAAATCCCTAGCTCACCTAAAACATGAAAGTAAAGAAGTTCAAATATAATGTGAAAGGTAAACTCAAATGGCTTGTCCCTAAAACATGAGGACTCACCAACTGAGCGAACGAATCTCCAATCTAGCCACAGGGAGGATGTGGATGATTGCCAGATCTTACATTATAATACAATGTGGGTAAGAGAAAGTATGCTTTAGTACTTTGAAGGCCAAATACATATGTAACCCCTTAAACTTAGCCCTAAATTTCATTTTGGCACTCCAACTCAACCTTGTTCCATTTTAACTCTTCAGCTCCAATTTTCATATATCATTTTAACACTTCTATTCAAGGAATCAACAAAATTGAGGAGGTTGTACTTCACATGTCATGACATGGCATAAAAGCAAACTAAAAATACATATACATGTGAAGTATATTATCCCCCATTTTGTTGATTCCTTGGGTAGAAGTGTCAAATTGGAATATGTAAATTGGAGTTGAAGGGTTTAAAATGGAATGAGGTTGAGTTGGAGTTCCAAAATGAAAATTAGGGCCAAGTTTAAAGGGCTACATATGTGTTTGACCTACTTTGAATGTACCAAGTATATGAGCAATATACATAATATAAACATGCAATAAAGTAGGGCATGAATCGTGAGATGCAAGACTAACGATTAATTAAACACATGAGACGTAAATCATATGATCATAAAATATGGTCAATGCATCAAAATTATAATAAAGGCTTAAAAGTAAACTTAGTTATTTTGTGGGATATCAACCTCAACTAACAATAAGACCATGCGGGCTATAATATGGAATTCGATGTAAACTTCTACATCGAGCAAAGAGGGGTTACTTGCCAAGGTACTCCATGAGAACATCTTAACATCATGGGCTATGTGTGGATTTACTAGCTAACAAGGCAATCTACGGGGGCACGTAGTTTGGAACTAGGGGTTGCTACTAGGGATTTCCTTACCAAGTTTCCACCACAAAGTTCTCTCGATGATGAGTCAAATCCCAATGGAATTGAAATCATAAGTAATTAAGTATATCATGGGAAATGTGAATAATTAATTACCTATCCAATTCATAAATCATCATTTATAAAGTAGCTCATTACAACAATTGATCCACTCGATGTGAGAATTTCCTTTCAACACCTTGAATCGGTGAGAAAGTGAGAAAACCTCGCAAACATTCATAAATCCTTGGGGATTACCATAAAACAATAATTCATCCTTTTCATGAGATTTGCATAAGAATCTTCTCATTCATGATCATAATTTACAAAAAGAACTAGGGCAAAGACATAAGTTCACATGTAATCAACTTAAAATCATGTAATCAAGAAAAAAATCATGCATAATTATATAGCATAAGATAAATTGAAATCAGTTGAAGTCCATAATCAATTTCATGAACCTTAGGTCACGTTGAGAAGAATTTTACTAAAAAACATTGGGAGCATGCAATTTAAGTCAATTCATGCATAATAGAATTCATAATCATAGAATAAAATTATAATTTATGGAGTTCAATGATAGAGCATAACACCCCAAATATTTCAGAACCAAAATTCGTAGAAAAAGATGAGAATTCTTAAGGGTTCATGGATTAAAGGAGTCCATAAATAAATACGCATATACCTTGAGTGAAATCCTTGAAGAAATCTTAGAAATTAATGGTTAGAATAGAAGAACTTTAGCTTGTCCTTCAATGGATCCTTGGAGAGGAATACACTTAGAGAGAATTGGTAAATTGACGAATGATTTAGAAATAGGGTAGATTTGATGTATAAAAATGGTTATGGGGGTAGTAATAGGACCAAAACAATGTAGTTTAGGGGTTAAGAGGTTAGGAAATGCCCAAAATAATGGACCACAAGCAAGGATCTACGGGCAGTAGATCTTAGCATCAGTCGTATGACCGGCTCATGGAAGCTAGGCAAAAATTTTACTCACTGAAGATGGATCTACGCCCCAAGAATTATGGGCCATAAAACCTTCTATGGATCGTCCTATTGGTTCGTAGAAAAATTCTTGCAAATCTTATTTTTGAACAAGTCAGACTCCATTCTATGGAAACCTTCTATGGCTCGTGGTTCCATGCACAGGCCGTAAAATTTCCAACTTTGAGGACCCCATCCATGAGCCTGGTTTATGGTTCGTAGACCCAACTATGGCTCATCCTCTCTCTTCGTAACAAAAGTACTGGGAGTTGTAATTTTTCACCCTTTCTACGATGACTTTCTACGGGCCGTAGTTCTATTTACAGTGCGTTGATGGTCCTTGTAAACCTATACTAGTCCATTTTTCTGCAATTCCTTATTACAACTTTCCAACTCTTGAGGTATTACAATATCTCGACCTTGAGAATATTCGTCCTTGACTGAAATAAAATCTAGCATAAGTAGAGTAGAAGAAAGACCTAACAATCCAACATGAATATGATGTCAAGATATATAACCTCCTTCTAAGTAGAGTTGAAGAAAGACCTACACCTCCTTTTTGAAGTTTAAAACGATCGTTGTCAAGATATATAACCTAACCAAGGTTAGGGTCGAACCCACAGGGAATATGGTAGACTTAGAGTAACTTCAAGAAACTCGAGTTGATTAACCTACTCATCTCCCTGGGGGGCGGGGCGGGGTTTTATAAACTGTAGAAAGAAATCCTAACTACGACAAGTGTGTGAAACCCGTAAGAAGAGTAACTAGGGTGTAGTGCTCCCCATGATTCCCTAACTTGATATTACCAGATAATTACATTCTTTTCTAGTGTATAGAATGGAGAACGATAAGTTAAGTTTACCAAACCCTTTGATCCAGGCAAGAGGTAAATTTCATAACGTAATTTGATCCATCCCCGTAGTGTGACATCACTAACCCTTACCTATTATTCCAGTACAACCTCCCGTTGATCTAATTTGGTTGATTAGATGAGAAACATCAATCGAATCCCGTTAATTACTCTCTTTTCCTATTCATTACTACCTTGACCCAATCAGTAATACTAGGCGAGTTCTAACATTAGCCACCATTAAAAAACAATCAAAACGAAGAGAATTAATTAATACATGCATGCACACTTTCCAAGAATTACAAATTATCCAATTTTACCTTGTTTGTTCTTCATGGTTCCCACAACCCTAGTTGTGGATTTAGCTACTCATTATCATTATAGATGCAAGAATAATCATGTTGAATAGCATAATTAAGCACGTACAAGAATGCAACTTTGAACAAGAAATCCAAGCTCTTCAATGAGAAGCACAAGTATGAATTAAGATCACAAAATTTTGTTCTCTAAGTGTCTCACAATGTTTTTCACATTCTCTACTGACTCTTTCTGGTTGCACTACGAAAAATAACCTAAAACACCTATTTATAGTATTTAAAATACAAAACCAAATCAAAATACAAGAACTGGGTTCGGCAGGCTCTACGACCATCTCTACGGGCCGTATAAAGTTCTATGTCTCGTAGTCGGGGCTTTGTGGACTTTATCTTCAATTCTGGGGTGGACTTCTACAAGACCTATTTATGGGAAGTAAAAAGACTTACGGCCCGTGAAGGGTTTCGTCTGATGACTTTTCAGCAACTCCCCACTTTTTGGTCCTCAGGTTACAAAATCATATATATGATTTGTATAAAGTTTTACAGCTTATCTACATGTTCGTAGATTCAACTTTAGAAATTCTCCCCTTTCACTGGATTTTGCTATAAAACCAACTCTACGGCGCGTAAAGGGTGTAGTAGAATAACAAAAACTTCAACTTCAACACACTTTGCCCAAAATCATGCCAAATCCTGTAATATTGCAAAACAAACATAAAAACACATCAAATCTACTAACATCGCTTTGAGAACACACAAAATTCCAAGTTTTAAGCATAGAAAATGTTGTATTTTGACACCACATCAACACCCATAACTTAAAATTATTGCTTGTCCTCAAGCGACGGACTCAATCTATATAAGTAGTATAGTAACACACAGACCTCAATCTAATGGCACACATCATCTCAAACTCAAGCACACCTACACCACTCATAAATGCATATTAGATTGCTATCAAGAAAACCAATGAAGATCAATACATGCAAAAGTGCAACTATGACAAGAAAGGCAATCATTAATAAGAAACAATCACTGAGTTAGTCTAAAATCAATAGTGCAATGCAAGTGCCCTCACAGAAAGAAGTCCCACATTCCACTCATAATGATATTTTTAGATTCAATGCTTGGGACTACACAAAATCACTCACTCTCACAAAAGATATTCTAGTACGATGCTCAATACCATATCATTTCCCCTATACGCTTGACTATGACCTTCGACTACTTGGACTCGGATCACTATAGGACTTTATTGTCTTGTAATGTAGGCTCAAGGGGCTTTGGTATGATGTTTTGGGAACATAGTGACTAAAGGCCCTCCTTGACACTGTGTTATGTTACACTTTTGTTCTACCAACACTTGTCAGTTTTTCACTTCATTCTCCCCTTCTCCAATTTTATGCTTTTCTGGGTGCCTTACTCTCATTTTTTAGCTTTGTCTTTTGTTTTCACATCATTTTTCTTTTTAGCTCTTTGATTAGGCATTTACTCATTTTCCTTGCACCCAGAGTATATTTTTATCCCCTTTTCCATGTATCACTAGCTTCCACCTCATTTTATGTGATTACCCTTACACCAGTCACTCTTAACTTAAGCTTTTTGCCTGAGTCGAGGTGCACAATATCCAACCTATGAACCAGGGCCACTTTTGGTAGCCACCCTCAATTTAAGATTTTTGCCTCAGTCAAGGTGCACAATGTTCAACGAAGGACCAGGGCTAATTTCAGGATTTTATATTTAACTAGGCTAGGTAAATTAGGGGTTTGCAAAGAGAAGAGTACATGCAAGGCTCAAACATTGGAATCAAGGGATACATTACACAATTGGGTGGTTGTTTAGGCTAAGCGGACTAATATGAACAATGGCCTAAGATCCTTTCATAACCAACTAACCTAAAGTCTAAGTCAACATGACAAGTTCTAAATTGAAACACAACATAAGAATTAGCAATGAAAGCTAACACACGCATTACACTGATTACACTATTATCAAAGACTCTCAGATCATGTTTTTCATCATAGTTTAACCTCACTTATCATAACAGGCAATGTCAAACAATCAAACTTGCATGGTTGCTATCAAGAATAACTAACAAAATTTTTGGTGGATATCATTTTTCACAAAAACAAACATATGTCATAAACCTCAATACTACATGCTAATAATACTACTTACACATCCTATATATGTCGGTTCAACAGAAAGTAAATATCCTTGGGGAAAATAGAATACAAGGAAGAAAACCCCTTAGATTCAAAATTTGGGATAGTTATAGGCCAAGGTTACTCAGACTTCACTGAGGCCTATAAGTACCCACACCCCACCGAAAAACTTTGCATTGTCCTATGTGCACAAAATTAAATAATAAAGCACAGGGGTCAATAAACATACCTGGGAGCCTAAGCGCCGGTCTCTAGCTGAGTCTGACCACCCTCAACCTACCTGGTGGCCTCCTCAGTAGTCGGAACAAGTCCGAAGGGTCCATCACCGCTCACTCTCCCTAGCTCATGAGCTTGTCGCATATCCTCATCTTGCATCGAGCGTATCCTGGCGAACTCATACTATTTTTTCTCTGTCAACACCACTTGTAGTCTCACTATATCAGGATCATCAATGTGGGGCCTCTTCCCGAGGGAAGGGGGTGATGTCTCCTCTGGAGCAAATAAATCAACCACTGCCTCTATGAGATCAGCCGGTGGGAACAAAGCCGGTGTTGCTAATGTTGCTATCATACCGGTCCCGAGCTGCTAGATCTCCGTCTGAATAGCCGTCATGTCTACAAACCATGTTGAGCTGAGACTCTACTGTACTCGCCTCTTAACTGCATTGTGCGGCTGTCCGCGGGCGTAAGTCTCTCCTGAATAGTGGCCACCGCCAATGCCTGTATGCGAGCCTCATCCTCTAAAATAGCCTCGCGGACCCAGGGCCGAATCTACTGTAATAACCGAGTCAGCTGGGATTCAGTGCGGGCCTGCCTCTATGCCATGGCCTGAATAGAAGCCGCTGACACATAAACCATGCCAATGAGTGTTGGTGGTGTGGGCACGGCCTCTGAGGTGGTAGTAGTAGTGGGCCCCATCTTTACATTAGTCTCTGTCTGTGGGGGCCCCCCTGTAGCGAGAGAATCACTGGTGGTAGTAGATAGAGGCTCAGGCGGTGGCACCATAGAAAATATCTCTGGCATCTGAATAGGGGGCGTGGTGCTCACTGGAGCGCCATTAGATTATCATAAGCCTTTATCAGGCTTGCATCAAGCGTCCGCTAAACCTCAATCAAAGAGTCCACGTGGTGTAATATTTCCAACCCCGACTCTATACAAAGTCTATAAATCAGTCAGGAGAAGGGGATAGAGGTGGACCTCTTCAGGGCCGCCTCAAGTATTTTCTCTGCAATCAGGCGAGCTTAATCAATCTCATAGCCAGCCAAGATGCTGGCAGCCAATACTCACGGTACAACGTGAGTGTGTCATCAGCAAGTATGGGCTGGATCTGTGATCTCACTACAACCCACCAAAATTTGTCGGTAAAGTTGAGTGAGACCTTCACAATGGGCTCTACTGATGTAGAAATCCACTTAGGGTTCAGGCCCTGCTTTGCGATGTTGTCAGCAACCTACCTCATCAAAGAGGCCTTACGAGCCTGGTCTCTCATCAGGTCCTTATCATGAGTCTGCCCCAATCTCCTGTTGAACTCTACTGTAAACCTAGGGGCTGGAAACTCAGGCTCAAATAACATGCAACGGATAGTAGTCTATGATATATCCACATGTCCACCCCTTACCCTCGTATGTGTCAACCGGGGCTGAGTGAGGGGTCTCTTCCCCTTGGGAAGAGAATAGAGAACTATGGTGGCGTAGGATGCAAAAAACTCTCGAACCATGACTGAGGAGTACTTCCCCGACGGTCTTGCTAGCCGCTAGAGTCTGTATCTGTGGTGGTGCTCTGAAGGCCTAGGACACTATCTAACCCTGATGTGATGATGCGGGGCTCCTAAAAAATATAACGAGCTAGTCAGCCATGCTCATTCTTTTGTATACCCTCCCGGTAGATGACCTGCATGCCCTCAACACCCCACCTGCTAGATAGAGCATCTAGAGGTGAGGGTGATGCCTGAGGTACTATTGAAGACTCTGACTTTGAATCCTCGCTGGATTGAGACTCAAACTCCTCTATGGAGGGAGTTATCTGAATGGAACTGCTATCCTTGTCGCCTCCCTCTTCAAACTAAGGAGAGTGGACAACAATAACCTGAGTTTGAGGCTACCCAGCCTGTCTAGTGGCAGCCCGTATCTGTGGCCGCTCAGCGTCCAGGTCAAGCTGACACTGAGCTCCTCTAATGATCCACTAGCCTCGGAGTTTCCCTGTTCTTCCGAGGGCTCATCTCGTAGTCTCTGCTGCATGGCCCATATCTCATCCTTTCTAGCTTTTGGGGCCGTGGCACCTAAAGTACACATATTTAGCAAACACGATTATCTCTATAAGTAAAGGAATGGAAAATAAGAATATTTCTGTAATGGTTACAGATGAGTCTACGAAGGCACTTTTACGGGCCGTAGTGAAAAGTACGAGCCATAGAAGGCCCTCGTAGAAGATAGAGTGCATTAAATTTAGCTACTGGAATTGCATTTACGAGACTAGGTATAACTCGTAGACTGAGTCGTAGATGTGATTCCAGTTTTGATTTTCTACAGGTAGGGCTTTATGAGACCTTTCTACGAATCGTAGATTAATCTATGGCTCGTGGAAGGTCTCGTCTAACAAAATATCAGGAATCGTCAAGTTTCTGGATTTCTTATGAGGGGAAACTATGGCTCGTGGAATGTTCCACGGGCTGCAGAAGACCCTCGTAGTGTGAAATACCCAGAAATTTTGATTTTCTAAGTCTATCAAACAGGTCCCAAACGACATGTTCAGCATTCAAAATCAGCATCGAAGCAAGACATTATGCACCCCTACATAATTTCACAAATTCCCAATGCCCCACATGCAATTATCACACATGACCCCATTGATTTTCATTTTACATGCTTATTTGGAAAACCAACACCGTTCAAATGTTTAGACATTAAGGCACACACAAGTAATTACATATCACTTTCAAGCAATATATTTTATTCAATTAAAATGACATGTGATGACATGGAATTCACATACTAAATTCAAACATGTCCATATACACAAGTTTTTGGCATTTATTACTGTTCCAAAAAAATGACAACACTTCAATAAAGATTACACACAAAATGCATACATAGGCAACCATGGATTTGAACCTATTAGAATTTAACTACCATACCCATCAATTAATTATAATCTAATCAAATAAATTTTGGTATTACAAGGTTTTTAGGGCCACGATCTTACCAAAATTCAAGCAAAAAGATGGAAAATCGAAGGAGGAAGCCAAACAAGGGTAAACCCTAGGTTGCTGGAGTTAGACGAAAAAACATGCTGGAATGGTGGTCGGAAGCCTAGGGTAAAAGAGAGGGGTTAGTTATTCTGGGGATTTGTAAGAAAAGTAGGGGTCAAAATTAACTGACCCCTTTTATACTTTGACCAGGTCGGTTGAAATAATTGGGCCCAGGCTTCTACGAAATCCCGATTATGGGCCATTGAGAATTCGACGGCCCATAGACCTCGGTCTCGTAGACTGCCCAACCCCTAATTTGGGAGATGGGTTTCATGGACCCATCTACGAGCCGTATAGTGAAATATTACTCATAAAGTAGGTCGTAGAACCCCCAACACTTAGTCAAAAGTAAGAAACTTACCTGGGGTCCACGAGCCCCATTCATGGCCTATAGTTTTATATATAGGCCGTAAAGTTGTCTTATGGACTAGAGTGCACATAATTTTGTTCAATGGAAGTGTTTTACAGTGTACGAGTCGTAGTTTGACATACGTCTCATAGAACCAGTTGTAGAAGCATTTCTTGCTGCCAAGATAGCTGACTTGGTCTTTTACCTACATATTCTTCACAAAATACCCTATTACCCAATATTACACTAGTCCAATGTCCAAAAATTACAACCAAAATACTAAATATTAAACTACCTACAAGTACAAAAGCTAAAAACAAACAAGATTACCACTATTAGATCAAATATCTTGGGTTGCCTCCCAAGTAGCGCCTAATTTGTTGTTGCGAAACGACTTAGATAACTTGTCTACTCAGACTTCACCAAGTGGCCAAAATCCATCTTTAAGTCATCTGGCCCCTTCATCGACTGATAGTTATTGAAGACAACTTCTTCATTATTCAATCAAAATTTGAGTTGGCTGGCTTCCATATCCACTAGTGCTCACCTAATGGCTAGGAAGGGCCTTCCTAAGATGATTGGGACTCTGAAGTCGACTTCGCAATCAAGGATCACAAAGTCCGCGGGGAATATGAATTCCTCTACTTTGACAAGGAGATCATATAGTATCCCCACAGGCTTCTTCACCGTTCGATGAGCCATCAACAATCACATGCTCATAGGAATAGGGGTTCCCAGTCCTAGCTTCTTGAAGCACTACTACAAAAGGGTCCTTTAGCAGCAATAAA
Organism: Solanum rostratum; assembly: GCA_029948455.1. Taxonomy (NCBI): domain Eukaryota; kingdom Viridiplantae; phylum Streptophyta; class Magnoliopsida; order Solanales; family Solanaceae; genus Solanum; species Solanum rostratum. Next base: position 62,668,153 of record CM057056.1, on the reverse strand, counting down.
GTATGGCTTTAGCGGCAATACTATTTGCCGCAATACCTAATACCGGCTAATGGTGTTTCGCCGGCAATGTTGGGGTCGGCAAAGCCTTTCCCGGCCATTGTGGGTATTGCGGGTAAAGAGTACCATATATTGCTGTTAAATACCATTAGCTTTTGCGTCCATTGTTTGCGGCAATTATATTGGCTACCAAATATACTTCCCATCAGTGAACTTTGGTCTTTTAGCGTCCATTGTTTTAGTCGACAAATCAAAATAAATAGCCGCTAAAAGGTAGTTATCTTAGTGGCAATGATTTGCGGCAATTGTATTGGTAGTTAAAGGTAATGTATATCGGCTAACTTTAGTCTTTTAGCATCTATTATTTTAGTCGATAAATCCTAATAAATAGCCGCTAAAATAAAGTAGTTTTAACGGCAATTCTTTGTGCAACTATATTGGCTGCTAAAAGTTGTTTGTATTCACTGGTAATGGTCTTTTAGCAACCAATAATAACTACTACATTTGTCAAACAATTATATATTGAAATCCATCGAACTTGTTGGCAAATGCTTAAAAATATATCGATATTAGTCCGTAAAATATAATAAATCTCCATTAAATCTAAACAAATAAAAGGAAGGAGTAATCTAAAATATGAACATCACAACTTATAAAAATAAACTTATATTGTGCTTACTAATATCTATCCTATTGAATAATGTCTTTGAATAAGTTTATAAGTCTTCTGCGTAATAAGTCTCCCAGTATAAAATTCGCAAACTTCAGATTATAGGACCTGAAAAAAATAAATTTGTCAAAATATGAAATGTAAAATATAAAAACATTGTAAGTAGTGTGACTAATATATCTTGCGCAATATGTGCTTACATCCACAAATTAAAGGATGATATTATAGAAGATATAAAAGAAAACAAATAATTCATGATCTCTAACAAATCAATCCAAAGATACTGACAATCTACAGGCTGATTTTGACGCTTGAAGTTGGTCAAAATCAGTATAATGTGTACAGATCCTAAAATGTGGTCAAGTAGACATGGACCACCCAAAAACTAGTGTACATAAACTAATAAAATGACAGCCTGCAGTGCAGTAATCATCAAGTTGTTCATCACTCTCACAAAAGTGATTGGTCGTGAAACTAATGACTATTGTTGCTTCATGCCTTTTGAAAACATCAATTTTTTTAATATTCCAAATATGGTTACCACTTGTCTCTTTGCTTTAGAAAATTTTAATGGAGGAGGGGTGGGACCAGGCGAGAAATAACAAAGAGAAACACCCTTGCCCAGCATTACAATTTCTTTCCCTTTTAAACATGAGTTATGCAAGACCTGGATGCATAGAACATCAAAGAAAGCATAAAAGCCCCAGATGTCAAAATAAAACACACTTTGAGCATTTGTAGATGCATTTCAGACTAAATCTTGAAACTATGATCAGATCATGGATGAAATTCACAGCCTCATCATTCTGTTTCAGTCATTGACATACAGCAATCACTTAATCAAGAAAGTAAGAAGTACTATATAAGAAATTTGATTCATCAACCCAAAAAACTTTACAAAGTAGGAAAACTCAAATAGTAGCAAAGGATAAAGATGAGTAGTACCGTGAGTTGGAGTAATTTCAGCACTACTAGGCATCCCTGATGATTGTCGTACTTGTTCTTGCCCATTGTTGGTGTTGGAAATCTGACAAACATTGATACATTAGTTAATGAGACATTTATAGGATCAGAATCTCATAAAAAATATCTAAGACTTGTACTCGAGTTACCTGTGCATTTGAGTGGTCATTGTTATCTTGAGACTGAGATTCATTAAGAACATACTTTTGCATGAATTGTCTCATTTGGAGTAGTTCTGATTGAAGCTTATCGTGACTTTGTCTCATCAAATTCATTTCTTCATTTTGTTTCTCCTTTAACTCCGTAATCTCCTGTTCTAGCCTTTGTATAACCTCATTAGATGAATCATCTACCACAATATTTTCAACGGAAGATCTACTACCCCATAGAACCGAAGGAGTTGGACCAAGTCCCAGACCACGAACATATCCACTTTTATCATTTCCTAACACTTGAGAATACACATCGCCTTCCAAGCAACCTTGTGAGATTGTTCATTAGTAGATCTTTCATTGTTGATCCAGATATCTTTCGTTTGCGGATCCAACGTGCGATATTAGATGCATAGCCATGTGGAAACTTGGCATTTCCCAGAACTTCATAAAACAACTCCTTTTCCTTCGAAGACATTGTGAAATAAGTAGGAGGAAGATAGGTCCTTTGATTAGCTCAATATTGTGGCCATAAGCGTGGTCTTATTTTCATCTCCTTCAAGTCTAATCGAGCAGGTAAGTTGTCTTTAGACTTTTTATCAATATCCAATAGTGTATAAATTATGTTGTCACACACATTTTTTCTATGTGCATCACATCAAGATTATGCCGCACCAAGTTATACTCCCAATAAGGAAGATCAAAAAATATGCTCCTCTTTTTCCATGTGTTATTCAACACTCCACTTACCCCTTCACTCGATTTTCCAAGAGTGAACTTTATATCTTTAACTTGATTCAACACTTGTGACCCAGATATTGTACAAGGTGCAGGTCTTGTTTCTTTAGTTCCATCAAATGATTTAGCATCATTCCGATATTTGTGGTCTGACTTCAAGAAACGTCGATGTCCCATGAAACAAAACTTTCTACCATGTTTGAGCTTTTTATAGTGAGTATTTATGTTGCAAGAAGGACATGCAAATCGACCAGAAGTACTCCATCCAGATAGAGTACCATATGCTGGAAAATCATTTATAGTCCACATGAGAGCTGCTCGCATCTGAAATATGTCCTTAGTAGAGGCATCGTAAGTTTCTATCCCAACATTCCATAATTCATTTAACTCTTCTATTAAAGGCTGTAAAAAGACATCAATATTATTCCCAGGAGCTTTTGGTCCAGGTATTAGCATAGACAGAATAAAGAACTCTTGTTTCATGCACATCCATGGTGGAAGATTATACGACATTAAAATTACTGGCCATGTACTATAAACAGATCTCATTGTGCCAAATGGATTAAATCCATCAGAAGCTAATCCTAGACGAACATTGCGAGAATTTTTGGCAAATTCTGGATACTTACTATCAAAACTTTTCCAAGCTTCTGAATCTGCAGGATGTCGTAGAACTCCATCTTTGTTGCGTTCTTCATGATGCCATCTCATTGCTTTAGAAACATCTGAAGACATAAATAATCTTCAACCTTGGTTTTAATGGAAAATACCTCAAGACCTTAGCAGGGATTTTTTAGTAGTGTTTTTCCATCTAGAAGCCCCACATATTTTGCATTCATTAACATTCTTATTGGAAAATCCTTTCCAAAATAGCATGCAATCATTAGGACAAGCATGAATTTTTTCATACTTTAAGCCCAAGCCTTCAATAATCTTTTTGGTCTCATAAAAGGAAGGAGGCAATTCATATCCTTCAGGCATTGCATCCTTCAGTAGTTCAAGCAAAGAATTAAAGGATTCATTTGACCATTTAAACATGCATTTTGTACGATAGATATGTAATAAAAAGGATAATTTGCTAAATTTCCTGCATCCAGGATATAATTCTTCATTTGCCTCCTTCATGAGTCGTTCAAACTTATCCACCTCTACATGAGATTGTATTCCAGGTACATTAGCAACATTTTCATGTAGGTTTGGCTCCTTCTCACCTCTTTCATTGATGTCACTATCTATGAACTGTGCAAAACCTCCAAAGGCATCATGTATCATTCCGCTCATATCATCACCTCGTACAGTTGCCTGCCTCTCATTATTTAATTCAGTATTGTTTGATCCTCTTAGAGACTCTCCATGACAAAACCAATTATCATATGATTGCATAATACCATTAACCACAAGATGATCATAAGCTGTAGCCCGATTTACTTGATGGATAAGTACACATTCAATACAAGGACATGAAATTTTCTCTCCTTCGTATTTTTCAGAAAATGCATGATTTAAAAAATCTTCAACTCCATCCAAGTATTCTTTACTACGTCTGTCAAAAGACATCCACCTTTTATTTATAGAACTGTTCATGATGCTGAAGATATTATCTTATTTTCTGCAATTATTGTAGGAGCTAAAAATATATTAGTTAAAAAGAGAGAAAACTAATCAAAACTATATTACAAATAAAATGTTCATCCGCCGTTTTGAGTTTTCTAGTCGTTTTGAGTTCTGAGCGTCGAAATTCGATTCCGTCGAATCCATCAGCTCCGAAATGCTGAATCTAGGCTAGGGGAACTTGCAGAACAGAATTTGGCAATAAATTGGAGAGTTTAGGTCCATAAGTTTATTTTTAGTCCTTAAAGTAGGAAATTTTGAGTTTTCTAGTCGTTTTGAGTTCTGAGCGTCGGAATTCGATTCCGTCGAATTCATTAGCTCCGAAATGCTGAATCTAGGCTAGGGGAACTTACAGAACTGAATATGGCAATAAATTGGAGAGTTTAGATCCTTAAGTTCATTTTTAGTGTTTAAAGTAGGAAATTTTGAGTTTTCTAGTCGTTTTGAGTTCTGAGCGTCGGAATTCGATTCCGTCGAATCCATTAGCTCCGAAAAGCTGAATCTAGGCTAGGAGAACGTTCAGAACTGAATTTGGCAATAAATTGGAGAGTTTAGGTCCATAAGTTCATTTTTAGTCTTTCAAGTTGAAAATTTTGAATTTTCTAGTCGTTTTGAGTTCTGAGCGTCGGAATTCGATTCCGTCGAATCCATCAGCTCCGAAATGCTAAATCTAGGTTAGGAGAACTTCCAGAACTGAATTTGGCAATAAATTGGAGAGTTTAGGTCCATAAGTTCATTTTTAGTCTTTAAAGTTAAAAATTTTGAGTTTTCTAGTCGTTTTGAGTTCTGAGCGTCGGAATTCGATTCCGTCGAATCCATCAGCTCCAAAATGCTGAATCTAAGCTAGGGGAACTTGCAGAACTGAATTTGGCAATAAATTGGAGAGTTTAGGTCCATAAGTTCATTTTTAGTCTTTAAAGTAGGAGGTTTTGAGTTTTCTAGTCGTTTTGAGTTCTGAGCGTCGGAATTCGATTCCGTCGAATCCATTAGCTCCGAAATGCTGAATCTAGGCTAGGGGAACTTGCAGAACTGAATTTTGCAATAAATTGGAGAGTTTAGGTCCTTAAGTTCATTTTTAGTCTTTAAAGTTGGAAATTTTGAGTTTTCTAGTCGTTTTGAGTTCTGAGCGTCGGAATTCGATTCCGTCGAATCCATCAGTTCCGAAATGCTGAATCTAGGCTAGGGGAACTTGCAGAACTGAATTTGGCAATAAATTGGAGAGTTTAGGTCCTTAAGTTCATTTTTAGTCTTTAAAGTTGGAAATTTAGAGTTTTCTAGTTGTTTTGAGTTCTGAGCGTCGGAATTCGATTCCGTCGAATCCATCAGCTCCGAAATGCTGAATCTTGGTTAGGAGAACTTGCAGAACTGAATTTGGAAATAAATTGGAGAGTTTAGGTCCATAAGTTCATTTTTAGTCTTTAAAGTTGAAAATTTTGAGTTTTCTAGTCGTTTTGAGTTCTGAGCGCCGGAATTCGATTCCGTCAAATCCATTAGCTCCGAAATGCTGAATCTAGGCTAGGGGAACTTTCAGAACAGAATTTGGCAATAAATTGGAGAGTTTAGGTCCAAAAGTTTATTTTTAGTCTTTAAAGTAGGAAATTTTGAGTTTTCTAGTCGTTTTTGAGTCCTGAGCGTCGGAATTCGATTCCGTCGAATCCATCAGCTCCGAAATGCTGAATCTAGGCTAGGGGAACTTGCAGAACTGAATATGGCAATAAATTGGAGAGTTTAGGTCCTTAAGTTCATTTTTAGTCTTTAAAGTAGGAAATTTTGAGTTTTCTAGTCGTTTTGAGTTCTGAGCGTCGGAATTCGATTCCGTCGAATCCATTAGCTCCGAAATGCTGAATCTAGGCTAGGGGAACTTGAAGAACTGAATTTTCCAATAAATTGGAGAGTTTAGGTCCTTAAGTTCATTTTTAGTCTTTAAAGTTGGAAATTTTGAGTTTTCTAGTCGTTTTGAATTCTGAGCGTCGGAATTCGATTCCGTCGAATCCATCAGTTCCGAAATGCTTAATCTATGCTAGGGGAACTTGCAGAACTGAATTTGGCAATAAATTGGAGAGTTTAGGTCCTTAAGTTCATTTTTAGTCTTTAAAGTTGGAAATTTTGATTTTTCTAGTCGTTTTGAGTTCTGAGCGTCGGAATTCGATTCCGCCGAATCCATCAGCTCCGAAATGCTGAATCTTGGTTAGGAGAACTTGCAGAACTGAATTTGGCAATAAATTGGAGAGTTTAGGTACATAAGTTCATTTTTAGTCTTTAAAGTTGAAAATTTTGAGTTTTCTAGTCGTTTTGAGTTCTGAGCATCGGAATTCGATTCCGTCGAATCCATCAGCTCCGAAATGCTGAATCTAGGCTAGGGGAACTTGCAGAATAGAATTTGGCAATAAATTGGAGAGTTTTTGGTCCATAAGTTTATTTTTAGTCTTTAAAGTAGGAAATTTTGAATTTTCTAGTCGTTTTGAGTTCTGAGCGTCGGAATTCGATTCCGTCGAATCCATCAGCTCCGAAATGCTGAATCTAGGCTAGGGGAACTTGCAGAACTGAATTTGGCAATAAATCGGAGAGTTTAGGTCCTTATGTTCATTTTTAGTCTTTAAAGTTGAAAATTTTGAGTTTTCTAGTCATTTTGAGTTCTGAGCGTCGGAATTCGATTCCATCGAATCCATCAGCTCCGAAAAGCTGAATCTAGGCTAGGGGAACTTGCAGAACTGAATTTGGAAATAAATTGGAGAGTTTAGGTCCATAAGTTCATTTTTAGTCTTTCAAGTTGAAAATTTTGAGTTTTCTAGTCGTTTTGAGTTTTGAGCGTCGGAATTCGATTCCGTCGAATCCATCAGCTCCGAAGTGCTGAATCTAGGCTAGGGGAACTTTTAGAACTGAATTTGGCAATAAATTGGAGAGTTTAGGTCCATAAGTTCATTTTTAGTCTTTAAAGTTGAAAATTTTGAGTTTTCTAGTCGTTTTGAGTTCTGAGCGTCAGAATTCGATTCCGTCGATTCCATCAGCTCCGAAATGCTGAATCTAGGCTAGGGGAACTTGCAGAACTGAATTTGGAAATAAATTGGAGAGTTTAGGTCCTTAAGTTCATTTTTAGTCTTTAAAGTTGGAAATTTTGAGTTTTCTAGTCGTTTTGAGTTCTGAGCGTCGGAATTCGATTCCGTTGAACCCATCAGCTCCGAAATGCTGAATCTAGGCTAGGGGAACTTGCAGAACTAAATTTGGCAATAAATTGGAGAGTTTAGGTCCTTAAGTTCATTTTTAGCCTTTAAAGTTGGAAATTTTGAGTTTTCTAGTCGTTTTGAGTTCTGAGCGTCGGATTTCGATTCCGTCGAATCTATCAGCTCCGAAATGCTAAATCTAGGTTAGGAGAATTTCCAGAACTGAATTTGGCAATAAATTGGAGAGTTTAGGTCCATAAGCTCATTTTTAGTCTTTAAAGTTGAAAATTTTGAGTTTTCTAGTCGTTTTGAGTTCTGAGCGTCGGAATTCTATTCCGTCGAATCCATCAGCTCCGAAGTGCTGAATCTAGACTAGGGGAACTTTTAGAACTGAATTTGGCAATAAATTGGAGAGTTTAGGTCCATAAGTTCATTTTTAGTCTTTAAAGTTGAAAATTTTGAGTTTTCTAGTCGTTTTGAGTTCTGAGCGTCAGAATTTGATTCTGTCGATTCCATCAGCTCCGAAATGCTGAATCTAGGCTAGGGGTACTTGCAGAACTGAATTTGGCAATAAATTGGAGAGTTTAGGTCCTTAAGTTCATTTTTAGTCTTTAAAGTTGGAAATTTTGAGTTTTCTAGTCGTTTTGAGTTCTGAGCGTCGGAATTCGATTCCGTCGAATCCATTAGCTCCGAAATGCTGAATCTAGGCTAGGGGAACTTGAAGAACTGAATTTTGCAATAAATTGGAGAGTTTAGGTCCTTAAGTTCATTTTTAGTCTTTAAAGTTGGAAATTTTGAGTTTTCTAGTCGTTTTGAGTTCTGAGCGTCGGAATTCGATTCCGTCGAATCCATCAGCTCCGAAATGCTAAATCTAGGTTAGGAGAACTTCCAGAACTGAATTTGGCAGTAAATTGGAGAGTTTAGGTCCATAAGTTCATTTTTAGTCTTTAAAGTTGAAAATTTTGAGTTTTCTAGTCATTTTGAGTTTTGAGCGTCGGAATTCGATTCCGTCGAATCCATCAGCTCCGAAATGCTGAATCTAAGCTAGGGGAACTTGCAGAACTTAATTTGGCAATAAATTGGAGAGTTTAGGTCCATAAGTTCATTTTTAGTCTTTAAAGTAGGAGGTTTTGAGTTTTCTAGCCGTTTTGAGTTCTGAGCGTCGGAATTCGATTCCGTCGAATCCATTAGCTCCGAAATGCTGAATCTAGGCTAGGGGAACTTGAAGAACTGAATTTTGCAATAAATTGGAGAGTTTAGGTCCTTAAGTTCATTTTTAGTCTTTAAAGTTGGAAATTTTGAGTTTTCTAGTCGTTTTGAATTCTGAGCGTCGGAATTCGATTCCGTTGAATCCATTAGCTCCGAAATGCTGAATCTAGGCTAGGGGAACTTGAAGAACTGAATTTTGCAATAAATTGGAGAGTTTAGGTCCTTATGTTCATTTTTAGTCTTTAAAGTTGGAAATTTTGAGTTTTCTAGTCGTTTTGAGTTCTGAGCGTCGGAATTTGATTCCGTCGAATCCATCAGCTCCGAAATGCTGAATCTAAGCTAGGGGAACTTGCAGAACTTAATTTGGCAATAAATTGGAGAGTTTAGGTCCATAAGTTCATTTTTAGTCTTTAAAGTAGGAGGTTTTGAGTTTTCTAGTCGTTTTGAGTTCTGAGCGTCGGAATTCGATTCCGTCGAATCCATTAGCTCCGAAATGCTGAATCTAGGCTAGGGGAACTTGCAGAACTGAATTTTGCAATAAATTGGAGAGTTTAGGTCCTTAAGTTCATTTTTAGTCTTTAAAGTTGGAAATTTTGAGTTTTCTAGTCGTTTTGAGTTCTGAGCGTCGGAATTCGATTCCGTAGAATCCATCAGCTCCGAAATGCTGAATCTTGGTTAGGAGAACTTGCAGAACTGAATTTGGAAATAAATTGGAGAGTTTAGGTCCATAAGTTCATTTTTAGTCTTTAAAGTTGAAAATTTTGAGTTTTCTAGTCGCTTTGAGTTCTGAGCGCCGGAATTCGACTCCGTCGAATCCATCAGCTCCGAAATGCTGAATCTAGGCTAGGGGAACTTGCAGAAAAGAATTTGGCAATAAATTGGAGAGTTTAGGTCCAAAAGTTTATTTTTAGTCTTTAAAGTAGGAAATTTTTAGTTTTCTAGTCGTTTTGAGTTCTGAGCGTCGGAATTCGATTCCGTCGAATCCATCAGCTCCGAAATGCTGAATCTAGGCTCGGGGAACTTGCAGAACTGAATATGGCAATAAATTGGAGAGTTTAGGTCCTTAAATTCATTTTTAGTCTTTAAAGTAGGAAATTTTGAGTTTTCTAGTCGTTTTGAGTTCTGAGCGTCGGAATTCGATTCCGTCGAATCCATTAGCTCCGAAATGCTGAATCTAGGCTAGGGGAACTTGAAGAACTGAATTTTTCAATAAATTGGAGAGTTTAGGTCCATAAGTTCATTTTTAGTCTTTAAAGTAGGAGGTTTTGAGTTTTCTAGTCGTTTTGAGTTCTGAGCGTCGGAATTCGATTCCGTCGAATCCATTAGCTCCGAAATGCTGAATCTAGGCTAGGGGAACTTGAAGAACTGAATTTTGCAATAAATTGGAGAGTTTAGGTCCTTAAGTTCATTTTTAGTCTTTAAAGTTGGAAATTTTGAGTTTTCTAGTCGTTTTGAATTCTGAGCGTCGGAATTCGATTCCGTTGAATCCATTAGCTCCGAAATGCTGAATCTAGGCTAGGGGAAATTGAAGAACTGAATTTTGCAATAAATTGGAGAGTTTAGGTCCTTAAGTTCATTTTTAGTCTTTAAAGTGGAAATTTTGAGTTTTCTAGTCGTTTTGAGTTCTGAGCGTCGGAATTCGATTCCGTCGAATCCATCAGCTCCGAAATGCTGAATCTAAGCTAGGGGAAATTGCAGAACTTAATTTGGCAATAAATTGGAGAGTTTAGGTCCATAAGTTCATTTTTAGTCTTTAAAGTAGGAGGTTTTGAGTTTTCTAGTCGTTTTGAGTTCTGAGCGTCGGAATTCGATTCCATCGAATCCATTAGCTCCGAAATGCTGAATCTAGGCTAGGGGAACTTGCAGAACTGAATTTTGCAATAAATTGGAGAGTTTAGGTCCTTAAGTTCATTTTTAGTCTTTAAAGTTGGAAATTTTGAGTTTTCTAGTCGTTTTGAGTTCTGAGCGTCGGAATTCGATTCCGTAGAATCCATCAGCTCCGAAATGCTGAATCTTGGTTAGGAGAACTTGCAGAACTGAATTTGGAAATAAATTGGAGAGTTTAGGTCCATAAGTTCATTTTTAGTCTTTAAAGTTGAAAATTTTGAGTTTTCTAGTCGTTTTGAGTTCTGAGCGCCGGAATTCGACTCCGTCGAATCCATCAGCTCCGAAATGCTGAATCTAGGCTAGGGGAACTTGCAGAAAAGAATTTGGCAATAAATTGGAGAGTTTAGGTCCAAAAGTTTATTTTTAGTCTTTAAAGTAGGAAATTTTGAGTTTTCTAGTCGTTTTGAGTTCTGAGCGTCGGAATTCGATTCCGTCGAATCCATCAGCTCCGAAATGCTGAATCTAGGCTCGGGGAACTTGCAGAACTGAATATGGCAATAAATTGGAGAGTTTAGGTCCTTAAATTCATTTTTAGTCTTTAAAGTAGGAAATTTTGAGTTTTCTAGTCGTTTTGAGTTCTGAGCGTCGGAATTCGATTCCGTCGAATCCATTAGCTCCGAAATGCTGAATCTAGGCTAGGGGAACTTGAAGAACTGAATTTTTCAATAAATTGGAGAGTTTAGGTCCTTAAGTTCATTTTTAGTCTTTAAAGTTGGAAATTTTGAGTTTTCTAGTCGTTTTGAGTTCTGAGCGTCGGAATTCGATTCCGTCGAATCCATCAGCTCCGAAATGCTGAATCTTGGTTAGGAGAACTTGCAGAACTGAATTTGGAAATAAATTGGAGAGTTTAGGTCCATAAGTTCATTTTTAGTCTTTAAAGTTGAAAATTTTGAGTTTTCTAGTCGTTTTGAGTTCTGAGCGTCGGAATTCGTTTCCGTCGAATCCATCAGCTCCCAAATGCTGAATCTAGGCTAGGGGAACTTTTAGAACTGAATTTGGCAATAAATTGGAGAGTTTACGTCCATAAGTTCATTTTTAGTCTTTAAAGTTGAAAATTTTGAGTTTTCGAGTCGTTTTGAGTTCTGAGCGTCAGAATTCGATTCCGTCGATTCCATCAGCTCCGAAATGCTGAATCTAGGCTAGGGGAACTTGCAGAACTGAATTTGGCAATAAATTGGAGAGTTTAGGTCCATATGTTCATTTTTAGTCTTTAAAGTTGGAAATTTTGAGTTTTCTAGTCGTTTTGAGTTCTGAGCGTCGGAATTCGATTCCGTCGAATCCATCAGCTCCGAAATGCTGAATCTAGGCTAGGGGAACTTGCAGAACTGAATTTGGCAATAAATTGGAAGTTTAGGTCCTTAAGTTCATTTTTAGCCTTTAAAGTTGGAAATTTTGAGTTTTCTAGTCGTTTTGAGTTCTGAGCGTCGAAATTCGATTCCGTCGAATCCATCAGTTCCGAAATGCTGAATCTGGCTAGGGGAACTTGCAGAACTGAATTTGGCAATAAATTGGAGAGTTTAGGTCCTTAAGTTCATTTTTAGTCTTTACAGTTGGAAATTTTGAGTTTTCTAGTCGTTTTGAGTTCTGAGCGTCGAAATTCGATTCCGTCGAATCCATCAGTTCCGAAATGCTGAATCTGGCTAGGGGAACTTGCAGAACTGAATTTGGCAATAAATTGGAGAGTTTAGGTCCTTAAGTTCATTTTTAGTCTTTACAGTTGGAAATTTTGAGTTTTCTAGTCGTTTTGAGTTCTGAGCGTCGGAATTCGATTCCGTCGAATCCATCAGCTCCGAAATGCTGAATCTAGGCTAGGGGAACTTGCAGAATAGAATTTGGCAATAAATTGGAGAGTTTTAGGTCCATAAGTTTATTTTTAGTCTTTAAAGTAGGAAATTTTGAATTTTCTAGTCGTTTTGAGTTCTGAGCGTCGGAATTCGATTCCGTCGAATCCATCAGCTCCGAAATGCTGAATCTTGGTTAGGAGAACTTGCAGAACTGAATTTGGCAATAAATTGGAGAGTTTAGGTCCATAAGTTTATTTTTAGTCTTTAAAGTAGGAAATTTTGAGTTTTCTAGTCGTTTTGAGTTCTGAGCATCGGAATTCGATTCCGTCGAATCCATCAGCTCCGAAATGCTGAATCTAGGCTAGGGGAACTTGCAGAACTGAATTTGGCAATAAATTGGAGAGTTTAGGTCCTTATGTTCATTTTTAGTCTTTAAAGTTGAAAATTTTGAGTTTTCTAGTCATTTTGAGTTCTGAGCGTCGGAATTCGATTCCGTCGAATCCATCAGCTCCGAAAAGCGGAATCTAGGCTAGGGGAACTTGCAGAACTGAATTTGGAAATAAATTGGAGAGTTTAGGTCCATAAGTTCATTTTTAGTCTTTCAAGTTGAAAATTTTGAGTTTTCTAGTCGTTTTGAGTTCTGAGGGTCGGAATTCGATTCCGTCGAATCCATCAGCTCCCAAATGCTGAATCTAGGCTAGGGGAACTTTTAGAAATGAATTTGGCAATAAATTTGAGAGTTTACGTCCATAAGTTCATTTTTAGTCTTTAAAGTTGAAAATTTTGAGTTTTCTAGTCGTTTTGAGTTCTGAGCGTCAGAATTCGATTCCGTCGATTCCATCAGCTCCGAAATGCTGAATCTAGGCTAGGGGAACTTACAGAACTGAATTTGGCAATAAATTGGAGAGTTTAGGTCCATAAGTTCATTTTTAGTCTTTAAACTTGGAAATTTTGAGTTTTCTAGTCGTTTTGAGTTCTGAGCGCCGGAATTCATTCCGTCGAATCCATCAGCTCCGAAATGCTGAATCTAGGCTAGGGGAACTTGCAGAACTGAATTTGGCAATAAATTGGAGAGTTTAGGTCCTTAAGTTCATTTTTAGCCTTTAAAGTTGGAAATTTTGAGTTTTCTAGTCGTTTTGAGTTCTGAGCGTCGAAATTCGATTCCGTCGAATCCATCAGTTCCGAAATGCTGAATCTAGGCTACGGGAACTTTTAGAACTGAATTTGGCAATAAATTGGAGAGTTTAGGTCCTTAAGTTCATTTTTAGTCTTTACAGTTGGAAATTTTGAGTTTTCTAGTCGTTTTGAGTTCTGAGCGTCGGAATTCGATTCCGTCGAATCCATCAGCTCCGAAATGCTGAATCTTGGTTAGGAGAACTTGCAGAACTGAATTTGGCAATAAATTGGAGAGTTTAGGTCCATAAGTTTATTTTTAGTCTTTAAAGTAGGAAATTTTGAGTTTTCTAGTCGTTTTGAGTTCTGAGCGTCGGAATTCGATTCCGTCGAATCCATCAGCTCCGAAATGCTAAATCTAGGCTAGGGGAACTTGCAGAACTGAATTTGGCAATAAATTGGAGAGTTTAGGTCCTTAAGTTCATTTTTAGTCTTTAAAGTTGGAAATTTTGATTTTTCTAGTCGTTTTGAGTTCTGAGCGTCGAAATTCGATTCCGTCGAATCCATCAGCTCTGAAATGCTGAATCTTGGTTAGGAGAACTTGCAGAACTGAATTTGGCAATAAATTGGAGAGTTTAGGTCCATAAGTTCATTTTTAGTCTTTCAAGTTGAAAATTTTGAGTTTTCTAGTCGTTTTGAATTCTGAGCGTCGGAATTCGATTCCGTCGAATCCATCAGCTCCGAAATGCTGAATCTAGGCTAGGGGAACTTGCAGAACTGAATTTGGCAATAAATCGGAGAGTTTAGGTCCTTATGTTCATTTTTAGTCTTTAAAGTTGAAAATTTTGAGTTTTCTAGTCATTTTGAGTTCTGAGCGTCGGAATTCGATTCCATCGAATCCATCAGCTCCGAAAAGCTGAATCTAGGCTAGGGGAACTTGCAGAACTGAATTTGGAAATAAATTGGAGAGTTTAGGTCCATAAGTTCATTTTTAGTCTTTCAAGTTGAAAATTTTGAGTTTTCTAGTCGTTTTGAGTTTTGAGCGTCGGAATTCGATTCCGTCGAATCCATCAGCTCCGAAGTGCTGAATCTAGGCTAGGGGAACTTTTAGAACTGAATTTGGCAATAAATTGGAGAGTTTAGGTCCATAAGTTCATTTTTAGTCTTTAAAGTTGAAAATTTTGAGTTTTCTAGTCGTTTTGAGTTCTGAGCGTCAGAATTCGATTCCGTCGATTCCATCAGCTCCGAAATGCTGAATCTAGGCTAGGGGAACTTGCAGAACTGAATTTGGAAATAAATTGGAGAGTTTAGGTCCTTAAGTTCATTTTTAGTCTTTAAAGTTGGAAATTTTGAGTTTTCTAGTCGTTTTGAGTTCTGAGCGTCGGAATTCGATTCCGTTGAACCCATCAGCTCCGAAATGCTGAATCTAGGCTAGGGGAACTTGCAGAACTAAATTTGGCAATAAATTGGAGAGTTTAGGTCCTTAAGTTCATTTTTAGCCTTTAAAGTTGGAAATTTTGAGTTTTCTAGTCGTTTTGAGTTCTGAGCGTCGGAATTTGATTCCGTCGAATCCATCAGCTCCGAAATGCTGAATCTAAGCTAGGGGAACTTGCAGAACTTAATTTGGCAATAAATTGGAGAGTTTAGGTCCATAAGTTCATTTTTAGTCTTTAAAGTAGGAGGTTTTGAGTTTTCTAGTCGTTTTGAGTTCTGAGCGTCGGAATTCGATTCCGTCGAATCCATTAGCTCCGAAATGCTGAATCTAGGCTAGGGGAACTTGCAGAACTGAATTTTGCAATAAATTGGAGAGTTTAGGTCCTTAAGTTCATTTTTAGTCTTTAAAGTTGGAAATTTTGAGTTTTCTAGTCGTTTTGAGTTCTGAGCGTCGGAATTCGATTCCGTAGAATCCATCAGCTCCGAAATGCTGAATCTTGGTTAGGAGAACTTGCAGAACTGAATTTGGAAATAAATTGGAGAGTTTAGGTCCATAAGTTCATTTTTAGTCTTTAAAGTTGAAAATTTTGAGTTTTCTAGTCGCTTTGAGTTCTGAGCGCCGGAATTCGACTCCGTCGAATCCATCAGCTCCGAAATGCTGAATCTAGGCTAGGGGAACTTGCAGAAAAGAATTTGGCAATAAATTGGAGAGTTTAGGTCCAAAAGTTTATTTTTAGTCTTTAAAGTAGGAAATTTTTAGTTTTCTAGTCGTTTTGAGTTCTGAGCGTCGGAATTCGATTCCGTCGAATCCATCAGCTCCGAAATGCTGAATCTAGGCTCGGGGAACTTGCAGAACTGAATATGGCAATAAATTGGAGAGTTTAGGTCCTTAAATTCATTTTTAGTCTTTAAAGTAGGAAATTTTGAGTTTTCTAGTCGTTTTGAGTTCTGAGCGTCGGAATTCGATTCCGTCGAATCCATTAGCTCCGAAATGCTGAATCTAGGCTAGGGGAACTTGAAGAACTGAATTTTTCAATAAATTGGAGAGTTTAGGTCCATAAGTTCATTTTTAGTCTTTAAAGTAGGAGGTTTTGAGTTTTCTAGTCGTTTTGAGTTCTGAGCGTCGGAATTCGATTCCGTCGAATCCATTAGCTCCGAAATGCTGAATCTAGGCTAGGGGAACTTGAAGAACTGAATTTTGCAATAAATTGGAGAGTTTAGGTCCTTAAGTTCATTTTTAGTCTTTAAAGTTGGAAATTTTGAGTTTTCTAGTCGTTTTGAATTCTGAGCGTCGGAATTCGATTCCGTTGAATCCATTAGCTCCGAAATGCTGAATCTAGGCTAGGGGAAATTGAAGAACTGAATTTTGCAATAAATTGGAGAGTTTAGGTCCTTAAGTTCATTTTTAGTCTTTAAAGTGGAAATTTTGAGTTTTCTAGTCGTTTTGAGTTCTGAGCGTCGGAATTCGATTCCGTCGAATCCATCAGCTCCGAAATGCTGAATCTAAGCTAGGGGAAATTGCAGAACTTAATTTGGCAATAAATTGGAGAGTTTAGGTCCATAAGTTCATTTTTAGTCTTTAAAGTAGGAGGTTTTGAGTTTTCTAGTCGTTTTGAGTTCTGAGCGTCGGAATTCGATTCCATCGAATCCATTAGCTCCGAAATGCTGAATCTAGGCTAGGGGAACTTGCAGAACTGAATTTTGCAATAAATTGGAGAGTTTAGGTCCTTAAGTTCATTTTTAGTCTTTAAAGTTGGAAATTTTGAGTTTTCTAGTCGTTTTGAGTTCTGAGCGTCGGAATTCGATTCCGTAGAATCCATCAGCTCCGAAATGCTGAATCTTGGTTAGGAGAACTTGCAGAACTGAATTTGGAAATAAATTGGAGAGTTTAGGTCCATAAGTTCATTTTTAGTCTTTAAAGTTGAAAATTTTGAGTTTTCTAGTCGTTTTGAGTTCTGAGCGCCGGAATTCGACTCCGTCGAATCCATCAGCTCCGAAATGCTGAATCTAGGCTAGGGGAACTTGCAGAAAAGAATTTGGCAATAAATTGGAGAGTTTAGGTCCAAAAGTTTATTTTTAGTCTTTAAAGTAGGAAATTTTGAGTTTTCTAGTCGTTTTGAGTTCTGAGCGTCGGAATTCGATTCCGTCGAATCCATCAGCTCCGAAATGCTGAATCTAGGCTCGGGGAACTTGCAGAACTGAATATGGCAATAAATTGGAGAGTTTAGGTCCTTAAATTCATTTTTAGTCTTTAAAGTAGGAAATTTTGAGTTTTCTAGTCGTTTTGAGTTCTGAGCGTCGGAATTCGATTCCGTCGAATCCATTAGCTCCGAAATGCTGAATCTAGGCTAGGGGAACTTGAAGAACTGAATTTTTCAATAAATTGGAGAGTTTACGTCCATAAGTTCATTTTTAGTCTTTAAAGTTGAAAATTTTGAGTTTTCGAGTCGTTTTGAGTTCTGAGCGTCAGAATTCGATTCCGTCGATTCCATCAGCTCCGAAATGCTGAATCTAGGCTAGGGGAACTTGCAGAACTGAATTTGGCAATAAATTGGAGAGTTTAGGTCCATATGTTCATTTTTAGTCTTTAAAGTTGGAAATTTTGAGTTTTCTAGTCGTTTTGAGTTCTGAGCGTCGGAATTCGATTCCGTCGAATCCATCAGCTCCGAAATGCTGAATCTAGGCTAGGGGAACTTGCAGAACTGAATTTGGCAATAAATTGGAAGTTTAGGTCCTTAAGTTCATTTTTAGCCTTTAAAGTTGGAAATTTTGAGTTTTCTAGTCGTTTTGAGTTCTGAGCGTCGAAATTCGATTCCGTCGAATCCATCAGTTCCGAAATGCTGAATCTGGCTAGGGGAACTTGCAGAACTGAATTTGGCAATAAATTGGAGAGTTTAGGTCCTTAAGTTCATTTTTAGTCTTTACAGTTGGAAATTTTGAGTTTTCTAGTCGTTTTGAGTTCTGAGCGTCGAAATTCGATTCCGTCGAATCCATCAGTTCCGAAATGCTGAATCTGGCTAGGGGAACTTGCAGAACTGAATTTGGCAATAAATTGGAGAGTTTAGGTCCTTAAGTTCATTTTTAGTCTTTACAGTTGGAAATTTTGAGTTTTCTAGTCGTTTTGAGTTCTGAGCGTCGGAATTCGATTCCGTCGAATCCATCAGCTCCGAAATGCTGAATCTAGGCTAGGGGAACTTGCAGAATAGAATTTGGCAATAAATTGGAGAGTTTTAGGTCCATAAGTTTATTTTTAGTCTTTAAAGTAGGAAATTTTGAATTTTCTAGTCGTTTTGAGTTCTGAGCGTCGGAATTCGATTCCGTCGAATCCATCAGCTCCGAAATGCTGAATCTTGGTTAGGAGAACTTGCAGAACTGAATTTGGCAATAAATTGGAGAGTTTAGGTCCATAAGTTTATTTTTAGTCTTTAAAGTAGGAAATTTTGAGTTTTCTAGTCGTTTTGAGTTCTGAGCATCGGAATTCGATTCCGTCGAATCCATCAGCTCCGAAATGCTGAATCTAGGCTAGGGGAACTTGCAGAACTGAATTTGGCAATAAATTGGAGAGTTTAGGTCCTTATGTTCATTTTTAGTCTTTAAAGTTGAAAATTTTGAGTTTTCTAGTCATTTTGAGTTCTGAGCGTCGGAATTCGATTCCGTCGAATCCATCAGCTCCGAAAAGCGGAATCTAGGCTAGGGGAACTTGCAGAACTGAATTTGGAAATAAATTGGAGAGTTTAGGTCCATAAGTTCATTTTTAGTCTTTCAAGTTGAAAATTTTGAGTTTTCTAGTCGTTTTGAGTTCTGAGGGTCGGAATTCGATTCCGTCGAATCCATCAGCTCCCAAATGCTGAATCTAGGCTAGGGGAACTTTTAGAAATGAATTTGGCAATAAATTTGAGAGTTTACGTCCATAAGTTCATTTTTAGTCTTTAAAGTTGAAAATTTTGAGTTTTCTAGTCGTTTTGAGTTCTGAGCGTCAGAATTCGATTCCGTCGATTCCATCAGCTCCGAAATGCTGAATCTAGGCTAGGGGAACTTACAGAACTGAATTTGGCAATAAATTGGAGAGTTTAGGTCCATAAGTTCATTTTTAGTCTTTAAACTTGGAAATTTTGAGTTTTCTAGTCGTTTTGAGTTCTGAGCGCCGGAATTCATTCCGTCGAATCCATCAGCTCCGAAATGCTGAATCTAGGCTAGGGGAACTTGCAGAACTGAATTTGGCAATAAATTGGAGAGTTTAGGTCCTTAAGTTCATTTTTAGCCTTTAAAGTTGGAAATTTTGAGTTTTCTAGTCGTTTTGAGTTCTGAGCGTCGAAATTCGATTCCGTCGAATCCATCAGTTCCGAAATGCTGAATCTAGGCTACGGGAACTTTTAGAACTGAATTTGGCAATAAATTGGAGAGTTTAGGTCCTTAAGTTCATTTTTAGTCTTTACAGTTGGAAATTTTGAGTTTTCTAGTCGTTTTGAGTTCTGAGCGTCGGAATTCGATTCCGTCGAATCCATCAGCTCCGAAATGCTGAATCTTGGTTAGGAGAACTTGCAGAACTGAATTTGGCAATAAATTGGAGAGTTTAGGTCCATAAGTTTATTTTTAGTCTTTAAAGTAGGAAATTTTGAGTTTTCTAGTCGTTTTGAGTTCTGAGCGTCGGAATTCGATTCCGTCGAATCCATCAGCTCCGAAATGCTAA
Source organism: Solanum rostratum (assembly GCA_029948455.1). Taxonomy (NCBI): domain Eukaryota; kingdom Viridiplantae; phylum Streptophyta; class Magnoliopsida; order Solanales; family Solanaceae; genus Solanum; species Solanum rostratum. Next base: position 62,648,744 of record CM057056.1, on the reverse strand, counting down.
ATCTAGGCTAGGGGAACTTGCAGAACTGAATTTGGCAATAAATTGGAGAGTTTAGGTCCTTAAGTTCATTTTTAGTCTTTAAAGTTGGAAATTTTGATTTTTCTAGTCGTTTTGAGTTCTGAGCGTCGAAATTCGATTCCGTCGAATCCATCAGCTCTGAAATGCTGAATCTTGGTTAGGAGAACTTGCAGAACTGAATTTGGCAATAAATTGGAGAGTTTAGGTCCATAAGTTCATTTTTAGTCTTTCAAGTTGAAAATTTTGAGTTTTCTAGTCGTTTTGAATTCTGAGCGTCGGAATTCGATTCCGTCGAATCCATCAGCTCCGAAATGCTGAATCTAGGCTAGGGGAACTTGCAGAACTGAATTTGGCAATAAATCGGAGAGTTTAGGTCCTTATGTTCATTTTTAGTCTTTAAAGTTGAAAATTTTGAGTTTTCTAGTCATTTTGAGTTCTGAGCGTCGGAATTCGATTCCATCGAATCCATCAGCTCCGAAAAGCTGAATCTAGGCTAGGGGAACTTGCAGAACTGAATTTGGAAATAAATTGGAGAGTTTAGGTCCATAAGTTCATTTTTAGTCTTTCAAGTTGAAAATTTTGAGTTTTCTAGTCGTTTTGAGTTTTGAGCGTCGGAATTCGATTCCGTCGAATCCATCAGCTCCGAAGTGCTGAATCTAGGCTAGGGGAACTTTTAGAACTGAATTTGGCAATAAATTGGAGAGTTTAGGTCCATAAGTTCATTTTTAGTCTTTAAAGTTGAAAATTTTGAGTTTTCTAGTCGTTTTGAGTTCTGAGCGTCAGAATTCGATTCCGTCGATTCCATCAGCTCCGAAATGCTGAATCTAGGCTAGGGGAACTTGCAGAACTGAATTTGGAAATAAATTGGAGAGTTTAGGTCCTTAAGTTCATTTTTAGTCTTTAAAGTTGGAAATTTTGAGTTTTCTAGTCGTTTTGAGTTCTGAGCGTCGGAATTCGATTCCGTTGAACCCATCAGCTCCGAAATGCTGAATCTAGGCTAGGGGAACTTGCAGAACTAAATTTGGCAATAAATTGGAGAGTTTAGGTCCTTAAGTTCATTTTTAGCCTTTAAAGTTGGAAATTTTGAGTTTTCTAGTCGTTTTGAGTTCTGAGCGTCGGAATTTGATTCCGTCGAATCCATCAGCTCCGAAATGCTGAATCTAAGCTAGGGGAACTTGCAGAACTTAATTTGGCAATAAATTGGAGAGTTTAGGTCCATAAGTTCATTTTTAGTCTTTAAAGTAGGAGGTTTTGAGTTTTCTAGTCGTTTTGAGTTCTGAGCGTCGGAATTCGATTCCGTCGAATCCATTAGCTCCGAAATGCTGAATCTAGGCTAGGGGAACTTGCAGAACTGAATTTTGCAATAAATTGGAGAGTTTAGGTCCTTAAGTTCATTTTTAGTCTTTAAAGTTGGAAATTTTGAGTTTTCTAGTCGTTTTGAGTTCTGAGCGTCGGAATTCGATTCCGTAGAATCCATCAGCTCCGAAATGCTGAATCTTGGTTAGGAGAACTTGCAGAACTGAATTTGGAAATAAATTGGAGAGTTTAGGTCCATAAGTTCATTTTTAGTCTTTAAAGTTGAAAATTTTGAGTTTTCTAGTCGCTTTGAGTTCTGAGCGCCGGAATTCGACTCCGTCGAATCCATCAGCTCCGAAATGCTGAATCTAGGCTAGGGGAACTTGCAGAAAAGAATTTGGCAATAAATTGGAGAGTTTAGGTCCAAAAGTTTATTTTTAGTCTTTAAAGTAGGAAATTTTTAGTTTTCTAGTCGTTTTGAGTTCTGAGCGTCGGAATTCGATTCCGTCGAATCCATCAGCTCCGAAATGCTGAATCTAGGCTCGGGGAACTTGCAGAACTGAATATGGCAATAAATTGGAGAGTTTAGGTCCTTAAATTCATTTTTAGTCTTTAAAGTAGGAAATTTTGAGTTTTCTAGTCGTTTTGAGTTCTGAGCGTCGGAATTCGATTCCGTCGAATCCATTAGCTCCGAAATGCTGAATCTAGGCTAGGGGAACTTGAAGAACTGAATTTTTCAATAAATTGGAGAGTTTAGGTCCATAAGTTCATTTTTAGTCTTTAAAGTAGGAGGTTTTGAGTTTTCTAGTCGTTTTGAGTTCTGAGCGTCGGAATTCGATTCCGTCGAATCCATTAGCTCCGAAATGCTGAATCTAGGCTAGGGGAACTTGAAGAACTGAATTTTGCAATAAATTGGAGAGTTTAGGTCCTTAAGTTCATTTTTAGTCTTTAAAGTTGGAAATTTTGAGTTTTCTAGTCGTTTTGAATTCTGAGCGTCGGAATTCGATTCCGTTGAATCCATTAGCTCCGAAATGCTGAATCTAGGCTAGGGGAAATTGAAGAACTGAATTTTGCAATAAATTGGAGAGTTTAGGTCCTTAAGTTCATTTTTAGTCTTTAAAGTGGAAATTTTGAGTTTTCTAGTCGTTTTGAGTTCTGAGCGTCGGAATTCGATTCCGTCGAATCCATCAGCTCCGAAATGCTGAATCTAAGCTAGGGGAAATTGCAGAACTTAATTTGGCAATAAATTGGAGAGTTTAGGTCCATAAGTTCATTTTTAGTCTTTAAAGTAGGAGGTTTTGAGTTTTCTAGTCGTTTTGAGTTCTGAGCGTCGGAATTCGATTCCATCGAATCCATTAGCTCCGAAATGCTGAATCTAGGCTAGGGGAACTTGCAGAACTGAATTTTGCAATAAATTGGAGAGTTTAGGTCCTTAAGTTCATTTTTAGTCTTTAAAGTTGGAAATTTTGAGTTTTCTAGTCGTTTTGAGTTCTGAGCGTCGGAATTCGATTCCGTAGAATCCATCAGCTCCGAAATGCTGAATCTTGGTTAGGAGAACTTGCAGAACTGAATTTGGAAATAAATTGGAGAGTTTAGGTCCATAAGTTCATTTTTAGTCTTTAAAGTTGAAAATTTTGAGTTTTCTAGTCGTTTTGAGTTCTTAGCGCCGGAATTCGACTCCGTCGAATCCATCAGCTCCGAAATGCTGAATCTAGGCTAGGGGAACTTGCAGAAAAGAATTTGGCAATAAATTGGAGAGTTTAGGTCCAAAAGTTTATTTTTAGTCTTTAAAGTAGGAAATTTTGAGTTTTCTAGTCGTTTTGAGTTCTGAGCGTCGGAATTCGATTCCGTCGAATCCATCAGCTCCGAAATGCTGAATCTAGGCTCGGGGAACTTGCAGAACTGAATATGGCAATAAATTGGAGAGTTTAGGTCCTTAAATTCATTTTTAGTCTTTAAAGTAGGAAATTTTGAGTTTTCTAGTCGTTTTGAGTTCTGAGCGTCGGAATTCGATTCCGTCGAATCCATTAGCTCCGAAATGCTGAATCTAGGCTAGGGGAACTTGAAGAACTGAATTTTTCAATAAATTGGAGAGTTTAGGTCCTTAAGTTCATTTTTAGTCTTTAAAGTTGGAAATTTTGAGTTTTCTAGTCGTTTTGAGTTCTGAGCGTCGGAATTCGATTCCGTCGAATCCATCAGCTCCGAAATGCTGAATCTTGGTTAGGAGAACTTGCAGAACTGAATTTGGAAATAAATTGGAGAGTTTAGGTCCATAAGTTCATTTTTAGTCTTTAAAGTTGAAAATTTTGAGTTTTCTAGTCGTTTTGAGTTCTGAGCGTCGGAATTCGTTTCCGTCGAATCCATCAGCTCCCAAATGCTGAATCTAGGCTAGGGGAACTTTTAGAACTGAATTTGGCAATAAATTGGAGAGTTTACGTCCATAAGTTCATTTTTAGTCTTTAAAGTTGAAAATTTTGAGTTTTCGAGTCGTTTTGAGTTCTGAGCGTCAGAATTCGATTCCGTCGATTCCATCAGCTCCGAAATGCTGAATCTAGGCTAGGGGAACTTGCAGAACTGAATTTGGCAATAAATTGGAGAGTTTAGGTCCATATGTTCATTTTTAGTCTTTAAAGTTGGAAATTTTGAGTTTTCTAGTCGTTTTGAGTTCTGAGCGTCGGAATTCGATTCCGTCGAATCCATCAGCTCCGAAATGCTGAATCTAGGCTAGGGGAACTTGCAGAACTGAATTTGGCAATAAATTGGAAGTTTAGGTCCTTAAGTTCATTTTTAGCCTTTAAAGTTGGAAATTTTGAGTTTTCTAGTCGTTTTGAGTTCTGAGCGTCGAAATTCGATTCCGTCGAATCCATCAGTTCCGAAATGCTGAATCTGGCTAGGGGAACTTGCAGAACTGAATTTGGCAATAAATTGGAGAGTTTAGGTCCTTAAGTTCATTTTTAGTCTTTACAGTTGGAAATTTTGAGTTTTCTAGTCGTTTTGAGTTCTGAGCGTCGAAATTCGATTCCGTCGAATCCATCAGTTCCGAAATGCTGAATCTGGCTAGGGGAACTTGCAGAACTGAATTTGGCAATAAATTGGAGAGTTTAGGTCCTTAAGTTCATTTTTAGTCTTTACAGTTGGAAATTTTGAGTTTTCTAGTCGTTTTGAGTTCTGAGCGTCGGAATTCGATTCCGTCGAATCCATCAGCTCCGAAATGCTGAATCTAGGCTAGGGGAACTTGCAGAATAGAATTTGGCAATAAATTGGAGAGTTTTAGGTCCATAAGTTTATTTTTAGTCTTTAAAGTAGGAAATTTTGAATTTTCTAGTCGTTTTGAGTTCTGAGCGTCGGAATTCGATTCCGTCGAATCCATCAGCTCCGAAATGCTGAATCTTGGTTAGGAGAACTTGCAGAACTGAATTTGGCAATAAATTGGAGAGTTTAGGTCCATAAGTTTATTTTTAGTCTTTAAAGTAGGAAATTTTGAGTTTTCTAGTCGTTTTGAGTTCTGAGCATCGGAATTCGATTCCGTCGAATCCATCAGCTCCGAAATGCTGAATCTAGGCTAGGGGAACTTGCAGAACTGAATTTGGCAATAAATTGGAGAGTTTAGGTCCTTATGTTCATTTTTAGTCTTTAAAGTTGAAAATTTTGAGTTTTCTAGTCATTTTGAGTTCTGAGCGTCGGAATTCGATTCCGTCGAATCCATCAGCTCCGAAAAGCGGAATCTAGGCTAGGGGAACTTGCAGAACTGAATTTGGAAATAAATTGGAGAGTTTAGGTCCATAAGTTCATTTTTAGTCTTTCAAGTTGAAAATTTTGAGTTTTCTAGTCGTTTTGAGTTCTGAGGGTCGGAATTCGATTCCGTCGAATCCATCAGCTCCCAAATGCTGAATCTAGGCTAGGGGAACTTTTAGAAATGAATTTGGCAATAAATTTGAGAGTTTACGTCCATAAGTTCATTTTTAGTCTTTAAAGTTGAAAATTTTGAGTTTTCTAGTCGTTTTGAGTTCTGAGCGTCAGAATTCGATTCCGTCGATTCCATCAGCTCCGAAATGCTGAATCTAGGCTAGGGGAACTTACAGAACTGAATTTGGCAATAAATTGGAGAGTTTAGGTCCATAAGTTCATTTTTAGTCTTTAAACTTGGAAATTTTGAGTTTTCTAGTCGTTTTGAGTTCTGAGCGCCGGAATTCATTCCGTCGAATCCATCAGCTCCGAAATGCTGAATCTAGGCTAGGGGAACTTGCAGAACTGAATTTGGCAATAAATTGGAGAGTTTAGGTCCTTAAGTTCATTTTTAGCCTTTAAAGTTGGAAATTTTGAGTTTTCTAGTCGTTTTGAGTTCTGAGCGTCGAAATTCGATTCCGTCGAATCCATCAGTTCCGAAATGCTGAATCTAGGCTACGGGAACTTTTAGAACTGAATTTGGCAATAAATTGGAGAGTTTAGGTCCTTAAGTTCATTTTTAGTCTTTACAGTTGGAAATTTTGAGTTTTCTAGTCGTTTTGAGTTCTGAGCGTCGGAATTCGATTCCGTCGAATCCATCAGCTCCGAAATGCTGAATCTTGGTTAGGAGAACTTGCAGAACTGAATTTGGCAATAAATTGGAGAGTTTAGGTCCATAAGTTTATTTTTAGTCTTTAAAGTAGGAAATTTTGAGTTTTCTAGTCGTTTTGAGTTCTGAGCGTCGGAATTCGATTCCGTCGAATCCATCAGCTCCGAAATGCTAAATCTAGGCTAGGGGAACTTGCAGAACTGAATTTGGCAATAAATTGGAGAGTTTAGGTCCTTAAGTTCATTTTTAGTCTTTAAAGTTGGAAATTTTGATTTTTCTAGTCGTTTTGAGTTCTGAGCGTCGAAATTCGATTCCGTCGAATCCATCAGCTCTGAAATGCTGAATCTTGGTTAGGAGAACTTGCAGAACTGAATTTGGCAATAAATTGGAGAGTTTAGGTCCATAAGTTCATTTTTAGTCTTTCAAGTTGAAAATTTTGAGTTTTCTAGTCGTTTTGAATTCTGAGCGTCGGAATTCGATTCCGTCGAATCCATCAGCTCCGAAATGCTGAATCTAGGCTAGGGGAACTTGCAGAACTGAATTTGGCAATAAATCGGAGAGTTTAGGTCCTTATGTTCATTTTTAGTCTTTAAAGTTGAAAATTTTGAGTTTTCTAGTCATTTTGAGTTCTGAGCGTCGGAATTCGATTCCATCGAATCCATCAGCTCCGAAAAGCTGAATCTAGGCTAGGGGAACTTGCAGAACTGAATTTGGAAATAAATTGGAGAGTTTAGGTCCATAAGTTCATTTTTAGTCTTTCAAGTTGAAAATTTTGAGTTTTCTAGTCGTTTTGAGTTTTGAGCGTCGGAATTCGATTCCGTCGAATCCATCAGCTCCGAAGTGCTGAATCTAGGCTAGGGGAACTTTTAGAACTGAATTTGGCAATAAATTGGAGAGTTTAGGTCCATAAGTTCATTTTTAGTCTTTAAAGTTGAAAATTTTGAGTTTTCTAGTCGTTTTGAGTTCTGAGCGTCAGAATTCGATTCCGTCGATTCCATCAGCTCCGAAATGCTGAATCTAGGCTAGGGGAACTTGCAGAACTGAATTTGGAAATAAATTGGAGAGTTTAGGTCCTTAAGTTCATTTTTAGTCTTTAAAGTTGGAAATTTTGAGTTTTCTAGTCGTTTTGAGTTCTGAGCGTCGGAATTCGATTCCGTTGAACCCATCAGCTCCGAAATGCTGAATCTAGGCTAGGGGAACTTGCAGAACTAAATTTGGCAATAAATTGGAGAGTTTAGGTCCTTAAGTTCATTTTTAGCCTTTAAAGTTGGAAATTTTGAGTTTTCTAGTCGTTTTGAGTTCTGAGCGTCGGATTTCGATTCCGTCGAATCTATCAGCTCCGAAATGCTAAATCTAGGTTAGGAGAATTTCCAGAACTGAATTTGGCAATAAATTGGAGAGTTTAGGTCCATAAGCTCATTTTTAGTCTTTAAAGTTGAAAATTTTGAGTTTTCTAGTCGTTTTGAGTTCTGAGCGTCGGAATTCTATTCCGTCGAATCCATCAGCTCCGAAGTGCTGAATCTAGACTAGGGGAACTTTTAGAACTGAATTTGGCAATAAATTGGAGAGTTTAGGTCCATAAGTTCATTTTTAGTCTTTAAAGTTGAAAATTTTGAGTTTTCTAGTCGTTTTGAGTTCTGAGCGTCAGAATTCGATTCTGTCGATTCCATCAGCTCCGAAATGCTGAATCTAGGCTAGGGGTACTTGCAGAACTGAATTTGGCAATAAATTGGAGAGTTTAGGTCCTTAAGTTCATTTTTAGTCTTTAAAGTTGGAAATTTTGAGTTTTCTAGTCGTTTTGAGTTCTGAGCGTCGGAATTCGATTCCGTCGAATCCATTAGCTCCGAAATGCTGAATCTAGGCTAGGGGAACTTGAAGAACTGAATTTTGCAATAAATTGGAGAGTTTAGGTCCTTAAGTTCATTTTTAGTCTTTAAAGTTGGAAATTTTGAGTTTTCTAGTCGTTTTGAGTTCTGAGCGTCGGAATTCGATTCCGTCGAATCCATCAGCTCCGAAATGCTAAATCTAGGTTAGGAGAACTTCCAGAACTGAATTTGGCAGTAAATTGGAGAGTTTAGGTCCATAAGTTCATTTTTAGTCTTTAAAGTTGAAAATTTTGAGTTTTCTAGTCATTTTGAGTTTTGAGCGTCGGAATTCGATTCCGTCGAATCCATCAGCTCCGAAATGCTGAATCTAAGCTAGGGGAACTTGCAGAACTTAATTTGGCAATAAATTGGAGAGTTTAGGTCCATAAGTTCATTTTTAGTCTTTAAAGTAGGAGGTTTTGAGTTTTCTAGCCGTTTTGAGTTCTGAGCGTCGGAATTCGATTCCGTCGAATCCATTAGCTCCGAAATGCTGAATCTAGGCTAGGGGAACTTGAAGAACTGAATTTTGCAATAAATTGGAGAGTTTAGGTCCTTAAGTTCATTTTTAGTCTTTAAAGTTGGAAATTTTGAGTTTTCTAGTCGTTTTGAATTCTGAGCGTCGGAATTCGATTCCGTTGAATCCATTAGCTCCGAAATGCTGAATCTAGGCTAGGGGAACTTGAAGAACTGAATTTTGCAATAAATTGGAGAGTTTAGGTCCTTATGTTCATTTTTAGTCTTTAAAGTTGGAAATTTTGAGTTTTCTAGTCGTTTTGAGTTCTGAGCGTCGGAATTTGATTCCGTCGAATCCATCAGCTCCGAAATGCTGAATCTAAGCTAGGGGAACTTGCAGAACTTAATTTGGCAATAAATTGGAGAGTTTAGGTCCATAAGTTCATTTTTAGTCTTTAAAGTAGGAGGTTTTGAGTTTTCTAGTCGTTTTGAGTTCTGAGCGTCGGAATTCGATTCCGTCGAATCCATTAGCTCCGAAATGCTGAATCTAGGCTAGGGGAACTTGCAGAACTGAATTTTGCAATAAATTGGAGAGTTTAGGTCCTTAAGTTCATTTTTAGTCTTTAAAGTTGGAAATTTTGAGTTTTCTAGTCGTTTTGAGTTCTGAGCGTCGGAATTCGATTCCGTAGAATCCATCAGCTCCGAAATGCTGAATCTTGGTTAGGAGAACTTGCAGAACTGAATTTGGAAATAAATTGGAGAGTTTAGGTCCATAAGTTCATTTTTAGTCTTTAAAGTTGAAAATTTTGAGTTTTCTAGTCGCTTTGAGTTCTGAGCGCCGGAATTCGACTCCGTCGAATCCATCAGCTCCGAAATGCTGAATCTAGGCTAGGGGAACTTGCAGAAAAGAATTTGGCAATAAATTGGAGAGTTTAGGTCCAAAAGTTTATTTTTAGTCTTTAAAGTAGGAAATTTTTAGTTTTCTAGTCGTTTTGAGTTCTGAGCGTCGGAATTCGATTCCGTCGAATCCATCAGCTCCGAAATGCTGAATCTAGGCTCGGGGAACTTGCAGAACTGAATATGGCAATAAATTGGAGAGTTTAGGTCCTTAAATTCATTTTTAGTCTTTAAAGTAGGAAATTTTGAGTTTTCTAGTCGTTTTGAGTTCTGAGCGTCGGAATTCGATTCCGTCGAATCCATTAGCTCCGAAATGCTGAATCTAGGCTAGGGGAACTTGAAGAACTGAATTTTTCAATAAATTGGAGAGTTTAGGTCCATAAGTTCATTTTTAGTCTTTAAAGTAGGAGGTTTTGAGTTTTCTAGTCGTTTTGAGTTCTGAGCGTCGGAATTCGATTCCGTCGAATCCATTAGCTCCGAAATGCTGAATCTAGGCTAGGGGAACTTGAAGAACTGAATTTTGCAATAAATTGGAGAGTTTAGGTCCTTAAGTTCATTTTTAGTCTTTAAAGTTGGAAATTTTGAGTTTTCTAGTCGTTTTGAATTCTGAGCGTCGGAATTCGATTCCGTTGAATCCATTAGCTCCGAAATGCTGAATCTAGGCTAGGGGAAATTGAAGAACTGAATTTTGCAATAAATTGGAGAGTTTAGGTCCTTAAGTTCATTTTTAGTCTTTAAAGTGGAAATTTTGAGTTTTCTAGTCGTTTTGAGTTCTGAGCGTCGGAATTCGATTCCGTCGAATCCATCAGCTCCGAAATGCTGAATCTAAGCTAGGGGAAATTGCAGAACTTAATTTGGCAATAAATTGGAGAGTTTAGGTCCATAAGTTCATTTTTAGTCTTTAAAGTAGGAGGTTTTGAGTTTTCTAGTCGTTTTGAGTTCTGAGCGTCGGAATTCGATTCCATCGAATCCATTAGCTCCGAAATGCTGAATCTAGGCTAGGGGAACTTGCAGAACTGAATTTTGCAATAAATTGGAGAGTTTAGGTCCTTAAGTTCATTTTTAGTCTTTAAAGTTGGAAATTTTGAGTTTTCTAGTCGTTTTGAGTTCTGAGCGTCGGAATTCGATTCCGTAGAATCCATCAGCTCCGAAATGCTGAATCTTGGTTAGGAGAACTTGCAGAACTGAATTTGGAAATAAATTGGAGAGTTTAGGTCCATAAGTTCATTTTTAGTCTTTAAAGTTGAAAATTTTGAGTTTTCTAGTCGTTTTGAGTTCTGAGCGCCGGAATTCATTCCCGTCGAATCCATTAGCTCCGAAATGCTGAATCTAGGCTAGGGGAACTTGCAGAAAAGAATTTGGCAATAAATTGGAGAGTTTAGGTCCAAAAGTTTATTTTTAGTCTTTAAAGTAGGAAATTTTGAGTTTTCTAGTCGTTTTGAGTTCTGAGCGTCGGAATTCGATTCCGTCGAATCCATCAGCTCCGAAATGCTGAATCTAGGCTCGGGGAACTTGCAGAACTGAATATGGCAATAAATTGGAGAGTTTAGGTCCTTAAATTCATTTTTAGTCTTTAAAGTAGGAAATTTTGAGTTTTCTAGTCGTTTTGAGTTCTGAGCGTCGGAATTCGATTCCGTCGAATCCATTAGCTCCGAAATGCTGAATCTAGGCTAGGGGAACTTGAAGAACTGAATTTTTCAATAAATTGGAGAGTTTAGGTCCTTAAGTTCATTTTTAGTCTTTAAAGTTGGAAATTTTGAGTTTTCTAGTCGTTTTGAGTTCTGAGCGTCGGAATTCGATTCCGTCGAATCCATCAGCTCCGAAATGCTGAATCTTGGTTAGGAGAACTTGCAGAACTGAATTTGGAAATAAATTGGAGAGTTTAGGTCCATAAGTTCATTTTTAGTCTTTAAAGTTGAAAATTTTGAGTTTTCTAGTCGTTTTGAGTTCTGAGCGTCGGAATTCGTTTCCGTCGAATCCATCAGCTCCCAAATGCTGAATCTAGGCTAGGGGAACTTTTAGAACTGAATTTGGCAATAAATTGGAGAGTTTACGTCCATAAGTTCATTTTTAGTCTTTAAAGTTGAAAATTTTGAGTTTTCGAGTCGTTTTGAGTTCTGAGCGTCAGAATTCGATTCCGTCGATTCCATCAGCTCCGAAATGCTGAATCTAGGCTAGGGGAACTTGCAGAACTGAATTTGGCAATAAATTGGAGAGTTTAGGTCCATATGTTCATTTTTAGTCTTTAAAGTTGGAAATTTTGAGTTTTCTAGTCGTTTTGAGTTCTGAGCGTCGGAATTCGATTCCGTCGAATCCATCAGCTCCGAAATGCTGAATCTAGGCTAGGGGAACTTGCAGAACTGAATTTGGCAATAAATTGGAGAGTTTAGGTCCTTAAGTTCATTTTTAGTCTTTAAAGTTGGAAATTTTGAGTTTTCTAGTCGTTTTGAGTTCTGAGCGTCGGAATTCGATTCCGTCGAATCCATCAGCTCCGAAATGCTAAATCTAGGTTAGGAGAACTTCCAGAACTGAATTTGGCAGTAAATTGGAGAGTTTAGGTCCATAAGTTCATTTTTAGTCTTTAAAGTTGAAAATTTTGAGTTTTCTAGTCATTTTGAGTTTTGAGCGTCGGAATTCGATTCCGTCGAATCCATCAGCTCCGAAATGCTGAATCTAAGCTAGGGGAACTTGCAGAACTTAATTTGGCAATAAATTGGAGAGTTTAGGTCCATAAGTTCATTTTTAGTCTTTAAAGTAGGAGGTTTTGAGTTTTCTAGCCGTTTTGAGTTCTGAGCGTCGGAATTCGATTCCGTCGAATCCATTAGCTCCGAAATGCTGAATCTAGGCTAGGGGAACTTGAAGAACTGAATTTTGCAATAAATTGGAGAGTTTAGGTCCTTAAGTTCATTTTTAGTCTTTAAAGTTGGAAATTTTGAGTTTTCTAGTCGTTTTGAATTCTGAGCGTCGGAATTCGATTCCGTTGAATCCATTAGCTCCGAAATGCTGAATCTAGGCTAGGGGAACTTGAAGAACTAAATTTTGCAATAAATTGGAGAGTTTAGGTCCTTATGTTCATTTTTAGTCTTTAAAGTTGGAAATTTTGAGTTTTCTAGTCGTTTTGAGTTCTGAGCGTCGGAATTTGATTCCGTCGAATCCATCAGCTCCGAAATGCTGAATCTAAGCTAGGGGAACTTGCAGAACTTAATTTGGCAATAAATTGGAGAGTTTAGGTCCATAAGTTCATTTTTAGTCTTTAAAGTAGGAGGTTTTGAGTTTTCTAGTCGTTTTGAGTTCTGAGCGTCGGAATTCGATTCCGTCGAATCCATTAGCTCCGAAATGCTGAATCTAGGCTAGGGGAACTTGCAGAACTGAATTTTGCAATAAATTGGAGAGTTTAGGTCCTTAAGTTCATTTTTAGTCTTTAAAGTTGGAAATTTTGAGTTTTCTAGTCGTTTTGAGTTCTGAGCGTCGGAATTCGATTCCGTAGAATCCATCAGCTCCGAAATGCTGAATCTTGGTTAGGAGAACTTGCAGAACTGAATTTGGAAATAAATTGGAGAGTTTAGGTCCATAAGTTCATTTTTAGTCTTTAAAGTTGAAAATTTTGAGTTTTCTAGTCGCTTTGAGTTCTGAGCGCCGGAATTCGACTCCGTCGAATCCATCAGCTCCGAAATGCTGAATCTAGGCTAGGGGAACTTGCAGAAAAGAATTTGGCAATAAATTGGAGAGTTTAGGTCCAAAAGTTTATTTTTAGTCTTTAAAGTAGGAAATTTTTAGTTTTCTAGTCGTTTTGAGTTCTGAGCGTCGGAATTCGATTCCGTCGAATCCATCAGCTCCGAAATGCTGAATCTAGGCTCGGGGAACTTGCAGAACTGAATATGGCAATAAATTGGAGAGTTTAGGTCCTTAAATTCATTTTTAGTCTTTAAAGTAGGAAATTTTGAGTTTTCTAGTCGTTTTGAGTTCTGAGCGTCGGAATTCGATTCCGTCGAATCCATTAGCTCCGAAATGCTGAATCTAGGCTAGGGGAACTTGAAGAACTGAATTTTTCAATAAATTGGAGAGTTTAGGTCCATAAGTTCATTTTTAGTCTTTAAAGTAGGAGGTTTTGAGTTTTCTAGTCGTTTTGAGTTCTGAGCGTCGGAATTCGATTCCGTCGAATCCATTAGCTCCGAAATGCTGAATCTAGGCTAGGGGAACTTGAAGAACTGAATTTTGCAATAAATTGGAGAGTTTAGGTCCTTAAGTTCATTTTTAGTCTTTAAAGTTGGAAATTTTGAGTTTTCTAGTCGTTTTGAATTCTGAGCGTCGGAATTCGATTCCGTTGAATCCATTAGCTCCGAAATGCTGAATCTAGGCTAGGGGAAATTGAAGAACTGAATTTTGCAATAAATTGGAGAGTTTAGGTCCTTAAGTTCATTTTTAGTCTTTAAAGTGGAAATTTTGAGTTTTCTAGTCGTTTTGAGTTCTGAGCGTCGGAATTCGATTCCGTCGAATCCATCAGCTCCGAAATGCTGAATCTAAGCTAGGGGAAATTGCAGAACTTAATTTGGCAATAAATTGGAGAGTTTAGGTCCATAAGTTCATTTTTAGTCTTTAAAGTAGGAGGTTTTGAGTTTTCTAGTCGTTTTGAGTTCTGAGCGTCGGAATTCGATTCCATCGAATCCATTAGCTCCGAAATGCTGAATCTAGGCTAGGGGAACTTGCAGAACTGAATTTTGCAATAAATTGGAGAGTTTAGGTCCTTAAGTTCATTTTTAGTCTTTAAAGTTGGAAATTTTGAGTTTTCTAGTCGTTTTGAGTTCTGAGCGTCGGAATTCGATTCCGTAGAATCCATCAGCTCCGAAATGCTGAATCTTGGTTAGGAGAACTTGCAGAACTGAATTTGGAAATAAATTGGAGAGTTTAGGTCCATAAGTTCATTTTTAGTCTTTAAAGTTGAAAATTTTGAGTTTTCTAGTCGTTTTGAGTTCTGAGCGCCGGAATTCGACTCCGTCGAATCCATCAGCTCCGAAATGCTGAATCTAGGCTAGGGGAACTTGCAGAAAAGAATTTGGCAATAAATTGGAGAGTTTAGGTCCAAAAGTTTATTTTTAGTCTTTAAAGTAGGAAATTTTGAGTTTTCTAGTCGTTTTGAGTTCTGAGCGTCGGAATTCGATTCCGTCGAATCCATCAGCTCCGAAATGCTGAATCTAGGCTCGGGGAACTTGCAGAACTGAATATGGCAATAAATTGGAGAGTTTAGGTCCTTAAATTCATTTTTAGTCTTTAAAGTAGGAAATTTTGAGTTTTCTAGTCGTTTTGAGTTCTGAGCGTCGGAATTCGATTCCGTCGAATCCATTAGCTCCGAAATGCTGAATCTAGGCTAGGGGAACTTGAAGAACTGAATTTTTCAATAAATTGGAGAGTTTAGGTCCTTAAGTTCATTTTTAGTCTTTAAAGTTGGAAATTTTGAGTTTTCTAGTCGTTTTGAGTTCTGAGCGTCGGAATTCGATTCCGTCGAATCCATCAGCTCCGAAATGCTGAATCTTGGTTAGGAGAACTTGCAGAACTGAATTTGGAAATAAATTGGAGAGTTTAGGTCCATAAGTTCATTTTTAGTCTTTAAAGTTGAAAATTTTGAGTTTTCTAGTCGTTTTGAGTTCTGAGCGTCGGAATTCGTTTCCGTCGAATCCATCAGCTCCCAAATGCTGAATCTAGGCTAGGGGAACTTTTAGAACTGAATTTGGCAATAAATTGGAGAGTTTACGTCCATAAGTTCATTTTTAGTCTTTAAAGTTGAAAATTTTGAGTTTTCGAGTCGTTTTGAGTTCTGAGCGTCAGAATTCGATTCCGTCGATTCCATCAGCTCCGAAATGCTGAATCTAGGCTAGGGGAACTTGCAGAACTGAATTTGGCAATAAATTGGAGAGTTTAGGTCCATATGTTCATTTTTAGTCTTTAAAGTTGGAAATTTTGAGTTTTCTAGTCGTTTTGAGTTCTGAGCGTCGGAATTCGATTCCGTCGAATCCATCAGCTCCGAAATGCTGAATCTAGGCTAGGGGAACTCTCAGAACTGAATTTGGCAATAAATTGGAAGTTTAGGTCCTTAAGTTCATTTTTAGCCTTTAAAGTTGGAAATTTTGAGTTTTCTAGTCGTTTTGAGTTCTGAGCGTCGAAATTCGATTCCGTCGAATCCATCAGTTCCGAAATGCTGAATCTGGCTAGGGGAACTTGCAGAACTGAATTTGGCAATAAATTGGAGAGTTTAGGTCCTTAAGTTCATTTTTAGTCTTTACAGTTGGAAATTTTGAGTTTTCTAGTCGTTTTGAGTTCTGAGCGTCGAAATTCGATTCCGTCGAATCCATCAGTTCCGAAATGCTGAATCTGGCTAGGGGAACTTGCAGAACTGAATTTGGCAATAAATTGGAGAGTTTAGGTCCTTAAGTTCATTTTTAGTCTTTACAGTTGGAAATTTTGAGTTTTCTAGTCGTTTTGAGTTCTGAGCGTCGGAATTCGATTCCGTCGAATCCATCAGCTCCGAAATGCTGAATCTAGGCTAGGGGAACTTGCAGAATAGAATTTGGCAATAAATTGGAGAGTTTTAGGTCCATAAGTTTATTTTTAGTCTTTAAAGTAGGAAATTTTGAATTTTCTAGTCGTTTTGAGTTCTGAGCGTCGGAATTCGATTCCGTCGAATCCATCAGCTCCGAAATGCTGAATCTTGGTTAGGAGAACTTGCAGAACTGAATTTGGCAATAAATTGGAGAGTTTAGGTCCATAAGTTTATTTTTAGTCTTTAAAGTAGGAAATTTTGAGTTTTCTAGTCGTTTTGAGTTCTGAGCATCGGAATTCGATTCCGTCGAATCCATCAGCTCCGAAATGCTGAATCTAGGCTAGGGGAACTTGCAGAACTGAATTTGGCAATAAATTGGAGAGTTTAGGTCCTTATGTTCATTTTTAGTCTTTAAAGTTGAAAATTTTGAGTTTTCTAGTCATTTTGAGTTCTGAGCGTCGGAATTCGATTCCGTCGAATCCATCAGCTCCGAAAAGCGGAATCTAGGCTAGGGGAACTTGCAGAACTGAATTTGGAAATAAATTGGAGAGTTTAGGTCCATAAGTTCATTTTTAGTCTTTCAAGTTGAAAATTTTGAGTTTTCTAGTCGTTTTGAGTTCTGAGGGTCGGAATTCGATTCCGTCGAATCCATCAGCTCCCAAATGCTGAATCTAGGCTAGGGGAACTTTTAGAAATGAATTTGGCAATAAATTTGAGAGTTTACGTCCATAAGTTCATTTTTAGTCTTTAAAGTTGAAAATTTTGAGTTTTCTAGTCGTTTTGAGTTCTGAGCGTCAGAATTCGATTCCGTCGATTCCATCAGCTCCGAAATGCTGAATCTAGGCTAGGGGAACTTACAGAACTGAATTTGGCAATAAATTGGAGAGTTTAGGTCCATAAGTTCATTTTTAGTCTTTAAACTTGGAAATTTTGAGTTTTCTAGTCGTTTTGAGTTCTGAGCGCCGGAATTCATTCCGTCGAATCCATCAGCTCCGAAATGCTGAATCTAGGCTAGGGGAACTTGCAGAACTGAATTTGGCAATAAATTGGAGAGTTTAGGTCCTTAAGTTCATTTTTAGCCTTTAAAGTTGGAAATTTTGAGTTTTCTAGTCGTTTTGAGTTCTGAGCGTCGAAATTCGATTCCGTCGAATCCATCAGTTCCGAAATGCTGAATCTAGGCTACGGGAACTTTTAGAACTGAATTTGGCAATAAATTGGAGAGTTTAGGTCCTTAAGTTCATTTTTAGTCTTTACAGTTGGAAATTTTGAGTTTTCTAGTCGTTTTGAGTTCTGAGCGTCGGAATTCGATTCCGTCGAATCCATCAGCTCCGAAATGCTGAATCTTGGTTAGGAGAACTTGCAGAACTGAATTTGGCAATAAATTGGAGAGTTTAGGTCCATAAGTTTATTTTTAGTCTTTAAAGTAGGAAATTTTGAGTTTTCTAGTCGTTTTGAGTTCTGAGCGTCGGAATTCGATTCCGTCGAATCCATCAGCTCCGAAATGCTAAATCTAGGCTAGGGGAACTTGCAGAACTGAATTTGGCAATAAATTGGAGAGTTTAGGTCCTTAAGTTCATTTTTAGTCTTTAAAGTTGGAAATTTTGATTTTTCTAGTCGTTTTGAGTTCTGAGCGTCGAAATTCGATTCCGTCGAATCCATCAGCTCTGAAATGCTGAATCTTGGTTAGGAGAACTTGCAGAACTGAATTTGGCAATAAATTGGAGAGTTTAGGTCCATAAGTTCATTTTTAGTCTTTCAAGTTGAAAATTTTGAGTTTTCTAGTCGTTTTGAATTCTGAGCGTCGGAATTCGATTCCGTCGAATCCATCAGCTCCGAAATGCTGAATCTAGGCTAGGGGAACTTCCAGAATAGAATTTGGCAATAAATTGGAGAGTTTAGGTCCATAAGTTTATTTTTAGTCTTTAAAGTAGGAAATTTTGAGTTTTCTAGTCGTTTTGAGTTCTGAGCGTCGGAATTCGATTCCGTCGAATCCATCAGCTCCGAAATGCTGAATCTAGGCTAGGGGAACTTGCAGAACTGAATTTGGCAATAAATTGGAGAGTTTAGGTCCTTATGTTCATTTTTAGTCTTTAAAGTTGAAAATTTAGAGTTTTCTAGTCATTTTGAGTTCTGAGCGTCGAAATTCGATTCCGTCGAATCCATCAGTTCCGAAATGCTGAATCTTGGTTAGGAGAACTTGCAGAACTGAATTTGGAAATAAATTGGAGAGTTTAGGTCCATAAGTTCATTTTTAGTCTTTAAAGTTGAAAATTTTGAGTTTTCTAGTCGTTTTGAGTTCTGAGCGCCGGAATTCGATTCCGTCAAATCCATCAGCTCCGAAATGCTGAATCTAGGCTAGGGGAACTTTCAGAACAGAATTTGGCAATAAATTGGAGAGTTTAGGTCCAAAAGTTTATTTTTAGTCTTTAAAGTAGGAAATTTTGAGTTTTCTAGTCGTTTTGAGTCCTGAGCGTCGGAATTCGATTCCGTCGAATCCATCAGCTCCGAAATGCTGAATCTAGGCTAGGGGAACTTGCAGAACTGAATATGGCAATAAATTGGAGAGTTTAGGTCCTTAAGTTCATTTTTAGTCTTTAAAGTAGGAAATTTTGAGTTTTCTAGTCGTTTTGAGTTCTGAGCGTCGAAATTCGATTCCGTCGAATCCATTAGCTCCGAAATGCTGAATCTAGGCTAGGGGAACTTGAAGAACTGAATTTTGCAATAAATTGGAGAGTTTAGGTCCTTAAGTTCATTTTTAGTCTTTAAAGTTGGAAATTTTGAGTTTTCTAGTCGTTTTAAGTTCTGAGCGTCGGAATTCGATTCCGTCGAATCCATCAGTTCCGAAATGCTTAATCTATGCTAGGGGAACTTGCAGAACAGAATTTGGCAATAAATTGGAGAGTTTAGGTCCTTAAGTTCATTTTTAGTCTTTAAAGTTGGAAATTTTGATTTTTCTAGTCGTTTTGAGTTCTGAGCGTCGAAATTCGATTCCGTCGAATCCATCAGCTCCGAAATGCTGAATCTTGGTTAGGAGAACTTGCAGAACTGAATTTGGCAATAAATTGGAGAGTTTAGGTACATAAGTTCATTTTTAGTCTTTAAAGTTGAAAATTTTGAGTTTTCTGGTCGTTTTGAGTTCTGAGCATCGGAATTCGATTCCGTCGAATCCATCAGCTCCGAAATGCTGAATCTAGGCTAGGGGAACTTGCAGAATAGAATTTGGCAATAAATTGGAGAGTTTTAGGTCCATAAGTTTATTTTTAGTCTTTAAAGTAGGAAATTTTGAATTTTCTAGTCGTTTTGAGTTCTGAGCGTCGGAATTCGATTCCGTCGAATCCATCAGCTCCGAAATGCTGAATCTAGGCTAGGGGAACTTGCAGAACTGAATATGGCAATAAATCGGAGAGTTTAGGTCCTTATGTTCATTTTTAGTCTTTAAAGTTGAAAATTTTGAGTTTTCTAGTCATTTTGAGTTCTGAGCGTCGGAATTCGATTCCGTCGAATCCATCAGCTCCGAAAAGCTGAATCTAGGCTAGGGGAACTTGCAGAACTGAATTTGGAAATAAATTGGAGAGTTTAGGTCCATAAGTTCATTTTTAGTCTTTCAAGTTGAAAATTTTGAGTTTTCTAGTCGTTTTGAGTTTTGAGCGTCGGAATTCGATTCCGTCGAATCCATCAGCTCCGAAGTGCTGAATCTAGGCTAGGGGAACTTTTAGAACTGAATTTGGCAATAAATTGGAGAGTTTAGGTCCAAAAGTTTATTTTTAGTCTTTAAAGTAGGAAATTTTGAGTTTTCTAGTCGTTTTTGAGTCCTGAGCGTCGGAATTCGATTCCGTCGAATCCATCAGCTCCGAAATGCTGAATCTAGGCTAGGGGAACTTGCAGAACTGAATATGGCAATAAATTGGAGAGTTTAGGTCCTTAAGTTCATTTTTAGTCTTTAAAGTAGGAAATTTTGAGTTTTCTAGTCGTTTTGAGTTCTGAGCGTCGGAATTCGATTCCGTCGAATCCATTAGCTCCGAAATGCTGAATCTAGGCTAGGGGAACTTGAAGAACTGAATTTTCCAATAAATTGGAGAGTTTAGGTCCTTAAGTTCATTTTTAGTCTTTAAAGTTGGAAATTTTGAGTTTTCTAGTCGTTTTGAATTCTGAGCGTCGGAATTCGATTCCGTCGAATCCATCAGTTCCGAAATGCTTAATCTATGCTAGGGGAACTTGCAGAACTGAATTTGGCAATAAATTGGAGAGTTTAGGTCCTTAAGTTCATTTTTAGTCTTTAAAGTTGGAAATTTTGATTTTTCTAGTCGTTTTGAGTTCTGAGCGTCGGAATTCGATTCCGTCGAATCCATCAGCTCCGAAATGCTGAATCTTGGTTAGGAGAACTTGCAGAACTGAATTTGGCAATAAATTGGAGAGTTTAGGTACATAAGTTCATTTTTAGTCTTTAAAGTTGAAAATTTTGAGTTTTCTAGTCGTTTTGAGTTCTGAGCATCGGAATTCGATTCCGTCGAATCCATCAGCTCCGAAATGCTGAATCTAGGCTAGGGGAACTTGCAGAATAGAATTTGGCAATAAATTGGAGAGTTTTTGGTCCATAAGTTTATTTTTAGTCTTTAAAGTAGGAAATTTTGAATTTTCTAGTCGTTTTGAGTTCTGAGCGTCGGAATTCGATTCCGTCGAATCCATCAGCTCCGAAATGCTGAATCTAGGCTAGGGGAACTTGCAGAACTGAATTTGGCAATAAATCGGAGAGTTTAGGTCCTTATGTTCATTTTTAGTCTTTAAAGTTGAAAATTTTGAGTTTTCTAGTCATTTTGAGTTCTGAGCGTCGGAATTCGATTCCATCGAATCCATCAGCTCCGAAAAGCTGAATCTAGGCTAGGGGAACTTGCAGAACTGAATTTGGAAATAAATTGGAGAGTTTAGGTCCATAAGTTCATTTTTAGTCTTTCAAGTTGAAAATTTTGAGTTTTCTAGTCGTTTTGAGTTTTGAGCGTCGGAATTCGATTCCGTCGAATCCATCAGCTCCGAAGTGCTGAATCTAGGCTAGGGGAAATTTAGAACTGAATTTGGCAATAAATTGGAGAGTTTAGGTCCATAAGTTCATTTTTAGTCTTTAAAGTTGAAAATTTTGAGTTTTCTAGTCGTTTTGAGTTCTGAGCGTCAGAATTCGATTCCGTCGATTCCATCAGCTCCGAAATGCTGAATCTAGGCTAGGGGAACTTGCAGAACTGAATTTGGAAATAAATTGGAGAGTTTAGGTCCTTAAGTTCATTTTTAGTCTTTAAAGTTGGAAATTTTGAGTTTTCTAGTCGTTTTGAGTTCTGAGCGTCGGAATTCGATTCCGTCGAATCCATCAGCTCCGAAATGCTGAATCTAGGCTAGGGGAACTTGCAGAACTAAATTTGGCAATAAATGGGAGAGTTTAGGTCCTTAAGTTCATTTTTAGCCTTTAAAGTTGGAAATTTTGAGTTTTCTAGTCGTTTTGAGTTCTGAGCGTCGGATTTCGATTCCGTCGAATCTATCAGCTCCGAAATGCTAAATCTAGGTTAGGAGAATTTCCAGAACTGAATTTGGCAATAAATTGGAGAGTTTAGGTCCATAAGCTCATTTTTAGTCTTTAAAGTTGAAAATTTTGAGTTTTCTAGTCGTTTTGAGTTCTGAGCGTCGGAATTCTATTCCGTCGAATCCATCAGCTCCGAAGTGCTGAATCTAGACTAGGGGAACTTTTAGAACTGAATTTGGCAATAAATTGGAGAGTTTAGGTCCATAAGTTCATTTTTAGTCTTTAAAGTTGAAAATTTTGAGTTTTCTAGTCGTTTTGAGTTCTGAGCGTCAGAATTTGATTCTGTCGATTCCATCAGCTCCGAAATGCTGAATCTAGGCTAGGGGTAATTGCAGAACTGAATTTGGCAATAAATTGGAGAGTTTAGGTCCTTAAGTTCATTTTTAGTCTTTAAAGTTGGAAATTTTGAGTTTTCTAGTCGTTTTGAGTTCTGAGCGTCGGAATTCGATTCCGTCGAATCCATTAGCTCCGAAATGCTGAATCTAGGCTAGGGGAACTTGAAGAACTGAATTTGGCAATAAATTGGAGAGTTTAGGTCCTTAAGTTCATTTTTAGTCTTTAAAGTTGGAAATTTTGAGTTTTCTAGTCGTTTTGAGTTCTGAGCGTCGGAATTCGATTCCGTCGAATCCATCAGCTCCGAAATGCTGAATCTAGGCTAGGGGAACTTGCAGAACTGAATTTGGCAATAAATCGGAGAGTTTAGGTCCTTATGTTCATTTTTAGTCTTTAAAGTTGAAAATTTTGAGTTTTCTAGTCATTTTGAGTTCTGAGCGTCGGAATTCGATTCCATCGAATCCATCAGCTCCGAAAAGCTGAATCTAGGCTAGGGGAACTTGCAGAACTGAATTTGGAAATAAATTGGAGAGTTTAGGTCCATAAGTTCATTTTTAGTCTTTCAAGTTGAAAATTTTGAGTTTTCTAGTCGTTTTGAGTTTTGAGCGTCGGAATTCGATTCCGTCGAATCCATCAGCTCCGAAGTGCTGAATCTAGGCTAGGGGAACTTTTAGAACTGAATTTGGCAATAAATTGGAGAGTTTAGGTCCATAAGTTCATTTTTAGTCTTTAAAGTTGAAAATTTTGAGTTTTCTAGTCGTTTTGAGTTCTGAGCGTCAGAATTCGATTCCGTCGATTCCATCAGCTCCGAAATGCTGAATCTAGGCTAGGGGAACTTGCAGAACTGAATTTGGAAATAAATTGGAGAGTTTAGGTCCTTAAGTTCATTTTTAGTCTTTAAAGTTGGAAATTTTGAGTTTTCTAGTCGTTTTGAGTTCTGAGCGTCGGAATTCGATTCCGTCGAATCCATCAGCTCCGAAATGCTGAATCTAGGCTAGGGGAATTTGCAGAACTAAATTTGGCAATAAATTGGAGAGGTTAGGTCCTTAAGTTCATTTTTAGCCTTTAAAGTTGGAAATTTTGAGTTTTCTAGTCGTTTTGAGTTCTGAGCGTCGGATTTCGATTCCGTCGAATCTATCAGCTCCGAAATGCTAAATCTAGGTTAGGAGAATTTCCAGAACTGAATTTGGCAATAAATTGGAGAGTTTAGGTCCATAAGCTCATTTTTAGTCTTTAAAGTTGAAAATTTTGAGTTTTCTAGTCGTTTTGAGTTCTGAGCGTCGGAATTCTATTCCGTCGAATCCATCAGCTCCGAAGTGCTGAATCTAGACTAGGGGAACTTTTAGAACTGAATTTGGCAATAAATTGGAGAGTTTAGGTCCATACGTTCATTTTTAGTCTTTAAAGTTGAAAATTTTGAGTTTTCTAGTCGTTTTGAGTTCTGAGCGTCAGAATTCGATTCTGTCGATTCCATCAGCTCCGAAATGCTGAATCTAGGCTAGGGGTACTTGCAGAACTGAATTTGGCAATAAATTGGAGAGTTTAGGTCCTTAAGTTCATTTTTAGTCTTTAAAGTTGGAAATTTTGAGTTTTCTAGTCGTTTTGAGTTCTGAGCGTCGGAATTCGATTCCGTCGAATCCATTAGCTCCGAAATGCTGAATCTAGGCTAGGGGAACTTGAAGAACTGAATTTTGCAATAAATTGGAGAGTTTAGGTCCTTAAGTTCATTTTTAGTCTTTAAAGTTGGAAATTTTGAGTTTTCTAGTCGTTTTGAGTTCTGAGCGTCGGAATTCGATTCCGTCGAATCCATCAGCTCCGAAATGCTAAATCTAGGTTAGGAGAACTTCCAGAACTGAATTTGGCAATAAATTGGAGAGTTTAGGTCCATAAGTTCATTTTTAGTCTTTAAAGTTGAAAATTTTGAGTTTTCTAGTCATTTTGAGTTTTGAGCGTCGGAATTCGATTCCGTCGAATCCATCAGCTCCAAAATGCTGAATCTAAGCTAGGGGAACTTGCAGAACTTAATTTGGCAATAAATTGGAGAGTTTAGGTCCATAAGTTCATTTTTAGTCTTTAAAGTAGGAGGTTTTGAGTTTTCTAGTCGTTTTGAGTTCTGAGCGTCGGAATTCGATTCCGTCGAATCCATTAGCTCCGAAATGCTGAATCTAGGCTAGGGGAACTTGAAGAACTGAATTTTGCAATAAATTGGAGAGTTTAGGTCCTTAAGTTCATTTTTAGTCTTTAAAGTTGGAAATTTTGAGTTTTCTAGTCGTTTTGAATTCTGAGCGTCGGAATTCGATTCCGTTGAATCCATTAGCTCCGAAATGCTGAATCTAGGCTAGGGGAACTTGAAGAACTGAATTTTGCAATAAATTGGAGAGTTTAGGTCCTTAAGTTCATTTTTAGTCTTTAAAGTTGGAAATTTTGAGTTTTCTAGTCGTTTTGAGTTCTGAGCGTCGGAATTTGATTCCGTCGAATCCATCAGCTCCGAAATGCTGAATCTAAGCTAGGGGAACTTGCAGAACTTAATTTGGCAATAAATTGGAGAGTTTAGGTCCATAAGTTCATTTTTAGTCTTTAAAGTAGGAGGTTTTGAGTTTTCTAGTCGTTTTGAGTTCTGAGCGTCGGAATTCGATTCCGTCGAATCCATTAGCTCCGAAATGCTGAATCTAGGCTAGGGGGGAATTTGCAGAACTGAATTTTGCAATAAATTGGAGAGTTTAGGTCCTTAAGTTCATTTTTAGTCTTTAAAGTTGGAAATTTTGAGTTTTCTAGTCGTTTTGAGTTCTGAGCGTCGGAATTCGATTCCGTAGAATCCATCAGCTCCGAAATGCTGAATCTTGGTTAGGAGAACTTGCAGAACTGAATTTGGAAATAAATTGGAGAGTTTAGGTCCATAAGTTCATTTTTAGTCTTTAAAGTTGAAAATTTTGAGTTTTCTAGTCGCTTTGAGTTCTGAGCGCCGGAATTCGACTCCGTCGAATCCATCAGCTCCGAAATGCTGAATCTAGGCTAGGGGAACTTGCAGAAAAGAATTTGGCAATAAATTGGAGAGTTTAGGTCCAAAAGTTTATTTTTAGTCTTTAAAGTAGGAAATTTTGAGTTTTCTAGTCGTTTTGAGTTCTGAGCGTCGGAATTCGATTCCGTCGAATCCATCAGCTCCGAAATGCTGAATCTAGGCTCGGGGAACTTGCAGAACTGAATATGGCAATAAATTGGAGAGTTTAGGTCCTTAAATTCATTTTTAGTCTTTAAAGTAGGAAATTTTGAGTTTTCTAGTCGTTTTGAGTTCTGAGCGTCGGAATTCGATTCCGTCGAATCCATTAGCTCCGAAATGCTGA
Organism: Solanum rostratum; assembly: GCA_029948455.1. Lineage (NCBI taxonomy): Eukaryota > Viridiplantae > Streptophyta > Magnoliopsida > Solanales > Solanaceae > Solanum > Solanum rostratum. The sequence continues at coordinate 62,623,885 of CM057056.1, read as the reverse complement.
ATCTAGGCTAGGGGAACTTGAAGAACTGAATTTTTCAATAAATTGGAGAGTTTAGGTCCATAAGTTCATTTTTAGTCTTTAAAGTAGGAGGTTTTGAGTTTTCTAGTCATTTTGAGTTCTGAGCGTCGGAATTGGATTCCGTCGAATCCATTAGCTCCGAAATGCTGAATCTAGGCTAGGGGAACTTGAAGAACTGAATTTTGCAATAAATTGGAGAGTTTAGGTCCTTAAGTTCATTTTTAGTCTTTAAAGTTGGAAATTTTGAGTTTTCTAGTCGTTTTGAATTCTGAGCGTCGGAATTCGATTCCGTTGAATCCATTAGCTCCGAAATGCTGAATCTAGGCTAGGGGAAATTGAAGAACTGAATTTTGCAATAAATTGGAGAGTTTAGGTCCTTAAGTTCATTTTTAGTCTTTAAAGTTGGAAATTTTGAGTTTTATAGTCGTTTTGAGTTCTGAGCGTCGGAATTCGATTCCGTCGAATCCATCAGCTCCGAAATGCTGAATCTAAGCTAGGGGAAATTGCAGAACTTAATCTGGCAATAAATTGGAGAGTTTAGGTCCATAAGTTCATTTTTAGTCTTTAAAGTAGGAGGTTTTGAGTTTTCTAGTCGTTTTGAGTTCTGAGCGTCGGAATTCGATTCCATCGAATCCATTAGCTCCGAAATGCTGAATCTAGGCTAGGGGAACTTGCAGAACTGAATTTTGCAATAAATTGGAGAGTTTAGGTCCTTAAGTTCATTTTTAGTCTTTAAAGTTGGAAATTTTGAGTTTTCTAGTCGTTTTGAGTTCTGAGCGTCGGAATTCGATTCCGTAGAATCCATCAGCTCCGAAATGCTGAATCTTGGTTAGGAGAACTTGCAGAACTGAATTTGGAAATAAATTGGAGAGTTTAGGTCCATAAGTTCATTTTTAGTCTTTAAAGTTGAAAATTTTGAGTTTTCTAGTCGTTTTGAGTTCTGAGCGCCGGAATTCGACTCCGTCGAATCCATCAGCTCCGAAATGCTGAATCTAGGCTAGGGGAACTTGCAGAAAAGAATTTGGCAATAAATTGGAGAGTTTAGGTCCAAAAGTTTATTTTTAGTCTTTAAAGTAGGAAATTTTTTGAGTTTTCTAGTCGTTTTGAGTTCTGAGCGTCGGAATTCGATTCCGTCGAATCCATCAGCTCCGAAATGCTGAATCTAGGCTCGGGGAACTTGCAGAACTGAATATGGCAATAAATTGGAGAGTTTAGGTCCTTAAATTCATTTTTAGTCTTTAAAGTAGGAAATTTTGAGTTTTCTAGTCGTTTTGAGTTCTGAGCGTCGGAATTCGATTCCGTCGAATCCATTAGCTCCGAAATGCTGAATCTAGGCTAGGGGAACTTGAAGAACTGATTTTTTCAATAAATTAGAGAGTTTAGGTCCTTAAGTTCATTTTTAGTCTTTAAAGTTGGAAATTTTGAGTTTTCTAGTCGTTTTGAGTTCTGAGCGTCGGAATTCGATTCCGTCGAATCCATCAGCTCCGAAATGCTGAATCTTGGTTAGGAGAACTTGCAGAACTGAATTTGGAAATAAATTGGAGAGTTTAGGTCCATAAGTTCATTTTTAGTCTTTAAAGTTGAAAATTTTGAGTTTTCTAGTCGTTTTGAGTTCTGAGCGTCGGAATTCGTTTCCGTCGAATCCATCAGCTCCCAAATGCTGAATCTAGGCTAGGGGAACTTTTAGAACTGAATTTGGCAATAAATTGGAGAGTTTACGTCCATAAGTTCATTTTTAGTCTTTAAAGTTGAAAATTTTGAGTTTTCGAGTCGTTTTGAGTTCTGAGCGTCAGAATTCGATTCCGTCGATTCCATCAGCTCCGAAATGCTGAATCTAGGCTAGGGGAACTTGCAGAACTGAATTTGGCAATAAATTGGAGAGTTTAGGTCCATATGTTCATTTTTAGTCTTTAAAGTTGGAAATTTTGAGTTTTCTAGTCGTTTTGAGTTCTGAGCGTCGGAATTCGATTCCGTCGAATCCATCAGCTCCGAAATGCTGAATCTAGGCTAGGGGAACTTGCAGAACTGAATTTGGCAATAAATTGGAAGTTTAGGTCCTTAAGTTCATTTTTAGCCTTTAAAGTTGGAAATTTTGAGTTTTCTAGTCGTTTTGAGTTCTGAGCGTCGAAATTCGATTCCGTCGAATCCATCAGTTCCGAAATGCTGAATCTGGCTAGGGGAACTTGCAGAACTGAATTTGGCAATAAATTGGAGAGTTTAGGTCCTTAAGTTCATTTTTAGTCTTTACAGTTGGAAATTTTGAGTTTTCTAGTCGTTTTGCGTTCTGAGCGTCGAAATTCGATTCCGTCGAATCCATCAGTTCCGAAATGCTGAATCTGGCTAGGGGAACTTGCAGAACTGAATTTGGCAATAAATTGGAGAGTTTAGGTCCTTAAGTTCATTTTTAGTCTTTACAGTTGGAAATTTTGAGTTTTCTAGTCGTTTTGAGTTCTGAGCGTCGGAATTCGATTCCGTCGAATCCATCAGCTCCGAAATGCTGAATCTAGGCTAGGGGAACTTGCAGAATAGAATTTGGCAATAAATTGGAGAGTTTTAGGTCCATAAGTTTATTTTTAGTCTTTAAAGTAGGAAATTTTGAATTTTCTAGTCGTTTTGAGTTCTGAGCGTCGGAATTCGATTCCGTCGAATCCATCAGCTCCGAAATGCTGAATCTTGGTTAGGAGAACTTGCAGAACTGAATTTGGCAATAAATTGGAGAGTTTAGGTCCATAAGTTTATTTTTAGTCTTTAAAGTAGGAAATTTTGAGTTTTCTAGTCGTTTTGAGTTCTGAGCATCGGAATTCGATTCCGTCGAATCCATCAGCTCCGAAATGCTGAATCTAGGCTAGGGGAACTTGCAGAACTGAATTTGGCAATAAATTGGAGAGTTTAGGTCCTTATGTTCATTTTTAGTCTTTAAAGTTGAAAATTTTGAGTTTTCTAGTCATTTTGAGTTCTGAGCGTCGGAATTCGATTCCGTCGAATCCATCAGCTCCGAAAAGCGGAATCTAGGCTAGGGGAACTTGCAGAACTGAATTTGGAAATAAATTGGAGAGTTTAGGTCCATAAGTTCATTTTTAGTCTTTCAAGTTGAAAATTTTGAGTTTTCTAGTCGTTTTGAGTTCTGAGGGTCGGAATTCGATTCCGTCGAATCCATCAGCTCCCAAATGCTGAATCTAGGCTAGGGGAACTTTTAGAAATGAATTTGGCAATAAATTTGAGAGTTTACGTCCATAAGTTCATTTTTAGTCTTTAAAGTTGAAAATTTTGAGTTTTCTAGTCGTTTTGAGTTCTGAGCGTCAGAATTCGATTCCGTCGATTCCATCAGCTCCGAAATGCTGAATCTAGGCTAGGGGAACTTACAGAACTGAATTTGGCAATAAATTGGAGAGTTTAGGTCCATAAGTTCATTTTTAGTCTTTAAACTTGGAAATTTTGAGTTTTCTAGTCGTTTTGAGTTCTGAGCGCCGGAATTCATTCCGTCGAATCCATCAGCTCCGAAATGCTGAATCTAGGCTAGGGGAACTTGCAGAACTGAATTTGGCAATAAATTGGAGAGTTTAGGTCTTTAAGTTCATTTTTAGCCTTTAAAGTTGGAAATTTTGAGTTTTCTAGTCGTTTTGAGTTCTGAGCGTCGAAATTCGATTCCGTCGAATCCATCAGTTCCGAAATGCTGAATCTAGGCTACGGGAACTTTTAGAACTGAATTTGGCAATAAATTGGAGAGTTTAGGTCCTTAAGTTCATTTTTAGTCTTTACAGTTGGAAATTTTGAGTTTTCTAGTCGTTTTGAGTTCTGAGCGTCGGAATTCGATTCCGTCGAATCCATCAGCTCCGAAATGCTGAATCTTGGTTAGGAGAACTTGCAGAACTGAATTTGGCAATAAATTGGAGAGTTTAGGTCCATAAGTTTATTTTTAGTCTTTAAAGTAGGAAATTTTGAGTTTTCTAGTCGTTTTGAGTTCTGAGCGTCGGAATTCGATTCCGTCGAATCCATCAGCTCCGAAATGCTGAATCTAGGCTAGGGGAACTTGCAGAACTGAATTTGGCAATAAATTGGAGAGTTTAGGTCCTTAAGTTCATTTTTAGTCTTTAAAGTTGGAAATTTTGATTTTTCTAGTCGTTTTGAGTTCTGAGCGTCGAAATTCGATTCCGTCGAATCCATCAGCTCTGAAATGCTGAATCTTGGTTAGGAGAACTTGCAGAACTGAATTTGGCAATAAATTGGAGAGTTTAGGTCCATAAGTTCATTTTTAGTCTTTCAAGTTGAAAATTTTGAGTTTTCTAGTCGTTTTGAATTCTGAGCGTCGGAATTCGATTCCGTCGAATCCATCAGCTCCGAAAAGCTGAATCTAGGCTAGGGGAACTTGCAGAACTGAATTTGGAAATAAATTGGAGAGTTTAGGTCCATAAGTTCATTTTTAGTCTTTCAAGTTGAAAATTTTGAGTTTTCTAGTCGTTTTGAGTTTTGAGCGTCGGAATTCGATTCCGTCGAATCCATCAGCTCCGAAATGCTGAATCTAGGCTAGGGGAACTTGCAGAACTGAATTTGGCAATAAATTGGAGAGTTTAGGTCCTTATGTTCATTTTTAGTCTTTAAAGTTGAAAATTTAGAGTTTTCTAGTCATTTTGAGTCCTGAGCGTCGGAATTCGATTCCGTCGAATCCATCAGCTCCGAAATGCTGAATCTAGGCTAGGGGAACTTGCAGAACTGAATATGGCAATAAATTGGAGAGTTTAGGTCCTTAAGTTCATTTTTAGTCTTTAAAGTAGGAAATTTTGAGTTTTCTAGTCGTTTTGAGTTCTGAGCGCCGGAATTCGATTCCGTCAAATCCATCAGCTCCGAAATGCTGAATCTAGGCTAGGGGAACTTTCAGAACAGAATTTGGCAATAAATTGGAGAGTTTAGGTCCAAAAGTTCATTTTTAGTCTTTAAAGTAGGAAATTTTGAGTTTTCTAGTCGTTTTGAGTCCTGAGCGTCGGAATTCGATTCCGTCGAATCCATCAGCTCCGAAATGCTGAATCTAGGCTAGGGGAACTTGCAGAACTGAATTTTGCAATAAATTGGAGAGTTTAGGTCCTTAAGTTCATTTTTAGTCTTTAAAGTTGGAAATTTTGAGTTTTCTAGTCGTTTTGAGTTCTGAGCGTCGGAATTCGATTCCGTCGAATCCATTAGCTCCGAAATGCTGAATCTAGGCTAGGGGAACTTGAAGAACTGAATTTTGCAATAAATTGGAGAGTTTAGGTCCTTAAGTTCATTTTTAGTCTTTAAAGTTGGAAATTTTGAGTTTTCTAGTCGTTTTGAGTTCTGAGCGTCGGAATTTGATTCCGTCGAATCCATCAGCTCCGAAATGCTGAATCTAAGCTAGGGGAACTTGCAGAACTTAATTTGGCAATAAATTGGAGAGTTTAGGTCCATAAGTTCATTTTTAGTCTTTAAAGTAGGAGGTTTTGAGTTTTCTAGTCGTTTTGAGTTCTGAGCGTCGGAATTCGATTCCGTCGAATCCATTAGCTCCGAAATGCTGAATCTAGGCTAGGGGGGAATTTGCAGAACTGAATTTTGCAATAAATTGGAGAGTTTAGGTCCTTAAGTTCATTTTTAGTCTTTAAAGTTGGAAATTTTGAGTTTTCTAGTCGTTTTGAGTTCTGAGCGTCGGAATTCGATTCCGTAGAATCCATCAGCTCCGAAATGCTGAATCTTGGTTAGGAGAACTTGCAGAACTGAATTTGGAAATAAATTGGAGAGTTTAGGTCCATAAGTTCATTTTTAGTCTTTAAAGTTGAAAATTTTGAGTTTTCTAGTCGCTTTGAGTTCTGAGCGCCGGAATTCGACTCCGTCGAATCCATCAGCTCCGAAATGCTGAATCTAGGCTAGGGGAACTTGCAGAAAAGAATTTGGCAATAAATTGGAGAGTTTAGGTCCAAAAGTTTATTTTTAGTCTTTAAAGTAGGAAATTTTGAGTTTTCTAGTCGTTTTGAGTTCTGAGCGTCGGAATTCGATTCCGTCGAATCCATCAGCTCCGAAATGCTGAATCTAGGCTCGGGGAACTTGCAGAACTGAATATGGCAATAAATTGGAGAGTTTAGGTCCTTAAATTCATTTTTAGTCTTTAAAGTAGGAAATTTTGAGTTTTCTAGTCGTTTTGAGTTCTGAGCGTCGGAATTCGATTCCGTCGAATCCATTAGCTCCGAAATGCTGAATCTAGGCTAGGGGAACTTGAAGAACTGAATTTTTCAATAAATTGGAGAGTTTAGGTCCATAAGTTCATTTTTAGTCTTTAAAGTAGGAGGTTTTGAGTTTTCTAGTCATTTTGAGTTCTGAGCGTCGGAATTGGATTCCGTCGAATCCATTAGCTCCGAAATGCTGAATCTAGGCTAGGGGAACTTGAAGAACTGAATTTTGCAATAAATTGGAGAGTTTAGGTCCTTAAGTTCATTTTTAGTCTTTAAAGTTGGAAATTTTGAGTTTTCTAGTCGTTTTGAATTCTGAGCGTCGGAATTCGATTCCGTTGAATCCATTAGCTCCGAAATGCTGAATCTAGGCTAGGGGAAATTGAAGAACTGAATTTTGCAATAAATTGGAGAGTTTAGGTCCTTAAGTTCATTTTTAGTCTTTAAAGTTGGAAATTTTGAGTTTTATAGTCGTTTTGAGTTCTGAGCGTCGGAATTCGATTCCGTCGAATCCATCAGCTCCGAAATGCTGAATCTAAGCTAGGGGAAATTGCAGAACTTAATCTGGCAATAAATTGGAGAGTTTAGGTCCATAAGTTCATTTTTAGTCTTTAAAGTAGGAGGTTTTGAGTTTTCTAGTCGTTTTGAGTTCTGAGCGTCGGAATTCGATTCCATCGAATCCATTAGCTCCGAAATGCTGAATCTAGGCTAGGGGAACTTGCAGAACTGAATTTTGCAATAAATTGGAGAGTTTAGGTCCTTAAGTTCATTTTTAGTCTTTAAAGTTGGAAATTTTGAGTTTTCTAGTCGTTTTGAGTTCTGAGCGTCGGAATTCGATTCCGTAGAATCCATCAGCTCCGAAATGCTGAATCTTGGTTAGGAGAACTTGCAGAACTGAATTTGGAAATAAATTGGAGAGTTTAGGTCCATAAGTTCATTTTTAGTCTTTAAAGTTGAAAATTTTGAGTTTTCTAGTCGTTTTGAGTTCTGAGCGCCGGAATTCGACTCCGTCGAATCCATCAGCTCCGAAATGCTGAATCTAGGCTAGGGGAACTTGCAGAAAAGAATTTGGCAATAAATTGGAGAGTTTAGGTCCAAAAGTTTGGCCTCTGGAGGATGGCCTCTGGAGTATTGTGTGATAAGAAGATACCATCTAAACTCAAAGGTAAGTTCTACAGAATGGTGGTTAGACCTGCTTTGTTGTATGGGGTGGAGTGTTGGCCAATAAAGAATGTACATGTTCAGAAAATGCAGGTCGCAGAAATGAGGATGTTACGATGGATGTGTGGTTACACCAGGAGCGACAAGATTAGGAACGAGGTCATTCGGGAGAAGCTAGAGGTGGCCCCTGTAGCTGACAAGATGAGGGAAGCGAGACTGCGATGGTTTGGACATGTACAGAGAAGGAGTACTGATGCCCCTGTTAGAAGGTGTGAGAGATTAGATTTGGGAGCTATACGTAGGGGTAGAGGTAGACCAAAAAAGTATTGGGGGGAGGTGATTAGAAACGATATGGTGAAACTTGATCTCACCAAGGACATGACCTTAGATAGGAAGGAGTGGAGGTCGAGAATTAGAGTAGCAGGCTAATAGGGAGGATAGGAAGGAGTGGTTATTGTCTGTCTTTTATATGTTATTTATCTGCCTTTATATGTTTACTATCTTGTATCTAGGTATTATTATGTGCTCTTCTCTTTTTGCCTGTGTATCGTATCTAGCGTGTTCTGCTGATGGGTTTTTGTGATGAGGGTTTCCAGGAAACAGCCTCTCTACCTATGTGGTAGTGGTAAGGTCTGCGTACATCTTACCCTCCCCAGACCCCACTTGTGGGATTTCACTGGGTATGTTGTTGTTGTTGTTGTAGGTCCAAAAGTTTATTTTTAGTCTTTAAAGTAGGAAATTTTGAGTTTTCTAGTCGTTTTGAGTTCTGAGCGTCGGAATTCGATTCCGTCGAATCCATCAGCTCCGAAATGCTGAATCTAGGCTCGGGGAACTTGCAGAACTGAATATGGCAATAAATTGGAGAGTTTAGGTCCTTAAATTCATTTTTAGTCTTTAAAGTAGGAAATTTTGAGTTTTCTAGTCGTTTTGAGTTCTGAGCGTCGGAATTCGATTCCGTCGAATCCATTAGCTCCGAAATGCTGAATCTAGGCTAGGGGAACTTGAAGAACTGATTTTTTCAATAAATTAGAGAGTTTAGGTCCTTAAGTTCATTTTTAGTCTTTAAAGTTGGAAATTTTGAGTTTTCTAGTCGTTTTGAGTTCTGAGCGTCGGAATTCGATTCCGTCGAATCCATCAGCTCCGAAATGCTGAATCTTGGTTAGGAGAACTTGCAGAACTGAATTTGGAAATAAATTGGAGAGTTTAGGTCCATAAGTTCATTTTTAGTCTTTAAAGTTGAAAATTTTGAGTTTTCTAGTCGTTTTGAGTTCTGAGCGTCGGAATTCGTTTCCGTCGAATCCATCAGCTCCCAAATGCTGAATCTAGGCTAGGGGAACTTTTAGAACTGAATTTGGCAATAAATTGGAGAGTTTACGTCCATAAGTTCATTTTTAGTCTTTAAAGTTGAAAATTTTGAGTTTTCGAGTCGTTTTGAGTTCTGAGCGTCAGAATTCGATTCCGTCGATTCCATCAGCTCCGAAATGCTGAATCTAGGCTAGGGGAACTTGCAGAACTGAATTTGGCAATAAATTGGAGAGTTTAGGTCCATATGTTCATTTTTAGTCTTTAAAGTTGGAAATTTTGAGTTTTCTAGTCGTTTTGAGTTCTGAGCGTCGGAATTCGATTCCGTCGAATCCATCAGCTCCGAAATGCTGAATCTAGGCTAGGGGAACTTGCAGAACTGAATTTGGCAATAAATTGGAAGTTTAGGTCCTTAAGTTCATTTTTAGCCTTTAAAGTTGGAAATTTTGAGTTTTCTAGTCGTTTTGAGTTCTGAGCGTCGAAATTCGATTCCGTCGAATCCATCAGTTCCGAAATGCTGAATCTGGCTAGGGGAACTTGCAGAACTGAATTTGGCAATAAATTGGAGAGTTTAGGTCCTTAAGTTCATTTTTAGTCTTTACAGTTGGAAATTTTGAGTTTTCTAGTCGTTTTGAGTTCTGAGCGTCGAAATTCGATTCCGTCGAATCCATCAGTTCCGAAATGCTGAATCTGGCTAGGGGAACTTGCAGAACTGAATTTGGCAATAAATTGGAGAGTTTAGGTCCTTAAGTTCATTTTTAGTCTTTACAGTTGGAAATTTTGAGTTTTCTAGTCGTTTTGAGTTCTGAGCGTCGGAATTCGATTCCGTCGAATCCATCAGCTCCGAAATGCTGAATCTAGGCTAGGGGAACTTGCAGAATAGAATTTGGCAATAAATTGGAGAGTTTTAGGTCCATAAGTTTATTTTTAGTCTTTAAAGTAGGAAATTTTGAATTTTCTAGTCGTTTTGAGTTCTGAGCGTCGGAATTCGATTCCGTCGAATCCATCAGCTCCGAAATGCTGAATCTTGGTTAGGAGAACTTGCAGAACTGAATTTGGCAATAAATTGGAGAGTTTAGGTCCATAAGTTTATTTTTAGTCTTTAAAGTAGGAAATTTTGAGTTTTCTAGTCGTTTTGAGTTCTGAGCATCGGAATTCGATTCCGTCGAATCCATCAGCTCCGAAATGCTGAATCTAGGCTAGGGGAACTTGCAGAACTGAATTTGGCAATAAATTGGAGAGTTTAGGTCCTTATGTTCATTTTTAGTCTTTAAAGTTGAAAATTTTGAGTTTTCTAGTCATTTTGAGTTCTGAGCGTCGGAATTCGATTCCGTCGAATCCAACAGCTCCGAAAAGCGGAATCTAGGCTAGGGGAACTTGCAGAACTGAATTTGGAAATAAATTGGAGAGTTTAGGTCCATAAGTTCATTTTTAGTCTTTCAAGTTGAAAATTTTGAGTTTTCTAGTCGTTTTGAGTTCTGAGGGTCGGAATTCGATTCCGTCGAATCCATCAGCTCCCAAATGCTGAATCTAGGCTAGGGGAACTTTTAGAAATGAATTTGGCAATAAATTTGAGAGTTTACGTCCATAAGTTCATTTTTAGTCTTTAAAGTTGAAAATTTTGAGTTTTCTAGTCGTTTTGAGTTCTGAGCGTCAGAATTCGATTCCGTCGATTCCATCAGCTCCGAAATGCTGAATCTAGGCTAGGGGAACTTACAGAACTGAATTTGGCAATAAATTGGAGAGTTTAGGTCCATAAGTTCATTTTTAGTCTTTAAACTTGGAAATTTTGAGTTTTCTAGTCGTTTTGAGTTCTGAGCGCCGGAATTCATTCCGTCGAATCCATCAGCTCCGAAATGCTGAATCTAGGCTAGGGGAACTTGCAGAACTGAATTTGGCAATAAATTGGAGAGTTTAGGTCCTTAAGTTCATTTTTAGCCTTTAAAGTTGGAAATTTTGAGTTTTCTAGTCGTTTTGAGTTCTGAGCGTCGAAATTCGATTCCGTCGAATCCATCAGTTCCGAAATGCTGAATCTAGGCTACGGGAACTTTTAGAACTGAATTTGGCAATAAATTGGAGAGTTTAGGTCCTTAAGTTCATTTTTAGTCTTTATAGTTGGAAATTTTGAGTTTTCTAGTCGTTTTGAGTTCTGAGCGTCGGAATTCGATTCCGTCGAATCCATCAGCTCCGAAATGCTGAATCTTGGTTAGGAGAACTTGCAGAACTGAATTTGGCAATAAATTGGAGAGTTTAGGTCCATAAGTTTATTTTTAGTCTTTAAAGTAGGAAATTTTGAGTTTTCTAGTCGTTTTGAGTTCTGAGCGTCGGAATTCGATTCCGTCGAATCCATCAGCTCCGAAATGCTGAATCTAGGCTAGGGGAACTTGCAGAACTGAATTTGGCAATAAATTGGAGAGTTTAGGTCCTTAAGTTCATTTTTAGTCTTTAAAGTTGGAAATTTTGATTTTTCTAGTCGTTTTGAGTTCTGAGCGTCGAAATTCGATTCCGTCGAATCCATCAGCTCTGAAATGCTGAATCTTGGTTAGGAGAACTTGCAGAACTGAATTTGGCAATAAATTGGAGAGTTTAGGTCCATAAGTTCATTTTTAGTCTTTCAAGTTGAAAATTTTGAGTTTTCTAGTCGTTTTGAATTCTGAGCGTCGGAATTCGATTCCGTCGAATCCATCAGCTCCGAAAAGCTGAATCTAGGCTAGGGGAACTTGCAGAACTGAATTTGGAAATAAATTGGAGAGTTTAGGTCCATAAGTTCATTTTTAGTCTTTCAAGTTGAAAATTTTGAGTTTTCTAGTCGTTTTGAGTTTTGAGCGTCGGAATTCGATTCCGTCGAATCCATCAGCTCCGAAATGCTGAATCTAGGCTAGGGGAACTTGCAGAACTGAATTTGGCAATAAATTGGAGAGTTTAGGTCCTTATGTTCATTTTTAGTCTTTAAAGTTGAAAATTTAGAGTTTTCTAGTCATTTTGAGTCCTGAGCGTCGGAATTCGATTCCGTCGAATCCATCAGCTCCGAAATGCTGAATCTAGGCTAGGGGAACTTGCAGAACTGAATATGGCAATAAATTGGAGAGTTTAGGTCCTTAAGTTCATTTTTAGTCTTTAAAGTAGGAAATTTTGAGTTTTCTAGTCGTTTTGAGTTCTGAGCGCCGGAATTCGATTCCGTCAAATCCATCAGCTCCGAAATGCTGAATCTAGGCTAGGGGAACTTTCAGAACAGAATTTGGCAATAAATTGGAGAGTTTAGGTCCAAAAGTTTATTTTTAGTCTTTAAAGTAGGAAATTTTGAGTTTTCTAGTCGTTTTGAGTCCTGAGCGTCGGAATTCGATTCCGTCGAATCCATCAGCTCCGAAATGCTGAATCTAGGCTAGGGGAACTTGCAGAACTGAATATGGCAATAAATTGGAGAGTTTAGGTCCTTAAGTTCATTTTTAGTCTTTAAAGTAGGAAATTTTGAGTTTTCTAGTCGTTTTGAGTTCTGAGCGTCGAAATTCGATTCCGTCGAATCCATTAGCTCCGAAATGCTGAATCTAGGCTAGGGGAACTTGAAGAACTGAATTTTGCAATAAATTGGAGAGTTTAGGTCCTTAAGTTCATTTTTAGTCTTTAAAGTTGGAAATTTTGAGTTTTCTAGTCGTTTTAAGTTCTGAGCGTCGGAATTCGATTCCGTCGAATCCATCAGTTCCGAAATGCTTAATCTATGCTAGGGGAACTTGCAGAACAGAATTTGGCAATAAATTGGAGAGTTTAGGTCCTTAAGTTCATTTTTAGTCTTTAAAGTTGGAAATTTTGATTTTTCTAGTCGTTTTGAGTTCTGAGCGTCGAAATTCGATTCCGTCGAATCCATCAGCTCCGAAATGCTGAATCTTGGTTAGGAGAACTTGCAGAACTGAATTTGGCAATAAATTGGAGAGTTTAGGTACATAAGTTCATTTTTAGTCTTTAAAGTTGAAAATTTTGAGTTTTCTAGTCGTTTTGAGTTCTGAGCATCGGAATTCGATTCCGTCGAATCCATCAGCTCCGAAATGCTGAATCTAGGCTAGGGGAACTTGCAGAATAGAATTTGGCAATAAATTGGAGAGTTTTAGGTCCATAAGTTTATTTTTAGTCTTTAAAGTAGGAAATTTTGAATTTTCTAGTCGTTTTGAGTTCTGAGCGTCGGAATTCGATTCCGTCGAATCCATCAGCTCCGAAATGCTGAATCTAGGCTAGGGGAACTTGCAGAACTGAATATGGCAATAAATCGGAGAGTTTAGGTCCTTATGTTCATTTTTAGTCTTTAAAGTTGAAAATTTTGAGTTTTCTAGTCATTTTGAGTTCTGAGCGTCGGAATTCGATTCCGTCGAATCCATCAGCTCCGAAAAGCTGAATCTAGGCTAGGGGAACTTGCAGAACTGAATTTGGAAATAAATTGGAGAGTTTAGGTCCATAAGTTCATTTTTAGTCTTTCAAGTTGAAAATTTTGAGTTTTCTAGTCGTTTTGAGTTTTGAGCGTCGGAATTCGATTCCGTCGAATCCATCAGCTCCGAAGTGCTGAATCTAGGCTAGGGGAACTTTTAGAACTGAATTTGGCAATAAATTGGAGAGTTTAGGTCCATAAGTTCATTTTTATTCTTTAAAGTTGAAAATTTTGAGTTTTCTAGTCGTTTTGAGTTCTGAGCGTCAGAATTCGATTCCGTCGATTCCATCAGCTCCGAAATGCTGAATCTAGGCTAGGGGAACTTGCAGAACTGAATTTGGCAATAAATTGGAGAGTTTAGGTCCATAAGTTCATTTTTAGTCTTTAAAGTTGGAAATTTTGAGTTTTCTAGTCGTTTTGAGTTCTGAGCGTCGGAATTCGATTCCGTCGAATCCATCAGCTCCGAAATGCTGAATCTAGGCTAGGGGAACTTGCAGAACTGAATTTGGCAATAAATTGGAGAGTTTAGGTCCTTAAGTTCATTTTTAGCCTTTAAAGTTGGAAATTTTGAGTTTTCTAGTCGTTTTGAGTTCTGAGCGTCGGAATTCGATTCCGTCGAATCTATCAGCTCCGAAATGCTAAATCTAGGTTAGGAGAATTTCCAGAACTGAATTTGGCAATAAATTGGAGAGTTTAGGTCCATAAGCTTATTTTTAGTCTTTAAAGTTGAAAATTTTGAGTTTTCTAGTCGTTTTGAGTTCTGAGCGTCGGAATTCGATTCCGTCGAATCCATCAGCTCCGAAGTGCTGAATCTAGGCTAGGGGAACTTTTAGAACTGAATTTGGCAATAAATTGGAGAGTTTAGGTCCATAAGTTCATTTTTAGTCTTTAAAGTTGAAAATTTTGAGTTTTCTAGTCGTTTTGAGTTCTGAGCGTCAAAATTCGATTCTGTCGATTCCATCAGCTCCGAAATGCTGAATCTAGGCTAGGGGAACTTGCAGAACTGAATTTGGCAGTAAATTGGAGAGTTTAGGTCCTTAAGTTCATTTTTAGTCTTTAAAGTTGGAAATTTTGAGTTTTCTAGTCGTTTTGAGTTCTGAGCGTCGGAATTCGATTCCGTCGAATCCATTAGCTCCGAAATGCTGAATCTAGGCTAGGGGAACTTGAAGAACTGAATTTTGCAATAAATTGGAGAGTTTAGGTCCTTAAGTTCATTTTTAGTCTTTAAAGTTGGAAATTTTGAGTTTTCTAGTCGTTTTGAGTTCTGAGCGTCGGAATTCGATTCCGTCGAATCCATCAGCTCCGAAATGCTAAATCTAGGTTAGGAGAACTTCCAGAACTGAATTTGGCAATAAATTGGAGAGTTTAGGTCCATAAGTTCATTTTTAGTCTTTAAAGTTGAAAATTTTGAGTTTTCTAGTCGTTTTGAGTTCTGAGCGTCGGAATTCGATTCCGTCGAATCCATCAGCTCCGAAATGCTGAATCTAAGCTAGGGGAACTTGCAGAACTTAATTTGGCAATAAATTGGAGAGTTTAGGTCCATAAGTTCATTTTTAGTCTTTAAAGTAGGAGGTTTTGAGTTTTCTAGTCGTTTTGAGTTCTGAGCGTCGGAATTCGATTCCGTCGAATCCATTAGCTCCGAAATGCTGAATCTAGGCTAGGGGAACTTGCAGAACTGAATTTTGCAATAAATTGGAGAGTTTAGGTCCTTAAGTTCATTTTTAGTCTTTAAAGTTGAAAATTTTGAGTTTTCTAGTCGTTTTGAGTTCTGAGCGTCGGAATTCGATTCCGTCGAATCCATCAGTTCCGAAATGCTGAATCTAGGCTAGGGGAACTTGCAGAACTGAATTTGGCAATAAATTGGAGAGTTTAGGTCCTTAAGTTCATTTTTAGTCTTTAAAGTTGGAAATTTTGAGTTTTCTAGTCGTTTTGAGTTCTGAGCGTCGGAATTCGATTCCGTCGAATCCATCAGTTCCGAAATGCTTAATCTAGGCTAGGGGAACTTGCAGAACTGAATTTGGCAATAAATTGGAGAGTTTAGGTCCTTAAGTTCATTTTTAGTCTTTAAAGTTGGAAATTTTGATTTTTCTAGTCGTTTTGAGTTCTGAGCGTCGAAATTCGATTCCGTCGAATCCATCAGCTCCGAAATGCTGAATCTTGGTTAGGAGAAATTGCAGAACTGAATTTGGCAATAAATTGGAGAGTTTAGGTCCATAAGTTCATTTTTAGTCTTTAAAGTTGAAAATTTTGATTTTTCTAGTCGTTTCGAATTCTGAGCGTCGGAATTCGATTCCGTCGAATCCATCAGCTCCGAAATGCTGAATCTAGGCTAGGGGAACTTGCAGAACTGAATTTGGCAATAAATTGGAGAGTTTAGGTCCTTAAGTTCATTTTTAGTCTTTAAAGTTGGGAAATTTTGAGTTTTCTAGTCGTTTTGAGTTCTGAGCGTCGGAATTCGATTCCGTCGAATCCACCAGCTCCGAAATGCTGAATCTTGGTTAGGAGAACTTGCAGAACAGAATTTGGAAATAAATTGGAGAGTTTAGGTCCATAAGTTCATTTTTAGTTTTTAAAGTTGAAAATTTGAGTTTTCTAGTCGTTTTGAGTTCTGAGCGCCGGAATTCGATTCCGTCGAATCCATCAGCTCCGAAATGCTGAATCTAGGCTAGGGGAACTTGCAGAACAGAATTTGGCAATAAATTGGAGAGTTTAGGTCCATAAGTTCATTTTTAGTCTTTAAAGTAGGAGGTTTTGAGTTTTCTAGTCGTTTTGAGTTCTGAGCGTCGGAATTCGATTCCTTCGTATCCATCAGCTCCGAAATGCTGAATCTAGGCTAGGGGAACTTGCAGAACTGAATATGGCAATAAATTGGAGAGTTTAGGTCCTTAAGTTCATTTTTAGTCTTTAAAGTAGGAAATTTTGAGTTTTCTAGTCGTTTTGAGTTCTGAGCGTCGGAATTCGATTCCGTCGAATCCATTAGCTCCGAAATGCTGAATCTAGGCTAGGGGAACTTGAAGAACTGAATTTTGCAATAAATTGGAGAGTTTAGGTCCTTAAGTTCATTTTTAGTCTTTAAAGTTGGAAATTTTGAGTTTTCTAGTCGTTTTGAGTTCTGAGCGTCGGAATTCGATTCCGTCGAATCCATCAGCTCCGAAATGCTAAATCTAGGTTAGGAGAACTTCCAGAACTGAATTTGGCAATAAATTGGAGAGTTTAGGTCCATAAGTTCATTTTTAGTGTTTAAAGTTGAAAATTTTGAGTTTTCTAGTCGTTTTGAGTTCTGAGCGTCGGAATTCGATTCCGTCGAATCCATCAGCTCCGAAATGCTGAATCTAAGCTAGGGGAACTTGCAGAACTTAATTTGGCAATAAATTGGAGAGTTTAGGTCCATAAGTTCATTTTTAGTCTTTAAAGTAGGAGGTTTTGAGTTTTCTAGTCGTTTTGAGTTCTGAGCGTCGGAATTCGATTCCGTCGAATCCATTAGCTCCGAAATGCTGAATCTAGGCTAGGGGAACTTGCAGAACTGAATTTTGCAATAAATTGGAGAGTTTAGGTCCTTAAGTTCATTTTTAGTCTTTAAAGTCGAAAATTTTGAGTTTTCTAGTCGTTTTGAGTTCTGAGCGTCGGAATTCGATTCCGTCGAATCCATCAGTTCCGAAATGCTGAATCTAGGCTAGGGGAACTTGCAGAACTGAATTTGGCAATAAATTGGAGAGTTTAGGTCCTTAAGTTCATTTTTAGTCTTTAAAGTTGAAATTTTGAGTTTTCTAGTCGTTTTGAGTTCTGAGCGTCGGAATTCGATTCCGTCGAATCCATCAGTTCCGAAATGCTTAATCTAGGCTAGGGGAACTTGCAGAACTGAATTTGGCAATAAATTGGAGAGTTTAGGTCCTTAAGTTCATTTTTAGTCTTTAAAGTTGGAAATTTTGATTTTTCTAGTCGTTTTGAGTTCTGAGCGTCGAAATTCGATTCCGTCGAATCCATCAGCTCCGAAGTGCTGAATCTTGGTTAGGAGAAATTGCAGAACTGAATTTGGCAATAAATTGGAGAGTTTAGGTCCATAAGTTCATTTTTAGTCTTTAAAGTTGAAAATTTTGAGTTTTCTAGTCGTTTCGAATTCTGAGCGTCGGAATTCGATTCCGTCGAATCCATCAGCTCCGAAATGCTGAATCTAGGCTAGGGGAACTTGCAGAACTGAATTTGGCAATAAATTGGAGAGTTTAGGTCCTTAAGTTCATTTTTAGTCTTTAAAGTTGGGAAATTTTGAGTTTTCTAGTCGTTTTGAGTTCTGAGCGTCGGAATTCGATTCCGTCGAATCCACCAGCTCCGAAATGCTGAATCTTGGTTAGGAGAACTTGCAGAACAGAATTTGGAAATAAATTGGAGAGTTTAGGTCCATAAGTTCATTTTTAGTTTTTAAAGTTGAAAATTTGAGTTTTCTAGTCGTTTTGAGTTCTGAGCGCCGGAATTCGATTCCGTCGAATCCATCAGCTCCGAAATGCTGAATCTAGGCTAGGGGAACTTGCAGAACAGAATTTGGCAATAAATTGGAGAGTTTAGGTCCATAAGTTCATTTTTAGTCTTTAAAGTAGGAGGTTTTGAGTTTTCTAGTCGTTTTGAGTTCTGAGCGCCGGAATTCGATTCCTTCGTATCCATCAGCTCCGAAATGCTGAATCAAGGCTAGGGGAACTTGCAGAACTGAATATGGCAATAAATTGGAGAGTTTAGGTCCTTAAGTTCATTTTTAGTCTTTAAAGTAGGAAATTTTGAGTTTTCTAGTCGTTTTAAGTTCTGTGCGTCGGAATTCGATTCCGTCGAATCCATTAGCTCCGAAATGCTGAATCTAGGCTAGGGGAACTTGAAGAACTGAATTTTGCAATAAATTGGAGAGTTTAGGTTCTTAAGTTCATTTTTAGTCTTTAAAGTCGGAAATTTTGAGTTTTCTAGTCGTTTTGAGTTCTGAGCGTCGGAATTTGATTCCGTCGAATCCATCAGCTCCGAAATGCTGAATCTAGGTTAGGAGAACTTCCAGAACTGAATTTGGCAATAAATTGGAGAGTTTAGGTCCATAAGTTCATTTTTAGTCTTTAAAGTTGAAAATTTTGAGTTTTCTAGTCGTTTTGAGTTCTGAGCGTCGGAATTCGATTCTGTCGAATCCATCAGCTCCGAAATGCTGAATCTAAGCTAGGGGAACTTGCAGAACTTAATTTGGCAATAAATTGGAGAGTTTAGGTCCATAAGTTCATTTTTAGTCTTTAAAGTAGGAGGTTTTGAGTTTTCTAGTCGTTTTGAGTTCTGAGCGTCGGAATTCGATTCCGTCGAATCCATTAGCTCCGAAATGCTGAATCTAGGCTAGGGGAACTTGCAGAACTGAATTTTGCAATAAATTGGAGAGTTTAGGTCCTTAAGTTCATTTTTAGTCTTTAAAGTTGGAAATTTTGAGTTTTCTAGTCGTTTTGAGTTCTGAGCGTCGGAATTCGATTCCGTCGAATCCATCAGTTCCGAAATGCTGAATCTAGGCTAGGGGAACTTGTAGAACTGAATTTGGCAATAAATTGGAGAGTTTAGGTCCTTAAGTTCATTTTTAGTCTTTAAAGTTGGAAATTTTGAGTTTTCTAGTCGTTTTGAGTTCTGAGCGTCGGAATTCTATTCCGTCGAATCCATCAGCTCCGAAATGCTGAATCTAGGCTAGGGGAACTTGCAGAACAGAATTTGGCAATAAATTGGAGAGTTTAGGTCCATAAGTTTATTTTTAGTCCTTAAAGTAGGAAATTTTGAGTTTTCTAGTCGTTTTGAGTTCTGAGCGTCGGAATTCGATTCCGTCGAATCCATCAGCTCCGAAATGCTGAATCTAGGCTAGGGGAACTTGCAGAACTGAATATGGCAAAATATTGGAGAGTTTAGGTCCTTAAGTTCATTTTTAGTGTTTAAAGTAGGAAATTTTGAGTTTTCTAGTCGTTTTGAGTTCTGAGCGTCGGAATTCGATTCCGTCGAATCCATTAGCTCCGAAAAGCTGAATCTAGGCTAGGAGAACGTGCAGAACTGAATTTGGCAATAAATTGGAGAGTTTAGGTCCATAAGTTCATTTTTAGTCTTTCAAGTTGAAAATTTTGAATTTTCTAGTCGTTTTGAGTTCTGAGCGTCGGAATTCGATTCCGTCGAATCCACCAGCTCCGATATGCTAAATCTAGTTTAGGAGAACTTCCAGAACTGAATTTGGCAATAAATTGGAGAGTTTAGGTCCATAAGTTCATTTTTAGTGTTTAAAGTTGAAAATTTTGAGTTTTCTAGTCGTTTTGAGTTCTGAGCGTCGGAATTCGATTCCGTCGAATCCATCAGCTCCGAAATGCTGAATCTAAGCTAGGGGAACTTGCAGAACTGAATTTGGCAATAAATTGGAGAGTTTAGGTCCATAAGTTCATTTTTAGTCTTTAAAGTAGGAGGTTTTGAGTTTTCTAGTCGTTTTGAGTTTTGAGGGTCGGAATTCGATTCCATCGAATCCATTAGCTCCGAAAAGCTGAATCTAGGCTAGGGGAACTTGCAGAACTGAATTTTGCAATAAATTGGAGAGTTTAGGTCCATAAGTTCATTTTTAGTCTTTAAAGTTGAAAATTTAGAGTTTTCTAGTCGTTTTGAGTTCTGAGCGTCGGAATTCGATTCCGTCGAATCCATCAGTTCCGAAATGCTGAATCTAGGCTAGGGGAACTTGCAGAACTGAATTTGGCAATAAATTGGAGAGTTTAGGTCCTTAAGTTCATTTTTAGTCTTTAAAGTTGGAAATTTTGAGTTTTCTAGTCGTTTTGAGTTCTGAGCGCCGGAATTCGATTCCGTCGAATCCATCAGCTCCGAAATGCTGAATCTTGGTTAGGAGAACTTGCAGAACAGAATTTGGCAATAAATTGGAGAGTTTAGGTCCATAAGTTCATTTTTAGTCTTTAAAGTTGAAAATTTTGAGTTTTCTAGTCGTTTTGAGTTCTGAGCGTCGGAATTCGATTCCGTCGAATCCATCAGCTCCGAAATGCTGAATCTAGGCTAGGGGAACTTGCAGAACTGAATTTGGCAATAAATTGGAGAGTTTAGATCCTTAAGTTCATTTTTAGCCTTTAAAGTTAGAAATTTTGAGTTTTCTAGTCGTTTTGAGTTCTGAGCGTCGGAATTCGATTCTGTCGAATCCATCAGTTCCGAAATGCTGAATCTAGGCTAGGGGAACTTGCAGAACTGAATTTGGCAATAAATTGGAGAGTTTAGGTCCTTAAGTTCATTTTTAGTCTTTAAAGTTGGAAATTTTGAGTTTTCTAGTCGTTTTGAGTTCTGAGCGCCGGAATTCGATTCCGTCGAATCCATCAGCTCCGAAATGCTGAATCTAAGCTAGGGGAACTTGCAGAACTGAATTTGGCAATAAATTGGAGAGTTTAGGTCCTTAAGTTCATTTTTAGTCTTTAAAGTTGGAAATTTTGAGTTTTCTAGTCGTTTTGAGTTCTGAGCGCCGGAATTCGATTCCGTCGAATCCATCAGCTCCGAAATGCTGAATCTAAGCTAGGGGAACTTGCAGAACTTAATTTGGCAATAAATTGGAGAGTTTAGGTCCATAAGTTCATTTTTAGTCTTTAAAGTAGGAGGTTTTGAGTTTTCTAGTCGTTTTGAGTTCTGAGCGTCGGAATTCGATTCCGTCGAATCCATTAGCTCCGAAATGCTAAATCTAGGCTAGGGGAACTTGCAGAACTGAATTTTGCAATAAATTGGAGAGTTTAGGTCCTTAAGTTCATTTTTAGTCTTTAAAGTTGGAAATTTTGAGTTTTCTAGTCGTTTTGAGTTCTGAGCGTCGGAATTCGATTCCGTCGAATCCATCAGTTCCGAAATGCTGAATCTAGGCTAGGGGAACTTTTAGAACTGAATTTGGCAATAAATTGGAGAGTTTACGTCCATAAGTTCATTTTTAGTCTTTAAAGTTGAAAATTTTGAGTTTTCTAGTCGTTTTGAGTTCTGAGCGTCGGAATTCGATTCCGTCAAATCCATCAGCTCCGAAATGCTGAATCTAGGCTAGGGGAACTTGCAGAACTGAATTTGGCAATAAATTGGAGAGTTTAGATCCTTAAGTTCATTTTTGGCCTTTAAAGTTGGAAATTTTGAGTTTTCTAGTCGTTTCGAATTCTGAGCGTCGGAATTCGATTCCGTCGAATCCATCAGCTCCGAAATGCTGAATCTAGGCTAGGGGAACTTGCAGAACTGAATTTGGCAATAAATTGGAGAGTTTAGGTCCTTAAGTTCATTTTTAGTCTTTAAAGTTGGGAAATTTTGAGTTTTCTAGTCGTTTTGAGTTCTGAGCGTCGGAATTCGATTCCGTCGAATCCACCAGCTCCGAAATGCTGAATCTTGGTTAGGAGAACTTGCAGAACAGAATTTGGAAATAAATTGGAGAGTTTAGGTCCATAAGTTCATTTTTAGTTTTTAAAGTTGAAAATTTGAGTTTTCTAGTCGTTTTGAGTTCTGAGCGCCGGAATTCGATTCCGTCGAATCCATCAGCTCCGAAATGCTGAATCTAGGCTAGGGGAACTTGCAGAACAGAATTTGGCAATAAATTGGAGAGTTTAGGTCCATAAGTTCATTTTTAGTCTTTAAAGTAGGAGGTTTTGAGTTTTCTAGTCGTTTTGAGTTCTGAGCGTCGGAATTCGATTCCTTCGTATCCATCAGCTCCGAAATGCTGAATCTAGGCTAGGGGAACTTGCAGAACTGAATATGGCAATAAATTGGAGAGTTTAGGTCCTTAAGTTCATTTTTAGTCTTTAAAGTAGGAAATTTTGAGTTTTCTAGTCGTTTTGAGTTCTGAGCGTCGGAATTCGATTCCGTCGAATCCATTAGCTCCGAAATGCTGAATCTAGGCTAGGGGAACTTGAAGAACTGAATTTTGCAATAAATTGGAGAGTTTAGGTCCTTAAGTTCATTTTTAGTCTTTAAAGTTGGAAATTTTGAGTTTTCTAGTCGTTTTGAGTTCTGAGCGTCGGAATTCGATTCCGTCGAATCCATCAGCTCCGAAATGCTAAATCTAGGTTAGGAGAACTTCCAGAACTGAATTTGGCAATAAATTGGAGAGTTTAGGTCCATAAGTTCATTTTTAGTCTTTAAAGTTGAAAATTTTGAGTTTTCTAGTCGTTTTGAGTTCTGAGCGTCGGAATTCGATTCCGTCGAATCCATCAGCTCCGAAATGCTGAATCTAAGCTAGGGGAACTTGCAGAACTTAATTTGGCAATAAATTGGAGAGTTTAGGTCCATAAGTTCATTTTTAGTCTTTAAAGTAGGAGGTTTTGAGTTTTCTAGTCGTTTTGAGTTCTGAGCGTCGGAATTCGATTCCGTCGAATCCATTAGCTCCGAAATGCTGAATCTAGGCTAGGGGAACTTGCAGAACTGAATTTTGCAATAAATTGGAGAGTTTAGGTCCTTAAGTTCATTTTTAGTCTTTAAAGTCGAAAATTTTGAGTTTTCTAGTCGTTTTGAGTTCTGAGCGTCGGAATTCGATTCCGTCGAATCCATCAGTTCCGAAATGCTGAATCTAGGCTAGGGGAACTTGCAGAACTGAATTTGGCAATAAATTGGAGAGTTTAGGTCCTTAAGTTCATTTTTAGTCTTTAAAGTTGAAATTTTGAGTTTTCTAGTCGTTTTGAGTTCTGAGCGTCGGAATTCGATTCCGTCGAATCCATCAGTTCCGAAATGCTTAATCTAGGCTAGGGGAACTTGCAGAACTGAATTTGGCAATAAATTGGAGAGTTTAGGTCCTTAAGTTCATTTTTAGTCTTTAAAGTTGGAAATTTTGATTTTTCTAGTCGTTTTGAGTTCTGAGCGTCGAAATTCGATTCCGTCGAATCCATCAGCTCCGAAGTGCTGAATCTTGGTTAGGAGAAATTGCAGAACTGAATTTGGCAATAAATTGGAGAGTTTAGGTCCATAAGTTCATTTTTAGTCTTTAAAGTTGAAAATTTTGAGTTTTCTAGTCGTTTCGAATTCTGAGCGTCGGAATTCGATTCCGTCGAATCCATCAGCTCCGAAATGCTGAATCTAGGCTAGGGGAACTTGCAGAACTGAATTTGGCAATAAATTGGAGAGTTTAGGTCCTTAAGTTCATTTTTAGTCTTTAAAGTTGGGAAATTTTGAGTTTTCTAGTCGTTTTGAGTTCTGAGCGTCGGAATTCGATTCCGTCGAATCCACCAGCTCCGAAATGCTGAATCTTGGTTAGGAGAACTTGCAGAACAGAATTTGGAAATAAATTGGAGAGTTTAGGTCCATAAGTTCATTTTTAGTTTTTAAAGTTGAAAATTTGAGTTTTCTAGTCGTTTTGAGTTCTGAGCGCCGGAATTCGATTCCGTCGAATCCATCAGCTCCGAAATGCTGAATCTAGGCTAGGGGAACTTGCAGAACAGAATTTGGCAATAAATTGGAGAGTTTAGGTCCATAAGTTCATTTTTAGTCTTTAAAGTAGGAGGTTTTGAGTTTTCTAGTCGTTTTGAGTTCTGAGCGCCGGAATTCGATTCCTTCGTATCCATCAGCTCCGAAATGCTGAATCTAGGCTAGGGGAACTTGCAGAACTGAATATGGCAATAAATTGGAGAGTTTAGGTCCTTAAGTTCATTTTTAGTCTTTAAAGTAGGAAATTTTGAGTTTTCTAGTCGTTTTAAGTTCTGTGCGTCGGAATTCGATTCCGTCGAATCCATTAGCTCCGAAATGCTGAATCTAGGCTAGGGGAACTTGAAGAACTGAATTTTGCAATAAATTGGAGAGTTTAGGTTCTTAAGTTCATTTTTAGTCTTTAAAGTCGGAAATTTTGAGTTTTCTAGTCGTTTTGAGTTCTGAGCGTCGGAATTTGATTCCGTCGAATCCATCAGCTCCGAAATGCTGAATCTAGGTTAGGAGAACTTCCAGAACTGAATTTGGCAATAAATTGGAGAGTTTAGGTCCATAAGTTCATTTTTAGTCTTTAAAGTTGAAAATTTTGAGTTTTCTAGTCGTTTTGAGTTCTGAGCGTCGGAATTCGATTCCGTCGAATCCATCAGCTCCGAAATGCTGAATCTAAGCTAGGGGAACTTGCAGAACTTAATTTGGCAATAAATTGGAGAGTTTAGGTCCATAAGTTCATTTTTAGTCTTTAAAGTAGGAGGTTTTGAGTTTTCTAGTCGTTTTGAGTTCTGAGCGTCGGAATTCGATTCCGTCGAATCCATTAGCTCCGAAATGCTGAATCTAGGCTAGGGGAACTTGCAGAACTGAATTTTGCAATAAATTGGAGAGTTTAGGTCCTTAAGTTCATTTTTAGTCTTTAAAGTTGGAAATTTTGAGTTTTCTAGTCGTTTTGAGTTCTGAGCGTCGGAATTCGATTCCGTCGAATCCATCAGTTCCGAAATGCTGAATCTAGGCTAGGGGAACTTGTAGAACTGAATTTGGCAATAAATTGGAGAGTTTAGGTCCTTAAGTTCATTTTTAGTCTTTAAAGTTGGAAATTTTGAGTTTTCTAGTCGTTTTGAGTTCTGAGCGTCGGAATTCTATTCCGTCGAATCCATCAGCTCCGAAATGCTGAATCTAGGCTAGGGGAACTTGCAGAACAGAATTTGGCAATAAATTGGAGAGTTTACGTCCATAAGTTTATTTTTAGTCCTTAAAGTAGGAAATTTTGAGTTTTCTAGTCGTTTTGAGTTCTGAGCGTCGGAATTCGATTCCGTCGAATCCATCAGCTCCGAAATGCTGAATCTAGGCTAGGGGAACTTGCAGAACTGAATATGGCAAAATATTGGAGAGTTTAGGTCCTTAAGTTCATTTTTAGTGTTTAAAGTAGGAAATTTTGAGTTTTCTAGTCGTTTTGAGTTCTGAGCGTCGGAATTCGATTCCGTCGAATCCATTAGCTCCGAAAAGCTGAATCTAGGCTAGGAGAACGTGCAGAACTGAATTTGGCAATAAATTGGAGAGTTTAGGTCCATAAGTTCATTTTTAGTCTTTCAAGTTGAAAATTTTGAATTTTCTAGTCGTTTTGAGTTCTGAGCGTCGGAATTCGATTCCGTCGAATCCACCAGCTCCGATATGCTAAATCTAGTTTAGGAGAACTTCCAGAACTGAATTTGGCAATAAATTGGAGAGTTTAGGTCCATAAGTTCATTTTTAGTGTTTAAAGTTGAAAATTTTGAGTTTTCTAGTCGTTTTGAGTTCTGAGCGTCGGAATTCGATTCCGTCGAATCCATCAGCTCCGAAATGCTGAATCTAAGCTAGGGGAACTTGCAGAACTGAATTTGGCAATAAATTGGAGAGTTTAGGTCCATAAGTTCATTTTTAGTCTTTAAAGTAGGAGGTTTTGAGTTTTCTAGTCGTTTTGAGTTTTGAGGGTCTGAATTTGATTCCATCGAATCCATTAGCTCCGAAATGCTGAATCTAGGCTAGGGGAACTTGCAGAACTGAATTTTGCAATAAATTGGAGAGTTTAGGTCCTTAAGTTCATTTTTAGTCTTTAAAGTTGGAAATTTTGAGTTTTCTAGTCGTTTTGAGTTCTGAGCGTCGGAATTCGATTCTGTCGAATCCATCAGTTCCGAAATGCTGAATCTAGGCTAGGGGAACTTGCAGAACTGAATTTGGCAATAAATTGGAGAGTTTAGGTCCTTAAGTTCATTTTTAGTCTTTAAAGTTGGAAATTTTGAGTTTTCTAGTCGTTTTGAGTTCTGAGCGCCGGAATTCGATTCCGTCGAATCCATCAGCTCCGAAATGCTGAATCTTGGTTAGGAGAACTTGCAGAACAGAATTTGGCAATAAATTGGAGAGTTTAGGTCCATAAGTTTATTTTTAGTCTTTAAAGTAGGAAATTTTGAGTTTTCTAGTCGTTTTGAGTTCTGAGCGTCGGAATTCGATTCCGTCGAATCCATCAGCCCCAAAATGCTGAATCTAGGCTAGGGGAACTTGCAGAATAGAATTTGGCAATAAATTGGAGAGTTTAGGTCCATAAGTTTATTTTTAGTCTTTAAAGTAGGAAATTTTGAGTTTTCTAGTCGTTTTGAGTGCTGAGCGTCGGAATTCGATTTCGTCGAATCCATCAGCTCCGAAATGCTGAATCTAGGCTAGGGGAACTTGCAGAACTGAATTTGGCAATAAATTGGAGAGTTTAGGTCCTTATGTTCATTTTTAGTCTTTAAAGTTGAAAATATTTAGTTTTATAGTCATTTTGAGTTCTGAGCGTCGAAATTCGATTCCGTCGAATCCATCAGTTCCGAAATGCTGAATCTAGGCTAGGGGAACTTGCAGAACTGAATTTGGCAATAAATTGGAGAGTTTAGGTCCTTAAGTTCATTTTTAGTCTTTAAAGTTGGAAATTTTGAGTTTTCTAGTCGTTTTGAGTTCTGAGCGTCGGAATTCGATTCCGTCGAATCCATCAGCTCCGAAATGCTGAATCTTGGTTAGGAGAACTTGCAGAACTGAATTTGGCAATAAATTGGAGAGTTTAGGTCCATAAGTTTATTTTTAGTCTTTAAAGTAGGAAATTTTGACTTTTCTAGTCGTTTTGAGTTCTGAGCGTCGGAATTCGATTCCGTCGAATCCATCAGCTCTGAAATGCTGAATCTAGGCTAGGGGAACTTGCAGAACTGAATTTGGCAATAAATTGGAGAGTTTAGGTCCTTATGTTCATTTTTAGTCTTTAAAGTTGAAAATTTTGAGTTTTCTAGTCATTTTGAGTTCTGAGCGTCGGAATTCGATTCCGTCGAATCCATCAGCTCCGAAAAGCTGAATCTAGGCTAGGGGAACTTGCAGAACTGAATTTGGAAATAAATTGGAGAGTTTAGGTCCATAACTTCATTTTTAGTCTTTCAAGTTGAAAATTTTGAGTTTTCTATTCGTTTTGAGTTCTGAGCGTCGGAATTCGATTCCGTCGAATCCATCAGCTCCCAAATGGTGAATCTAGGCTAGGGGAACTTTTAGAACTGAATTTGGCAATAAATTGGAGAGTTTACGTCCATAAGTTCATTTTTAGTCTTTAAAGTTGAAAATTTTGAGTTTTCTAGTCGTTTTGAGTTCTGAGCGTCAGAATTCGATTCCGTCGATTCCATCAGCTCCGAAATGCTGAATCTAGGCTAGGGGAACTTGCAGAACTGAATTTGGCAATAAATTGGAAAGTTTAGGTCCATAAGTTCATTTTTAGTCTTTAAAGTTGGAAATTTTGAGTTTTCTAGTCGTTTTGAGTTCTGAGCGTCGGAATTCGATTCTGTCGAATCCATCAGTTCCGAAATGCTGAATCTAGGCTAGGGGAACTTGCAGAACTGAATTTGGCAATAAATTGGAGAGTTTAGGTCCTTAAGTTCATTTTTAGTCTTTAAAGTTGGAAATTTTGAGTTTTCTAGTCGTTTTGAGTTCTGAGCGCCGGAATTCGATTCCGTCGAATCCATCAGCTCCGAAATGCTGAATCTTGGTTAGGAGAACTTGCAGAACTGAATTTGGAAATAAATTGGAGAGTTTAGGTCCATAAGTTCATTTTTTGTCTTTATAGTTGAAAATTTAGAGTTTTCTAGTCGTTTTGAGTTTTGAGCGCCGGAATTCGATTCAGTCGAATCCATCAGCTCCGAAATGCTGAATCTAGGCTAGGAGAACTTGCAGAACAGAATTTGGCAATAAATTGGAGAGTTTAGGTCCATAAGTTTATTTTTAGTCTTTAAAGTAGGAAATTTTGAGTTTTCTAGTCGTTTTGAGTTCTGAGCGTCGGAATTCGATTCCGTCGAATCCATCAGCTCCGAAATGCTGAATCTAGGCTAGGGGAACTTGCAGAATAGAGTTTGGCAATAAATTGGAGAGTTTAGGTCCATAAGTTTATTTTTAGTCTTTAAAGTAGGAAATTTTGAGTTTTCTAGTCGTTTTGAGTGCTGAGCGTCGGAATTCGATTCCGTCGAATCCATCAGCTCCGAAATGCTGAATCTAGGCTAGGGGAACTTGCAGAACTGAATTTGGCAATAAATTGGAGAGTTTAGGTCCTTATGTTCATTTTTAGTCTTTAAAGTTGAAAATTTTTAGTTTTATAGTCATTTTGAGTTCTGAGCGTCGAAATTCGATTCCGTCGAATCCATCAGTTCCGAAATGCTGAATCTAGGCTAGGGGAACTTGCAGAACTGAATTTGGCAATAAATTGGAGAGTTTAGGTCCTTAAGTTCATTTTTAGTCTTTAAAGTTGGAAATTTTGAGTTTTCTAGTCGTTTTGAGTTCTGAGCGTCGGAATTTGATTCCGTCGAATCCATCAGCTCCGAAATGCTGAATCTTGGTTAGGAGAACTTGCAGAACTGAATTTGGCAATAAATTGGAGAGTTTAGGTCCATAAGTTTATTTTTAGTCTTTAAAGTAGGAAATTTTGAGTTTTCTAGTCGTTTTGAGTTCTGAGCGTCGGAATTCGATTCCGTCGAATCCATCAGCTCTGAAATGCTGAATCTAGGCTAGGGGAACTTGCAGAACTGAATTTGGCAATAAATTGGAGAGTTTAGGTCCTTATATTCATTTTTAGTCTTTAAAGTTGAAAATTTTGAGTTTTCTAGTCATTTTGAGTTCTGAGCGTCGGAATTCGATTCCGTCGAATCCATCAGCTCCGAAAAGCTGAATCTAGGCTAGGGGAACTTGCAGAACTGAATTTGGAAATAAATTGGAGAGTTTAGGTCCATAAGTTCATTTTTAGTCTTTAAAGTTGAAAATTTAGAGTTTTCTAGTCATTTTGAGTTCTGAGCGTCGGAATTCGATTCCGTCGAATCCATCAGCTCCCAAATGGTGAATCTAGGCTAGGGGAACTTGCAGAACTGAATTTGGCAATAAATTGGAAAGTTTAGGTCCATAAGTTCATTTTTAGTCTTTAAAGTTGAAAATTTAGAGTTTTCTAGTCATTTTGAGTTCTGAGCGTCGGAATTCGATTCCGTCAAATCCATCAGCTCCGAAATGCTGAATCTAGGCTAGGGGAACTTGCAGAACTGAATTTGGCAATAAATTGGAGAGTTTAGATCCTTAAGTTCATTTTTAGCCTTTAAAGTTAGAAATTTTGAGTTTTCTAGTCGTTTTTAGTCTTTAAAGTCGAAAATTTTGAGTTTTCTAGTCGTTTTGAGTTCTGAGCGTCGGAATTCGATTCCGTCGAATCCATCAGTTCCGAAATGCTGAATCTAGGCTAGGGGAACTTTTAGAACTGAATTTGGCAATAAATTGGAGAGTTTACGTCCATAAGTTCATTTTTAGTCTTTAAAGTTGAAAATTTTGAGTTTTCTAGTCGTTTTGAGTTCTGAGCGTCGGAATTCGATTCCGTCAAATCCATCAGCTCCGAAATGCTGAATCTAGGCTAGGGGAACTTGCAGAACTGAATTTGGCAATAAATTGGAGAGTTTAGATCCTTAAGTTCATTTTTGGCCTTTAAAGTTGGAAATTTTGAGTTTTCTAGTCGTTTTGAGTTCTGAGCGTCGGAATTCGATTCTGTCGAATCCATCAGTTCCGAAATGCTGAATCTAGGCTAGGGGAACTTGCAGAACTGAATTTGGCAATAAATTGGAGAGTTTAGGTCCTTAAGTTCATTTTTAGTCTTTAAAGTTGGAAATTTTGAGTTTTCTAGTCGTTTTGAGTTCTGAGCGCCGGAATTCGATTCCGTCGAATCCATCAGCTCCGAAATGCTGAATCTAAGCTTGGGGAACTTGCAGAACTTAATTTGGCAATAAATTGGAGAGTTTAGGTCCATAAGTTCATTTTTAGTCCTTAAAGTAGGAGGTTTTGAGTTTTCTAGTCGTTTTGAGTTCTGAGCGTCGGAATTCGATTCCGTCGAATCCATTAGCTCCGAAATGCTAAATCTAGGCTAGGGGAACTTGCAGAACTGAATTTTGCAATAAATTGGAGAGTTTAGGTCCTTAAGTTCATTTTTAGTCTTTAAAGTTGGAAATTTTGAGTTTTCTAGTCGTTTTGAGTTCTGAGCGTCGGAATTCGATTCCGTCGAATCCATCAGTTCCGAAATGCTGAATCTAGGCTAGGGGAACTTGCAGAACTGAATTTGGAAATAAATTGGAGAGTTTAGGTCCTTAAGTTCATTTTTAGTCTTTAAAGTTGGAAATTTTGAGTTTTCTAGTCGTTTTGAGTTCTGAGCGTCGGAATTCTATTCCGTCGAATCCATCAGCTCCGAAATGCTGAATCTAGGCTAGGGGAACTTGCAGAACAGAATTTGGCAATAAATTGGAGAGTTTAGGTCCATGAGTTTATTTTTAGTCCTTAAAGTAGGAAATTTTGAGTTTTCTAGTCGTTTTGAGTTCTGAGCGTCGGAATTCGATTCCGTCGAATCCATCAGCTCCGAAATGCTGAATCTAGGCTAGGGGAACTTGCAGAACTGAATATGGCAATAAATTGGAGAGTTTAGGTCCTTAAGTTCATTTTTAGTGTTTAAAGTAGGAAATTTTGAGTTTTCTAGTCGTTTTGAGTTCTGAGCGTCGGAATTCGATTCCGTCGAATCCATCAGCTCCGAAAAGCTGAATCTAGGCTAGGGGAACTTGCAGAACTGAATTTGGAAATAAATTGGAGAGTTTAGGTCCATAAGTTCATTTTTAGTCTTTCAAG
The DNA here is from genome assembly GCA_029948455.1 of Solanum rostratum. Classification (NCBI taxonomy): domain Eukaryota; kingdom Viridiplantae; phylum Streptophyta; class Magnoliopsida; order Solanales; family Solanaceae; genus Solanum; species Solanum rostratum. The sequence continues at coordinate 62,593,255 of CM057056.1, read as the reverse complement.
TTGAAAATTTTGAGTTTTCTAGTCGTTTTGAGTTCTGAGCGTCGGAATTCGATTCCGTCGAATCCATCAGCTCCCAAATGCTGAATCTAGGCTAGGGGAACTTTTAGAACTGAATTTGGCAATAAATTGGAGAGTTTACGTCCATAAGTTCATTTTTAGTCTTTAAAGTTGAAAATTTTGAGTTTTCTAGTCGTTTTGAGTTCTGAGCGTCAGAATTCAATTCCGTCGATTCCATCAGCTCCGAAATGCTGAATCTAGGCTAGGGGAACTTGCAGAACTGAATTTGGCAATAAATTGGAGAGTTTAGGTCCATAAGTTCATTTTTAGTCTTTAAAGTTGGAAATTTTGAGTTTTCTAGTCGTTTTGAGTTCTGAGCGTCGGAATTCGATTCTGTCGAATCCATCAGTTCCGAAATGCTGAATCTAGGCTAGGGGAACTTTTAGAACTGAATTTGGCAATAAATTGGAGAGTTTACGTCCATAAGTTCATTTTTAGTCTTTAAAGTTGAAAATTTTGAGTTTTCTAGTCGTTTTGAGTTCTGAGCGTCAGAATTCGATTCCGTCGATTCCATCAGCTCCGAAATGCTGAATCTAGGCTAGGGGAACTTGCAGAACTGAATTTGGCAATAAATTGGAGAGTTTAGGTCCATAAGTTCATTTTTAGTCTTTAAAGTTGGAAATTTTGAGTTTTCTAGTCGTTTTGAGTTCTGAGCGTCGGAATTCGATTCCGTCGAATCCATCAGCTCCGAAATGCTGAATCTAGGCTAGGGGAACTTGCAGAACTGAATTTTGCAATAAATTGGAGAGTTTAGGTCCTTAAGTTCATTTTTAGCCTTTAAAGTTGGAAATTTTGAGTTTTCTAGTCGTTTTGAGTTCTGAGCGTCGGAATTCGATTCCGTCGAATCCATCAGCTCCGAAATGCTAAATCTAGGTTAGGAGAATTTCCAGAACTGAATTTGGCAATAAATTGGAGAGTTTAGGTCCATAAGTTCATTTTTAGTCTTTAAAGTTGAAAATTTTGAGTTTTCTAGTCGTTTTGAGTTCTGAGCGTCGGAATTCGATTCCGTCGAATCCATCAGCTCCGAAATGCTGAATCTAAGCTAGGGGAACTTGCAGAACTGAATTTGGCAATAAATTGGAGAGTTTAGGTCCATAAGTTCATTTTTAGTGTTTAAAGTAGGAGGTTTTGAGTTTTCTAGTCGTTTTGAGTTCTGAGCGTCGGAATTCGATTCCGTCGAATCCATTAGCTCCGAAATGCTGAATCTAGGCTAGGGGAACTTGCAGAACTGAATTTTGCAATAAATTGGAGAGTTTAGGTCCTTAAGTTCATTTTTAGTCTTTAAAGTTGGAAATTTTGAGTTTTCTAGTCGTTTTGAGTTCTGAGCGTCGGAATTCGATTTCGTCGAACCCATTAGCTCCGAAATGCTTAATCTAGGCTAGGGGAACTTGAAGAACTGAATTTTGCAATAAATTGGAGAGTTTAGGTCCTTAAGTTCATTTTTAGTCTTAAAAGTTGGAAATTTTGAGTTTTCTTGTCGTTTTGAGTTCTGAGCGTCGGAATTCGATTCCGTCGAATCCATCAGCTCCGAAATGCTAAATCTAGGTTAGGAGAACTTCCAGAACTGAATTTGGCAATAAATTGGAGAGTTTAGGTCCTTAAGTTCATTTTTAGTCTTTAAAGTTGGAAATTTTGAGTTCTCCAGTCGTTTTGAGTTCTGAGCGTCGGAATTTGATTTCGTCGAATCCATCAGTTCCGAAATGCTTAATCTAGGCTAGGGGAACTTGCAGAACTGAATTTGGCAATAAATTGGAGAGTTTAGGTCCTTAAGTTCATTTTTAGTCTTTAAAGTTGGAAATTTTGATTTTTCTAGTCGTTTTGAGTTCTGAGCGTCGAAATTCGATTCCGTCGAATCCATCAGCTCCGAAATGCTGAATCTTGGTTAGGAGAAATTGCAGAACAGAATTTGGCAATAAATTGGAGAGTTTAGATCCTTAAGTTCATTTTTAGCCTTTAAAGTTGGAAATTTTGAGTTTTCTAGTCGTTTTGAGTTCTGAGCGTCGGAATTCGATTCTGTCGAATCCATCAGTTCCGAAATGCTGAATCTAGGCTAGGGGAACTTGCAGAACTGAATTTGGCAATAAATTGGAGAGTTTAGGTCCTTAAGTTCATTTTTAGTCTTTAAAGTTGGAAATTTTGAGTTTTCTAGTCGTTTTGAGTTCTGAGCGCCGGAATTCGATTCCGTCGAATCCATCAGCTCCGAAATGCTGAATCTAAGCTTGGGGAACTTGCAGAACTTAATTTGGCAATAAATTGGAGAGTTTAGGTCCATAAGTTCATTTTTAGTCTTTAAAGTAGGAGGTTTTGAGTTTTCTAGTCGTTTTGAGTTCTGAGCGTCGGAATTCGATTCCGTCGAATCCATTAGCTCCGAAATGCTAAATCTAGGCTAGGGGAACTTGCAGAACTGAATTTTGCAATAAATTGGAGAGTTTAGGTCCTTAAGTTCATTTTTAGTCTTTAAAGTTGGAAATTTTGAGTTTTCTAGTCGTTTTGAGTTCTGAGCGTCGGAATTCGATTCCGTCGAATCCATCAGTTCCAAAATGCTGAATCTAGGCTAGGGGAACTTGCAGAACTGAATTTGGCAATAAATTGGAGAGTTTAGGTCCTTAAGTTCATTTTTAGGAGGTATTCTTAGAGACAATAAAAGTCATCTTATCTTTGTCTTTGTTGTACCTTTAGGAGTTGGTTCTAACGACTAAGCAGAAATTCAACCCGCTATTACAAGAATTATTTGGTGTATTCAACATAGATATAGTAGATTGATCTTTGAAGCGGACTATGAACATTTAGTTAAATGGCTCAAGGATGACCGTAAACAACCATGGAACCTTGAAAGCTTAATCATCAAATTGCAAGAACTAAATATTGGAGGTCTTTTATTGCAGGCGTGTACAGAGAGGCCAAATTCACTGTAGGTGCTTTGTCACAGAGGAATACAACAACAACAACAACAACATACCTAGTGAAATCCCACAGATATAAAAAAAGAACCCCACAATTCAAAAGGGAAAAATATGCTAACCAAAAAGAGATTTATGAGTTGTGAAATGTAATAAAGCTGTGACAGAATAGTGGCAGAGGTAATGAAAGAAGCATTGAAAATTCCATATGCACCATTTTTCATATAGAGTGACATGATCAATGAGGAATCATATAGGCAACTCCAAATTACATGCGGCTGAGGCTTAGTTGTGGTTGAAAAATTTTCCTACTTGTTCCATCTTTCAATTGATTGAAGAAGAGGGCATTTTAGGCATACAAATTTCTGATGGTTTTTGCAGGCTAGTAAATTGGTACCATGGGACCAGGATCAAAACATCAGCAGAAGGCCTACAGAAACTGACAGGAGAATCTCCATACTATTCTAACCTTATTTTCTTTGTATAAACAATTGTGTGTGAGGATAATGAAAATGCAAATAATATTATTTATTTAATAAAATCCAATATTTATGTTCAAATTATTGATATGACTAGTGTCTGTTACTTGAAACAAAGAACTTGGACCTTTAGAAAAGGAAATACACACACAACCTATAAGGTTATTAACAGTGTTTACGAATTCTGGACTTGTCACAGAGTAATCTATTCAATAAATTTCAATCAAAGAAATAGAATCATAGATCACAAACACAGAGGGAGAGTAGTAAAACAACGATAAGAGTAGAAACTGCTGAGGGGACATTAACATCTATATCTGGAGATTAGTACATACCTGAATATTGCAATTCGTTGGTAGTTGGATGTTGTTGGTTTCTGGAAATTGCTGGTCGCTGTTCACTGTAAAGGGCGCTGCATTTAATTTTTTTGTGATGAATGGGAGAGAAAAAGGGCTCTACAACTAAGGTTTATCAGAAAAAGAGAGTTTACCTTATTAGAAAAGGAGAAGAATTTTTAGCGTGGGAGTTTAAATTTTCCAATAAAAGAAAAAGTTTTCTGGCGGGAGTTTAAATTTTCCAATAAAAAAAAAAGTTTTCTGGTTTTTGTTTTTATTTGTTACTAAAAAGAAATTTGTTGCTGGCTATTGTACATTAGCCATTAATATATTGCCTTGCTTGAATATATTAGCGGCAATTATCTTATTGCCGCAAAATAATTGTCACTAAAGCCTATTTTTGTAGTAGTGAAGACCACAAGGAGCATCAGATTTATGCTGGCACCAAGATCACATAATGCCTTTGTGAACTTTATAACTCTGATAATATAAGGTATGGTGAATACGCCGGGGTCTTTTCGCTTTGCACCAAGGACCATGTAGCAATTGTACTGCAATGTTGAAGCTCTTGTGAAAGCTCCTGTCTTACAGTCCGCTTCTTTGTGACCAAGTCCTTCATGAACTTTGCATACCCTGGCATCTTCTCCAATGCCTCAATGAGAGGGATATTGATGGAGAGTTGTTTCAGCATGGAGAGGAAGTTCTTGAATTTACCTTCCTCCTCCTTCTTTTTATAACTTTGAGGGAATGGAGGAGGAAGTCTAGGAATGGGCTTCAACTTCTGTGGTGTGTCTGCAGCATCACTCATCCCATCCTTAGCATGATCATCTCCAATCTCTGCATCTTTGACCTCAACTATCTCCTCACGACATCATCATCATCAACCGACATTGGAGGATCAATGGCCTGCTTACCACCACGAATAGTCACCGCCATACATTGCCCCTTCATTCTTTGGATTTTGAACTGTATTATTGGGAAATGTACCTTTCTGTTGCTGGTTGAGTTGAGTTGATATTTTCTCGAATTGTTGCTCCAGCTGCTTGGTAGCTACAAAATAAGACTTAATCTTCTGATTCATGCTGGAGATGTTAGACTTCATCCCCTTCAAGGTCTCATCCTATGTGTCAGCCTTCTTCAATAGAAGATCAAACATCTCCTAAAATCTAGAGCTATCAACACCCGAATATTGATTATATAGTGGCACATATGGACCATTCATGTAACCATCTCTGCATCCCTAGTCAACATCTCTATCCTGGTCCCTGTTTCTTTCATAGTAACCTCCACGATTGTTGACTCTAAATGCGCCACCCCTATTATAGTTTTGACCTTGGTTTCCTTGACCTTGGCACCAATAGCCTTGATTGGACCCTTGGGCGTTGGTCCAAAAACCCCCCCATCTGATCAATGATGAAGCAACTGTCCTTCTAATTTTAAGGCTCCTCGTACATAGGTGCTCGTGAAGGCTGATGCGCAACTGCATTCACACGTTCTTGGTGCTGCTTCATCAACAACTCTACATTGGTACTAATCCGAGCGAGCTTTTGCATCATCTCCTCATTTATTTTTGCTTGCGATGAATTAGTACTGACTGCACATGAGCTCTTTGTTGTTGACCTATCTCTCATTCCCCATGCACGATTTGTCTTGATCATCTTTTCCAACTTCTTAGTAACCCTTGGAAATGGCTGATCTAGAAATGAGCCACCCATGATGTTATCAACACATGCTTGGCTATTCTCATCCAGGGCTCTATAGAATATCTCCACTAAGGCATCATCCACAATCTTGTGGCCAGGGACACTCCTCAGACACTTTGTGAACCTCTCCCACATGGTATTGATCGAATCACCAGGAAATTGCTTAAAGTTGTTGATTTGGTCTTTCAACTTCAGGTTCTTTGATCTTGAGAAGAACCTCTCTAAAACGGCCTTCTGCAATTTAGCCCAACTGGTGATCTAACTCTGTGGGAGCTCGAATAGCCATAACGTTGCATTTCTTGTTAGAGATAATGGGAAGACATGAATCCCAATAGCATCTATAGCTAGATTCTGGTTTCCCATTGTGCTCTTACAGACAAAGACAACGTTGCATAGATGGCTATGCGGATCCTCTAATGGTAGGCCCACGAACAACCCCTGATTTGGCAACATTTGAAGTAACACACTTGAAACTACGAACTTTGTGTCATCCGGTAGTGGCGGTAACACAATAGCTCCAGTGACATCCATCGTCATAGGATTAAGCCAATATTGATTCCATGTATGAGCTTCAACATTAAGATCCTATAGCTATGGATCAATGTACTCAAGCGGAGGTGGGTTATTATCATTCTCATTTTGGTTCAGTGATGCATTTATTGTGTTATTTTCAGTGTTGTTCACATTTTCTTGGGCCATTCTTTTCAGCGGTTCTTTGGATATCTGGGTCAAACGGAGTCAGGGGAATGCCTCAACATCGAGTGTTGTGCATACACTACACCTGATGCTGAAACAAAAACAAAAACAACAAAAATGTAAAATGAGGGAAATAAGGATTATTTCTCAAACTACTCAAATTAAACAAGTCTAGTCGTATTCATCGGTAATGGTGTGAAAATCCTGATGTCGCCCAAGCTACACCTCCTTTTTGAAGGTTAAAGCGGTCGTTGTCAAGATATATAACCTAACCAAGGTATGGGTCGAACCCACATGGAATATGTTAGACTTAGAGTAATTTCAAGTAATTCGAGTTTATTAACCTACTTATCTCCGCAAAGGGGGGGGGGGGTTTTATAAAACTATAGAAAGAAAACCTAAACAATGACAAGTGTGTGAAACCAGCAGGAAAAGTAACTAGGGTGTAGTGTTCCCCATGATTTTCTAACTTGACATTACCAAATAATCACATTCTTTTCTAGTGTGTAGCATGCAGAACGGTAAGTTAAGTTTATCAAAATCCTTGATCCAGGCGAGAGGTAAATTTTACTACGTGATTTGATCCATCCCCCAGTGTGACATCACTAACCCTCACTTATTGTTCCAGTATAACCTCCCTTGATCTAGTTTGGTTGATTAGATGAGAAATATCAATTGAATCCTATTAATGTCATGGCCTGAGCCTAGGGCCTAGTTGTGACACGACAAATGGGAACCCATAAGGATCCCAAACAAACGTCTTAAGCATACATGGCACATCCTTGGTTTTGCGGAAGCATAAAAGAGCAATGAACATATAAAACCTAATTTCTAAGGGAAGCGAGGCTTTGGACACACGCTATGGGGATGTGGTAGGGAGGATGATAAGCATGAATCACATAGCAAATAAGTCTAAGAGGCGGGTAAGTATGGCTCACGTATGGGGGCATTTAGGGACTTAGGACTTCCATCACATCAACGACATACAAGAAGCATAGAGGGAAATAGGGGCTAAGGGAAGTCTTCATAATTACATAAAGATAATAGGATTCAAGCTTGATACATAAACTTCCATATCCAAGAACACCTCTAATATGAGTGGAACAGGGGCCAAGACATCTCCCGGGCTCACCCTCAAAAGATAAAAAGTCTAAAATAGGCAAGTCTTAACAAAGCATGAAAGTAAAATGGATGTTGTCCCTGAAATAGAGGATTTACCAATAATAGTCTTCAAGGGATTCCGGCTAGCCACGAGGAGGAAGAGGATGAACAGGAGCTCCGGTCCCTACATGGTTAGATCATGTAGGTAAAAAGTATGCGTTAGTAGTTGGAATGTACTAAGTATGCGGGGTTCCATGCAACAAGGAACATAAGCTATAATAATCAATATCCATAATCATAATCAATGGACATGAGCTCAATATGACATGTATGATCAATGCTTAAGTTAAAACATGCATGATGATAATCACACTTGCATAATATATCATACTTATGTGGGAGGAGACCCTAACCGACATATAAGACCAAGTGGACTACTACTTGGAATCCCGCTGTTCACTCCACACCGAATAAAGGAGTGGTCTACTTGCCAAGGTAAACCAAGCATTACCCTACAAAGTGGATAACATGACCTAGTTGGATCCACTAGTAAAAGCCCATTTAGTGAAATAAAATAAATCGATGGTGGCACATAGTTAGGAGACCAAGACTTTATATAAGGACCCCTTGCGTCGAGCCCCCACCTTAAGCCTCTTTCGGTACTAGGTCTAGCCCCACGGAATACTTGAAATCACCATAAGCTTAATCATAACTTGCATAATTTGTAGAAACATGATAACATGGCATGAGTAGCTCATTCAAATACATGACCCCTACGCATGGCATATATCTTGTACTAGAGGGTAAAAATATAGCATAGACTTGACCCCTTCTAGTGAGCTTTAGATAGTAAATGAGGGTGTAATAGTTATCATACGTGACCCCTTCATGTAGACATGATTTTCTTACAAGAGGGTAGAATTATAGCATAAGGGCTCAATATTTTACTTACAAATCATGGGAACTTTTCATGAGTTCAATACATGCTTAGGGGGGCATAACGTATCATAACATGCTTGTCTTGAAATTCATGCAATAGTCTTTCATCAACATAAGAACCCTTGTCATGTAGATTTAGTCAAACATAGTGGGTATATGCACATGTACTTAAAATCATGCACTTCAAGAGTATGAGACAAGAGAGGAGTAAAGTCAATTCATTTAAAGTTGTTCAAATCAACTCACCATCATTGTAGTAAAACCGTTGTTTTGGGTATCATGAAATCTACTAAAACTCCACAAGTTCCTCCATAGCTTTTCATAGCATCATAGAGTACATGACTTTAATATCATAAAATCCACCACAATGTCAAACCCCACAATGTTTTAGCATAATAAAATCATAACTTGAAGAACCCAAATAGAAATCATGTGTATAATGCATAACAATATCACCATAAGCAAGAGTTCATAAATGCCCTTAAAATAATCCATAAATCTCATGTAATTTGAGAAGAAGATTGGTTGGACTTTTGGGAGAAAGGTTCCCACAATCAAACCCACATACCTTGGTGTGATTATGGTGGAGGAAACCTGATTTGGAGATGGAAGATCCGAGACCCTAGCTTGCACCCTTTCTTGAAAGCCTTGAAGAGCTTGAGAGAGTTTTGAGATAGAGTGTTTTTAGAATAAGGAGGAATGAGGTGAATTAGGGTTGTATATGATGATAGGAGACATAGATAGGGTCAAAACGATGTAGCTTTGACTTAGAAAAAGAGGAAAGGTCAAATTTACCCCTATTAAAATTTTGGTTGGACGGGTCTACTAGACCTCGTTTACAAGCCATAGAGCATTCGACGGGCCATAGATAGGGTTTCATCGGATGGCCCTTTTCCAAACTTCAGAGCCCCTTTCTCTGATTTTCATTCCACGAGACCGTCTACGACTCGTAGAGGACTTTACGAGTCATCTAATATGTCATAGATTGAACTTCAGAAAGTTCCAAAAATTTCATCAAGTCTGCCAGGCTATACGAACCCACTTTACGGGCCGTACTTCATCTTACGAGTCGTAAAGATCCTTCGTAAATACTAACAGTTCAAATTTTTCCAAGGCTTACTTCTTGCATGTATCCTACCCCCATAAGTGGGGTCTTACAATTAATTACTCTCTTTTCCTATTCATTACTACCTTGATCAAGTCAATAACACTAGGCGAGTTCTAATGTTGGCAACCATTAACAAGCAATCAAAATGAAGAGCATTAATTAATGCATACATGCACACTTTCTAAGAATTATGAATCTGGTTTTACCTTGTTAGTTTGTCATGGTTCCCACAAACCTAGTTGTGGATTTAGCTACTCATTATCATTGTAGATGAAGACTCATGATATTAAATAGCATAGTTAAGCACTTAAAAGAATGAAATTAACTACAAGAAGTCCAAGCTCTTCAATGAAAATCATAAGTATGAATTAAGATAATAACATATTATTTTCCAAGTGTCTCACAATGTTTCTCATTTTCTCTCTCTGGTTGCACTATGAAAAATAACCTAAAAAACCTATTAATAGTATTTAAAATACAAAACAAAATTAAAATAGGAGAACTGGATTCGGCAGGCTTTACAACCATCTCTACGGGCCCTATAAAGTTCTACGACTCGTGGTCGGGGCTTCGTGGACTGCATCTTCAATTCTGGGATTGACTTCTATGAGACCTATCTATGGGCCGTATAAAGACTTACGACCCCTGAAGGGTTTCGCCTGATGAATTTTCACCAACTCCCCACTTTCTAATCCTCAGGGTACACAACCATATCTACGACCAGTATAATGTTTTACGGCCCATCTGCATATTCATCGATTCAACTTCAGAAAATCTCCTCTTCACTGGATTTTGCTATGAAACCAACTCTACAGCTCGTGGAATTATCCACAGCCCCTAAAGGGTGTCGTAGAATAACAAAAACTTCAACTTCAGTACACTTTGCCCAAAATTATGCCAAACCCTTTAATACTGTAAAACAAATATAAAAACACATCAAATCTACTAACATCGCTTTGAGAAGACACAAAATTTCAAGTTTTAAGCATCAAAGTTCTGTATTTTGATAACACATCAGAATAAACTAATGCATTTTAAACACAAAAATCATGAGATTTTCAAGATTTCATAGACAATAGCTTAAAATTAGTATCATAAACATGGATTCATATGAAATGATATGAAAAAGCTGAAATGTAGAAATTCGTAAGAGTAGATCATAAGGAACTAAGTACCTTTAGCTGAAACATGAGGGAAAAGATAAGGATAACACTCATATTCGCTTCAGCCTTCCAAGTAGCATCTTCAACTTTTTGATTCCTCTATAATACTTTCACGGATCCCACTTCCTTGTTTCTCAATTTCTGGACCTGTGAATCTAAGATTTCAACCAGAACTTCTTCAAAAGCCAAGCTCTCTTCAACACCCACACTCTCTAAAGGAACAATAGAGCTAGGATCACCAACAAACTTCCTCAATAAAGATACATGTAACATTGGCTACACCGATGCCAACTCTAGAGGTAAATCTAACTTATACGCTACTTTACTAACTCGCTTTAAAATATGATATTGTGATAACCCAAGCTACACCATAGGTGTGACACAGTAATCAAATACCAAAAGGACTCAAACCAATCCATCTTTATATATCATGCATGACCATTCACAAGGTATATAAAGCATCAAACACACAATACATAAAGGAAGTGGGGATACCCCTAAATAACAACTCAATATAAGGGAAATAATCAAGTCAAAAAGAAGGACAACATAGACTCGTACACAACGTTCAACAATGCCTCAACATAGTCTAACAAGGGCGGGGGCTAAGGCATGTCCCTATATTATCTTCAATAAAAAGTAAGAAATAGTCTCAAAATAGAATAACTAAGATCATGAAATAGAACTATGACTAGATAGCCCTTGAACCACGAGGATTTACTAATCAAGTGAATCTTCAAACTTTAAGCTAGCTAGTAGAGTGTAAAGTAGGGTGAACGTTCTCCCCTACATTATGAATTAATATAGACGAAATAATCATTAGAACATTTGAATATACTATATATGTGGGCAACACATAGTAAAGAATGAAATATTGTTATGTACAAGATAAGTGATGCAAAACCAACTATGAAGTAGTATAAGATAAGCATGAGCGAGACATGAGTAAGTCATTAAGTCAATGTATCAATATATCATAAAAAATATGAAAGTAAAATTTGTTCATTTGTGGGACATCAACTTTAACTGACAATAAGATCATGTGAGCTACAACGTTAAATCTGAGGTAACTCTCACATTGGAGGGGGGACTAGGGTTTAACAAAAAATGATTGAGGCTTCATTTAGCCGCCAATGTAGTAAGAAAAACTCTGAGTTTGACGTTGAATAGCTAGGGGAGAGGCTAATTTTTCAAGTAGACTCCTTGATGGTATATTAATTCAACATGAGGGGCTAAACATGGATCCACTAGCCTAGCCTATGAGGCAACCGATGGTGGCATTAGATAAAAGGTTGTTACTAGGATCTTTTGGAGGATAACCTTAACGTCCTTCTAATCGAATCCCACATCATGCCTTCTTGTTGCTAAGTCAAATCCCATGAAAAGAAAATCATTGTATAATAGTCAATCATAAATCAATCATAGCTTTGAAGTTTATTTAAGCAATCTTAAGTATAGAGTAGCTCATTAACCTTGATGATCCATCAATGTGAGAGTTGTCTTTATCAAATTTAGAATCCATGATTAGGTGAGAAAACCTTTCACTAATTTTTATTCATTGAAGGGACTTCATTAAACATAATTAAATGGCGTTTATAACCTTTGATAGAAGCCCTTATTATTCATGTTCATGATTCATCAGAAACTAAGGTAAGTTATGTGGGTTCAATATCAAATAAACTTTAAAACATACAAGTCAATGAAATTATACAAAATCATGAGAATTATAAAGATTGAAATCATAATTTATAGAACCCAATGATGTCGCTCAACCTAACTACTCAAAGGGAGAAGGGGCGGTCGTTATCAGCATAATAACCCAACTTTAGAGGTTGGGGTCGATCTCACAGGGTATCATCGTTTAAGGCGGAAGTGACTCATTCGACCAAGAAATTGTAGGCTCAGGGGGGTTGCAATAATTAAAATAACAGTTCAGCTACACAAGTTCTAAATAACGATTTAAACAATAATTAAGGAAAGATGTTGGGGATGTGCAAATATGAGAATCAATCTACTAACTGGGTCTAGATACTTGACTAAATTAGTTGATATTGAGTGAATAGTCTAGGTTACTTGTAACCCATATCAGCTATGATACAAGGTGTTTTGGATCAATTGACTAAGAAATCATACGTGGACCGCCAAGGACGCGCTTGGCCTAAAGAGTCTTTGCAAAACCCCTAATACCTTGGCCATTAAATCCATGGATTTGGACTTCAATGGAAACCTTAAGAGTTTTTAGGCCATTATACCCATTGTGCACTCTAATAGTTCCGGCTAAGGCAACCATCAGAGATCTAAAGTAAAACCCTAAGTTTGCAACCTTGAAATTATAGATTAAACATAGGAATGGATATAAATTCATTCAAATCAACTACAGATAAGTCAAGGTATCAAAGACCCAATAAATAAATCAAAGACCCATATAAATAGTGTAACGCCCGATAAAATGATCGAAATACCCCGAAGAGAGGTATGTATGTAATGTATCTTTCAATGCTCGTATGGAAAATCCAAGACTGGATTTGTGATCAGCACAAAAAATTGAGCGAGAAAATGGTTTTTAATCGATTTTTAGAGCGACTGGATCAAGACAAAAGTTTTCAACCCAAAAACGAAAAATAGTGAAGGTGCGCGACTAAGGCGCGTCCCTCTGTAGCGGAGTTACACTTATGTTTTTTCAATTTTTTTTGACGGGATCGAGAAAACTCGTTCAGAAACCTTTTTGAGAAAAATACACTATACGCGACCAGTACATATCGCAGACTGGGTTATTCCGAAGCTGAAATTTTTTTAAATTTTGTGAGGGGCATTCTAGTCAATTTCGAACACCTCCTAAACTCAATACACGATCTCTCTAGGTCCTTTTGACGTAAAAAATGTCTAAAGCCCCAATCTAAGTCCCATTCTAATAATCTAACAAGATTAGGGCTTGAGGAAAGAGGAGAAGAGCTTGAGATTGAGGAATTCAAGAGGAATTCTTAAAGGTGATTGTTGATAGATTCATCCAAGATATGTAAGGCTTAATTAGAAGCATGAGATTATCCTCTCATGTGCCCTATAGATGGTCATAGAGGAGTTGAATGTCCATGAGTCCCCATACATGTTCTTAAATTGATTCTTGAATATCTTATTATAAATTATGTCTACTTTCATGTGTTTTCATATGTTGATGATCATCATAAACTTATTTTCTTGAATTGGATGTTTTATGCGAAATTACATAACCCGACATGACTATTTTGAAAGCATACATAAATGAACTTAAGAATTGAGTCTAGGGCCTTGATTGGATGATGTTGATTGTGATTGTGATTGTGATTGTGATGAGAGAATGATGATAAGTAGATAGAACTTGATAGTCCTGTGGGTCTCCATAAATGAACTCCACCGATTTGTCTATTCGATTGTCCCCTTACGATTGTTCTAAATCTTGAGTCGTTGATTGAAATGTTCCTTGATGAGAGGGTTAAAGTCCTTATGAGATTGATTAATGAAAGGGTTAAATCCCCTATGAGATTTATTGATGAAAGGGTGAAAGCCTCTTTGAGATTGATTGATGATAGGGTTAAAAGTCCCTATGATTTGATTGGTTTGATTGTCTTATGAGCATTGAGTCATGGGAGAAGTATCGAGCATCTAAAGAGTAAGAGTTAGTCTGACTTGCACTCGTCAAACTATGTCACCAAACGTAGGTGAGGCATAGAACCATCACATTTTACTGTGGTTCCCTCTTGATTAGAAGTCCCTGAAAGCAATAGTGGACTTAGTTGACTGTGTTTCTCTTTGGGATTCGATTCGTTCCCTACCTGGAAAGTTTGGAATGGTTGTGGCAACATCAACTTGACTGTTGTATATTCACTAACTCATAAGTGATTGTTGTCGGATAAGAAAAACTCCCAGAAAGTTCCTACCTTGAGTACTCTTAGTCGAGATGAGATGAGATGAGTTCCTTTGAGATGAGTCTGATTTGATTGACAAGGGTGATTGGGTGATGGGTCACTTGTCTACTCTTTATTATTGCTTTAGATAGACATTCGATATGTTAATTGTTTACTATTTTCTGAGTTGACGACATTCCATATTATTCTACCTGTTTCTGTTTCATTCAGCTATTTTACATACCGTACATTCCACATACCAACGCCACTTGACGCTGCATCATTTATGATGCAGTTACAGGGATTAGAGATCGTCAACAGGCGCACCATTGAGGATCCGAGATATTCATCTTATTGGTGAGCCTCCCCTACTCCGGAGGGTTCACCACATTTATTTCATCATGCTTTTGAGTTAGGCTAGACTAGTCTTATATTTTGATGTCGGTAGATATGGGTCTATCATTAGCACCACATGATTAGTGATAGAGGCTTCATAGATGATAGTCGGACGTTGATGTTGAGATTGTGAGCTAGTTCTTCCTATTTGCCTTTATTATTAATCTATTATTTGAGACATTAGATGTGATGAGTCCATTTATTCCGATGATCTGTAGAGTTGTTGGATTGAATGGATGTGATGAGGCCAAGTGGTTCGCTTGGGAACTAGTAATAGTCTCTAGGTGCTGGCCACGTCTTGGTACCCTCCCTGGGCGTGACAAACTTGGTATCAGAGCACAAAGTTCAAGTGTCCTAGGGAGTCTATAAAGTCATGTCTGGTAGAGTCCTTATTATTGGTGTGAAGAGCTCCACATCCATAATTTTGAGGCTATAGGACATTTAAGAATTGTTTCACTTCTTTCATGTTCTAAGTAGTACGGTAGAGTTATGCTCTATGAAAAGTTCTCCTCTAATTCGTGCTCTACACATTGCATAGTTGTGATCATGCCTCCCAGAAGAGTCGTCAGAGGCAGAGGATGTCCCGTTAGGCAAAATGTTAACCCACCTGAGCCTCAAGGACATGAGGAGCCTGTGGACCAAGCTTTTTGTGTTGAGCAGCCCCCGCAAGATGAGTTCTCCAATGCTGAACTACGCCAGGCTATTCAAACTCTAGCCCAGTCTGTCACATCACCTGTTGTGAGATAAGGAGTGGGTAGATAGGATTCCCATGACACGTTTAGAGTCCGGGAATTCTTGAGGATGAATACACCTTAGTTCACAAGGTATGCATCCATTTAAGATCATGAGAACTATGTGGAGGAATATTAGAAGGTTTTCCAAGTGATGCATAAGGCTAATGCTGACAGGGTTGAACTGGCTGCTTGCCAACTCAAGGGTGTGGCCAGACTATGGTTTGACCAGTGGAAGTAAGGTCGAGGAGATGATGATCCACTGTTAACTTGGGCAATGTTCAAGGAAGCCTTCTTGGGACGTTTCTTCCCAAGATGACGAAGAGAGTCCAAGGTGAGAGCGTTCTTGAATCTGAAACAGGGCTCTATGACTGTGCAAGAGTATGGGTTGAAGTTCACGTAACTATCTCGCTATACTCTGGACATGGTTGCTAACATGAGGGGAAGAATGGGGATGTATATTGATAGGTTTAATAAAGGACCTAAGAGAGATGGGAGGGGAGCAATGCTCGTGAGTGATATGGATATTGGGAGATTGATGATGTTCATGCAACAAGCCAATGAGGAGAGACAACAGGATAAGGAAGCGTTCAGACGTAAGAGAGCCAAGACATCCAGCCACGAGGTTGGAAAAAAAAGTAATGGTAGCCGATTCCTAGCACCATCATCTGCTAGTGCACCTGTGCCTAGAGGTAGGAATGATCAGGGGTCTCAGAATGTTGGAACCCAAGGATCTTAGTCACAAGCTAGTGTGGCTCAAGGTTTACAGGGTACACCACCGTGTGGTAAGTGTGGAAAAATACACTTGGGGAGATGTCGTGAAGGGAATGATGTATGCTACAAATGTGGCCAAACGGGTCACTACCAGAAGGACTGTCCAAAGTGGGCTAACCGGGCTCAATCTTTCGCACCAACCCTATTAGCTAGAGGAAACCAGAGGGGTGCTACCTCAGGCGCAAGTGGAGCTACAAACCGTTTGTATGCCATGGGTAGTCGCCAAGATCAGGAGAACTCCCCAGATGTTGTGACGGGTATGATCGAGTCTTTACTTTTGATTGTTATGTTTTGATGGATCCGGGTGCCACATTGTCATTTGTAACTCCTTATGTGGCCAGTAGATTTGATAGAACCCCTGAGAGTCTTCTTGAACCCATTGATGTTTCTACTCTAGTGGATGAGTCTATTCGAGCTGAGAGAATCTATACAACTTGTGTAGTGTCCATCCATCATAGGGATACTCTTGTTGATTTGGTTGAGTTGGAGATGGTTGATTTTGATTTGATCCTTGGCATGGATTGGCTTCAGGCCTGTTAGGCCTCCGTTGACTGTAGATCCTGAATCGTTAAGTTTCAGTTTCTGAAGGAACTAGTTCTTTAATGGAAGGGTGATTCTGTTGCACCTAGCAGAAAGTTTCTCATACCTTATAGCAAGAAAGCTAATTTCCAAAGGTTGTATCTATCACCTCGTGCGAGTTAAATTAGATGATGTTGAGTCTCTTACTTTTGAGTCAGTCCCGATTGTGAATGAGTTTCCAGAAGTGTTTCCTAAGGATCTGCCTGGAGTCCCTCCTGATAGGGAGATTGACTTTGGGATTGATGTCCTTCCTGATACCCAGCCTATTTCGATTCCACCTTATAGGATGGCCCCCGTTGAGTTGAAAGAGTTGAAAGAACAATTGAAAGATTTGTTAGAGAAAGGCTTTATAAGGCCGAATGTTTCTTCTTGGGGTGCCTCTATCCTATTCGTGGGAAAGAAAGATGGGTCCCTTAGAATGTGTATTGACTATATGCAACTGAATAAGGTCACCATAAAGAATAAGTATCCTCTTCCAAAGATAGATGATTTGTTTGACCAACTTCAAGGTATCTCTTGTTTCTCAAAGATAGACCTCAGATCTGGCTACCATCTTTTGAAAGTAAGGGAATGTGATATCCCAAAGACACCCTTTAGGACTAGATATGGCCATTTTGAGTTCTTGGTCATTTCCTTTGTCGAATGCACCTAAAGCCTTTATGGACTTGATTAATAGCGTATTTGGATAATATCTTGATATGTTTGCGATTGTATTCATTGATGATAGTTTGGTATATTCGAGAGATTAGGAGGAGTATGCTAATCACCTCAGAGTAGTCCTCCAAACACTTAAGGATGATGAGTTGTACGTAAAATTCTTGAAATGTGAATTCTGGCTTAAATCAGTGGCTTTCCTAGGCCATGTTTTCTCCGGTGATGGTGTTCGAGTGGATGCCCAAAAGATTGAAGCAGTTAAGAACTAACCCAGACCGACCTCGCCGACCGACATAAGAAGTTTCTTGGGGTTGGCAGGCTACTACCGCAGATTTGTTGATAGATTTTCTTCTTTATCCGCACAATTGACTAAATTGACTCAGAACAAGGTCAAGTTTCAGTAGTCCGACGAATGTGAGAAGAGTTTCCAAGAGTTAAAGACGAGACTGACTACTGCACTGATTCTAACCTTACCCGATGGGACAGAGGACTTTGTAATTTATTGTGATACTTCGAGGGTTGGATTGGGATGTGTGCTGATGCAGAGAGGGAAAGTGATAGCCTATGCTTCCAGGCAGCTCAAGGTTCATGAGAGGAACTATCCAACCCATGATCTTGAGTTGGTAGCGGTAGTATTTGCACTTAAAATCTTGCGCCACTACTTATATTGAGTGCATGTGGATATGTTCACTGACCAGAAGAGCTTGCAGTATGTCTTTAGTTAGAAAGAGCTCAACCTGCGACAGAGGACATGGTTGAAGTTGCTCAAGGATTATGACATGAGCATTCTCTACCACCTAGGTAAAGCTAATGTTGTTGTTGACGCTCTTAGCAGGTTGTCAATGGGTAGCAAAACCCAGGTTGAGGAAGGAAAGAAAGAGTTGGCCAAAGAAATGCATCGATTGGCTCGATTGGGAGTTCAACTTAAGGAGAATAATGAGGGGGGAGTTAATGTTCAGAATGGGTCTTCTTCATCCTTACTTGCAGAGGAGAAAGAAAAGCAAGACCAAGATCCTGTCATACTCCAATTGAAGGAGGTTGCCCACAAACAAAAAGTGATGATTTTCTCCAAAGGGGGAGATAGAGTTTTGAGATACCAGAGTAGATTGTGTGCTTTAGATGTGGATGGCATTCGAGATAGAATCATGGATGAAGCTCATAGCATTAGATATTCCATCCATCTTGGCTCCACCAAGATGTACCATGACTTGAGAGTAGTCTATTGGTGGAGTGGAATGAAGGGGGATATTGCTGAGTTCGTTTCAAGGAGCCCGAATTGCCAGCAAGTGAAAGTTAAGCATCAAAGGCCATGTGGATTGGCTCTGAACTTTGAGATTCTTGAATGGAAGTGGGAGATGATTAATATGGACTTTATTACTACATGATTTGATATGGGTGATTGTAGACAGGATGACTATATTGACTCACTTCATAGCTGTTAAGACAACCAACACTACGGAGGAGTATGCCAAGTTGTACATCCAGGAGATAGTAAGGTTGCATGGAGTTTGGTTGTCCATCATCTCGGAAAGAGGAGCTCAATTCACCTCCCAATTTTAGAGATCGTTCCAGAAAAGATTGGGTACTAAAGTGAACCTGAGTACAACCTTTCATCCATGTACAGATAGTCAGGCAGGGTGCACAATTCAGACATTAGAGGATATGTTGAGAGTCTGCGTTCTTGATTTCAAGGGAAATTGGGATGATCACCTACCATTGATTGAATTTTCAGATAACAATAGTTATCATGCAAGCAATTAAATGGCTCCCTATGAAGCCTTGTATGCAAGGAGATGTAGATCACCAATTGGGTGGTTTGAGGTTGGAGAAGCGGAATTGATTGGGCCTAATCTTGTCCACCAATCAATGGAGAAGTTCAAGGTCGTTCGAGAGTGATTGAAGACTACCCAAAGTCGCCAGAAATCTTACACCGACATGAGGAGAAGAGACTTAGAGTTCGAGGTAAATAATTGGGTGTACTTGAAAGTGTCACCTATGAAGGGTGTCATGAGATTTGGGAAGAAGGGAAAGTTAAGTCCACGCTATATGGGACCATATCAAATTTTGAAGAGGATTGGGAAGGTTTCTTATGAATTAGAGTTGCCTTCCGAGTTAGATGGAATTCATCCGGTATTCCATGTGTTGATGTTGAAGAAGTGCTTGGGAGATCCTACCTTGGTGATCCCTGTGGATAGCATTGGAGTGAAGGATAACTTGTCCTATGAAGAGGTTCCGGTCCAAATCCTTGATCGACAGATTTTCTTGAATTGAGAAACAAAGAAATAGCCTCAATCAAAGTCGTGTGGAGAAGTCAATTCATTGAGGAAGCCACATGGGAAGCTGGGGAAGAGATGAAGGCCAAATATCTGCACCAATTCAGGTCAAATGATAAGAACATCAAAGGTATATTTCTTACCCTTGACTAGATATATTGATCTATTCTTGAGTTGATTGTCTATTCCTATTCCTGAGACCAAATAAAATTGATTGAGATTTATGAGAAGTAGAAAGTTTGATTGGTTGAGTTGAATGTTGAGATGAGTCTTGAGTCTATTCGTGTTTTGATACCCACCTTTACTCATCATTCGAGGACCAATAATCCCAAGGGGAGATGATGTAACGCCTAGTAAAATTACCAAAATACCCCTAGAGGAGAGGTATCTGCATAACGCATCTTCCAATGCTTGTATGGAAAATTTGAGATCGGATTTGTGATCAACACAAAACATTGAGTAGAAAAATGATCTTGGTCGATTTTTTAGAGCGACCAGATCAAAAGATAATTTTTCGATCCGAAAATGAAAAATAGTGAAGGTTCTCAATGGAGGCAAGTCGTGCCTCTGTAGCAGAGTCACACTTATGTTTTCCCAAAATTTTTTGACAGGATTGGGAAAACTCGTTTAGAAATTTTTCAGAGAAAAATACACTGTACGTGACCAGTTCGCATCGCGGTCTGGGTTATTCTAAAACTGAAAAACTTCAAAATTTTGTGAGGGGCATTCCAGTCAATTCCCAACCCCTCCTAAACTCAATACACGATCTAATTAGGTCGTTTCGATGTAAAAAGGGTCTAAAACCCTATTCTAAGTCCCATTTTAATAATCAAACAAGACTAGGTCTTGAGGAAATAGGAGAAGAGCTTGATATTGAGGAATTCAAGAGGAATTCTTGAAGGTGATTGTTGATAGCTTCATCCCAGGTATGTAAGGCTAACCTAGAAGCATGAGATTGTCCTCTCACGTGCTCCATAGATGGTCATAGAGGAATTGAGTGTCCATGAGTCCCCATACATGTTTTTAAATTGATTCTTGAATATCTTCTTATAAATTATGTCTACTTTCATGTATTTTTGTATGTTTATAATCATCATAAAATTATTTTATTGAATTGGATATTTGCATGAGATATTGCATAACCCTACGTGACCATTTTGAAAGCATACACAAATGAACTTAAGAATTGAGTCTAGAGCCTTGATTGGATGATGTCGATTGTGATTGTGATGAGAGAACGATAATGAGTTGATAGAACTTGATAGTCCTGTGAGTCTCCATAAATGAACTCTACCGATTTGTCTATTCGATTGTTCCCTTACGATTAATCTAAATCTTGAGTCCTTGATTGAAATATTCCTTGATAAGAGGGTTAAAGTCCTTATGAGATTGATTTATGAAAGGGTTAAAGCCCTTATGAGATTGATTAATGATAGGGTTAAAATTCCCTATGATTTGATTGGTTTAATTGGATTGATTTTATTATGAGCATTGAGTCATGGTAGAAGTATCGAGCACCGAAAGAGTAAGAGTTAGTCCAACTCGCACTCATCAAACTACGTTGCCAAATGTAGGTGAGGCATAGAACCATCAGATATTACTGTGGTTCCCTCTTGATTAGAAGTCTCTGAAAGCAATAGAGGAATTAGTTGATCGTGATTTCCTCTGGGATTCGATTCGTTCTCTACCTGGCAAGTTTGGAACGGATGTGGCAATATCATCTTGACTGTTGTACATTCACTGGCTCATACGTGATTGTTGTCGGAGAAGAGAAACTCTTAGAAAGTTCCTACCTTGAATACTGTGAGTGGAGATGAGATGAGATGAGTTCCTTTGAGATGAGTCTGATTTGATTGATGAGAGTGATTGGTTGATGGGTCACTTGTCTACTCTTTATTCTTGCTTTAGATAGACATTTGACATGTTGATTGTTTACTATTTTCTGAGTTGATGACGTTCCATATTATTCTACCTGTTTCTATTTCATTCAGCTATTTTACATACCGTACATTCCACGTACTGATGCCACTCGGGGCTTCATCATTTTATGATACAAATACAGGGATTAGAGATTGTCAACAGGCGCACCATTGAGGATTCAAGACATTCAGATGATTGGTGAGCCTCCCCTACTCCGGAGGGTTCACCACCTTTATTTCATCATGCTTTTGAATTATACTAGACTAGTCTTATATTTTGATATTGGTAGCCATGGGTCTGTCATTGACACCACTTGATTAGTGATAGAGGCTTCATAGATGATAGTCAGACGTTGATGTTGAGATTGTGAGCTAGTTCTTCTTACTAGCCTTCATTATTAATCTATTATTCTTTGAGACATTAGATGTGATGAGCCCACTTACTTTCATTCACTTCCGCTGATCTGTAGAGTTGTTGGATTGAATGGATGTGATGAGGCCAAGTGGTTCGATTCGGGACTAGCAATAGTCTCTAGGTGCCGTCCATGTCTTGGGTACCCTTTCGGGGTGTGACAAATAGCACACTCCCAACATGGGGGTTTTAGCCACACATTCTAGAAATTAAAGATTTGATACCATACATAGCAACAACATTCATGGGTAACAAGATTGAGTACACATTAGATGATTATCACCAGCCAATCTTCTCAAATTTGCTTTCCCAAAAGCTTTAAAACCCTAACTCCCCTAGTATTCTAAGAGAAAATTTCTATATACTACTACTATAGACTAATAGTTCTGAAATGGTATGAACAGATGATGTACAATGTCCTTTCTAAAATTGCTTATATACTCCGTGCAAATGTGTGACAGTTTGTGTTGTGATATGCCATTCAATGGTTAAGGCCGACCATCACTGAGTTCTCCGGCGATGCGCCGAATGTGCACTTAACTGCATTCTTGTACATTTGTATAAGGCTTCCTCTTCTACATCCTTAGGTGACGACTCTTTGCTCCGTCGATCCAATTTGACGATGTCCCAAAATATGCAATGTATCACCTTTCTATCAGTGTCTCGGGGCTTTGGGTGCTACAACATTAGGCGATCTCTCATGCCATTCGATGGTGCACTGAATATGCTTTGTGATATCGAGTTTGACTTCCCTTTTGACCTGATTTGGAATGTTGGTTTCTGCAAATAATAGGCGATCTCCATGAGTGTTCGACGAATTGCTGAGTATGTCGACAACACCGCTTTTCTCCGCCTTTCTGCAATTTTGCTCACTTTCTAAGATTTCACCAAGTATTATCCATTTGCGCACTTTTAATCCCATTTTCTATCATAACACATGCATATTTGTTAGAAGTTTGAATTAATAGCACTCTTAGGGCAATGTTTCCTTGCAATCTATCCCCAAAATGAGTTCAAAATATGGACTCATCAACACCTCTAACTTAACCCTTTTCTTTCCCTCAAGCAAATCAACTATCAATATATCCAATTCAGAGCTCGCAAATAGGGCCACAGGGAGCAACACATACATCTTCACCTTTTTCATCGCTTCTCGAACTTCCACAAACCACTTACAAGTGTTTGAAGCCTCAAGAGACAAGTAAGGATTAATCAAAACATGGCTATGCTCTCAATTGCTCATATAGCTGCTAAACACTGCCCAAAAGCATCACCATTTTCCCTCATGCCAAAGAAGATCCTAAACACTCAATATTATGACATTGATTTTTAGAGGATCTCTTCAACTCTCACTCTCCCAAATGAGAAATAGCCTGTAAGCTTCAAACCATAGGCTTGCTTTTATTCTCAATCGGAGTTCACTTGATTTTCTTTTGGACTAGGAACCTAAAGGACTTTCCTAGGACTGTAATGTAGGGAAAAGGTCAAGTAGGATAGTATGTAGTCAATAGTGGCTCATCCATACTTAAAGTCTAGATGTTCTTTTTAGGTTCAAAGGTTCTTGTGGTTCCTTTTTCATTTATCT
This sequence comes from Solanum rostratum, assembly GCA_029948455.1. Classification (NCBI taxonomy): domain Eukaryota; kingdom Viridiplantae; phylum Streptophyta; class Magnoliopsida; order Solanales; family Solanaceae; genus Solanum; species Solanum rostratum. The sequence continues at coordinate 62,569,570 of CM057056.1, read as the reverse complement.
CATTTTTGACATCTCTTTTGCTTTTGATTCATCATCCTAAGTGTCTCCCTTTTGCATTCTTTTCACAACAAGATTTATCTCTCTCTCTCTCTCTTTAGAGGGTCCTCAATTTTCAAACATTGTTTCTCACTTTTTTTTTTCATTTCTTTCTAGGAATTCTCGATGTCTTTCGTTTATTCTTGCCCCTTTTTTCCGACTCATTCATGGGAAATACTTTCTTCTTTCTACTAACACCCTCAACCTAGCCTTTGGCCACTGCTCCACATTTCAAGCTCAAGGAGGGATCAGTAAGAAACAAAAAGAAATTGGCTTTCACAAACATAAGTCAAGGTTACCAGGTTTCCAAAGAAGGGATCAAGGATCAAAAGGGCTTCACTAAGGATTCATTTCACTGGCAAGGGATGTCACTATGGTCAACTTGGACTAATGGAACCAAAGAAAGCCTAAGGTCCTCCCCTAATCCAGAATTAACCAAATTAATCCTCAAAACAATCCAAACAAGTTGTAGATGTTGCAATACAAAGATTTCAATCAAGATAACTAATCCCATATTGGCAAAATGACTTTGTATTCAAACAATGGCGACAAACTTGCAATTTTTCGATCACCACATATCCAAGCTCAATTGCTCACATAGTCGACGCAATATTCCTCAAATCCATTCAAAGATTGATTTATCAAGAAAAGACTAATTAGTGAGTACGTGCTCCTTGTCCATGGCACCATTCGAATAAAAGATATGGAATATCAATGCTCGGATTGCTCAGGACTAGAGACACGATATTACATTCGCACGTTTGTCATTTATGCACGGGGTTTGCCAAAAAATTATAATGAAGGATATCATTTGCAATCATTCATCCATTTAACAAGAAAAGAGAAAGAAAAACAAAAATAGCAAAAATAAACACTACTCTATTACAACCCAAATAAAAATTTATTTACAACCCAAAAAGTAAAAGATCGTCTAAATATCCATCAGTGCATCAGCATTAAAATAAAATACCATTGTCTTATCCAAAATAAGAATATAAATCATCTAGAAGATAGGGAATTCCTCTAGCTCTCCCCCTCCTAAAAGAATAGACATTGCCGTCAATGTACAAGGGACAACAAAGAGTAAGCATAAGAGAAAGTAGTGAGTATGATAATCCCCCTGTCACATCAATCCTGCTGTGGTGGTGGTAGAGCTGGAGGAGTGGTCATGGGGGCATCAATGCCATCATCTACCGGTGTGCTCTCAAGATCAATATCAATCCTCGCAGGCTCAGTCTTACTCACACTAGATGTAACTATCATAGACTGATCTAGGACATATGCTGCTTTCACTAATTCCATGATCTTTCTCTCCAACCAATCTAGCTCCTCCTGGTTCTCTTGGCTCTGCTCCTTTCCTAAAGTATCATCATCCATCTCAGGGTTGCTCGTCTCCTGGTTCTCTTTACCATCATCACCCAAAACATCTAAAGTCAACCCCTCATTTTGGATCACAGCCACATCCACCTTGAGTGGTGGATCTTCTAGCCAATCAAAGAATGTACTCAAATCAGTAGACCAGAGGGATGCCACCTCCTTCTTCAACACATTAAGATCGTCTTTCAAAGCTAATGTGTCTGCACTGTACCACTTGCTTTCTCAACCTCCACTACTCTATTTTTCAAGCTGGCCAACTCTTTTTCATGGTCATCAATCATAGACTCGAGCCTATCCATCCTCAATTTGTGAGCCTCCATTAACTCACACTGTTTTGCCTCAGCCTCAACATATGGCCTCAAAGCCTTAGCTTTGGTGCCTCAACTAACTTAGGCACAGATCACTCAACCCTTGCGCATGAAGATCAACTACTTTGGCCAAGCAGCCAATCGCGAGTGGGGTTTGGTCATCCATAGCCTTTGTCTCTATAGATGGAATAGGAGTAGAAGAGGAGTGTAAATTAGGGTAGGAAGAAGATATACCTACTCAGTGCCCAGCTCTACAATGCCAGACTCGAGGTCCTCAACATCAATCCCCAGTGTTTTGTCAACCGGCTGCTTCCTTGCCTTGTCCTCTTCATCCCTCAGGTACTCAACCTCAATCCACCTAATGTTAGTGGATGCCGAGGGTGTCAACTCTACATCGATCTTTACATTTCTTAGGACTCTGGCTCTTCTGCACAATGCAGTGATGAGACTAGGAAAGGATAGTGAGGTTTTGACTTGCTTTGTCCTCGTGAGGATTTCAAAAGCAATGATAGCACCAAGATTCAGCCTCTTGCGATCTATGATGCTCCCAACTAGTGTCGTCTTAGCTTGTCAAAGCACCAATTAATTTTTTGGTGGCATCAAGTTATTGCTGATAAACCTAGACCAAAATCTTGCCGGTATATTCATCTCTTTCTTCTCAATAATGGATTCCTCCTCTAACCACGAGGGAGCTGGAATCCCTATCATTGGAGCCAACCAAGCTTTCCTATCATCAAACATTTGAACCTTTATCATCTCTTCTATGTCATTTTTATCCCTGTGTACACATCCCAGGATATCATTGAGTTCAGTTTGACTACATGGGATTGCACACCCCGTACTTCCATAACACCAAGGGACTTGAGCAATGACTTCACCCTACTTTTGTTCTTTTGAATGTCCTTGTCATAGGCCTCATAAAATTCATGGACCAAGGTAGGCACGTTTGGATCCCAAGGTGTGGTGAATGATTGGAAATTGTGGAACTTAAGAGTTTCCTAAGCCTTTGGATATTTATCAATTACCCAATTAGTGGAAATTGTTTCTTCCGTAGGATTGTTCGCTTTTCCTCTACCCTGCGGCTGTTCAAGTGTCGTGGGGTTGTTATTTCCTTGATATTTTAGGATTTCTATAGTAGAGGATCATGAATGGCTTTCGACCTGGCCTCACTCCAGTGCCTTTTTGGACTAGGCTTCAAAGTAGGCTTTTTAGAAGGTTTGGATCTCTCCTCCTCCTCTTCCTATGAGCTGGTCTAGGTTATATTGAGTTGTTCATCCTGATCACTGGTGGTTCCTCACTGCTCAACTACTTTTCTTTTACCCTTGCCTCGCACCTCTTTTTGAGGCTGATAAGATCTTTTTTCTGCTTAATCAGGGGATATGACAACCCCCCTAGCTGCTCGAGATCCACCTCGAGTGACCTGCTCCTTGGGTTTGTCCATTCCTGCACCATAATGATCTCTAAACAACTTGTGAAAGGCATTGATAAAACAATCAAGTACAAGAATTGATCATATGAGAAACATTTAGAGTAGACAGGTCAATTAGACAGTGGATCATGCTCGGTGAATCGTCGAACTGATTCGGCAGTCAAAAAGACCATCACCTTTTTGCATAGATTTCAGACTCTAGACTACTTCTACTTTTGGCAACACTCATGCACATTTAGCGATATGCCAAATTGATTCGGCGATGAAAAAGGTTCATTGCTGAAAGTTGCAGCAGTTACTCAAGAAGATCAAACAATTAAGGCAGTGCATGTGACAATTAGGTGCATCGCCGAGTGCACTTAGGCAGTCAAAATGACCATCGCCTGTGGTGACTAGCAAGGCCCTTCATCCATTCACTCACACTTTTATAATTTCACGGATCACATAGATGAAAGTCACATACTAACCCACCATGACACATCAATGCATGGTTTACTATTAGTTATCACTATCACATAGTTTCCATGGTTATACACTCAAACAAACGATGACTTACCCTTAAGAATGATGTCACCCAAACTATCATAGGGCAAGTTCAATCGCTTAAAGGAGATCAAGGGTTACTCAGACTTCACCCATATCCCATAGTAACAATCAATCCAACAAGCAAACATTTTCAATAACACATTCATATGATCATGACATCATCTCAACTGAAAACATTCAGGCATGATAGCAAGCATGAAATTGAGGTAATAATCACAAACAATCCATCATTAAGCAAGAAACCCTTCATTCATAAACCTAACCCAACTCACATGCACCACCAATTTCGACATTCATTAAAGGATTCCAAAACCTGCAATAAATCACCCATCATGCAACACAGGGTTTAAGCATAACTTTAAAAATCTACCCATTCAAATTTCAACAAGATTTTCAAACCTTAAAGCATTGATATCAAATTACAAAACCTGATCAACTTCTTAATTAATGGATTTCATCAAAAGAACTAAAACAAGGGCAAAAAACATACCTATTTAATGGTGAGACATAATGAAATCTTCAAGGATTCCTTTCGATGAATATCCTCAACCCTTTTAGCAAATATTTTGTAAAGAAAAGCAAAGAAGGGGAGTTTTGGCATGCAAGGGAAGTGAACAATAGGGAAGATGGAAAGTGAAAGGGCCAAGACATTTGAAAAGACTTAAGTTGGTCGGTGAGTGTGCATGCTCGGCTATGCCGAACTACACCGCCTAGCACAGTTGGCGCTGTGCCGAGTGTGCTAAGGGTTGCCCATTTTTATAGAATGCATAGCTTTCCCTCTGCCTTGAAGTATGGTAGAATTGACCATTGCTAAATTGTTTCAGCAATTCACTGATTTTATATTTCATTTGCCAAATTTGATAGCACCTTAAGAGTCAATACTCGACTCGAAAGGCAGACGAATTGATGGTCGCCAATATAACTTGCGATTCGCCAAGTAGTCCCACTTGGTCACCCATATCAAGTCTCCACTCCCATTTTCTTTGTCAACTCTGCACAATTCAACAACCATTATTCAGACTACAAAGAAGTAAATACTCACCTTGAGTTACCTCCCAAGCATAGCCTTAGTTAATGTCGTAGTACGGCATAATTCCTCTTTTTATCAAGTCACCATCGATTTTCCCATTAATGACAATACCTCAGGATCATCTCACGGCTTCAAAGCTTTGCATATGTTGAAAATAACTTCCTTATCATTCACTCTAAATGTAGATCTTCACTTTCACCATCCACCTCAATTCGCCTCGTGGCTAAGAATGGCCTACCCAAAATTATTGGCACGTCTGTATCCACCTCGCAATCAAAAATCACAAAATTTGTAGGAAGAATGAACTTATCCACTTTCACCCAACACATCTTGTAAGATCCCTACTGGTTGTTTGATAGACTGATCAACCATGAGTAGCAGTATTATGGTCGGTGAAGGGGTCTCAAGCCCAATTACTCAAATATGGCTAGGCGCATGAGGTTTATACTTTTCCCTAAGTCACAGAGTGCTTTACTGAATTTTGAGGCTCCTATTGTGCATGGAATAATGAACGCACCTGGGTCTTCCTTCATCGCTACCAATTTTCGTGTCAAGATTGCACTGCAGTTATGAGACACTTCAATTGTCTCACACTCAAGAGTTCTTTTCTTCATCACTAATTATTTCATGAATCTAGCATACCCTGACATTTCAATCAATACTTCCATAAGTGGACATTTATTGACTATGAATTGAACATAGAAAGGAACTTTTGAGACTTAGTATCCTCCTCCTTCTTTTTCAACCTTTTTAGAATGGAGGATCAACGTTGACTTGAGATGTTTTTAACCTCACAGCTGGACTTGAATATTCGGGGAAAGCTTTCTTGATATTCACAGCATTATACTCACTCTTCTCTTGCTTATCGCTCTCGGGATTGCCGAGAATATCACCATCTTCGATATGAGCTTCCTACTTATCATCTTCAACAACAATCACATTTTCTTTTTCTTCCACCTCTTTCAAACCTTCTTCAACAACAAGTGATGGTCTAGTGCCTTCAACCACCTTCCAAGTTGAGTCTCCAAATATTTAATGGATGCCGAATGAGATGTCACAATTTGACTCAGCTGAGAAAAATCAGATTTTATCTCTTTTAGGACTTTATCAAAGGCCTCTATCTTACACAAGATTCGGGAGAGCATATCGTCGGTTTGAGGATTTTTTTGATAAATCACTGGTTCAACAACAACCTTCACTCTATCATGAGGTGGAATGTACCTATCTCCATCATGGTTCCTCCAACCTCCAACTTGAGGTTGGTCAGTCCATGCGCGATCTCGGCATCCGAAATTGTTGTTCTAATCTTGATTACTTGGTGGCCTTAGAAAAGCTGGCTAAGAACCCACCATTTTGTTTCGCATGTAATGTACTTCTTCGTTGTAATTGCCTTCAAAGAGCACCCTCATACATCACATCTTTGGTTGCTCCTACAACATTCACACTTTTATGATTTCCTCTCATGACGTGGTTGGTCAAAAGATCAAGCTGGGTTTACATTTTAGCCATGTTTTCATCCCTTTCTTGCTCTTTAGCAAGTTTCTCCTTCGTTAGACCTCTGTGGCTTAAAGGTACCATGTCATCTCTTGTGTACCATGCTCGATTAATCTTTGTCATGCCATCCAAGAGGTTACGAGCTTCCGTGAATGTTTGAGTCATTACACCTCCTCTTACTAACCGATCAACTACTCCTTTGTATACAACATCTAGACTCACATAAAAGTATTGCAAGAGAATATGGTCCAGAACTCCATGGTTAGGATATTGAAGCAAGAGCTTCTGAAATTGGAGCCATGTTTCAAGCAACAGCTCACCTTCTAGCTGCTTGACGTTCTCCACACTTCTTCTCAATTTTATCATCTTCAAAGGACGGAAAAATCTCTCAAGAAATGAATTTTGCATCTCCTCCCATGAAGTAATAGAATCACGTGGTAGCTTTACTACCCACCTCAATGTTTCTTCGGTGGTGGAAAAAAGAAATAGCCTTAATCGAATGGCTTCTTGACTTACTCTCCTGAAGTTGAATGGGAGACATACATCAAAAACATTCCTTAAGTGTTCATGAATATCTTCGTGGCCGAGCCCTCTGAACAATACCTTCAGTTGATAGAGTTGCAACATAGTGCTCGTTACATGAAAATTGACTTCTTTGGCCAATGGGGGTAGTCGGATAGCACCGGTGCTCCCCACCTAGTCCCAGTTAACGTCCTCATACCTTCATGGCTCCAACATTCTCACCATCAATTCTCTCATCATCCTCCTTCTTAACACCTATTTTTCAATAGCAAAAACAACAATAAAATAGTAAAAACAATTCTAACTATAAGAACAAAGTTCAACAAACACTTCCAATCTGAACACGCTGATTCCCCGACAATGTCGCCATTTTTTATATCGTTCATCCTGGCTACCCAAAGGGAGGAGGGGCAGTCATCATTACATAATAATCCAATTTTAGAGGTTGGGTTCGACCCCACAGGGAATCATTGTTCAGGGTGGAAGTGACTCGTCAGACTAAGTAATTGTAGGATCAGAGGGGTTGCAATAATCAAAATAAGAGTTCAGCTAAACGAGATTTAAATTATGATTTAAACACCAATTAAGAGAAGATGTTGGGAATGTCCAAATATGGAAATTAATCTACTAGTTGGGTCTTGATATTTGACTAAATGAGTTGATATTGAGTGAATAGGCTAGGTTGCTTATAAGGTTGTTTATGAGCAGAAGGGAAGTAGAGGTAGAGGGTCCAAAGGAGAGAGGAGATCTCTGGTCTTATCATTAAATATCTATGCCTCCAAATATGAATTTATACCCTAGGCCAAGGGGTGCGATCCCTCGAGCAGCTCTTAATTCTATGGGGCTTCAAACAGGCGCTTCACCCCTCTTTTTTTCATTCGAAAGAGTGGGGTATTACTTATTCAGGAGGATGAATGACAAATAAAGGGATCAGGGGGCTTTATGATTGGAGAAATAGAAGGGGTGTGGTTGGTGTGTCACTGGGTTAGTGGGGGAACTCGTAGGAAGGGGGGATGACCCGCCGAATTCATATAAAAAATTGCCAACATGAACACAAACAAAATCTTGAATTATGAAGATGAAGAAGGGCAATGAAGGAAAAGTAAGTTGCAAGTCGAGAAAGAAGAGAGAGACTTTAATAACCTAAAATGAGAAGTGATCAATCTATCCCTAAGGTTAGAAACCAAAGGAGAAGAAAGAGAGATAGAAGGTTTAGAGAAGACAGTCTTTGCTACAGGCAAGGAAAGTCAAAGGGTAAGCCTTGAGATCTTACAGATGATGTTGAGAATCATCATTGACCAATCATGTATCAGACGCACAATCCCTTGAAGTAAGTAAAGGGCGCAAAGATGCGGATTTGACACACACCCTCTTTCTTTTTCTTTAAATAGAGAAAGTCGTGGCTAGATTCATGTTCCCTTTCCATACTATCAAGGATTTAAAAAATCTTTCATACTGTGCCCAATCCCAAAATTGGTTCTATACATATGACTAGCAACGAGGGTTGGATGTCTAATTGTCTAGGTGGTAATGATAGTATCTTGTACCTGAACCTGTGGCTCACTTTTTCTAAGTAATGGGGAAGAGGATCGGAACGTGCCACTAAAAGACTCTACTGAGACAAAGATGGGTTGTCAAGAATTTAGAGGAGGTAGGATGGGTAGTTGGTCAGATCTAGTATGGATCGTACATGGACGATAGTTGGAGTCAATGGCTCTCCAAGGGTTCCCTCATTTAAGATCTCTGGGGAAGAGGATCAAGTTGGCTCTTGCAAATAGCTTGATACACTATCTCCCTTCAACCCTTTGAGCAAAATGCGGCAAAAGAAAGGAAGGAAAATCCATGGACCGACCCCATCATCTCCACCCCATAGGAATTACGAGATTACTCTAACGACGCTTTGGCATCTATGGGTGATGGACCAACCATAGAACCCTGTTCAATAAGTGGAACGCTTTAGCTGTCCGCTCTCACATTAGGCGGTCAGGGTCAGAGAAGGGCAATGTCATTCTTAAAACCAGCGTTCTTAAGACCAAAGAGTCAGGCAGAAGAGGGGGAAAGCCCTCAATTCCTGGTTCTCCTGTAGTTGAATCCTCCGGACCCACAAGAATCCTTAGTTAGCATGGGATTCTAACTCAACACCTTTTGAGTGAGATTTTGAGAAGAGTTTCCCTTTGGAGAGTATAGTACGATGAAAGTTGATACTAACTATGATACAAAGGTGTTTCGCATTAATCGACTAAGAAATCATACGTGGACCTCCGAGGACACACTTAGTCTAAGAAGTCTCAGAAAAACCCCTAATACCTTGACCACTGAATCCATGGATTTGGACTTTAACTAAAACCCCAAGAGGTTTCCAGCCATTATACCCATTGCACACTTTAATGGTTCCGGCTAAGGCAACCATCAGAGATCTAAAGTAAAACCCCAAGTTTGCAACCTTTAAATTATGGACTAAAGATAGGAACAAATAGGAATTCACTCAAATCAACTACAAATAAATCAAGATGTCAAAGACCCAATAAATAAATCAAAGAGCCATATGAATAACACACCCCCAACATGGGGGTTTTTAGCCAGACATGCTAGAAATGAAAGATTTGATACCATACATAGCAACATCAGCCATGGGTAATAGGATTGAGTACAAATTAGTTGATTATCACCAGCCAATATTCTCCAATTTGCTTACCCAAAAGCTTCAAAACCCTAACTCCCCTTGTACTCTTAGAGGAAAGTTCTATGTACTACTACTACATACTAATTGTTCTGAAATCGTATGAACAGATGATGCACAATGTCCTTTCTAAAATCTCTTATATACTCCATGCAAATGTGTGAAATTTTGTATTGTAAAATGCCATTCGGCGGTTGACACTGACCACCGCCGAGCACTCCGGTGATGCACCAAATGTGCACTTGATCGCTTTTCTGTGCATCTTTATAAGGCTTCCTCTTATGTAACCTTAAGTGATGACTCTTCGCTCCACCGATTCAATTCGGTGATGCACCGAAATATCCATTGTATTGCCTTCCTGTAAGTGTCTTGGGGATTTGGATGCTGCAATATTAGGCGATCTCTCATGCCATTCGGCGGTGCGCCGAACATGCTTTGCAATATTGAGTTTGACCACCGTTTTGAACTGATTTGGAACCTTGGTTGCTGCAATGATAGGCGATCTCCATCAGTATCCGGTGAATCGCCGAGTATGTCGGCGGCACCACATTTCTCCGTCTTTCTGCACCTTTGCTCACTTTCCAAGATATCACCAAGTATTGTCCATTTGCATACTTTTAATCCTATTTCCAGTCATAAAACATGCATATTTGTTAGAAGTTAGAATTAATAGCACACTAAGGGTAATGTTTCCTTGCAATCCATCCCCAAAATGAATCCGAAATATAGACTCATCACCCAACATAAAGATCATAAACCGTATGTAGCCTTGAAGAGTATTTACTTGAAATTTATCATAATAATGTAATTAATTATAGATCAACATCAAAATAGATCAATTATCATAATAGAAATCATAATTTGTGCAATTGGATGAAAATCATAAAAGACCATGAAAATACATACTTGTATTGAGTTGGAAAAGTTGAAAAATCTGTGGGCTCCATGGGTGAAACCAACATACCTTAGGTAAAATACCAAGGAAAAATCTAGAATTGAGTAGCAAAGCTTGAAACCTACCTTGATGTCTCCAATTGAAGCTTGATGTAATACCCCGTACATTGGAAAGTTGGAAACAAAAAAATTTGCAGAAATCTTATGTTGGCAAGGTAAATACGAGCCCATCCACGAATCGTGGTTGAGATCATGAGTCATTGATAGGACTTGTGGATGGGCCAGCTCTTGGTAAAATTCTAAAGTTTGGAGGTGTCACCAAATGAGAGATTTTTACGGACCATAGTTTGTTTTACCAGCCATAATTGGGCTCGTTTTTCGAGACCTAAGAGGTGAATTTTATCTAAGTCTTGCATGGAATTACGAGGGGTGTCTAAGACTTGTAAATAGAACTATAGGTCGTAGAAGGTAGTTCATAGATGAGGATCATAAATATTTTTTTGAGGCACAAAAGTGTAATCAAGCCGAAACCCATGGTCCACGAGCCATAGTTTGATCTACGACCCATAGATCATGCTCGTGGATCAGGCTGACAATTTTAATGAAGGATCTTTATGTCATTTACTGTCCTTTTAAGCCCTAAACTACGTCTTTTTGATCTTGTAACTACCCCTAAACGCCTTAAATTGCTCTAAACCACTCTCATTCTCATTCAATTCCAAAATTCTCCTAGAATTCTTCTAAGTTTTCTCTCTCAAAGACTTTCCATTTAAGCAAGCTAGGGTTTCAAGCTCTCCAAGTAATTCAAGGTCAAATTGTTTCGATTTGTTGAGTTTCTCCATCTAGGTATATGGGTCCAGTTCATCCATGAGGTCCCAAAATCAACTTAATGCTCTCATAATTTTCAAAGTGTAATTTTATGTGTTTCATTATGTTACACTTAAATTCGTAGTCTATGATACATATATGATTTCTATATTTAATTATGTATTATTATGAATTGAATGAATTACATGGCTTTCAACCGAATTCCAAGGAATTTTACTTATTTATTATTTGGGGCTTATGAAATTGTGATGGGTTCTCTTTACTATGATTCAATTTGTCCCCGATTGCATGATCTTGTGTGAATTTCACTTGATTTCATGATTTTAAATTCAATTTACCAGGTACCCTTATGTTGCTCTAGTTTTCATATCAAGCCATGATTGATGAGTAAGATTTCAAGTATTCAAGTATGATTGTGATCATGATTACAAAGGGTGACTCTAGACCCTATTTTTATGAGTTGGAAAGATGAAAATAAAATTTTTATGACGCCCAAAACATAATATTATTCTAATTTCTTAAATGCATTTGTTAGTTTGATATGTGTTTTTGTTTATTTTGTAGGAAAACAAGGATTTCTTTGGATTGCCAGAGAGTGGATTGATTTGTGGCGATCTTTAAAGGAAGATTGAATGAATTTGTTCAGGTGTAATTCTAGCATGCCACAAGATCCTTAGACACATTAACATGAGAGATGGACACCTTAAGTGTTATGATGGAAATTTGAAGTTGCATTTGTTGAGAACCATTGGACTAGTGAATTGACTGGATTTGGATGACAACAAGCTGAAATTGGATGCATTTGGAGGATGGATATGAGCAGAGTCTAGGTGCACTGTGCATCATGTTCAAAATAACCAAGTTGGGACACAAGTTGCACATCACAGAACCTTTCAAGGCCTGTGGTACATTTGACGAGAGCAACTCCAATCGTGAAAAGGGGTCGTCCAGATAAAGGAATCCAGAAATTGAGCAAAGGCATTGACCATGAGCCATACCACGCTCGTGGTGTACTTGAAAGGGCATGAAGTGTCTCTTGAAAGGAGAACGAAGGAAGACCTTGACATGTTTACGCAAGGCAACCACCACAACACCTTTTCACAAATCGCGGTGATCTTTATGGTTCATGAAGGCTATCATTCAGCAACCATGAATGAAAAAACCCAAGGAAAAGAACCACCATGCCATTGATGGTATGTGGTATTGTTCACATCCCGTACAAAGCAGCGTGAAGTGTCCGTGAAGATGAAGACATTGTGGATAGTTTCCAGGTCAAGTCATGAAAAAGAGGACATAGGTCAAGTGGTACACCATGAAGAGGAAAATTTTCTCGTGACACTGACCATGGATCATGGTACGTTCCATTAAAAGCATTGACATCCAGAATTTTAAAGTTTCCTACTCCATTTAGGATAGTTTTTCCTATTCCATTTAGGACTATGTTTAGGGTCATATAAAAGGCTTGTTTTGTTTTATTTTTACAAAAATTATTCCCCATGTTTTGGGGCTGAAAAATTCATGACTTTAACATTAGTTTCCAGTGATTTTCACCTTCAAATTGTTCCTCGGTAGTGAACAAAGGAATACTATTTCTAGTTGTGAGTTTGATTATTGTTTTGAAGGATAAATTGCGTTTTTGATTCCCATTTATTCCTGTGATTCAAGAAATGATTTGTTCTTACTTGTAAGTGAGTTAAATATGAATAAAAACATAATTCTTGTTTCAATTCATGCAAGATCGATTAAATTAAACCTACAAGTAGGGTTGTGGGAATCATGACGCTATAACAAAGTAGGCAAACTTAGGGTTGTGTTTGGGGCTTGTATTGCATGTACTATGATGTCCTTCATCTAAAATTCTTTCTTGATTAGTGAATGCATTATGTACTTGCTCATGTTCATTATTTTTCCGAGAGGAAAGTAATGATTAGGCAAAGTAAATCATAACGGTAGATAGATGCATTCACCCTTGGTTTGAGTCACTTGATCTTGAGAGGGGATAATACACTTAGATTTGATGCTAGTTTGTATCTATGATATTTGAGCCTTAGAGGGGATGGTAAATCCGAGATCAGTGAGCAAGGGTTAGTATACACATATTCTGCGAGTGAGAGATGATGAATAAGATGTTTAGGAAGGATCGACAAGTGAACTAGAGATTCCATAACTTGTTAGATTTTGCATGTAACAGAATGAACAATATCACCAATGTTAAATGCTTACTAAGTTAGATGTCAAGGGGACCAAAACCATAGTCTTCTATCATATTGTCTAAGCTTTAATTTGTTAAGTTTGAATTCATAACATCGTTAGGATCTTACTCAGTTCAAAACCCCTATTTTTACCTTTTTTGTATTGTTTGTTTTTTTAGAAATAGATTGAATTAATTTGTAGAGTTATTTCAACATATCTCCTGTGGCATTGACCCCAACTCTTAGTTGGGTAAATAGACTGCTAATGATCGTCTATATTTCTTTCGAGAAGTATAATTGAAGGTTATCACTATTCTTATTATTCAAATTAGTTTACTTGTTCATCATGCTTACTTTAAAAATTATGAGATTATGATTATTAAAACTACAAATATGATGTTGACCATTTTATTTCATGTTTATGTATTTCGTGGGGTTTGACTTAGTACCAAATGAGGCTGAGGTAGGGACTCAACCCAAGAGGTCCTTATACAAAGTCTCAATTCTCATAACCATGTTCTACTATAGGTTTATGTTGCCAATATGTCCTAGCTAGTGGATTTACATATAACATTATGTTTCATGACACCCATCTAGTGGGGGAGAGTTCTACCTTGGCAAATAGATTCCTCTTTCTCTAGTGTAGAGGTAACATTGGGATTCCATGTAATAACCGCATGGTCTTATTATCGATTATGGTCCTATTCCCACATAAGCATGTATATGATGATTTGCATTATTTTATGATGCTCCCAAACATGTTTTAAAGATGCATTGCACATTCATCATCTCTTGTGCCTTATTTAATTGATATACTTATGCATATTGCTTATTATGTTATGACAGTTTCTAGTTTACTTTTTACATTCCAACGAACTAACACATACTCTTTGCTTACAATATATTACAATATAGATATGGGTGATGATTCTACTCTGACTTACCGAGGCTAGATCTAGATTCTACATCGAAGACATTTGGTGAATTCTCATACTTTGAGAACATGCCTTTTATATTCATTCTTTATGTAGCTATGTTGGGACTCTTTGTATTTTTTTCCTCAATTTAGGGTGAGCTAGTGACATGTTCTAGTTCCCGCCAAGATCTAGACAAGTAGAGGCATGTTTTGGAAAAAGACGAATGTAATCACTTTAATGGGAAAGTTCATGATTTATGTTCCTAGTTTTGACTTTAACACTTATTTCTACTTTCTTTATTTATGTTGAACATTTAGTTACATTATATATGCTTATGATATGTTAAGGGGCTTGGATGGGGTTCCATGGGCTCCTTATTCATTGTGTTACGACTAGGACCTAGGCTTGGACCGTGACAAACTTAGTATCAGGCACAACTTGTTCATAGGTGTGAAGTGAAACACATCCATAAATAGGGGGCTATGAGATGTTTTGGAAGTCCTTACTTCTTTTGTGATTTATGTCGTGCCCTAAGATGTGTCACAAGACTCCTTTTGTCTAATGCTTGTCCTTTGAAATTTTTAGAAAATGCCTCCATGAGAGCACCATTGCAAAGAGGAGTTTATTCTAATGAGGATCCAACTCCTTTGTCTCCTTAAGCTCCATAAGATCCTCTAGCCGACCAAGTGACAAATACGGAGTTCTAGACAGCTATCACTATGTTGGCCATAGTCATGGGCACTCAAGACAATGAAGGTGCCATTTCTTCTAATGCTCTTACCCCAACTTCTATGGTAAGAGACTTTGCAAGGATGAATCCTCCGGAGTTCCATGGTTCAAAGGTGGATGAAGATACACAAAAGCTTATCGACGAGGTTTAAAAAGTGGTGGAGATAATGGGGGTATCTTTAGAGTATAAGGCAGAGTTGGCTGTTTACCAACTCAAGGGATTTTCTCAAATGTGGTTCATTGAATGGAAGTTCGAGAGAGTTGAGGAAGGTATTATTGGTTGAGAGGTATTCAAAGCTGCATTCCTTGAACGTTTCTTCCCACTTGAGCTAAGGAAATCCAAGGTGGTGGATTCTTGAATCTCAAGAAAGGTAATATAAGTGTGAGGGAGTATTCACTAAAATTCACCAAATTATCCAAGTATGCACCTTCTATAGTGGCCGATCCTAGAGTCCATATGAACAAGTTTATTTCTAGTTATCCGACTTGGTGGTGATGAAGTGCAAAACCACAATGCTTGTGAAGGAAATAGATATTTCTCAATTTATGACTCATGTCGAGCAAATTGAGAGTGAGAATCTTAAGAATATGAGGATGAGGGAGTCCAAGAGGGCTTGTTTTGAAGGTGCGTTTTCGCATTCTAAGTTTTATTGTAGTGACTGTTTCTAACAAGGCCAAGGGTCCCAAGCAAGGGTCATCCAAGGGTGCTAATCAATGGTTTGATAGAGATGGGGTACCTAGCCCAAGGGTCCAAGGTGAAGGTTCTAAAGTGAGTGGTTCTACTTTTTCTAAGTGCCCCAAGTCTCGGAGGAATCATGTTGAAAACTTCTTGAGGGGTACGAATGCTTGCTATGGATAAGGTAAGATAGGATGCAAGATTTGTGTGTGTCTAGTGTTTCCAACAAAGGGAGAGAAGGGCATTCTCAAGGTCAAGCGGCTCAAAGAGGTCAAGTGCAATAAGGTGTTCAAGCTCATCAAGGAGGTGGTCCATGTAACAACTGATTCTGTGTTGTACATTCTAAACAGGAAGTGGAGGAGTCACTCAATGCCGTCATAGGTATGTCGAGGGCCTTTGATCTTGATGTATATGCCTTATTGGACCCCAGTGCAAATTTGTCTTTTGTTACTCCTTATCTTACCATTAAGTTTAATGTTTCTCCCAAAATGTTTTAGACCCATATTCGGTCTATACACTGGTTGGTTAGTCAGTTTTGGCCAAGAAAGTCTATAGAAATTGTCCTGTGTCGATCCTGCATAAAGTCCTTCCTTGTGATCTTGTTGAACTTGACATAATCAATTTTTATGTCATCCTTGGTATGGATTGGTTGCATGATTCATATGCCTCCATTGTTTGTAGAACCCGTAAGATTTAAGTTCTAATTCCCTAATGAACATGTTCTTGAGGGGAAGGAATTATTCGATGTTCAAGGGTAAGTTCATTTCATATTTTAAAGCTCCAAAATGATTTCTAATGGGTATATGTACCATAATATGTGGGTTAGAGATGTAGATTCTGAAGTTCCTACTCTTGATTCGATGCTTATTGTTAATGAATTCCCTATTGTCTTTCTCGGTATTCTTTCCGAAAAGGAAAGTAACTTTGGTATTGATCTCCTACCGGATACCCAATCTATCTCCGTACCTTCTTATGAAATGGCTCCAATGAAATCGAAAGAATTGAAGGAACAATTGAGGGATTTTCTTGACAAGAGGTTAATAAGGCTAAGTGTGTCGCCATGGGGTGCTCCTATGCTATTTGTGAGAAAGAATGATAGTTCACTTTGAATGTGTGTGGATTATCGTTAATTGGCCCTTCACGACTAGGTATTGATCATTATGGCACTTGTTAGATCCCACCTACTGGCAAGCTAATTACCCAATCTCAAGGTACCAGTCCTAAATCACTAGTCACAAATGTAATTGATACATGATATCTCCCAAGTTACACCTCCTTTTTAGAGGATAAAGCGGTCGCTGTCAATATATAGAATCTAACCAAGGTTAGGGTCGATCCCACAGGGAATACGTAGACTCAAGAGAATTCACTGATTGCAATTTGAATGGTTAACCAACTTACTTCCCCGAAAGGAGGGGTGTTTGCAATAATCAATGAGAAAATAAAGCTAAACTATCACAAGAGAGAAGTCAATATGGTGAGAAACTAGGGTATTATCTTCCCTATGATTTCCCAACTCAGTATCGCCGGATAACCTAATTCTTTTCTATTGTATAGCACGCAGGGCGATAAGTTATGTTCACAGAGCCCTTTGGTCAAAGGTGAGAGGTGAATTTCACTATGCAACTTGGCTCAACTCCATAGTGTTCATTAACAACCCTTACCCATTAGTCCCAGTACAACCTCTCCTTGGCCCAATTTTGTTGATTAGACGAGAACACATCAATCGAATCCTGTTAATTAATCTCTTTTTCTAGTCATTACTACCTTGGTCCAGTCAGCAACACCGGGGGGGGGGGGTTTAAGGTTGGCCACCACTAGAAAACATGTGAAACGAAGAGAGTTAATTAATACATACATATACACCTTCCAAGAATCATGAATTATCCAATTTTACTTCGTTAGTTCATGGTTCCCACAACCCTATTTTTGGATTTAGCTACTCATGCTATGTGTAGATGCAAGAATTATATATTGAGAAAACATAATTGAATACTTACATAGTAGAATTAAAAACAAGCAAACCCAACTTCAATAAGTATCACAAGCTTCAAGATAACATTCAAACACAAGTGTGATCAAAGACTCTCCAATATGACTTACAATTTTCTCTCTCAAAATACTGAGTTCTCTGAGTACCAGGCGAAAACTACTAAAGAACAACCTAAAAAAACTATTTATTATAATTAAAATTCAAGTCCTAAATAAAATAGGAGAACTGGTTGGCATGCCATACGAAAGCTATTTACGTGTCGTATTGTATTTTGTGGCCCGTAACTGGAGTCTCGTACTCAACTTCTGAAAATTCGGACTTCAACTCTATGAAACTCCTCTACGACTCGTAAAGTGGTTTACAACCCGTAAAGGGGGTTTCGTCTGATGAAATTCCCGAAAGTCCAAGTCTCTGATCCTCACGGCACGAACCATCTTCTACGATTTGTAAAACCTTCTATGTCTCGTCTGCTTGTTCATATAATAAACTTTAGAAAACAACTCCTGACTAAAATTGTTCACGAAACCACCCTATGGCCCATAGAATGATCTATGACCCTTAAAGGGTCTCATATAATAGCAAAAATCAACAACTTCTGCAATTTTCCCCAAAATCATGACCAACCGTAATCCTGCAAATATAAACATAAAAACACATAAAACCAACTAACATTGCATTAAGAACACACAAAATTCTAAGTTTTAAGCATCAAAAGTGTTGTATTTTGGCAGCACATCAACACCCTCAACTTAAAATTGTTGTTTGTCCTCAAGTGATGGACGCAATCTATATAGATAATAAAGTAGCACACAAACCTCAACCCAATGGCATTCATCACATAAATCTCAAACTCAGACACCCACACCGACTTTTCAAAATAGGACCAGATAGCCATCTAGCAAACCAATACTAGATGATGAATGTAACAACACAACTATGACAAAAAAAAGTATTATCAACAATCCACATTCACTAAACAAGTCTAGTGCTAACAATGCAATGCAAGTGCTCTCACAAAAAGAAGTCCCATATCTGACACTCAATGATGTTTTTATGTTTTTCCTTGGGGCTATGCAAGATAACTCACTCTCACAAAAGATATTCATGCATAATGTCTAATACCATAAGCTTAGCCCTATACTCATGACTAAGACCTTCAATTAACTAGATCCAGATCACTTTAGGACTTTCTAGGCTTGTAATGTTGGCTCAAGGGTCTTTGGTATGATATTACGGGAAAATAGTGACTAAAGACCCTCCTTGACATAACGTTTTTATACACTTTTGCCCCACCAAATCTTGTTACTTTTCACCTTATTCTCCTTTTTTCCTATTTCAAGCTTTTTTAGGTGCTTTCTTCTAATCTTTCAGCTTTTTGCCTTGTTTTTACACTTCATTTTGCTTTTTAGCTTACAAATAAGGCATCACTTATTTTTCTTGCACCCAGTACATGATTTTCTCTTTTTCCTCTATATCAATAGTTCACCCCCTCATTTTTGTATTTTACCCTTACACTAGGCACCCTCAACTTAGACTTTTAGCCTGTGTTGAGATGCACAATATTCGTCCTCAAAACCAGGGCCACTTTTGGTAGCCACCCTCAACTTAAGCTTTTTGCCTCAATGAAGGTGCACAATGTTCAAGGAAGGACCAAGGCCAATTTCAGGAATTCACAACTAACAAGGCTAGGTTAATGAGGTGTTTTCAAAGAAGAAGTACATGTTAGGCTCAATCATTAAGAATAAGGGATATATCACAGTTTTGGTTGGTCATTTT
Source organism: Solanum rostratum (assembly GCA_029948455.1). Lineage (NCBI taxonomy): Eukaryota > Viridiplantae > Streptophyta > Magnoliopsida > Solanales > Solanaceae > Solanum > Solanum rostratum. Next base: position 62,550,143 of record CM057056.1, on the reverse strand, counting down.
AGGCTAAGTGGACTATTAAGAACTATGGCCTAAGTTCCTTTCTTAATCCAATTAATCTACAATCCAACTTAGAGTAACATGATAAGTTCTGAATCAACACAAAACACGTGAATCTAGCAAATTAGGCTCATATTCACATGGCACTACATACATTTATCAACAAAAGACTCTCAGATCATGTTTTTTGTCTCAAATTATCCTCACTTATCAGAACACACACCTAAACATGCATGATTGCTTACTAATCAAAATTTTTGGTGGGTATCATTTTCAAACAAAACACAAAAATATGTTATATGCCATAAGTGTTGGTACTATATGCTACAAATACTATCTAAACATCCTAAACATGTCGGTTCAACAGAAAGTAAATACCCACAGGGAAAAAGAACACAGGCAAGAAAACCCTGAGATAAAAAGTTGGGGCAGTTATGGACCTAAGCTACTCAGACTTCACTGAGGCCCATAACTACCCACACCCCATAAAAAAAGATGTATATTGTCCCCAATGCACAAAATCAAAGAAAGATAAATATATAGGGTCAAAAAGTGTACTTGGGCGCCTAAGCGCCAGTGTGTGGCTGAGTTTGGCCACCCTCCTCCTGCGGGATAGTCTGCTCAGCAGTAGTACTCTACCCAGAAGGGCCAGCTCCCCTCATGCTCTCACGCTTCCAACCTGTCGTCTCTCCTCCTCCTCTCTCCATCTCCTCAAGACAAGCTCGATTTCCTCCTCCTCTATAAGCCTCACATCTAAGTGTATCTCATCTGGATCAATATCCCCTATGAGGGGTCTCTTCCGGTTGGAAGACTAGATGGGTTCATCAGGAACAAATAGATCTACCACCGGCACCTAAGGTGTAGTCGCTGATAGTGCAACAGGTGTCGTAAGTATCGTTGTCATGTCAACTCGGAGTTGTTGGATCTCTGTTTGTATAGACAACAAATCTAAAGGCTGGACCGCACTTAATCTCTGTTGTACCCTTTCCTCGAAGGCATCGATGCAGGCATCCACAGTAGAGATATGCTTCTGAACAATAGCTACTGCGAATGCCTGCTTTCGACCCTCCGAGTCTGAAATTGCCTGATCTGATGAACGAGCTGAGTCAACTAGGACTCAACATGTGATAACCTCTGTGCTAAGGCCTATATAGATGCGGCAGACACATAGATCATGCCTGCGGTAGGATCCTATGAAATCGTGGCCTTTGGTGAAGAAACAATAGTAGTGGGCCCCCTCTCCTCATCTGCCTCAAGCTACGGTGGCCTTTCCTCAGTAGCCATAATAATAGTGGTTGCAGTGTATGAACCCTAAGGTGGTGGATTTGGGGTGAAAATCTCAGGCATAGGTCGAGGTTGTGCTCGTCGGAGTGCCACTAGGTTTTCTTCAGCCTTGATCAGGCCAGGATCAAATGTACACAGGGCCTCAATCAACTAGTCCAGCAGGTGTAATATCTCCACCCTCGACTTTAGACCGAGTTGTATATCAAGCACGGGAATGGGATGGAGGTGGAACTCTTCAGTGTGGCCTTATGAATCTGCTCGGTGATGAGGTGGGCCCAGTCAATATCATAGCCAACTAGGATGCTGCAACCAAAACTGCATGCTCCGGCATCAAAGTATTATCAGCGAATGTCAAATGAATGCGTGAACAAACAACTGCCCACAAACACTTGGCGAGGAAACTAAGCAAAGCCTTGACAATAGGCTCTGAGTGAGTGGCAACCCATGCAGGTTCCGGACCCTGCTCAGCAATATACTCATCCATAAATCTCATCAAAGTGGCTTGTCGCTCTCGATCTTTCATCATAAGTGGGTCCCTTATCTTCCCCACCCTGTCGTCAAACTCTATGGTGGATCTGGGGGTAGGGAACTCTGGATTAAATAGTATCTGACAGATAGTAGCCTCTGATATATTCATATGGCGGCCCCCACTCTCTTCTCGGTCAGTCTGGGCTGAACGAGGGGCTTCTTCACCTTGGGAATAGTGATCTAAATAGTTGCTGCATATGAGGCATAAAACTCCCTCACAATGGTCAGGGAGTATCATCCAAGTGCATTTGTAAGCCACTGAAGCCCATACCAAGTCATCGTGTCATGGAGACCAGAGACACTGTTGAGCCTATCTGAGATGACTCGGTGCTCCTCATAGATCGAGCGGGATGGCTTGCCCCACTCTATTTGTTGTATGTCTTCTATATATATCTCTTGTATTCCCTCAACGCACCATCGACTAGTAAGAGCATCCGGTATAGATGGTGATAATCAGGGTGCGATGGAGGACTCTGTCTCTGATCCATCCTTAAAGCCTCCCTCAGAGCTAGACTTCTTTCTGGATGGAGTAATAGGTGGTAAACTGCTATCGTCACTTCCTCCCTCTGATAAGTAATGAAAATACGACTTTTACGACGCTTAACACATAGAATCCTTGTGAGTTCTTAAGCTCATTTGTTAGTTTAATGTGTGTGTTTTGGTACTTTGCAGGAAAATGATGAAGGCATGGACTGATGTAGGAAGTGTGAGAAAAAGAATATAAATTGCGGTGAAGTGATGATATACTGACCATCTCACGGGCCGTGTAACATAACACGGACCGTGGGATGGTGCGTGATGGGCCCAACATGGAGGAATTTGAAAATGGAGCCAAGTGAAGGACCACAGAGGTCTTCACGGGCCGTGGCGCAGTACACGGACCGTATGACCGACCGTGACCCGACACTTGGGCGTGAAACTGGAACGGGACAAGGCAAGTCACACGGACCGATAAACGGACCGTCCAAGCTGCCACGGACCGTGCCACGTACCGTGAAGTTGACGTCAAGTAGAGGGTTCACTGTCGAAAATAATAGAAATCATGCAAGTGAAGCTACACGGACCGATAAACGGACCGTCAAAGCTGCCACGGACCGTGTCATGTGCCGTGAAATTGACATGAACTAAAAGGGGCATCGTCAAAAATAAGAGACAGGGTGCAAGTGAAGACTCACGGACCGTTAAACGGACCGTGAGACACAACACGAACCGTGCTAAGGCCCGTGAGAAAGCAGAAGACAATGGCAGACGGACCGTGACGGTCCGTCTGGTCTCACACAGCCCGTGTAATGAACCGTGTCCATGCCGAAGTTTATTTTTCCTATTTTTTATTGGATTAGATTTTCCTTGTATATATAGTATTTTATTTTATTTCGTTAGACACGTTGTTGACGGCTGGAGTCAGAGAACAAGAGAGAAAACAATAGTTTGACTTTATTTTACGTTTGATTCATGGATTGTGATCATCGCTTGAAGATTGTAACACGGATTCATTGTTCTTTCAATTGTAAGTCACTTACTATGCTTTCATTCCATTGTTGTGGGCAAGCTATATCGACAATGCTAGGCTAAACCCACAACTAGGGTTGTGGGAACCATGACACTACAATAAAGATAACACAAACTGAGGTAGATTCGAGCGATTGATCGGTGCATTTATTGTAGAACTCTTCACTTCAATTTCTCCTTAATGAGTCGACACATTAGGGCAAGCCCGCATTCGTTACATGCCCGAGAGGGATGTAGTGATTAGGAAAGGGGTTCTACAACAGAGAGTCGGGGTTTTTAACCTAGTCTAAGTGCCTGAGACCGAAAGGTGAGGGTATTCTGAGATCAAAAACAAAGGTCGAAACTACATACACTCTGAGACCGAAAGGAGAGGAGTGAAATATATCTAGGAAGGACTGAAAGGTGAACTAGGTATTAACTAATTTATTGGATCTTGTATGCACAACCAAGAACAGGTTTACCAAGCCAGTGTAGTTATCGTATTAGATGTCATGGGGAACATAACCCTAGCTTCTCGCTACTTGTTTGAAAACCAGTATCAACGTCCCAATTAGTTACGTTACATAGGAATTTAAATTGAACAACGCAACCCCCTATTTACTTTATGCAATTTTATCTTGGGAATAGCATTTACGTCTGAAAGCTGGTACTAATAGATTTATTCTTACGTGTTCCTTGTGGGATCGACCTCAACTCTGGTTAAGTTCTATATTTGACCAACGACTGCTTTACTCTTCTGTTTGGAGTGTAAATTTGGGCGTATCAAATTTTGGCTCCGTTACCGGGGATTGAACCCGGGTCACCCGCGTGATAGGCGGGAATACTCACCACTATACTACTATACTCACCACTATGCAATTTTATCTTGGGAATAGCATTTACATCTGAAAGCCGGTACTAATAGATTCATTCTTACGTGTTCTATGTGGGATCGACCTCAACTCCGGTTAAGTTCTATATTTGACCAATGACCGCTTTACTCTTCTGTTTAGAGTGTAAATTTGGGCGTATCAAATTTTGGCGTCGTTGCCGAGGAACACGGCGATGAACTAGTCTATTAGTTGCTACTTTCAGTTTGTAAGTCAAGTCCCTAATTTTACTTTTATTTCTTGTTTTTGTCTTTGTAGGGAACTAGCATTGCATGTCAAGCACCCCAAGTAAGGGTGAAGCACTTATTCCCTATGATCCCGAACTCACTAAATCAATTCGTAGAATGAATGCCCAGGACCGCGAAGCAGCAAGGTAGAGGGAGTTAGCAGTGAATCCTGCTGACAGAGGACATGATGGGTTGGGTGAGGATGATCTCGCTGGTAATGTGGTACCGCCAACGCACCACTTCGCCAGGTGCCACTTGTACCACCACAACGACACCAACCCCCATTGAGACCTCAAGGACCTCAGTACCCACCAGCAGTAAACGATGATGATGAGGGTGCTGGGACCACTGGGGAAATAGTGCTGCCACCTCTGCCTGCTGGTGTCAAGTTCACTATCACTAGCACGATGCTGCAGATGTTGCAGTTAAAGGGATTGTTCAGTAGAGCTGCCATCAAGGACGCGAATCAGCACTTGATGAATTTCTTGGCGACCTGCCAGTCGTCCGAAATTCCAGGAGTGAGTCAACAAGCACTACGGTTGAGATTATTTCCACTGTCTCTGTCTGGGGAGGAAATAAGGTGGCTTAATGAGCTCCCCCATGATTCCATCCGTACATGGGGAGAACAAAGAAGGCCTTCTTAGAGAGGTTCCTCCTGGCTTCAAGGCAACTGAAGCTCAAAGATGAGATCGGATCTCACAAGCAAATGCCGAATGAAGCACTGTATCAGTCTTGGGAGAGATTCCGATAGAAGCTCAAGCAGTGCCCAAATCATCATCTCACAAACGAACACTTGAAGGTAGTCTTCTACAGGTCTTGCAACTTTGTTACCAAGCCAATCATAGATGCAGCTTGTGGAGGGTCGTACATGTCTAGGACGTTCCTGGACATAGTGGTCATCTTGGATCAGGTGGCAAAGAACAACAGGGCATGGTACATGAGAGATGCAGACTGCTCTGGGATGGTCTTTGAGATGAGTGATGAGCAACGCAAAAAGGAGGAAGAGCGGGACCAAGACATGACCCATATGCGGACACAAATAGATTTGCTGTCAAAGAGGTTCCTTGGTGGGGGCACTGAGAAGGTGAAAGCGATGGACACAGTCCCTAGGTATGATGACCAAGGCAGCGACTACGATGAGGAAGCTTAGTTTCTGGGTAGTCAGGGGGGTTACTGGGGTTTTAACTCTGGTAATCAAGGTCGGAACTATAGTCGTGATAACTACCAAGGGAACTGGCAGAACAGAGACGGCTATAGAAACCGAGACCGCCAGAATGAAGGTGGCGGCAACTCTAGGCTAGAGGATATGATGACAAAAGTTCTTAGCAAGGTGGAGGCCACTAAGGCAGGGGTGCGAGACATGAAAGGCGAAATGTCCAATGTGAGGCAGTTGGTAGACTCGCACTCTACCTCGATCAAGCAGCTAGAGCAGCAGCTGGGGCAACTTTCAGCTTCATTAAATCAGAGGAAAGCTGGGTCACTTCCCAATGATACTGTGCAATACCCGAAAAATGATGGCCACTGCATGGCGATCACCACGAGAAGTGGTAAGGTACTTTCTAACCCTGTTGTTGCTAATGCTGCAGGTTAGGATAAAACAGGTGACAGGGTACTTAGCCCCATGGAGGGTCGTGTGGATGATGGGGGTAATAAACCTGAGACAGCACCAGCAGAGCCAGAGTCTGCCAAGTAGGCAATAGAGATGGACACTTCCACAACTCCGAGTCTGCCAGCCGTCCCGAAGCCGCGACCGCCATTCCCCCAAAGGTTGAAAAAGAAGGCGGAGGATGACAAGTTTCAAAAGTTTATGTCCATGTTGAAGGAGCTGTCCGTGAACATACCCTTGGTGGAAGCACTTGAGCAGATGCCTGGCTACGCTAAGTTCATGAAAGACTTAGTCACTAAGAAGAGGACAACCACGATTGAGCCATCTGATAATCTACACCAGTATAGTGCCATCGCTACAAGATCCTTGGTCGAAAAGAAGGGAGATCCAGGAGCCTTCACCATCCCGTGCACTATTGGAGCCTATGACTTTGCACGGGTCCTTTGTGACCTGGGTGCTAACATCAATCTAATGCCACTGGTGGTGTATCAGCAGTTGGGCTTGGGAGCCCCCACACCCACTACCATGCGGCTACTGATGGCAGATAGATCAGTGAAGAGGCCCGTGGGGATTCTGTGCGATGTTTTAGTTCGGGTTGGCAGGTTCATCTTCCCTGCCGATTTCGTGATCCTTGATTGTAAAGTGGATTTCGAGGTGCCAATCATCCTCGAAAGGCCATTTCTGGCAACTGGCAGGGCACTAGAGGACGTAGAGCGTGGAGAACTCACCTTCCGATTAAATACTGAGGAGGTGAAATTCAGTGTGTGCGCTGCCATGAAGAGGCCTAAGGAGTTGGCTGTGATGTCTGTCATGGATGTTGATGACGACGGTTTCTCTGAGGTTCCGCTGGAGGAAAAGATGACCGTAGACACATTTGCTGCAGTGCTTATGAACTTCCTAGGAGATGGTGTTGATGGGTACAAAGACACCATATATGCATTACAGGGCATGGGAACCAGGCAATTTGTCCCTCGGAAGCTGGACTTATACTTGAAAAATAGGCCAACACCACCAGCAAAACCATCTATCGAGGAGCCGCCTGCTTTGGAGCTCAAGGAGTTACCTCAGCACCTCAGGTATGCATTTTTGGGTGACAATAACACTCTTCCTGTAATTGTGGTTGCAGATCTTCAAGAAAACAAGGTGAAGGCACTATTGGGGGTCCTCCAAAAGTTCAAGAGAGCTATTGGTTGGACCACTGCAGACATAATCGGCATTCCTCCGGGAATCTGCACTCACAAAATCAAGTTGGAGGACGACTGTGTGCCCAACATCGAGCATCAGAGGAGGCTGAATCAGCCCATGCAAGAGGTGGTGAAAAAGGAGATCATTAAGTGGCTGGATGCTTGGGTGGTATACCCTATCTCAGACAGCAAATGGGTAAGCCCAGTGCAGTGTGTCCCAAAGAAGGGGGCATGACAGTGGTGGCCAATGACAAGAATGAGCTTGTCCCTTTGAGACCTGTCACCGGATGGCAAGTGTGCATGGACTACAGGAAGTTGAACAGATGGACTCTGAAGGATCACTTCCCCATGCCTTTCATGGATCAGATGCTGGACAGGTTAACAGGGCGAGGGTGGTATTGCTTCCTCGATGGGTATTCGGGTTACAACCAGATATCCATCGCCCTAGAAGATCAGGAGAAGACTACCTTCACTTGCCCCTATGGGACATTTGCCTTCAGACGGATGCCATTTGGACTCTGCAATGCCCCAGCCACTTTCCAGCGTTGCATGATGTCTATCTTTTCAAACATGGTCGAAGACACCGTCGAGGTATTTATGGATGATTTTTCTGTAGTGGGTGACTCCTTTGACGATTCTCTGCTGAATCTAAGCAGGGCACTGCAACACTGTGAAGAGGCCCAGTTGGTATTAAATTAGAAAAAATGCCATTTCATGGTCAAGGAGGGAATAGTCCTTGGCCATAAGGTTTCAGATAAGGGTATTGAGGTGGACAAGGCAAAGATTGAAGTCATTGAGAAGTTGCCACCTCCTATTTTAGTAAAGGGGGTCCGGAGTTTTCTTGGGCATGCGGGGTTCTACCGCAGGTTTATCAAGGACTTCTCCAAGATTGCACACCCATTATGCAAGCTATTGGAGAAGGATGTGAAATTTCAGTTTGATGATGCGTGCCGGCATGCCTTCGAGACTTTGAAGAAGAAGTTGATTTCTACGCCCGTAGTGGTTGCACCAGACTGGGGTGCCCCATTTTAGGTGATGTGTGATGCAAGCGGAGTTGCTGTGGGTGTTGTTCTGGGGCAGAAGCACAACAAGATCTTCCATCCGATTTATTACGCCAGCAAGACCTTGAATGATGCTCAAAGGAATTACACTGTGACTGAGCAGGAGTTGCTAGCTGTGGTATTCGCATTTGACAAGTTTCGGGCATATCTGTTTGGCACTAAGGCGATTGTGCATACTGACCACGCAATGCTACGGTACCTCATGGCCAAGAAGGATGCTAAGCCAAGGCTAATCAGATGGGTGCTCTTGCTGCAAGAGTTCGACTTTGAGGTACAGGACCAAAAAGGCACGGAGAACCAAGTGGCAGACCACTTGTCAAGGCTGAAAGATGCAGCTGGAGCCAAAGATTTGTTGAGCATCGATGATTCGTTTCCCGATGAATAGGTATTGGCCGCTTCTGCTGACTTAGTCCCTTGGTTTGCTGATTTTGCTAACTTTCTGGTGAGCGACATTATGACTGAGGGCCTTAACCCTCACCAGAGAAAAAGTTTCTTCATGATGTGCACAGGTACATTTGGAATGACTCATACTTGTTCAGAACATGCGCAGATGGGGTCATCAGACGGTGCGTACCGGAGGCAGAGATGTTGAGCGTCTTGGAAGCCTGCCACTCTTCCCCAGTGGGGGGGCATCATGGTGGTGCCAGGACAACGAAGAAAATCCTGCAGTGTGGATACTACTGGCCCACCATCTACAAAGATTCCCATGACATGGTGTGCAGGTGTGACCAGTGCCAGGCCAAGGCAACATTTCGAGGCGGCAAGAGCTACCAATGACCCCTATCCTTGAAATTGAATTATTCGACGTATGAGGCATTGATTTTATGGGTCCGTTCGTGAGCTCCTTTGGGATGAAGTACATCTTGGTGGCAGTGGACTACGTCTCCAAATAGGTGGAGGCAACAGTTTTGCCAAACAATGAGAGCAAAAGCATGGTACAGTTCCTGAGGCGGAACATTTTTGCCAGGTTTGGGACACCCAGAACTATCATTAGTGATGGGGGCTCCCACTTCTGCAATAAATCCTTTCGGGTTGTACTTGCTAAATACGGGGTGCGACAACATAAGGTCGCCACGCCTTATCATCCACAGACAAGTGGGCAAGTTGAAGTGTCCAACAGGGAAATCAAGGAGATCCTGACCAAGTCTATGAATGCCACAAGAACGGACTGGGCTCGGAAGCTAGATGATGCTCTATGGGCCTACAGAATGACGTACAAGACGCCCATTGGTATGTCCCCATATCAGTTGGTGTTTGGTAAGGCCTGCCATTTGCCGGTTGAATTGGAGCACAAGGCGCTCTGGGCTCTTAATGCCCTGAACATGAAGTGGAACGAGGCAGCCAATACGAGGCTAGACCAGCTAAATGAACCGGATGAATTTCGTCTCCAGGCCTATGAGAGTGCTGTCCTGTACAAGGACAAAATGGAGTCCCATCATGACAAGCTTATTGCACCAAGGAGTTTTGAGGTTGGTGACAGAGTTCTTCTGTACAACTCCAGGTTGAGGCTGTTTCCAACAAAGCTGAAATTGAGGTGGTCTCGCCCATACAAGATCGCGCAAGTATTTACACATGGCGCAGTTGAGCTGGAAATGGACGAAGGGCACCGTTTCAAAGTCAATGGGCAGCGCGTGAAAAAGTATTTGGGCGCTGCAGATGAAACCTCTATGATTGAGGTTCTACATCTTGACGAAGTCTGAGTAGTCAAAACAACCACGTCGAGCCATGACGTTAAACCAAGCGCTTAATGGGAGGCAACCCATCAAATCAAAAAAAAAAATCTATATATAGTTGTTTTTTGTCATGACTTGCATTGTGTTTGTTGCTTTTTCCAGGGAAGGATGAGCACGGTGAAGAGAGGCGTGAGCAAACGTGCGAGTGAAGGGTGTAACAACAGCAACCAAATTGGCAAAGGGAGGTCACACGGGGCCCCACACGGCCCGTGTGAAGCCAGACGGACCGTCTAACGGTCCATTTGCCGCGTGGCCCCCAAGTAAGTGTTGCCTCGAGTTAAAGGCTAAGCACACGGTAGGGTCCACGGACCGTGTCAAACTACACGGACCGTTTACCTTACCGTCTAATGGCTGTGATAGTTCAGCAATCGAGGAGAGTCAAACGGTGCTCTACATGGCCCGTTTGACTCTAGACGGACCGTTTAGTGGTCCGTTTGGCGCATGGCCCCAGGTAAGTGCAAGGATGCGTATACGGCATGCTGAACAGACCATGCCACGTGACACGGCCCGTTTCTCGGATTGTCTTGTGACGCGTGTGGTTGGATATTTATACCCTCTTTACCACTTTCACTTTTTGGTTTGTATTCTCTGTCTACATCTCTCTACACCTCTCCCGACCGTTTTCCCTTTTCTCACCTCACAAAATTTTAATCTCTTCTTGTACGATTTGTGCAACACTCTCACGATCGGTAGCACTTCCCTTAGGCAATTTTCTAGTTCAAACTTCAATCCTCCTCTATCAAGTAAGTTTTCTTCTTAGTGTGTTCTTTTTCTCTTAGCTTATACTTTCTCTAGTCTTTAGTCTAATGTGTGATTCTATGCTTGCATTTGGTCCATTGCGGATTATATGACACTATTGTGTACCGATTCTTAAAGATTTGGTGTTGGGTTATTTTAAACCACCATTGTTACACCCGTGATTCTTGCACATAGTAGTTTGGTGATTTTAGGGTTTCTAGAGTCGGATTAATAATGTATTGTGTGTGGTAAGCAAAGTATAGTGGCCGATCTTGGGTTCTAGATGCAAAATCTCATGAATAAATATGGGTTTCAGACTTTGGGGCTGACTGGGGACGACTCGCCGTATCACGGTTCATTACACGGACCGTGTGTTAAGACACGGGCCGTATAGTGGTCCATACGGAACCACTTCTTGTCCCCGCGAGGAGGCACCTCTCACGGACTGTCCACATGGACCGTGTGACTCTACACGGGCCGTGCGGCCATCCGTGCCAGGTCACTTGAACACAGCCAAGCCTAGGGTCACTCACACGGGCCATATCACGGACCGTGTAATGGTTCACGGCTCGTGTGAGGCCCTCCGGTTTAGACCACTCCACACCTAATGTGCTCCACTGTATTGATCCTCGTTAATTCCTATATGAATCCTAGTGCAAAACTCCCTATGATAGACCGGGTGATGCCACTCTTAAGGGCTTTTGTCACTTTGAGAACACAGGGGAAGTCTGAGTACCCGTTTGTGTGTCATCCTGCGTATTCCGACATAACTAACTGTTTTATTCTTTGTGGTATTCGCAGGTACAAATGGGTCCCCGTCTACGATCACGCCAGCCTAGGGACAAGCATGAGTCACATCTCCGGGATTCCATTACTGAGTCTTTGAGCTAACACCAGGGGAGTGACTCAAGTGATGACTCCTCGGGAGGGTCCGATGTGCAGTTTACCGGCACTGTCTCCCCCCACTCTCCTCGTACTACACATGCTCGTACATTGAGCCACCATATAGCTCCCTAGTATGAGGAGGGAGTTCCCGAGGTGGGAGTGAAAGGGGAAGATGCATCCCCGGAACAGGAGGAAGAGGCCGGCACTCCGGACACCGTTGAGCACAATGCAGGGGATGAGGACGACATCCTGATCCTCCGAGACAGCGACGATGAGGCTACACATCAGGCTGTTTCTCAGACATCTGACCCGAAAACTACCAAGTGGCTTCTTGTTTTCTTGCGCAGACGATGGACAGTCCCCGGGGCGAAGGAAATCTATGTGAGCGGTATTACTAAAGGCTCCGGGGGGTACCAAGGGAGGCCAATCATTCCTGAAATGCGGGTCCTCATCGACAAACTAGATGCAATCCCAGAAATACGAAATGCATTTGAGGCATACAAGTTCGGGTGGATGGCCAGCCCTCTCGGCTACTACGGGCCAAATATGATTGCCGAATTCTACTCTAGTTACGCTGCCAGCCTACTCACTTCCATCGAAAGTAACTTGTCCAAGAGAGTAAAAAAGTGGCTGGCATCTAAGTTGTCCCCCCGTGACTATGTCACCATTTGGGAAACTGAAGTGGATATTTCGGCAGACACCATCGACGGGTTCTTATTTGGCCCAGACTACCATGCTCCAGTGGATGGGTTATTCATTGCCAAGTATGTGAGCATCACTGATGAGGTCCGAATGTCTGACACCTCTTCATGGGCCACTGAGTTAAAATGGGTTGCGGAGCAGATCGAGCTCCAAGGAGATGAGACAGCTTGGGTGTCCAACCCCAAAATTCCCATTACCAAGGCCTCACTCACGTTTGTCGCAAAGTTCTGGTGGTCGGTGGTGCGGGCTCGACTACGACCCACCGTTAATGACAACACGCTCCAACCCTCTCACGCTTCGTTGGTGGCATGCTTGGTTGCACGATATGGTATTAATGTGGGTCATATTATCGCCATAGAGATTAAGGATCGCGCCCTATCGGACAGAGCAGGTATGTCATTTCCATGCCTGATTCGGGCACTTTGCAGGCAGGCCCGTGTCCCCACCACCCATTTCCTGGATCGGAAGATGGCTCCAACGGGCGTGGTGAACATTGTTATGATCAAGGATATTGATAACCCACTGTACCACAGTAAAGCACGCCGGCTTGGACTGCCTACATAGCTTCTTAGGGCACCTCCTCAGCAACCCTTGTCATTTGAGGAGCACACCACCGCCCCACAGTCCGGTACGACTTCTGAGCAGCCCGGGGGTAGTGGTACAGCTCCCCAGATGCATCAAGGGTACACTTATGTCCTTTATGACTTTTTAGCCCGAGTACTTACAGAACTGCGACAAACACGGGCGATTGTCGACCAAATAGTGGTCCGGGTGCCTCGGGTGGTGCAGGCTCATGTTCAGCACGCTGAAGATCGTCTCCGCACAGACTTATTGGGCCAAATAAGCAGCTTGCAGGAACAGGTCAACACCTTGGAGGGCTAGTTCCATAGCATGTTTGGAAGTATGTCCGGCGATGAGATGGCGCATTTGGTGTAGACTATGCAAGACATGAGAGCTAAAAATGTCGAGCTGATAGCCTAGTATAACAGCACGGTGCCGGCTCCAGCTCCACCGCCAGATTCTTTGTTGTCACTTTTCACTGCCCCAGTGGAGCCGAGTCTAACCGAGGGTTGGGGTGTTCCGCTTGTACCAGCTGATGTCCAGGTACCTCCTTCGGAAGCTCCCGAAAGAAAGGATAAAGGGAAGCGCCGCAACCATCACAGTAGCCCTCCGGAGGACCCGTAGCGTGAGGAAGAAAGGAGGCTCAGAAAGGCCTTGCGTGCCCAACGCCGAGAAGCTGCAGCCTAGGAAGAGAGGGAGCGACTAGCCTATGAGGCTGCCCGGGCAGGAGCTTCCGGGAGTGGCGTCGGACCTGCAGCAAATGTTGCCGACATGGAACCACCGGGTGGATCTGACCACGACGGCCCGATTGACGCCTAGAGCGTCCCAGGTATATTCTACTCCCATTTTTGCTTTAGTGTTAATTATGGTTTAATGAGGGCATTGCACAATATTTTTTATGGGGGTGGGGCATACTGAACCCTGAGGAGTTTTTCTTGCCATGTTTCTTTTCTCTGAAGGTGTAGTATCTAGTAGAACTGGCATGTTTAGGTTGTTTCGTTTGTGTAAAGATAAGTGTTTATAAGAGTCTATAGTAACCCCAAATTTAAAGGAAATTCAAAAAGCTTGTATATGCACGCATCCCATACTGACTAACTTATGTGATCCTCGTAAAGCACTGTATACATTGTCTAGTTGGCATCTTGAAGAATGAAGCATGACTGTGTTGGTTAGTACTGAATAGTTTGGGATATGTGTCATGTGTGTGGGAGTTTACTTGCTAATTCGATTGATGCACTTGTAAGCTAGAACTTGCCTGGTTGGTCCCCCTAAAACGATTGAATGATTGGATTAGGATAGGATCTTAGGCCATTTTTGTTGAGAAGTCACTTAGCCTGAAATCGACCAACCAAATGAAATTTCTCCCGTTGAACCAAACCATTGAGCCTTAATAGACCTTTTCTTTCTAATCACCCAATTCACCTTCCCAACCTATCTGCAGATCTGTACTTCAGCCCTGGTCTCTCCAAGGACATCGTGAACCTCAACCTAGGCCAAAAGCCTAAGTTGAGGGTGGCTTATACTGCCCCTGGTTCTTTAAAAAGACATTGTGCACCTCAACTCAGGCCAAAATCCTAAGTTGAGGGTGGCTATTGTAAGAAAAATAGAAAAGTAAGGATGGAAATGAGTCAAGTGATGAGAAGAGAAGAAAAGTTGGGTTGTGATCGTGAGTAAAAAAAAATAGAAAAAATAATAAAAAATAATAAAAAAATAAAAAAAAAATGAATGAATGAAAACGGAAATCACTCCCAACTGCAAAGAAAGTTGTTAAAACAAGGGAAATAAGAGTTTGGGGGCTGAAAGTAGACGCTGAGTCAAAGCGGTGTCTTGGAGCGGAAAGTTAGTCACTTTAATCCTAAATGTACCTCACCTAAGCCCGAGCCTACATTACAAGTCGCAAAAGTCCAAAAGTGATTCTAAAAAGGTCATTCGAGAGTCAAGGTGGTGAAAATAAAGGCAAGCATATGGTCTATACTTGTGTGTTAGTTGAAAATCTTTTTTGAGTGTAAGTGTCTACATTCCAGTCTCTGTACTGCATTTATACACTGTGTGTGAGACTTCTTTGTAGTGAGGGGCATAATTCTAAGTTGAGGGTGTTGATGAGTCATGAAAATACGACTTTTACGATGCTTAATACATAGAATCCTTGTGAGTTCTTAAGCGCATTTGTTAGTTTAATGTGTGTGTTTTGGTACTTTGCAGGAAAATGACGAAGGCATGGACTGATGTAGGAAGTGTGAGAAAAAGAATATACATTGCGGTGAAGTGATGATATACGGACCATCTCACGGGCCGTGTAACATCACACGGACCGTGGGATGGTGCGTGATTGGCCCAACATGGAGGAATTGGAAAATGGAGCCAAGTGAAGGACCACGGAGGTCTTCACGGGCCGTGTTGCAGTACACGGACCGTGTGACCGACCGTGACCCGACACTTGGGCGTGAAACTGGAACGGGCCGAGGCAAGTCGCAAGGACCGATAAACGGACCGTCCAAGCTACCACGGACCGTGCCAGGTACCGTGAAGTTGACGTCAAGTAGAGGGTTCACCGTCAAAATAATAGAAATCACGCAAGTGAAGCTGCACGGACCGATAAACAAACCGTCAAAGCTGCCACGGACCGTGTCATGCGCTATGAAATTGATGTGAACTAAAAGGGGCATCGTCGAAAATAAGAGAAAGGGTGCAAGTGAAGACTCACGGACCATTAAACGGACCGTGAGACACAACATTAACAATGCCAAAGCCCGTGAGGAAGCAGAAGACAATGGCAGACGGACCGTGTGACGGTCCGTCTGGTCTCACACAGCCCGTGTAATGAACCGTGTCCATGCTGAAGTTTATTTTTCCTATTTTTTATTGGATTACTTTTTCCTTGTATATATAGTATTTTATTTTATTTCGTTAGACACGTTGTTGACGGCTGGAGTCAGAGAACAAGAGAGAAAATAATAGTTTGACTTTATTTTACGTTTGATTCGTGGATTGTGATCATCGTTTGAAGATTGTAACACAGATTCATTGTTCTTTCAATTGTAAGTCAGTTACTATGCTTTCATTCCATTGTTGTGGGCAAGTTGTATCGACAATGCTAGGCTAAACCCACAACTACGGTTGTGGGAACCATGACACTACAATAAAGATAACACAAACTGAGGTAGATTCGAGCGATTGATCGGTGCATTTATTGTAGAACTCTTCACTTCAATTTCTCCTTAATGAGTCGACGCATTAGGGCAAGCCCATATACGTTACATGCCCGAGAGGGATGTAGTGATTAGGAAAAGGGTTCTACAACAGAGATTCGGGGTTTTTAACCTAGTCTAAGTTCCTGAGACCGAAAGGTGAGGGTATTCTGAGATCGAAAGCAAAGTCGAAACTACATACACTCTGAGACCGAAAGGAGAGGAGTGAAATATATCTGGGAAGGACTGAAAGGTGAACTAAGTATTAGCTAATTTGTTGGATCTTGTATGCACAATCAAGAACGAGTTTACCAAGCCAGTGTAGTTATCGTATTAGATGTCATGGGGAACACAACCCTAGATTCTCTCTACTTGTTTGAAAACCAGTATCAACGTCCCTATTAGTTACGTTACATAGGAATTTAAATTGAACAACGCAACCCCCTATTTACTTTATGCAATTTTATCTTGGGAATAGCATTTACATCTGAAAGCTGGTACTAATAGATTCATTCTTACGTGTTCCCTGTGAGATCGACCTTAACTCTGGTTGAGTTCTATATTTGACCAACGACTGCTTTACTCTTCTGTTTGGAGTGTAAATTTGGGTGTATCACCTTTCTCAGACTGGGGAGTGCAAGCAACAAGAGCCTACATCTACCCAGCTTTGGAAGTGGCTCTATTTTGTGGTGAGTTGCATCTTGATCCGGGATAACATCCAATACCTCTAGTGAGCCACTCAGTGCAGTGGCATGTTCATCATCCGAAGGCTCATCTCTGAGCCTCTTCTACATGGCCCGAATCTCATCACATTTGTCTTT
This sequence comes from Solanum rostratum, assembly GCA_029948455.1. Lineage (NCBI taxonomy): Eukaryota > Viridiplantae > Streptophyta > Magnoliopsida > Solanales > Solanaceae > Solanum > Solanum rostratum. The sequence continues at coordinate 62,533,250 of CM057056.1, read as the reverse complement.
TGGTGCCATAGTACCTGAAATATAAACATATACGCACTATGGTTATCCCTACAAATCAAGAATTAGAATGCGAAAATCATCTAAGTTAAGTTGCAGGGGGGTTCTACAGAAGCACCCTTATGGGCCGTAGTGGAGACTACGGGCCGTAAAGTGATTTTGTGAAGAAGTGGTCCAAGCATATTGTGTTACCGCAAAAGTCTAGGAGACCAGGTACGACTCGTAAAGTGGTTTACGAATCGTAGACTGGATCGTAGAGATTTCCAGTGAGTAATTACTTCCAGGCAGGGATCTAGGAGACCTATCTACGAGCTATAAAGTGATCTACAACTCGTAAAAGGTCTCGCCTAGTGGATACTAAGAAACATCAAGTTTCTGGAATCTTGCGCGAGGGGCAATTACGACTCGTGAAATAATCCACGAGCCATAAAAGCCACTAATGGACAAGATAACTCAGTTACCTGAGTTTCTAAAACCATCACACGGACCCCAAAATACTTTGTCAACAAAACACTTACCAGCATCGAAGCAAAAACACATGCACTCACACAATTTCCACACCACAACCATTACCGCCAACGTGTTCTACACACATACACCCCATTGATAGTGAGCAAGCATGATTTATTCTATAACTCCGACCACCTATGATTAATTTCAACAAGATCATGCACCTATGTCATCACCCACAAATTCACAAGCACAATCATTTAACCACACATGCTGTGTGACTCAATAGGCACAAACAACTATTCAAACATTCATACAAGGCCAAAGTGCCCAATTCCATTCTAGATAATAATTCAAACATGGGCAACCTAATTTCAACCAACACAAATCAAATTCAAACATGAATTTTATGCCTAAACACCATTCCCCACATATTCCAAATCAATCAATCAAAACAAGGCAAATTAAAGGTTTTCACTTAACTAAAAACTTACCAAGATTTGTGATTAAAGTGAATAAGATGAAGGAGGTGACTAGGCATGAAACCCTAGGCTGTTGGAGATTAGCTAGTAAATAGGTATACGGTGACCGCCGGTGATCACATTCACGAGGGGGAGGAGTGGTCGGGTTATTTTTGTAATTTTGGTCAAGAATGGGGTCAAAATAATTTGACCCCACTATTTATAGATTGACCCGGTCAGCTTAAAGTTACTGGGCCTTGACTCTACGAAACCCGATTACGGGCCGTAGAGTATTTTACGGGCCGTAAACCATGGTTTCATTGAACATCCAAACCCTATTTTCAGGACTAGGTTACACAGACCAGTCTATGAGTCATAAAGTGTTTTACGGCTCATAGAGTGGTCGTAGAACCCTCAACACTTAGAATATTTTCAGGAAACTTACCTGGGTTCCATGAGCCCTATTCACGACCTGTAGTTTAATCTACAGATCGTAAAGTTGGTTCATAGACTGAAGTGCATCATTTTTCTACTCACTGGAAATCTCTATGAGATGGGGTACAACTCGTGAAATGTTTCACAGCCCGTAGACCCAGTCGTAGAGACACAACCTGATGCTCTTCTCAGCCAAAATGGATGATTGTCTTGTACCTTCGTACTCTTCAGAGAATACACTGTTATCCTATATGTAACTAGCCCAATGTCCAAAATACAATAAAAATGCAAGAAAATAAACAACCTATGAATCCAAAACTGAAAATAAACCTACAATACTATTACGTCAAAAACCTTGGGTTGCCTCCAAAGTAGCGCCTAATTTATTGTCGCAACACGACTTGGACAAATTGTTTACTCAGGCTTCACTCTTTAAATCATGTGGATTCTTCATGGACTGATAGATATTGAAGATAACTTCTTCGTCACTCAATCTTAACCTATGTTGACCGGCTTCCATATCAACTAATGCTCGCCCAGTGGCTAGGTACGGTCTTCCCAAGATGATTGGGATGTCGAAGTCAACTTTGCAATCTAGGATCACAAAATCTGCGGAGAATATGAACTTTTCAACTTTTACTAGCACATCGTACAATATCCCCACAGGCTTCTTCACTATGCGATCCGCCATCAATAACTGCATGCTAGTTGGAGTAGGGGCTCCCAATCCAAGCTTTGTAGACCGTAAGGGGCATCAGATTAATGATGACACCTAGATCACATAGTGCCCTTGAAAACTCCATATCTCCAATGGTGTAGGGTATGATAAAGCACCAGGATCTTCTCGTTTTCTAAACCAAGGACTCATAGCAATAGCACTACAATACTGAAGCTCTTGGAAGAGCTTTTGACTCACACTGCACTTTTCGGTGACCAAGTCCTTCATGTACTTACATACCTTGGCATCTTCTCCAATGCCTCAATGAGATGATGGAGAGTTGCTTCAACATAGAGAGAAAGTGTTTGAACTTTCCTTCCTCCTCCCTCTTTTTAATTCTTTGAGGGAAGGGAGGAGAAGGCCTAGGAATGGGCTTCAACCTCTGTGGCGCCACAACATTTTCACTTACCCCATCCTTGCCACGATCATCTCCTTCATCCATATCCTTGGTCGCATCCATCTCCCCTTGAACATCTTCCTCGTCAACTGGTATAGGAGGATCAATGGTGCTCTTGCCACCCCTAGTAGTGACCGCTGTACACCACCCTTCATTTTTTCCCCTTGAACATCTTCCTCGTCAATTGGCATAGGAGGATCAATGGTGCTCTTGCCACCCCTAGTAGTGATCGCCATACACTACCCTTTATTTTTAGGGTTTTGAACTGTGTTGCTAGGAAGTGTACCCCTCTGACGCTAATTAAGTTGAGTCAACACTTGACCAAATTGTTTTTCAAGCTGTTTGATAGCCACAGAGGGAGACTCTATTTTCTGATTAATACTAGAAATTCCAATTTCATGCCCCGTAGAGTCTCATCCTATGTCTCAGCTTTCTTCAACAGGAGATCAAACATCTCCTTAATTCTAGAACTGCTTACACCTGCGTCACGATTGTGTGGTGGCACATAAGAACCATTTCTGAAGCCTTCTCTGCGACCTTATTCTGCATCTCTCTCTGGACCCTTGTTCCTGTCATAGTAACCTCCGCGGTTGTCCATGTAAGCTCCATCTTTATTATAATTCCGACCTTGGTTCCCTTGACCCTAACACCAATAGTCTTGATTGGACCCTTGGGTGTTGGTAAGGAAACCCCCCGTATGATAAGCAACAAAACATGCATCCTCATCATAGTATGGATCCTCATACATGGGTGCACATGGAGGTTGATAAACCATTGCATTCACTCTCTCTTGATTCTTTTTCATCATCACCTCCATACCTGTGCGAATTTGAGCAAGCTATTGCATGATTTCTTCATTGATCTTGGCTTGCTCTAGATCCATACTGACAACACATGAACTCTTAGTAGATGCTCTATCTCGCTTCCCCCGTGCACAATTGGTCTTGACCACTCTTTCCATTCACTTTACGATCCTTGCAAATGGTTGATCCAAGAACATGCCCCCCATGATAGTGTCAGCATAGGCCTGACTGTTCTTCACCAAAGCATCGTCAACTATCTTGTGGTCAGGGGCGCTCCTCAGACATTTGGTGAACCACTTCTGAGTAGTGCTTATTGAATAACCACGAAGTTGCTCAAAGTTGTTGATCTCGTCCTTCAACTTGAGCTTCTTCGATCTAGGGAAGCACCTCTCCAAAAAGGCCTTTTACAGGTCTGCCCAACTGGTGATCGAACTCTGGGGGAGCTCAGATAGCCATAATGTTGCATTGCCTGTAAGAGACAATGGGAAGACACAAAATTCCACAACATCAATAGACAGATTTTGTGTTCCCATAACACTCTTGTGGACGAATGCCACATTGTGTAGGTGGCTATGAGGATTCACCGAAGGTACGCCGCAAATAGCCCACAGTTTTGTAGCATCTAAAGTAACCCACTAGAGACTGTGAACTTTGTGTCTGCCAGTAGTGGTGGCAACATAATAGCTCCAGTCTCCTCCATAGCCATAGGATTCAACCTGTATTGATTCCACTAGTAAGCATTGGCATTGAAATCCTGAGGCTGTGGAGAAATGTCCTCAAGAGGAGGGGGTTCTCATTCTCAGCATTATCATTGTTGTTTTTGTTTAGAGCTACATTAGCTGCATTGTTGGCATTATCTTGGGCTATTCTTCTCAACGTTTGGTGGATCTCTGGGTCAAACGAAGTTAAGGGATTTCCTTGACTCCGAGTATTGGGCATATACTACAATTAACCCTGAAAAGAAACAAAAACAAAAGTAAAATAAGGGAACTAAGGATTAACACTCAAATTACTAATGAATTCACTAAGTCTAGTCGTATTCCCCGACAACGGTGCAAAAATATTGATATCGCCCAAGTTACACCTCCTTTTTAGAGGATAAAGTTGTCGATGTCAAGACATAGAACCTACCTAAGGTTAAGATCGATCCCACAAGGAATACGTAAACTCAAGAGAATTCACCGATTGGAATTCGAATGGTTAACCAACTTACTTCCCCGGGGGGGGGGGGAGGGGGCTTGCAATAATCAATGAGAAAATAAAACTAAAGTAACTATCACAAGAGAGAAGTCAATTGTCACGCCCCAAAGAGAGGGGAGGCGCGACTGGCACCTGATACTGTTATTGGCTGGTAAGACACTAAACATGCTAGTTAACTAAACTAGGGACCAGAAGAAAATGGGGCAGCATAATGTTTAGAAAAAAAAACTAATCTAGGACTGTTTAGGTCATGACCTGGTTAACAACAAATCATGTACGTCAAGATAAGTAAACCAAAAAGATAAAGTACTAGCTAGCCGACAAAGCTACCACAACAGAGGTACAAACAGACACTATATATACATGCCAATCTTGTGACATGTCTAGGCACAAAAAGAGAAAGGCATAAAAGTACCAACCCACAATAACATGTCCACAATAGCCTCTAAGAGAATCACTAAAACTGTCAGGACAGGGCCCCGACTATAGCCAACTGTACCACAAAAAGTAAGCATCCTATGAAAGCTCCAGGAAGAGGTGGAGCTTACCAACTCACAGCTAAACGGGGCTCCTAGTGGAGAGGTAAATCAGAACCCCGACCTGCACCTGCACGCACGAAATAAAATGCAGCATCCCCACGAAAAAGGACGTCAGTATGAATAAACATGTACTGGTATGTAAGGCAGGAAGTAAAATCATAGATAACCGTACTAAAAAAAGGGTAATAGAAATACCACCTGTAACCAAAACTCAAGTAGCCTTAAGGGTGAATAAGAAACCTCCTAGTGATCAAATATGCATGGTATGCTCGAGTATCGCATGTCGTGAATACATATATATAGATGCAAATGCATGACATACCCAACCAAATGCTAGCAATGGTGGTCCTTTCCAGTAGCTGACTGGCATCATATTTGTCAACCTATGGCCATCTGTACCATATACATATATATGTAATCATTTGGGCAAGTAGGCCCCATACCTTCTATTATAACTCGAAGTTCATGCATAACGTGCAATGTATGATATGAATATTAAATGCACATTAGCCAATCTTGGCTCATTGGTACACCTATTCTCATAATATCATAATCATTGTTATTTAGGCAATCTTGGCTTGTTGGTACACTTATACTCACAACATCATCATCCTTATCATAGCATATACACATGACTCGTGGGATCTTATGTCTTTTTAACAAGTTTGGGAACATAACCCTACATTTAGAGTGAAGCTTTAACTTTGAAAATGTTCATAAAGGTGATTTACATAATTCTTATACTTGGTCCTATATCAATTAGTAAAGGAAAGTATTTAAATAGAATTAAGTGCCTTAGTAGTTTAAATAGGAGCATTACGCTAGAGATTATTGGAAATCAACGCATTACTTGTTAAGTGCCTCAATTATATTTTTTGAATGGAAGAAGGACTGATTATGAATACTACATTCCCTTCGTAGTCTACATTTTTTTTATTGCACTAAACTAAAAAGAGAAACACCTCGAACCTATGAATAGGTAGGCAACAAAACAGACAAAATGATATATAGATATTGAATGTCCAATTTAAGCGAACAAATGGAATTTCAACCTAATACCATCATGAAAATAACTCAGCTGCAATCCCAATGCCTTTCACAGAAGGTCTTTCTAGCAACAGAATAGTAAGACATCGCATTTGACGTTTTGGGAAACTTCCCGAATTTCGTGCTAAAAGGAGGAACAAAGCTTAGCCTTAACATACCTCTCCAACGAACGTCCAATTACCAAAAGTTTCTTCACGAAAATTGTTCCTTACGCCCTAAGCTTTGCAATGACTATATATATGTAGCTTAAAGACACCTATAAAAAGTAAAAAATTTAGCATTAATGACCAGATTCAGCAAGGAGCATATACGCAAGGAAATGTTCGTAAAACTTCATAAAAATGACCATAAAAGAGCCCCCAAATTATTACCTGAACACACCAGCTGCAAACCAACAATACCAGCAAGAAAACCACTTTTTTAAAGCCCAAAAACAGACCCAAACATAGCTAATATGAGGGGAAAACAATCGCAAAGCGTAAGGCACGTATTTCTAGGCACACGGACAAATGTTAACGGTAAAATGCGAAAACTTCTCAAATCCCTTTGGCACCTTGAGGGAACTTTTCCTTTAGTTTATAAGTTGTTTGTGGACGAAATGGCACTGATTTGAGCTTTATAAAGCTCAAATTAGCCGACATTAAGGTGGGTTGACCCGACCCGACCCATGACCCGATTTCTTGCTCGGGCAGTCCCGGTAAAACTATCATAACTTGTTATTCTGAGGTCGGTTTGATGCGGGGTTTTGTGTGTTGCAAACTAGACTCATAGATCCTCAATTTGATAGGTCATGGAACTTCTAGCTTCTTATATTTTTGGAGATATGGCCTGTTATATTTGACCAAATTTAAGAAGGATTTCTTAAAGAAACTTACGGTAACTGCCAACCTTTATCTTGCAACTTTCTTGATTCCAAAACTTAATGTATGACCTTTATGCTATTAAAATAACTTTAAAAAATCTTTTATTAGCAAATTATAAACTTTTAGTCCCATCCGAAAAATGAAACCTAATTTAAACCTTCCAAAAAAGGTGAGGTGCCACTTAAGCCATTTCTTTAACCCCGAATGTGTATTTAGGGGATTCCTTTGACTTGAAACATTAAGTCCTTGATATTACCACTTATTGGAAGCCTTATTATCCTTAGGTTCTATCCATAGTCATATATGTCTTATATGACACGCCACCCTATATATATATGAAAGATGAGGAACACAGGATTTCACATTAATATGGGGAGAAACTATGGTATTGTGTTCCCTATGATTCCCAAACTCAGTATCAACAGATAACCTAATTCTTTAGTGTATAGCATGCAGGACGATAGGTTATGTTCACCAAGCCCTTTGGTAAAAAAGGTGAGAGGTTAATTTCACTATGCAACTTGTCCCATCTCCATAGTGTGCATTACTAACCCATACCTATTAGTCCAAGTACAACTTCCCCTTGGCCCAGTTTGGTTGATTAGAAGAGAACACATCAATCGAATCATGTAAATTAATCTTTTTTCCTATTCATTACTACCTTGGTCCAGTCAGTAACACCGGGCGAGTTCTAATGTTGGCCACCACTAGAAAACATGCAAAATGAAGAGAGTTAATTAATACATGCATATACACCTTCCAAGAATCATGAATTATCTAGATTTACTTCGTTAGTTCTCCATGGTTCCCACAACCCTAGTTGTGGATTTAGCTGCTCATGCTATGTATAGATGTAAGAATTATGGATTGAGAAAATATAATTGAACACTTACAAAGTAGAATTAAGAACAAGTAAACCCAACTTCAATAAGAATTACAAGCTTCAAGATAACGTTCAAACACAAGTGTTCTCAAAGATTATCCAATATAATCTTAAAATTTTCTCTCTCAAAATACTGAGTTCTCCGAGTACTAGGCGAAAACTACTGAGAAATAACCTAAAAACTATTTATAATAATTAAAATTCAAGTCCTAAACAAAATAGGAGAACTGGTCGACATGCCATATGAAAGTTGTTTACTGGCCATATTGTGTTCCACAGCCCGTAATTGGGGTCTCGTACTCAACTATTGGAAATTTGAACTTCAACTCTACAACACCACTCTATGACTCGTAAACTGGTTTACGACCCGTAAAAGGGGTTTCGTCTGATGAAATTCCTAAAAGTACAAGTCTCTGATCCTCAGGGCACGAACTATCTTCTACGTCTCGTAAAACCTTCTACGGCTCGTCTGCATGTTCATAGAATAAACTTCAAAAAATAGCCCCTCGCTGGAATTGTTCACGAAACCACCCCACGGCCTGTAGAATGTTCTATGGCCTGTAAAGGGTCTCATATAACAGGAAAAATTAGTAACTTGTGCAATTATCCCCAAAATCGTGGCCAACCTATAATCCTGCAAATATAAACACAAAAACACATAAAACCAGCTAAAATCGCATTGAGAACACACAAATTTCCATGTTTTAAGCATCAAAAGTGTTGTATTTTGGCAGCACATCAATACTGTAACGCAAGACAACATAACCTACCTAAAACCTGAATGTCAACTGTACAGAGCTACAATAGACATAAGCATCCACCCATATATATATAATAAGATAGATAACCACGAATGCTCCTACAATATAAGCCACTATACTGTACAAGGCTAATGTGTGGATACAAAAGATAGCCATCAAAAGGAAGGAGATTGTGAAGTAGCTAGAGCTGCCAGTGCTCACCAAGTGTCTCCTGAATGCTCATGAACCCCCAACTCAATGATTGTCGCTAGTACCTGGACCTGCACCATAGGAAGATACAGAAATGTAGCGGTGAGTACCTATTAACAGGCACCCAGTAGGTATTATCGGCTGACTGAGTGAAATATTATAAATGTACAGAATGATCAAATATAGAGAACTGCAGTAAGATCTGCCACTCAAAGCTCGGCAATCAGTAAGTGTATCAGTAACATCCTCGTATCACAAGGATCAGAACCTAGTAACGTATTACAACCCAACTAACAAAACATGAGTCCAAAATCCAGTAACGTATCAAAACCCGAATAACAGAAAACAACGGCTAGAACCTAATAACGTATCACAATCCAACTGATAGAACATAGCAAAATCCAACTCGTAGTATCACATAGGTTAGGGTTTTGGACTGTACATCGGCGTAAGGCCCTAACATTTATGCTTGTACTCTCCCTGAGCTCCTATAAGCCAAGAGGGGACACACACACAATCAATGTCAAAGGGTTCTTGGATAAAACTCACATAGCAGAATCCAACTCCTAATAGTGGCTAAAATGAAGTAGCATATCACAATCCAAGTGACTAAACATAGCAGAATCCAACTCTCATTATCACATAGATGAGGGTGTCAGACTGTACGTGGGTTTAAGGCGCGAGTATCTATACCTGCACACCCCCTAACCTCCCCTAAACCAAGAGAGTACACCCACACACAATTAAGGTGTCAAAGGGTGCTTGGATAAAACTCACACATGACTATGAAACTTATGTGACGGCATATCTCGTAACGTGCTAGGCGTGACACCTGATCCCTAATACCAACCGTGTTAGGCATGACACCTGATCTTAGCGGCTAAATATATAATAGTAGGATATATCCCCCATGGGAGAAAGAATCCCCTAATTGTGTAAGGTTGTGATACCCGATCCTAGAGTGTATATCGTGTCAGGTCGTGACACCTGATCCTAGAATGTAACCCATGTCAGGTCGTGACACTCGATTATGTAATGTATCAATGTGGCTCTATGTATAACAACTCTAGGGCAACTTCAGTTTAACCTAAGCTAAGGCACAAGATGATCGACAATCAGAAGTGTTCACCTACCTAAAATCATATTATAGCTTAGCTACTACAAATGATATCGCCTAAGGCAAGTACGTGTTGGCTCACTGGTAATGTAACAATCTCTCGAACATAAGGATAGTCCCAAAGACCACATCATACAAGCTATAGCTAACCCACAAATAGCCTAAGGAATCCCGTAAGATATGGTATACATTTCTTTAACTGATTTACATCCCCATATCTAACTCACCAGAGGTTCAGCATTATCATATCTCATATCAAGAGTCATGGTGCCCAGTCACAGGCACAAACTTAACATTTCCCAGAATATAGCATGTTTCCCAAGTATCAAGTAGGTATAGCAAGTGTATAACGGCTATCATATATATAGAGAGACATATATGTCACACAATCGCATAGAATCATGTTTAATTCAGTAGCACAATAACAAAAGTTCTTAGACTATAGCATGTTCTCTCCCAGCTATCAGCCCATAAGATATAGCCTACACTTCGCTGACAGGGTCCCATTCCCATATCTAACCCTTTAGTGGTACACTTGAAACATGTCTCGCATCACATGTCACAAGGCTCTCTTAGGAGTACAATCATAATACCTCCCAGAACATAATATGTTTCTCCCCTCACTAGCCAGGATAATAAGTACATAACAGATAACAACTGTATACAAAATTGTATATGCCATAGAGCAACATTGAGTCGTGTTTAATAAGCCAATTATGTCACAATCTAGGTAATCATAGGTATTCAGAGTAACTACAGGTGATCACAGTTGTATCACAAATATAAAAAATAACCAAAGCCAGAAAATCACATATAGGTGATATAACTAGTGCATAACACAACATATAATCATATGTAAGCCTCACAAAGTATGTCTCAGACGCATTGAGCCACACATCCACATAGATCAAAACCAAGCTTTGCATACATACCTGTCATATTGTCTCAGCCCTATCTAACATAACCAGGCCATCTCACACTCTAACGGTTTCAAAATCCAACCAATATAGTAATCATAACTAATGAAGCTATCAATACGCACTATTGGAAAATAGGCTTTTGGCAACACAAATAAAACCGTTGCAATTTCCAGTGAATCTGTCACCATAGATCCATGGCAATGCATTTCAATGCGTCACTCTAGATCGCATAGCAATAGATCTATGGGAACAGTTTATGTGACGGTTTGGGAAATCGTTGCCATTGTAAGAGCTATATTAATGGTTATTTAGTCTTTCTAATACAACACTTATTTTGTCAAATTAGAACGGTTTTTAGCCGTCGCCATAGACCTTTTGGAACAATTTTTTACTTATACGGCAACACTTATGGGAATGTTTTGCAATCCTATTGCAACGGTTTAGTACGAGCTATAGCAACAGTTATTTAGTCTTACTAATACAACACTTATTTTGTTAAATTAGAACGATTTTCAACTGTTGCCATAGAGCTTTTGCAACAGTTTTTTACTTCTATCGCAACACTTTATAGGAATGTTTTGCAATCCTTTTGCAATGGTTTGGTACGAAATTATAACGAATTATAGTCTATTGCAACGGTTAACCATAAACTAACAATCCAAATACAAGTAATATAAAATCACAAAATAGAACATTTCATAAATGTCATCAGATTGTCAAACAAGCAATTGTAATTAATTATCCGCAAACAAAAACGTCAAAATCCACGTGCATAATTATATGTTTAATTACAAGAGTTGACATAATAATTAATTAGTTTGAAATCTTTGGTAGGAAAAGTTTCCTACAACAAAAAGTCTCACAAAAAATCTAAATATCTTCTCATGTAAGGTCCTCACTGCTGCTTTCACCTTCCCTTTCTTCATTTTCAACACCTACGAAAAATGATAAATAATGTCATTACCCTTTAAGTTCGCGAATATTCAATATACATAAACTACAAATTCTATTGTACCTGAAGTAATTTCTTTTGTAGACAAATTATAAAGATAATATTAACAAAAAAATATCACCTCATTTACTAGAGAAAATTCATATGTCTAATTTATATAACCAAAAAAATACCGAAACATATTTAATTATTTTGAAATATATTTCTGTATCTCAATATTTCTACTTAGTATTTAATTGGTCAATTTGCACACTTTTTTCAACAAAAAGATTGCCATAATCACCTCAAGACTTGATTATAAATCATTGTATCAAAAAATCAGCATTCTCGATATATCATTCAAAAAATCAAGGCTAAATTCATCAAACAGACACCTCAACTTATACCCGTTTTTCACTTAAATACCTAAACTAAGACAAGTTCCTAATAGACACCTCAACTGGCCAAGATTTGAACCCCATAAACATTTTCATCCTACATGGCATTGTGCGTGAGCCTCATGCAAAAGGGGAGTGTGAGAGCTCATTGGTTCCCTGCTAGGCTTTAGCGTGAGCCTCACTGATACAACAACAAACTCCAGCCAACTAATCACTGATGCAATATCAAACTTAGAAATTAAACTCAAAGAGCAAACCAAGAAACTAGTAAACAAACTGATGCAACAACAACTAAACTCAATTCAAACTAATTCAAGAACTAAACACAACAACTAACTAGTAAACAAAACTCACAAACCAGTAAACTAAACTCAATTCAAACCAATTCAAGAACTAAACACAGTAACTAACTAGTAAACAAAACTCACAAACCAACAAACTAAACTCAATTCATGAACTAAGAAAGCATGCTAGGCTTGAGCATCCCTCATATAGGCTAGCCAAGGTGGACCCTCAAAGACTGTCTGATTGAAGAAGTTTGGAGACTCAAAGAGACATTGTGGATGCTCTCACTACAAATCAGCCTACAGTAGATGATTTCTTTCCTTAAGATGATTTTTTCAGTTTATCTACTGGTATGTTAGTCGATCACAGACTAGTGTAAGAGCCAAAAAAAGGAGATGAAGGAGGTAAGAGCTCTATCAAATAATCAAGGGGGAAAAACCAGCAGCAAATCAGAAAGAACTTTTTTCCAGCAGAAAAAAAAATTGAATCCGTTGAAGAACTCATAATAAAAAGTAGAAAAATCAGAAATCTAACGCAGTAAGTGAGCAACGTTAGAAAATGAAGCAAAAGGGAGACAGATGAAAAGAAGGTGTGTAGCATTTGGAGTAAGAACTAACCTTGATTGTTACTCCGAATAGGAGTAGGATGACTGAGATGTTGAGTTGCAGCTTCTCTAGGCAAACGAACGTTGAATCTTAGCATGTTCACATCAAGTTGTACTTCTGATTATGAAGTTGAAGTTGTGCAATGACGCTCATTGTAATATCTTGTCTCATAGTATCCTTTTGTGAGTCAAATTTTTCCTGCATCTTTTGTTACACTCTTTCTTCCATTTCCATCATCTTTTGTTGCATCATTATTATTTAAAGACAATCCAGAATTATCACCTTTTCTTTCAAAATCTTTTTAGTAACACCACGTCCATACAATCGTGCGCAACCTGGATGCTTAGGTCACATAACTGATGCAAATGAATCAACTGATCGTTGACCGTCATCTACATTGTCCTGAGTTTCTACTCTTTCTATTTCAGCCTACGAATTAGATTAAGAGTAAGGAGAGTTTAAATAATCAAATCAACCCAGTATTTAAGAACAAACAAATAATCACACTAAACCTTTAGTTACAAAATTTCATACAATTTTACTAGCAGTTTCTTCATATGAGTCCTTGTATACACGATCAGGTTTTCTTTTCTTTGTAGCCACAAAGATGTCCTTATTTGTCGGAGCAACAGAATTTTCCTTCTTTTTCCCCTAGTACATGAAGGTTGACATTATTACATTTTCAAGTTTATTAGTTTATAATACATGAATAGTAAGAGAAAATAACAAACCTCACTAATTATGAAAAAACTTGATTTGCCAACGGTGTATGGATATCTTAATTTTTTTCGATTCTCTGTATTTGTTTTTTACATTTCCTGAAGGTAATGAGTTAGTTAAAAAACAAAAAAAAAGAACATAAAATGCATAAGTCAAATATTCTTTAAATTTTAGTTGTTGTCCATGATCTGAATCATACTTGAACTTTCTCAGAGTTCCAGTATTCAAGGAGGTCCTTAAATTCAGATTGTGAAACAACGAAGGCCTTTTTGCAATTTGAAGTTCATTTTTAGCATTAGGAACATAGTAATTTTGCTTCAAAGACGTCCTATACCTTCTCTGAGCACCTTAAATTGCTTTTAAAGCCCATAATTTTGTAGCCTCAGGAATGTCATATTTTTGCTACAATTTGGTAGGATTAGAATAATGTATAGGGTATAAAAACATTTCAACCGAACTTGAAATATTGAAAACTATATACCTTGGTATAAATTCACATATCATCTTTCGTTCGATCTGTCACATCCTTCTAATTAAATATATTAATAGGATAGAAGGTTGAACTCCTTACCAGTGTACCGAGGAAGCTACTAAACTCCGCAACAACTGCATTAGTAGGACCAACAGGTTGATGTTACTCATCATGCACAATCAATTAATGCTCACTTCGTCCATGGACATGTGGCATTTGTGTTGAACCTCTACTTTTTTTCAATAGCAGGGCATGCAATATCATAAAAATTAGATATTACCAAATTACTAATGTTAGTATAATTGATAAGAAACTATATATTTGGTACCTTGTTCATCAGATTGTTCGTTTGTTTCCTTAGTGGTAGAATTTGGTGACGTTTGTTGTACTGGTCCTGGCTCTGCTTGTGTTATAGAAGTTTGCTAGCTTGTCGAATATCCTGTTGTCCGTGCACCTTGGCCGTCACTCCTTTGATCAAACTGATTACTTCTACACCCTTGAAGTTGTGGTGGAGCACTAGCTGCAGAGTAGGAGGATGATGGCCTAGGTGGTTTATAAAAAAACTGAGGCCTAAACTCACCTTGGTACTATATAAACTGCCCCGTGGATCTAGCTCTCTTGGACTACCCCCTTTCTAACTCTTGTATCCTTCTTCTTTGCCTCTGATCCTCCATTTTTTGTGCAAATGCTTGCATCCTTTCTATATCTATGTCTTTATTCAAAGAAGCAATGGTACAGTCTCTGACCAGATATGAATCCAACCTATCCACATATCGATGGACTCTATGTTCCATAGTAGCAACTACATTAAGAGAATACCTGGCAAGGGAATTTAAATGAAGGCTATACTCCCTCACGCTCATATTCCCTTGGTGGAGATTCAGAAACTGATCTGCACAAGCCTCTCGGATCTCTAATGGCAAGTTATGGTCAAGAAATGCCTCTTTGAACTCCTTCCAGGTAGTTGGAAGTGCATCTATACCCTTAGATTGCTTCCAAGCTTCATACCATAGTATAGCCACACCCTTCAATCTATATGTTGCCAGCTCCATAGCTTCTGTACCGCTTACGTGCATAACATCCAAAGTGTGTTGGATCTAATCGATGAAGTCTTGTGGATCTTCATTAGGGTCTGACCCGATAAAAGATAGACGGTCCAAATTAAGGAAATCATGTATCCTCGTGCTAGCAGCCCTATTCGCACCACCTGCACCTATATTTGGGCTTTCCTGTCTTTGAACTTGACCAGCAAATATATGGGTCAATAGTTAGACTGCATTTCTCAGATCCTGCACGGTAGCATCGGTAGATGGTTCTAGGGGAATTTCACTACTTCCTGGTTCATCAGAAGCTAGACGAGTTGGAGATGTTTGTGATAGAGACTCATCTAGGGCATCATTTCGTTGTCCCACCCGACTGGGTACACCAACTGCCACTTCTACTTCCTTCCCTTTGCCTTTACTTTTCCTTGTTTCTGGCATACTCGTTGTACAAAACAATTTAGAGGTTAGAAACAATCTTCCTACAACACTTGACTCTATGGCATGATCTAAAGAATGAAAAAATAGTGACAACTCCTAAATACCCCATAGCCTCCTGCTTATAAATGTGCTGAACAACACATCCATAAACAAGACTCTACATAGACTCGGCTTTGTAGACTCCCTAGGATGACCCACTCTCATACAACTTTTGTCACACCCAAAGTCCTATTAAGGCAGACTGGCACCCATTGCCAACAAGGCTCGGGAGAACCAACATATATCCATGCACTTTCTATGAACATTATAAAGGGGTTTCCACATTCAACATGCTTTCAAGAAAGTAGACAGTACTAAAAAGCCTAAAGGAAATGCATATGACTAGGCCGTCGGAGCCACGATGTCTACGATACATGACCATACTTTACTATACATAGTCTACGAAGTCTCTAGATAAAGAACAATATCTATATGGATCGGGACAGGCCCCGCCTCATCGCCAACTTACAATACAAAAATATAAGCTCTAGACACACAAAGCCCCAAAGCAACCTGGAGCTCAACAACAGCAGCTGGAAGTCATGTACTCCTACTGGGGAGATCTAGTAGCTCCTGTACCAGCAGCATGAAATGCTGGTCCCCCCTAAGGGATGTCAGTATGAGATAATATACTGAATATGTAAGGCAGAAAGTACTGTATATGAAATAAGAACTCAAATGAAATCATACGCTAGTGTGTAAGGAAAAGAGACCACCTTAGTCATACTATGGAATAATGTACTTAATGTCCTTTTTATTATGTTACCTATCTTTACTGTATAATCTGTGCGTAGTACATCATATAAATGACGAGCTGATCAATGGTAAATCAATATCGGGATCGACTCATGCTAGGCTTTCCTTTCACCCCTGGGATATCCCCCGTTATATGGGATCAACCCATGCTAGGTGATTCTTCCACCCCTAGGATACCACCCATTAATGAGCAACTTCGAGTTATCCTTTATTTACTTTTGAGATGATTTTTTTGGTGGTCATTACATTTAGAGTTGTTGGACTACAGACATAACATGTGACATGTAACAATCATGCAAGATAGTATCACAATGAAAAAGGTTGGTTACATTATTACGTAGGAGGTGAAACAACACGTGGACTTTATTAGCAACAAAAGGAACTCATGTATCTTTGTATCCAAAGTATGTATGCAGAATTGACAATGGCTGTGTGTGGGAGCATATGAACATGTTAAAGAGTGGAGACACGGTTATTAATTAGGTCGGAGTTTGTAAGTGCCTTTATGTGCCAAGGAAGAACCTAGATTTATGCAAAATAATACGAAAATTAGTAGCCTTACATACCTCATTGTACTACATTGTTATTACCTCGAAGTAATCTCCTTTTCCTCGAAATACTTATGTATGTTACCTTGCTAATTTTTTGAATAATCCTATACAACCCAAACATACCTAGGACTGAGTTTCCCTTTCTTTCCAAATGACATGATACCTTTCATAGGTGATACTTTCAAGAAAACTCAATCTTTTACATCAAACTCTAAGTCTCCTCGTCAAACATCTGTATAAGACTTTTGCCGATTCTGGGCCGTTTGCAGTTAGTCTCTAATAAGTCTCACTTTGTCCATTTCTTGCTGAACTGATTAGGGCCTAGTAATTTAACCTCCCCAACCTCGAACCAACCGATCTGCGACCTACATCTTCGCCCGTATAGTGCTTCATAAGGCGCCATTTGAATACTCGCTTGGAAGCTATTATTATAAGTAAACTCAATAAGAGGTAGATGATCATCCTAGCTTCCTTTAAAGTCCAACATATAGGCATGTAAAATATCCTCAATGGTCTAGATGGTACGCTCTGCCAGCCCATCAGTTTGCGGATGAAAAGCGGTGTTGAGGTTTACCTAAGTGCCCAGACCCTTGAAAAGACTTCCAAAAATGTGTGGTAAATTGAGCCCCTCGATCAGAGATAATAGATAATGGAACTCAATGAAGGCAAACAATCTCTTCAATGTAAAGCTTAGCATAATCCTCCGCTGAATATGTCGTTCTTACTGGCAAGAAATGAGAAGATTTTGTCAACCTATCAATAATTACCCAAATAGAGTCATACCCACGTGGACTATGAGGCAACCTAGTGATGAAGCCCATATTTATCATTTCCCATTTCTAAAATGAGCAGATGTTGTATTTTGAGCAATCACACCTCCACCTTTTGCATCTGCTAATCGCAGTTGTAAACTAGTTGGCTGACGTAAATTTTTTTTCATTTCAATCTTATCAGCTTCAACATGACTTAGACTTCCCATGGACTTTTGGCTAAGTGCATCAGCAACAACATTAGCTTTATCGGGATGGTATAAAGTGTCAACATCATAATCTTTTAGTAATTCTAGCCACCTCCTTTGTCGTAACTTCAACTCCTTCTGCTTGAATAAATATTGGAGGCTCTGGTAGTCGATAAGAACATCAATATGAACTCTGAATAGATAATGTCACCAAATCTTTAGGGCAAAAACAACTGCGGCGAACTCAAGATCATGGGTAGGATAGTCTTGTTCATACTTTCGCAACTATCTAGAAGCATATGCAATAAGTCTACCATGCTGCATAAGAACACAACCTAGGCCAATTCTTGAGGCATCACAATATACAACGTAGGTTTCGGTTCCATCTGGAGGAGCCAAGATAGGTGCGGTGGTAAGCCTTTTCATTAACTCCTAAAAACTCAGCTCACATGCTTCAATACATTGAAACTTAGCTGCTTTATGTGGCAATCTTGTTAGTGGTGCAGATATAGAGGAGAATCCCTCAACAAACCTCCTATAATATCCTGCCAAGCCTAAAACACTACGGACCTCGGTCAGATTCAATGGTCTCAACCAGGCCATTACTGTTTCAATCTTCTGGCCATCGACCTTGATACCATCGCCTGTAATAACATGGCCAAGAAAAGCTACATAAGTTAACCAAAACTCACATTTAGAGAATTTAGCATACAACTTGTTGTCCTGGAGAGTTTGTAATATGGCTCGCAAGTGATCTGCATGATCAGCTCTAACTATGAATATATTAAATGTCGTCAATAAAGATGATCACAAATTCATCCAAGTCTGGTCCAATCAACTTTGCTTCACCTACCTCAAACCATCCAATTGGCGACCTACACCTCCTCCCATAAAGTGCCTCATACAGGGTCATCTGAATGCTCGAATGGAAGCTATTATTGTAAGAAAACTCAATCAAAGGAAAGTGGTCATCCCAATTACCTTTAAAGTTGATGGCGTAGGCTCTCAGCATATCTACGTTCTGCTTGGCCATCCATCTGCTGGTGAAAGGCAGTGCTAAGATGCACATTTGTACCCAAGTCCTTCTGAAAAGATCTTTAAAATTGGGCAGTGAATTGAGATCTTCTTTCTGAGATGATGGACACGGGGACTCCATGTAATCTAACAATCTCCTTTATGTAAAGACGAGCATAAGCCTCTGTAGTGTCAGTTGTCTTTACTGCCAAGAAGTGAGCAGATTTAGTCATCCTGTCAACTATCACCCAAATCAAATCATACTGTCTGCGGGACCTCGGTAATCCTATGACAAAGTCCATGTTAATCATCTCCCATTTCCACTCTGGAATCTCAAAGTTTTGAGCTACTCCACATGGCCTTTGGTGCTCAACTTTAACTTGTTGGCAATTCGAGCACTTGGAAACGAACTCAGCAATATCTCTCTTTATTCCACTCCACCAGTAGACTTCCCTCAAGTCATGGTACATCTTGGTAGACCCTGGATGGATGGAATATCTAAAAATATGGGCCTCGTCCATGAGTCTCTCTCGAACACCATCAACGTCCGGAACACAATAATCTGCTTCGATACCTCAATACTCCATTTCCCCCTTTGGCGAAAGCCATCACCTTCTCCTTATTCACATACTCCTTCAACTGTAATAAAATAGGGTCTTGATCTTATTTCTCCTTCACCTCCACTACTAGGGATGATGCCACCCATTATGCATAAGAACTCCCCCTTCGCCTGATTCATCTAATTGGACTCCCAATCGTGCTAGTCTATGAACCTCTTTAACTAACTCTCGCCTCCCCTTCCACATGGGAGGTGCTTCCCATGGACAACCTACTAAGAGCATCAGCAACCACGTTACCTCTACCTGGGTGATAGAGGATGCTCGTGTCGTAGTCTTTGAGCAACTCAAGTCATCTCCTTTGTCTCAAGTTAAGCTCCTTCTGGGTGAAGACGTATTGCAGAATCTTCTGTTTTGTGAATACATCAACATGTGCTCCATATAAATAGTGGCACCATAGTTTGAAAGCAAACACCACTGATGCCAACTCCAAGCCATGACTGGGATAGTTCTTTTCATGCACCTTAAGCTGTCTAGAAGAGTAAGAAACACCCTCCCTTCTCTCCATAAACACACATCCTAATCCCACTCTTGAAGCATCGTAGTAGATGACAAATCCATCCGTCCCATATGGAAAGGTCAACACAGGTGTGTTAGTTAACCTCGTCTTCAGCTCTTGGAAACTTTTCTCACACTCATCAAACCATTGAAACTTGACCTTCTTCTGAGTCAATTTAGTCAGCGGTGCGGATGTGGAAGAAAACCCCTCAATAAACCTCCGGTAATAGCCAGCCAATCCTAGAAAACTCTTTATCTCAGTTGGTGAGGTTGGTCTAGGCCAGTTCTTGACCGCCTCAATCTTTTGAGTATCCACTCGAATGTCGTCCCCTTTAAATTATATGGCCCAAGAAAGCCACAGATTTGAGTCAAAACTCACACTTAGAAAACTTTCCATATAACTCATTATCTCCGAGCATTTTCAATACGATTCTGAGGTGATTGGTATATTCCTCCTCATCTCTGGAATACACCAAAATATCATTGATGAACACGATCACGAACATGTCAAGATACTGTCTGAATACTCCATTCATCAGGTCCATAAAAGCTGCAAGTGCATTTCTCAACACAAAAGACATCACTAAGAATTCAAAGTGATGTTGTATTCGAAAAGCCATCTTCAGGATGTCACATTCCCTTACTTTCAACTGGTGAAAGCCAAATCTGAGGTCTATCTTGGAGAAAACAATGGCACCTTGAAGTTGGTCAAACAAGTCATCAATCCTCGAAAGAGGATATTTATTCTTGACTATTACCTTATTCAGCTGGTGGTAATGAATACACATCCTAAGGGAACCATCCTTCTTTCGCATGAACAAGAAAAGAGCACCCTATGGAGAGACACTCAGCCTTATAAATCCTTTCTCTAACAAATCCCTCAACTGCTCATTCAACTCTTTCAACTCTGCAGGAGCCATTCTATATGGCAGAGTAGAAACAGTCTGGGTGTCAGGAAGTACATCAATTCCGAAGTAGATTTCCCTATTAGGAGGGACTCCGAGAAGATCGTCAAGATATACATCAGAAAACTCACTCACAATCGGGACAAACTCAAGAGTAGAGGGCTCAACATCATCTCACTTAACTCGTATGAGGTGGTAGATACACCCTTTAGGGATCAGTCTTCGGGCCTTGAGGTATGAAATAAACTTACCCTTTGGCGCAACAAAAACTCCCTTTCACTCAATAACAGGCTCAATCGAAAAGTAAAATTTGACAGTCTAGGTTTGGAAATCAATAGAGGCATAGTAGGTGTGAAGCAAGTCCATGCTAAGGATCACGTCAAAATTGACCATCTCTAACTCAATCAAATCAGCAAGAGTATCCCTATGATAAATGGATACCACACAATCTCCATAGATTCTCTCAGCTTGAATGAACTCACCAACAGGAATGGAAATAGAAAACGGCTCAAGCAGGCACTCAGGAAGAATCTCAAATCTACTCCTCACATATGGCATCACAAAAGAACAAGTTGCACCCACATCAAGTAAAGCATAACAAAGAAACGTAAAGACTTGAAGCATACATATCACAACATCTCATGCAACCTCTTAGTCCTGTCGATTCCCCATCACATACAAATGGTTTGTCCCACTGCCTACCCCTCGTACAACACCTCTCTGGTTACCCCTCGTTGGTGGTGCTATGGTAGAAGACTAGGCTTTATTGCCCCACATCAGACACTCCCTCTAAAATTGGCCACATCAGACACTCCCTCTGAAAATAGCTCGGTTGGCCACACTTGTAGCAACCATTCCCTCCCTCTTTACATTCTCCTAGATGCATCCCTACCACATTTCCCACAAGGTGTCTTCCCCTTAGAGCCAAGAGTCACAGTGGCTTGAGACGGTGCTCCCTGTGCCATAAAGTTTGGTTGACCTTAGGACTTGTGATCATACCTATGGCTCGGGGTTTGTGCACTGGTTGTAGATGGTGTATATCTAGAGGGCCTCTTCTAGAATTAGGACTTATCTCCCTTACCATGCTTGATATGACTGGGCTCAGGCCCTGCCGACCTGTCCTTCTTACTCAGATGCTCCTCTCTGTCGTTCTTCTTATCTTCCTCAATCTGTTGGGCATAAACCATCATTCTAGAGATATCCATACCTGATATCAGCAATGCTGCCTTGCACTCCCTCTTCACCTATCTACCCAACCCAGACATGAATTTCCTTATCCTCGCTCTCATATCCTGGACCATCTCTTGGGAATACCTGGATAATTGGATAAATTTCAGGTTGTACTCCTTAATAGTTAGACCTTCTTGTTTCAGATTCACAAATTCCACAACCTTTACCTCTCTCAACTCTTGAGAGATGAAGTGATCGAGGAAGGCACTCTCGAACTCATCCCAAGTACCGGGCTCAACATCATCACCTCGACTCTCTTCCCAATGATTATGCCAAACATTGGCCACATCCTGGAGCTGGTAGGCAGCAAGCTCAACTCCCTCTGTCTTAGTCGCATGCATAGTCTTCAACACCTTCCACATCTCATCAATGAAGTTCTAAGGGTCCTCTTCAACCTTTGACCTAGTATCGATAGGTGGGTTCATCCTCAGAAAGCCTCTTAGTCTGGTGGCTGTCATCGGCTCATGAGAGCTAATCTGTGAGCCCTAGCTCCCACTTAGGGTAGCCACCAACTGTGTGAGCATAGTGATAGCTCCTCTAAGGTTGACCTCTGTAGTAGGAGTAGATGGAGCAATAGGTGTCACAGGCACACCAGCAGTTCTAGCCGGTCGACCTCGGCCCCTCGTTTCCATCTAAGGAAGCACCACTAAAGTAGGGTTCTCAACATGGCTAGCTGAGACATTCCTCTGGGTTGTGGTGCGTCTAGGAGGCATGATCTTTAAGCGCGTAAGCACGAGTTAGAAAAGAGTTTGTAGAGTTTTAACTCAATCAATGTTGCTTATGAGTTTCTCATAACCGACATCCAATCCTATCACCTTTAGTTTGGTGATGCACAATGAAGGCGACGTCGTTGCCACGCCCATCCTAAACTTTCCACGGTAAAGGATGATAAACCTCTCTCTTGGACCGTAATAAATCTCCACTTGTGGGACAAGAGTCACCAGAACGAGGTGTACGACTATCCTACGCTGGCAACGTAGTTCTATGGGTTAAACTATATGTTTACTCGCTCCCAACTCGGTGCTTGATACTCCTCCCAAGACTAAAACATGCTCAACTTAATCAATCAACTCAATCCTCAAATGCTCAATCAATCACATCAAAATATCAACCTCATTGGGTTACCTCATCTCAACTCATCTCAGTTACTCATCAACTCAGTCAGTCAATGCAGACAATCAAACTCGACTTAGACTCAAACGGTCATTTAGACTCAATTAAATTGACTCATCATGCAATGCAAGTAAATTCATGAGAGTATAAGTGATTTTGTTTGATATGCTTTTCATGATCTATGATGCTCAGTTTTTTCAACTCATCAACTCAACCTCAACTCAATCCATGCATTGAATTTCATAGAATTATAAAATTTAGGGTTCATGCTACCAAGTATAAAATACATATGTAAATCTCATATCAATGATCATACAATAGAGAAATTTTCTCATGTAACGTAATAAGACCTCATGATAAATCCAAGGATTTAGTAATTGGATGATAGAATTTTTGAAACTCAATTCTTGTCCTCAATTTTGACTCAAATAGGTGAAAGGGGCGTCTGGAACATGGTTCCACACTTTAGTAAGCCTTACATACTTGGGAATGGATAAAACAATCAGATTTCAATGAATTCTCATGCTAGAATCAAGACTTCTTGCTCTTCTCCTCCTTCTAAGGTTCTTCAAGAAAGCCCTAAGTGTGATGAAGGGTGGAAAATACGCTTAGGGTCTCATTCAGGATTTAAATCAAGTCCAAAACGTCCAAGGATTAAATTAAAAAGGGTAGGAATAGACAAAATTACCCTTCTTAAAAATTAATGTTTAGGTCTACGAGACCCCATCTACGAGTCGTATACCATTCTACGAGCCGTAAACCATACCTCATAAACTAAGTGCCTGAAAATCTAATTCACTGGAATTTGGAAAGAAACCCTCTCTATGATCCATAAAACATTTTACGGGTCATAAACTCCTCTCGTAAATATGGGCTCCTAAGACTTGAGTTACTGGAATTCGTCACAAAACCTCCTCAACAAGTCGTGACATACTCTAGAGCTGTATACCATTTCATATATAGGCCTCAGGCTTAGAAAATTTCACCAAGTAATCTAGGGTTTCACGAGAACCATTCTACGAGTCATAAACCTGTCTACGAGTCGTAAATAGTTCTCGTGAATCTTCCTCTACAGCTTTTCTCAGTCTTTTATCAGCAAGATTTGCCCATTCACTCCAGATCAAGTAGAAAGAAATTTGGGGGTTTTACAATGGAATGTACTAAGCATATAGGTATGTCATGCATCAACGAAATATCATTATCATAATAAAAATATGCATAATCATAGAAATAGAATAAGGACAAGATATAAATGATCAATACATGTTTAAAATCATGAATGAAAGCATTCAAAACATTTCATAATCTAGCGTACATACATAAGCAGAAACAGGGTCATAACTGACAGTAAGACCATGCCAACTTTTACATGGAATCTTGATGTTGCCTCTACATCGGAGAAAGAGTAGTCTACTTGCCAAGGTAGACTATACCTTACCCTATGGGCTCTATCCCAGCATGATGAGTGTCATATGTGAATACACTAACATAATACCATATGGGCACATACATAATCCTACAGTGATAATTATGAGACTTAAGGATTTGTATAAAGACATTTGGGGATAGTCCCCCTTTTTAAGCTCAATCGGTGCTAAATTAAACCCCATAAAATATATAATCAATGCAATATACATAGACATCATCATAGTCATCAAAATTATACTTTCATAGCTTTCAAGTAAAATACTTTATGTCAAAAGAATAGTCCATCTACATGTTTTACATCGAGTGTGGGTGTAGTCCCCATCTTGCCATCATTTCATAGAACATTTGGGTCTTAGATCACTCTTGTCATCATGATCATGAACATACTCCCATACTTGAAAATTATATTCATGAAAATCATAGCTTAATCATAGGAAATTAGGCAAAGCGTGGGTCCAATAGACAATTGAAGTTAAAATCATGAAATTGGATGAAAATCACGTGTGCTCAATGCATGTGAAATCAAATTGAATCATTAGTAGAAGAACCCATATCAATTCAATAAGCCCTAATCATCATATACTTAAAATTTCTTATAAATAAATTGAAAATCATAAAGTTCATCATAATTCATGCATAATTAAGTAAATAAATCACGGAATAATCATAATCCAAGTATTTGGAAGAAAATCATGAAAACCAATAAAAATTCATGCTTTGAACTTGGAAAAAAAATGAATTTAGAATTTGGATCCATGGATGGATTGGGTCCATAGATGAATCCCTACATACCTCAATTGAAAACCATAGAATTCTAGATGAATTTACCTTGAAATCGATCCTTACCAAAACTCTTGGAACCCTAAGCTTCAATGGACGGAATCTTTTGAGAGAGAAAGACTTGAAATTTTGGAGTGACTTGAAGAGTGAATGATTAGAATGAGAATAGGGTAGTTTTATTGAGATTAAGTCAGTTAGGGCGGTTACTAGGGGTCAAATGACATAGTTTAAGAGTCAAATGGGTTGAAAATGACCAGAAAGCCCTTCAATAAAATCTTGCCAGACCCATCCACGAATTCAATCAATGAGTCGTAGATTGAAGTACGGCTCGTGCTTTGAGGTTTCATCCAATTGAAAATTGATCTTTGAAACAGCCTCTAAATCTCCATATATGAACCCCTTTCTACGACCCATAGTTCCTTTTATGAGTCATATAATCCCCTTGTAGAATGACCCTATACTTAGCCAAATTATCAGGTTCCCAGAATCTCATCTATGGCCCAATTTATGGGTTTTAGTCATAAGGATGACTTGTAAACAACCTTCATAGTTCAACTTCCGGTGTTCAAAATTTACCAAGTCTTGGTCCACACTATGAAGCCTGTCTATGACCTGTTTTCAATCCACGAGTCGTAGATGGGCTCATAATATCAGTCCAGTTCAAAAAAATTTGCAACTTTCTATTTTTCAGACTTTTCCACGTATGGGGTGTTACATAAAGTAGATGGCATACACCTACAGCAACTCATTACCACATGTTGACACCCAATTTTGATCGACCTATAACTATTTTTAGGTTGTCATTTGATTAAAATAGGTATTTTAAATAAATGAGTTTATTCTCGATTTTATCCAATAATTACGTATTTTTTAATACTTTTCAACAACAACAACAACATACCCAGTGAAATCTCACAAGTGGGGTCTGGGGAGGGTAAGATGTACGCAGACCTTACCACTACCACATAGGTAGAGAGGCTGTTTCCTGGAAACCCTCGTCACAAAAACCCATCAGCAGAATACGCTAGATACGATACACAGGCAAAAAGAGAAGAGCACATAATAATACCTAGATACAAGATAGTAAACATATAAAGGCAGATACATAACATATAAAAGACATACAATTACCACTCCTTCCTATCCTCCCTATTAGCCTGCTACTCTAATTCTCGACCTTTACTCCTTTCTATCTAAGGTCATGTCCTTGGTGAGATCAAGTTTCACCATATCGTTTCTAATCACCTCCCCCCAATACTTTTTTGGTCTACCTCTACCCCTACGTATAGCTCCCAAATCTATTCTCTCACACCTTCTAACAGGGGCATCAGTACTCCTTCTCTGTACATGTCCAAACCATCGCAGTCTCGCTTCCCTCATCTTGTCAGCTACAGGGGCCACCTCTAGCTTCTCCCGAATGACCTCGTTCCTAATCTTGTCGCTCCTGGTGTGACCACACATCCATCGTAACATCCTCATTTCTGCGACCTGCATTTTCTGAACATGTACATTCTTTATTGGCCAACACTCCACCCCATACAACAAAGCAGGTCTAACCACCATTCTGTAGAACTTACCTTTGAGTTTAGATGGTATCTTCTTATCACACAATACTCCAGAGGCCAACCTCCATTTTGTCCAAGACGCCCCAATACGATGTGTGACATCATCGTCGATATCCCCACTACTCTGGATGATAGACCCCAGATACTTAAAGCTTTCCTTCTTGGGGATAAGGTGAGCTGCAAGTCTCACATCAATGTCTGCTTCCTCCCTCGCTACACTGAATTTGCACTCCAAGTATTCTGTTTTGGTCCTGCTCAGTTTAAATCCTTTAGTCTCCAAAGCGTGTCTCCAAACCTCCAACCTATCATTAACTTTGGTCCGGGTCTCATCAATCAGTACTATGTCATCTGCAAACAACATACACCATGGGACTCTCTCCTGGATAGATCGCGTCAGCTCATCCAACACCAAGGAAAATAAAAAAGGGCTTAGCACAGATCCTTGGTGAAGTCCCATCTGAACAGGAAAATATTCAGAATCTCCTCCCACCGTTCTTACCCGAGTTATGGCCCCGTCATACATGTCCTTTATCACTCTAATATATGCCATTGGGACGCCTTTCATCTCCAAACACCTCCATAGGACATCCCTCGGGACTTTGTCATAGGCCTTCTCAAGATCAATGAACACCATATGAAGGTCCTTCTTACTTTCCCTGTATTTCTCCACTAATCTCCGAACAAGATGGATCGCTTCAGTAGTCGACCGTCCTGGCATGAATCCAAACTGGTTTTCTGAGATAGAAACTACTTTTCTCACCCTCATCTCCACCACTCTCTCCCATGCCTTCATAGTATGACTCAACAACTTGATACCCCTGTAATTATTACAACTTTGAATATCACCTTTGTTCTTGTACAGTGGGACCATTGTACTCCTCCTCCATTCCTCCGGCATCTTAGCCGTCTTCATGATAGTATTGAACAGTCTAGTCAGCCACTCTATGCCATCCTTGACCATGCTCTTCCAAAAATCTATCGGAATCTCATCCGGTCCGAGCGCCCTCCCTCTCTTCATCCTACTAATAGCCCTTCTAACCTCCTCAACTCTGAACCGCCTGCAATATCCAAAGTCTCGATGACTTTTGGAATATGCTAACTCGCCCAGCTCAATATCACTATCTCCTTTTTCATTATTTTTTAATACTTTTCAACTTTCAAATTCAATTGTTATTATTATTTATTTTTTGTAAGAAAAAAAATATTTTATTATAAATCACTTTCATTATTATTATTTTAGTGGTAATAGTAGTAATTATATTCATTATTTTTTTATTATTGATATCATATTTTATTATTGTTACTTTCATTATTTTACTTACCATTATTTTTAGTGTCATATTTTAAATAAAATGTTTACCATTTTCTTTTATCAATTTTTAATTTAAAAAAATAATATTTTAATATGTTCAAATATTGTTTTCACATTTATTGTGTATTTTTATTTACGTAAAAATTATTATTTGCGCATATAATACAAGCAATTCAATTTCACCCGAATTTATTTAATTCATAGTCCTTTAATTTTAATCCAATTCATTTCAATTTTAGCCAAATTTCATCCAATTTCTTCCAATTCTAGTTTAAATTGGGTCAATTTATGGCTCAATTAAATTCCAATCCAATTTCATTTTAACAAAATCCGGATGACCTATCTCCTATCTGGATCCGACCCAACCCTGAAGTTTTGATCTCATCCATTCATTGACTTGATCCAACGATCAAGATGTTTTATTCCTTTTTCACTTACCACAACCCTCAAACCCTTTTCTTTCTCATTCTCTCCTCTATGGACCAAGGAGCCATGGCCGCCACTCTCCCAAAAAACACCATAGTCACTGCCACCCTCTCTCTCCCCGTTTCGCCTCCAAAACGACCCTTCATCTCCGTCCAGCCCCTTCTCCCTCTCTTGCTCCATTTCCAGCCGGTTTCGGCAATGAAACGACCCGTCGACAAAACCCCTTTTTTCTCCTCCCTCTCCGACCAAAACAGCCACTTAAATAACCTTTTTTCCGTACCCCTCCACTGGAAAACACCGTTAAAACCAACATGCAACCGGCGAGGCAGCTTTCGGCAAAGCTAAGGTTGGTCAATGACGACGATGTTGTCGAATTTATTGATTAAGGACATTTAAAGCTTTGAAGTCAGAAGTTTGTTCAATTATTGACAAGATTTGCATCGTCACTATGGCTTCTAATTTATGGTATTATCTTCTATCTCTCGATTGATTAAGGGATGGTTGAAAATACATTTTAGCTTGACCCATCGTTTAACTTAAGTAATTTTCTGTGATTATTATTGTACCGTGTTGAAATGTTTTACCTGTCGACCACCACCTTGGTCGCCTGCAAAGCTGAAAGTAATTCCCTTTGTACTGTTAAGGATTCTCATGTCATAAAATATTTTGAAAGGAATTGACTGATTTTTCTTAATTGTGACTATTTTTAATCGATTGATTCTCACTATTTCTTTGTTTATTGTCAGAATTTAGATTACTATGTATACAATTTTGATATGTTTTCTGGGTTGTGCCTTACTTGTGACACATTCAGCTCTTAGTTACTTTTCAAATCTAGACAGTTTTTTAATTGTATTGCGTAAAGAATGATCTATTTTGATGTGTTCAGTTGCATGTTGCTATGTTAGCTAATTATTTTAATTCATACATTATCTGTTATTACTTGGTTTATTTTGAAAAAATCACATGCTTAATTGTGTTCATTATCTTGGCAAATTTAAATCGTAATTGATTCTCTTCGCCTAATTAAAATTGGCTTGGCTCCTCTTACTTGCTCTTGTTATGTTAAGTTTGAGTGATGAATACGTAGAAATTAATTTGTTTAATTTAGCAATATTTCCTTTGATATTATTCTGACTACTTGATAATATTGACTTCCTTATTTAATTCTCTTTATTTGACTATCCGTTTGTGACTACTGTTTAATCTTGATAAAATATCGATTAAAGTCTTGTTTGATTAGTTTATTGTTATATTCTTTTATTCATAGAAAACTTAGATTGTGGGAATAATTTTCTTGCCTTTTATTTTATTCTCTATGATTGTTTCTCCTATATAAAAGAGGACCTCTTCTCTATCTTCCAGACAATTCTTATATTCACAAACTCTCCCACGAATAAACACACAGAATTCTCACTTTTCCTCCCTCTCTACCATACAAATTTTGAAAGAAAAGAAAAGAACAAAGCACTTCATTAAAGAAAAAAGATAGTTTCATACTTTTTGCATATTCTCAAGTATTAGCCCGGGTTACTTAACCTTGTTGATCCAAATCTTTTTTTTGTTTGCCTCCCTTAGTTGGTTAGTTTTTTTCTTTTATACGTATATTAAAATAATGTTCATAACATGTTTGTTTATTATTATTATTGTATTTAATATTATTGGTACTGCTATATTTATTTTGGTGTTGCAGGTTCTTTTTTCAATAATCTAGACGTGAAGAGTCGCCTGGGACGGGAGGAGGATGGGCCTCAAAGATTATTATTTTTTTGTCGATTTTATGTTGTATTTATTTTTCTGCAAAATCTTGTAATAACATAATAGTGAATATTGGGGGCTAAGGGGAGGGGAACTATGTGTTACTTGTTCTTTCTTATTTTATTTTTTATTTTTTTTCTTTTCTATGTGAATGTGTGATAGAAAACATGCCTATAGGAACTCAGGATTGTATTCATGTTTAATTTGGTTTAAACTTTTGTTAAGTCATTATTTTTAAAAAAATCTAGGAATGTTTGATTAAAAATGGGATAAATAGTTAGTTTATTTTAGTATGACATTGTATGTGAAGACTGCTTTTTACACTAAATATTTTTAGGATTCATCCTAACTTTTAAAGATCTATTGAATGTTTTTTACAATAGTTAAAATTTAATTGGCCAAGTGTTTTTTTTAAATCATGATTTATTATTTTAATTTTTGAATTACTCTCAAAAATCATGTTCATGGATTTTAAAAAATCACATGATTTTATAGAATCTTATTCTAAGTTTGTTTAATTCTTTGAAATATAAGTACAAGTTTGAAACTTTTCAAGTTATAAAAATTAATTGTTAAAATTATGTTCATATTGTAATGATTTAGAAAACTTGTTTTTTTAAATATTTTATAATACTTAACTGTTTTATATCTTTCTGGAAGTTAACTATTTTATATCTTTCTGGAAGTTAACTTAACTATAATACTTTACTATTTTTTTATTTTTTCTAATATTTTTTCTTTCTAAGGTGATGTCGTGCTTTTACACTTCTCATGTCTCCTTTTTCAAAATCCAAATTTTAGAGAGTAAGCGCATTTGTGGTGAATAGCGGATAGTCTTACTATCGTTGGACCACGTGTTTCTCACATAGGATCACCCTCGGTCCGTGTCTAACCCACCCTGTAGAAACCTAAGATAGAGTTATCCTCCCCAAAATATAGGTCATGCATGCATAAGCCCTAGGTAATTTGACCTCACTGGAGTCAATCTACAATAATAGTAGTCAGATTATTTAAGTCTAAAGGGTCTAATACCCTTTAGACAAAAAGTTGCATAGTATGTGTCAATGTGAATCACGATAACAAACTCAAGCCTTAGGTAGTGTTAAAATGGAGTTTAGAAAGGTTTACCTTTCTGTTTTGCAGATTTATGATGCCTAATTCATGTTGGAGAAGGGCTTGAAGTTTAGGATTATTCTCATTTGTTATCCTACTATCCCTTAGATTTCATACATGTTTTTTTTTACTACCCAAAACTGTAACAATCGTTATTAATGAAATAGTTCATTTTTTATTTTTTAACTCTAAACTCCAAATAACAAGTTAAGGCTAGAATTGATTATCGTGAATCACTTATTTGTCATTTTAGGCCTACCTCTATGTCACAACCCGGGGTTAATGCCTAGATGTGACACGGCGAATGGAGACTCGAGAGTCCCTAAACAAGCCTCAAGTATCCGTAACCACATCATCGGTTCGAGAATAGCATTCAAACACATATATTTATATAGTTAAATCAGAGTTTCTCAGGAATCATTCCAGCAATACGAAAGCAATACAATGGTCAAAGCAAACAGATTTAAGAAGAGTTTACATAGTGCCCAACAATGCCTCTAGTTAAAGGAACGGGGGCCAGGACAAATTCCGGGCTCACCCTCGATAGAGAAGAACATTCCATAATAACAATAAAGAAGATAGTTGGCACGCCCTCGGAAGACAGGACTCACCACAGTAAACTCCGGGAATGGACTACTCGTCAAACGGCTGGTAATCAAAGTGTTCGGCTCCTACATGGTAAAATCATGTAGGCATAGAGTATACATTAGTACGTTTGAATATACTAAGTATGCGGGCATGCGATGCATATGAATTAACAACCTGCACTTCAAGGTTAGATGACGAGGACACATAACATAGAAAGAATCATATATCCAATGGAAAGTGGTATACAAGATGCGATGACATTCGTGATGCATGAAATGCGATAATGCTCCTATATAGTGGGGATGGACTATAACCGACAAATCAAATCCATGTGAGCTATTACATGAATTAGTCCGATAAGACCTCCCATCGGTAGGAGAAGATTACTTGCCAAAGGTAATCTACATCACACCTTACGGAACACACCATTTCGGTGGATGGTCACCTTCCTTACATAACTCACCATTTCGAAAGGATTTTTCATAAACATATCATATCATATCATAAACATAATAAACGATAATCATTCCTTACGACCCGGTCATTTTGGTAATGGTAATCGTTCCGATGTTGGCACATAGTTCAAGGAAAGCGAGAGGGACCTTGGGGATAATCCTAACGCCCCCAATCCATCGATGCTAAGTCAACAACATCCCACATGAATACTTATATATATATACATGCTTTCAAGAGATTCGATATTCATTTCAAACCGTTCAATGCATATTTAGGCTCAAATGCCAAACCATAAAATCATAATCATAATGCTCAAGCAAGGAATAGCTCATCTCCATATACAAGATGGTGCAAGTACCCATAATGCTCAAAGAGCCATAATCATAGACGTGTATGTGATCACATTCTTGTCATAACTAATGTCTTAAAAAAGTCATATCATAATCATTCCATAAAACATAATTGGGCTTAACCCACTTCATAATTTTCATGTGAACCAATGTGCATGAATGCAAATGCAATGCATGATGTGAGGTTGGCATGGGTAACATAGTGTAACACCCCAACCTTTTGTTTTTCAAAGATGAGTCATCCTTTATATGATATACGATTTTAATTGATAATTCTTAATTGAGCATAGATGTTAAAGTTAATTTCTTAGAGTGGGAATAGAATTGGAGATGATAAAAGGATCTTTTACATCAAGTCAAGTCCAAAGAATTTCTACCGACTAAGTTTTCGTATGAGTTGATGGAAGGGTCATATTCAAATGACCATATATCCTAAAGTATAATGAGTTAGGTGGCCTGTAATATATCAAATTAAAGATCTCTGAATTAGCTTTCCAATGCATCTTATTTCGCCATAATCAGAGTTTGGAGTAGAAAGTTATGACCTTTTTATTGGAGACCTGCAGAGCTGTCTGAAGAGCCGCAGCAGCTCCGCGTCGCGGACCTATCGCGAACCCTTTCTGGAAAAGCTAAACGATGCCCTTTTATTTTATTTTGAGGGTACTTTTAACCCAAAACCTTTGGGATCTATTTAAGGTCCCAAAACGAATAAAATGATAGTTTTCATAATTAAAACTCTATCCTTCACTCCTAAACATAAACGCTCAAGAATCATCAAAAAAGTCATCAAGTTAGGATCAACTTTCAAGATTTATCACCAAGGTGAGTTATTCTTCATAAACTTTAAGCTACCCAACCTAAATTTCTTTATCTATTCATGAATCCCTAATAGAATCGTATATCATAACCTAGGGTTTCAAGAAAGGGAATTCAAGAATCCCAAGAAATGATTTCTTGTTTCTTCTTTTCAAGAGTTAGGGTTCTTCATCAAGAACTCAAAACATTCTAAGTCACGAATTCAGTAATCAAAGAGAATTCCTTCAACCAATGTCCTTCCAAGTTCTTTCACTTTAAAAGAACTACCGAGATCGAGGATTTCCTCCAAGAAAATGAGGATTCATCAAATTCGAGGGTAATATCAACTTTCCAGGTATGTAAGGCTACCTAAAGCGTTGGACTATGTTCGTCCACGCGCCCCTTCGTTTCTTGAGTCAAAGATTTTGAGTATAAATCGCATGTTTTATATCCTGTGATTTCTTAAGTTCTAAAGTCTTGTATATGATGGAGTTTTAATGAATTTACTTGAGTCAATTCATGAGTTGCATCACTACTATCATGAAATATGAATGTTATTTGAATGTTTGATAATCTAGTCCTAAATTTAGTTTCTTACTTATGTACGGATTTGAGAAGTATGAATTTAAATTTTCTAAACCCATGAATTGAACCCAAAAAGTATATTTTCTTGTTTCATATATGTATTAGAGAATACCTATTTTATCTTATGAGTTGAGTCTGGATAATATGATGTGTTTGACTGAAATCATTGAGAGTCTTGCATGGTATGAGTTTTAGTCATGAGTTGCATTGCATATATGATGGCCCCGAGTTATTGAGTTATTGAGAACTGAGTTGACTTGATTGAGACGAGTCAAAGAGATGAGTTGAGTTATTTTCTATGAGCACATTTTAGTCTTGGAAGGAGTATTGAGCACCGAGTTCGGTGATTGAGGAGCACCCCAAAACTACGTTGCCAGCGTAGGATAGTTGTGCAGTACGTTCTGGCAACTTATGTCCCACTGGTCATGCCTTTTCCTCTTTACTTTCAAATAGATGGACATTCTCTTTAGATCCAAGAGTGAGTTAGAGTTTGAGGTAGACGCCCTATTCTGTGGCAAGTTTAGGGCGGACGTGGCAACGACGTCGTTTCGTTGTACATCACCAAATTTTTGGTAGGGTGGAGAGTTTGTCGGTTAGAGAAACTTCCAAGCAACACTTGAGTTGGGCCTATCATGATTTTCAAACTGAGTTGCATTAAACACTGAGTCAAATTTTAAAGCATGATTTTGAACTTTAAACTATTATCATTTATTTGTGTTGAGATATGAGATGAGGAAGAGCATGATTTTAAACTTTAAACTTGCATCATTTATTTGAGTTGAGATATGAGATGAGGAAGAACATGATTTTAAACTTTAAACTTGCGTTGTTCACTTGAGTTGAGACATGAGATGAGGAGTTTAGTCTTGAGTTGAGTCAGTTGATTGAGTCTGAACCTTACTTGTTGCTTGAGCCATCTTACATACCGTACATTCCACGTACTGACGCCACTCAATGTTGCATCGTTTCATGATGCAGATACAGGTGATAGAGGACTTCAGCAGGCGCACCGTTGAAGTTCAGAGTTCCTGAGTTCCAGAGTTGGTGAGCCCTCCTTGCTATTTGGAGGAGCCTTTATTTTATTTGAGTAGTTACTTCTGTTTTCTTTAAGTTGGGTAGCCATGGCTTGTCATGGTACCATCTAGATGTTAGAGGTAGAGGCTTCATAGACATTGAGTAGAGGATGTTGAGTATTGTTTTTCAAAAACTCTTGTTTATTGGAAATTCCCTTTTTATTAAAGACTTGGTTTACTTACTTTACAGTCTTTTCTGGAGTATTGTTCTTTCGCTGTCAATTTTGATGTGACGATGAGTCCAAGTGGTTCACTTGGGGACTAGCAATAGTCTCTGAGTGCCAGCCACGCCAAGGGTACCCTCCTAGGGCGTGAGAAACTTGGTATCAGAGCACAAAGTTCAAGTATCCTAGGGAGTCTATGAAGTCGTGTCTAGTAGAGTCTTGTTTATGGGTGTGTTATGCTCCACACTACATATGCAAGAGGCTATAGGACATTAGGAAAAGTTTCCCTTCTTTCAGATTCTGAATCGTGCGATAGAGCTATTTTCGAAGGAATTCATGATGATTCGTGTGTTGCTCTAATCCTTTCGACTATGCCTTGTCCACGCGGTGACAGAGATGGTAATGTTCAAACTCGTATAGAACAAGATCCTCTGAGATAAAGTAATCAGAATGGTAGAGAGACTGTACCAGGCTAAAGGAAAGCCGATTAGTGTGTGGAGTTGATTGACTAGAAAGAGTGCATTATTACTCATATAAATCGTGCATTTGGGTTTGCTCTAGATGTACCCAGACCCTCTTTTATTTTTCAAAAGTTGCTTCCGACGTGACCCATGAGAGAGGAACTTATGTCTCTAAAGAGTTTAATGTTACAACCTAAGAGTGAGATGCGAAGTTTTATAAACCATGAGTAGAATCGAATCATCCCAGAGTTAGAAGGATGATGATGGGAAGAAAGGGACAAGATAGCAAGAGTGATGATTAATTGAGGCTTGTAGTTTTAGAGTTATGTATTATTATGTAAGTAATGAGGTGGTGAGTCGAATACCATAAGTTTGATGAAAGAGTCGTAAGTACCCTATGATTTTCATGATGAGGTATAGAGGAAGAGTTATTGTTAGAATGTGGTAGAGCGTGCTCAAACTAGAAGGATGTTTATGTTGATGTGTTGTAGTGTTTATACTATTGAGGATGAAGTGTAGATGTTGAATAGGGGAAAAGACTGCTTTCAATGTGATAGATCTAAATTAGCCTTATGACTTTTAATTGAGAGTTCATGAGACTCATCGAGTTATGAGCTAAGTCAGATAAGAGGATATGATTGAATAGGTGAGTGGTACTGAGTTATGAGGAAGGGATGTGTTGATTGAATACTCTCTATGAGATTTTAGTGGGATTATGTTCCCTAAATTTTTACCTAGTAGTTGTAAGTTGGTATTAGAGAGGTGTGTGATAGATTTACATGTTAGTACCAGACCCTAAGCTTAAATTTTGAGAAATAGTGTTAAAGAGGAGACAACATCATGAGAGTAATAGTCTTAGTTGGAGATTTTCTCTAAGAGGCTTGCCATAGTGAATGTTCAAAGATGAAGATGTTGATTTGTGAGGAAGTGGGGCTATAGGCCGGGTACAAGTGCCCTTAGGTAAGATGAGTGAGACGAGGATAGCTCAATAGATAAGAAGAGGCTTGAGATATATATCCATAATTGTGTAAAAATGTGTGAAGCTCTAAGTTATGACTGCTATAAAAATCTAGATAGTATATTTGAGTTGTCGATGTGGAGTAGGCTGATGTAAGTAATCTTAATCATCACGAGTAGATAAATTGATTTTGGGCTTATTGATAGATGATGACGATTTTTCCATGGTAGATTAATTCTTATGCAATTAAATTTATGAGAGTACATAAGTTGAACGTTAGCAGGAAAAAGAAGAGGTTAGATTGTAAGAGTTGTAGGAAGTGGTTATGTACACCATAGGAATAGCAAATATAGATAGATTTCCATAGAGACTGGAAGGAGCCAAGAGTGATAGCGTTGAAAAGAGTCTGAGTGGCTAGTTATATGTATGCGACTATAGCATAACAGAAGAGTTTAAGATAGTCTTGTGGGTGGTGATTCCTTGACCGTGTGGGGGTATATGCTTATAGCCTAGTAGAGGAAATTGATTTAAAAACTTAGAGTAATGACCTTGAGAGCTAAGGGAGAGATGATGTAACATCTGGTAAAATTACCGAAATACCCCTAGAGGAGGAGTATGCGCGTTACACATCTTTCATTGCTCGTATGACGAATCTGAGGCTGGATTTATGATCAGTATGAAAAATTGAGTGGTAAAATGGTCTCGGTCGATTTTTAGAGCGATCAGATCAAAAGATAATTTTTTGATCCAAAAATCGAGACAGTGTTTGTGCACGACGGAGGCACGTCGCGCCTATGTAGCGGACTTACACTTATCTTTTTTTTGAAATTGTTTATGGGATTGAGAAAACTTGTTCAGAAAATTTCTGCAGAAAATATACTGGTACGCGACTAGTCCGTGTCGCGGACTTGGTCACTCCGAGTCTGAAAAATTTCTAAACTTTGTAAGGGGCATTCTGATCAATTCTAACCCCTCCTAAACTCAATACACGATCAAATTGGGTTATTTGAACTTAAAAAGGGTCTAAAACCCCATTCTAAGTCCTTTTTCTAACAATTGAACAAGACTAGAGCTTGAGAGAAGAGGAGAAGAGCTTGAGATGGAAGAATTCAAGAGAGAATGAGAGTTCTTGATTCTGATGTCATCTTACGTGTGCACTGACCTTCAGCTTGTTATGACATTATTAATGTTAGGATGTAGAGTATCAAGTTTTAGAGGTATAATTGAGCTTATTTTGCATGGAGAGGTAGTAGTTTGAGGGTTTCGTCAAGGGGGAGGAGGAAACAGATGATATCGTATGATGCGCAATAGATAGGTAAGAGTATGTTGGTGTGACTTTAAGTTAGAGCTCTTTGAATGGTGGAGGTAGAAGTGACAAGTAGGCTTGAAAAATTGTAAGACATAGTTAAAGTGGTTAGGGTGATAGGCTTGAATGTGTGGTTGTTATTGTGTGAGTATGGATGATAGACTATTGAAGACTTCATAATAAGGGTTTCGAACATAGAGCTAAGTATTGAGGATTAGTTGTGTACGAATATGATCATCTTAGGAATATCACCTTGAGGCTTAGAACTAGGCTTGAATGGAAAAAGAAGATGTGGTTAGGTGGAGGTTTAAATAAGAGCTATGAGCTTGCATTGATGGAGTAGAGTGCAATGAAAAGGAGCACAATTGAGGTAGGGAGTTGAGCATGAGAGTGTCCTTAGAGTCTTGTTTGTATGATGGTCTTATTTTCTATTAGAATTGATGGCTTCCTTCTTGAGTTCG
This sequence comes from Solanum rostratum, assembly GCA_029948455.1. NCBI lineage: Eukaryota > Viridiplantae > Streptophyta > Magnoliopsida > Solanales > Solanaceae > Solanum > Solanum rostratum. Next base: position 62,494,318 of record CM057056.1, on the reverse strand, counting down.
AAAGACTAATTGTCGTGGTGTTCAAATGATTCAAATTGATAGTGAGAATGTCTAAAATAATATCTCTACTCTTGATCTGAACCGATTTGTCTATTTGAGTTGATGTGTCAATTCCCGAGTCTGAATAGAGATGGTTTAAGGTTAATAAGGAGGCGAGAGTTTGATTGATTGGGTGAGTTTTGAGAAGAATTCTGATTTTATTCGTGCCTTGATATCTACCCTTACTCATCATTCGAGGACGAATGATCCCAAGGGGGAGATAATGTAACACCCCAACCTTTTTTTTCTAAGACGAGTCATCCTTCATATGATATACGATTCAAATTGATAATTGTTAATTGAGCATAGGTGTTAAAGTTAATTTCTTAGAGTGGGAATAGAATTGGAGATGATAAAAGAATCTTTTACATCAAGTCAAGTCCAAAGAATTTCTACCAACGAAGTTTTCGTATGAGCTGATGGAAGGATCATATTTGAATGACCATATCTCCTAAAGTATAATGAGTTAGGTGACCCGTAATATATCAAATTAAAGATCTCTGAATTAGCTTTCCAATGCATCTTATTTCGCCATAATCAGAGTTCGGAGTAGAAAGTTATGACCTTTTTACAGGAGACCTGCAGAGTAGTCTGAAGAGCCGCGACAGCTTCGCGTCGTGGACATATCGCGAACCCTTTCTGGATAAGCTAAACGATGTCCTTTTATTTTATTTTGAGGGTACTTTTATCCCAAAACCCTTGAGGGTCTATTTAAGATCCCAAAACGCATAAAACGTCAGTTTCATAATGAATACCCTCTCCTTCACTCCTAAACATAAACGCTCAAGAATCATCAAGAAAGTCATCAAGTTAGGATCAACTTTCAAGATTCATCATCAAGGTAAGTTATTCTTCATAAGCTTTAAGTTACCCAACCTAAATTTCTTTATTTGTTCATGAATCCCTAATAGAATCTTATATCATAACCTAGGGTTTTAAGAAAGCGAATTCAAGAATCCCAAGAAATGATTTCTTGACTCTTCTTTTCAAGAGTTAGGGTTCTTCATCAAGAACTCATAACATTCTAAGTCACGAATTCAGTAATCAAAGAGAATTCCTTCAACCAATGTCCTTCCAAGTTCTTTCACTTTAAAAGAACTACCAAGATCGAATATTTCCTCCAAGAAAACAAGGATTCATCAAATTCGAGGGTAATATCAACTTTCCAGGTATATAAGGCTACCTAAAGCATTGGACTGTATTCATCCACGCGCCCCTTCGTTTCTTGAGTCAAAGATTTTGAGTATAAACCACATGTTTTATATCCTGTGATTTCTTGAGTTTTAAATTCTTGTATATGATGGTGTTTTCATGAATTTACTTGAGTCAATTTATGAGTTGCATCACTACTATCATGAAATATGAATGTTATTTGGATGTTTGATACTCTAATCCTAAATTTAGTTTCTTACTTATGTATGGATTTGAGAAGTATGAAATTAAATTTTCTAAACCCATGAATTGAACCCGAAAAGTATATTTTCTTGTTTCATATATGTATATAGAGAATACCTATTTTATCTTATGAGTTGAGTCTGGATAATATGATGTTTTTGACTGAAATCATTGGGAGTCTTGCATGGTATGAGTTTGAGTCAAGAGTTGCATTGCATATATAATGGCCCCAAATTATTGAGTTATTGAGAACTGAGTTGACTTGATTGAGACGAGTCAAAGAGATGAGTTGAGTTATTTTCTATGAGCACGTTTTAGTCTTGGAAGGAGTATTGAGCACCGAGTTGGGTGATTGAGGAGCACCCCAGAACTACGTTGCCAGCGTAGGATAGTTGTGCAACACGTTCTGGCAACTTATGTCCCAATAGATGGAAATTCTCTTTGGATCCAAGAGTGAGGTAGAGTTTGAGGTTGACGCCCTATTTCGTGGCAAGTTTAGGGCGGACGTGGCAACGACATCGTTTCGTTGTACATCACCAAATTTATGGTGGGGTGGAGAGTTAGTCGGTTAGAGAAACTTCCAAGAAACACTTGAGTTGGGCCTATCATGATTTCAAACTGAGTTGCATTAAACACTGAGTCAAATTTTAAAGCATGATTTTAAACTTTAAACTTGTATCATTTATTTGAGTTGAGATATGAGATGAGGAAGAGCATGATTTTTAACTTTAAACTTGTATCATTTATTTGAGTTGAGATATGAGATGAGGAAGAGCATGATTTAAACTTTAAACTTGCATCATTTATTTGAGTTGAGATATGAGATGAGGAAGAGCATGATTTTGAACTTTAAACTTGCATCGTTCATTTGAGGTGAGACATGAGATGAGGAGTTGAGTCTTGAGTCGAGTCAGTTGATTGAGTCTGAGCCTTATTTGTTGCTTGAGCCATCTTACATACCGTACATTCCACGTACTGATGCCACTCGGTGCTGCATCGTTTCATGATGTAGATACAGGTGATAGAGGACTTCAGCAGGCGTACCATTGAAGTTTAGAGTTCCCGAGTTCCAGAGTTTGTGAGCCCTCCTTGCTATTCGGAGGAGCCTTTATTTTATCTGAGTGGTTACTTCTGTTTTCTTTGAGTTGGGTAGCCATGGCTTGTCATGGTACCATCTAGATGTTAGAGGTGGAGGTTTCATGGACATTGAGTAGAGGATGTTGAGTATTGTTTTTCCAAAACACTTGTTTATTGGAAATTCTCTTTTTATTAAAGACTTGGTTTACTTAATTTACAGTCTTTTCTTGAGTATTATTGTTCCGTTGTCGAGTTTTATGTGACGATGAGTCCAAGTGGTTCGCTTGGGGACTAGCAATAGTCTCTGAGTGCCGGCCACGCCAAGGGTACCCTCCTTGGGCGTGACACATAGATTTAAGTTAAAATAAATATGATAATGTTAAATTAAGTAAATCCCTAATTAAATCAACATCTTAAACATAGTATAAGTCACCATGCATAAATCAACTTCAAAAGGGGACATGCAGGTTCATAACTTCATAACTCAACGTAAATCATCATAATAGTGATCAAAGTGAATTGAAATCATAGGTAAAATACAGCCCATACATCAATTGGATTTGAATAAATCAAGTAATGAAAATTCATATTTAAAGTAGACTAAATTCATGAAATCAATTGAAAGATTTTTGGGTCTTCTTGGTTGAAAGGGACCAAGAATTAATCCCACGTACCTTGATTGAGAAGCTGAATTTGAGAGATCATTTAAGCTTGAATTGAACTCTAATTGAACCCTAGCTTTGATCCTTGAGAGAGGAGTATAGAGAGGAGTAGAGAGGTGATCTTGTGAGGGGTAGAATGTTTTAAGAGAATGAATTAAGAGGGAAGGGGTTTTCAGCTTAATTAGGGGTTAAAGATAGGTAAAAAGTCATAATTCATGATTAAAATAAATCAAAATTCCATAAATGCCATTAATAAAATGGACCAAAATTAGTACTGTCGGGCTCACACGATCCACTACACAGTCCGTGAAACGTCACACGGACCGTGAACAGTGGCCGTGATCCCCCTACTTAGAATCTCACAGGGGAAAAATTTCACGGGGATAAGTGGTATCACACGGACGGCTACACATTCTGTGTAATTCCACGCAGGCCGTGACACCGACCGTGTAACGAACCTTATAATAATTTATGCATGACAAAGTTACGAGACGGTACTTCCATACTTAGAATAATTTGACGTAGTGAGTCACACAAAGAGCCACACAGCCCGTGACACATTACATGGACCGTGTGAGTGGCTGTGTGCCCTCACTTGGCCAAATTTCCTCTTGTCTCAAGGTTGTCCCAACCGTGAACCGGACCAAGTGTCCCTTCACGAGAGGCCACACGGTCTGTGTGGCTTCACATGGCCCGTGTAGGTCCTCCGTGGAGTAATGCCTGGCAACTCACTGGGGAAATTCCAAGACATTTGGGGAAACGCCACTAAAAAAATCAGGGTCCTTACATCATCTCCCCCTTGGGAACATTCGTACCCGAATGTGCAAAAGCAAGGCTTGAAAGGCGTGACTTAGAGCATAAAACACCCAACATAAGATACAATGCATAGTTCATTATCCAAAATCGTATCAAAAGCATTATTCAAAATCATTGGTCAAAACCTTTAAGCTCATATCAAAATCGTATTCACGTCACTCAAAACATTATAAGAAAAATCCTTTTTCGTGCACATGTATGGATGTCATGTCATGGGACTCAAGAGGGCAAAGAAAAATGGCACCATTAGATAAGGAAGAATCCTAATACCTTAGGCTTGAGTAGATTGGAAAAGATGAGGGTATCGCTTAACCATGTCCAGCTCCACCTCCCTATTAAGCACTCTCCACATGCTGATTTCTCCAAAGCACCTTCACCGAAAACCACATCCTTGTTACGAAGCCGCTTTACTTGCCTATCACAGATTTCCACTAACATTTCCTCATAAGTCAAATTCTCTCCTACCTCAATTCCCTCCAAAGGCACAACGGTGCTAGGATCACCAACTAGCTTTCTTAACATAGACACATAGAAGACCGGGTGAATGGAACTCAAATCTGGAGGCAACTCCAACTTGTAAGCCACACCTCCAATTCGCTCAACGATCTCATAGGGGCTAACATATCGGGGGCTTAGCTTGCCCTTCTTACCAAAACGCATCACACCTTTCATAGGCGAAACCTTCTCATACACCCAATCACCGACACAAAATTGAAGATCCCTTCTTCTAACGTCTAAATAAAACTTTTGACAACTTTGGGCCGTTCTCAACCTCTCCCTAATCACCTTCACCTTATCCATGGCCTCCATCGCTAGATCCGGACCAACTAGTGCTATCTCTCCCAACTCAAACCACCCCACCGGTGATCTACACCTTCTCCCATACAAAGCTTCAAATAGTGCCATACCAATGCTAGCGTGGAAGCTATTACTATAAGCAAACTCAATGAGTGGAAGATGGTCATCCCAATTTCCCTTAAACTCCAATACACAATCCCTCAACATATCCTCCAAGGTTTGAATAGTCCTTTTCGCTTGGCCATCGGTTTGAGGATGAAAAGCGGTGCTCAACTTAATCTTAGTCCCAAGTCCCTTTTGAAAAGACCTCCAAAAGTGGGAAGTGAATTGGGTACCACAATCCGATATAATGGACCTAGGCACACCATGCAACCTCACCAACTCTTGGATATACAACCTTGCGTAATCTTTGGCACTGAAGGTAGTCTTGACCGATAGGAAATGAGCCAACTTCGTCATCTGATCCACCACAACCCAAATGGAATCAAATTGCTTTCGGATCTGAGGCAACCCAACCACAAAATCCATGTTCACATCTTGCCATTTCCATGTGGGAATCTCAATGTCTTGGGCTAAGCCACCAAGTCTTTGGTGATTTACCTTCACCTGTTGACAACTCAGGCATTCGGATACGAACTTAGCGATGTATTTCTTCATACCATGCCACTAATATACTTCTTTCAAATCCCAATACTTTTTGGGGGACCCTGGGTGAATAGAATAATAAGAGCTGTGAGCCTCACTCATAATCACCCTTCTAAGATCATCCACATCCGGAACACAAAGCCGGTCTTGGTACCGGAGTACACCATCACCCCCTTGGGAGAACACCTCTATCTCCTTTTCAGTAACCAACTTCTTCAATTGAAGTAATGATGGGTCTAAATCTTGCTTAGCCTTTACATCTCTTACCACGGAAGATTCTGCCCTTCTTTGAACACGAATACCACCATCCCTCAAATCAGCCAACCTGACATCCAACCTAGCTAACCGGTGAACATCTCTTGCCAACTCCTTTTTTCTTCCCCAACATGTGCCACACTCCCCATAGACAACCTGCTGAGAGCATCGGCCACAACATAGGCTTTGTCGGGGTGATACAGAACACCCATGTCGTAATCCTTTCGGAGCTCCAACCACCTCCTTTGCCTTAAATTGAGATATCTCTTAGTGAATACATATTGCAAACTCTTATGATCAGTGAACACATCAACATGAACCCCATATAAGTAATGTCTCCAAATCTTTAAAGCAAAAACCACTGCTGCCAACTCAAGGTCGTGTGTTGGGTAATTACGTTCATGCACCTTCAATTGCCTTGATGCATACGCTATTACCTTACCCTGTTGCATAAGCACACATCCCAATCCAATCCGCGAGGCATCAGAATACACCACAAATCCCTCTAAACCATTTGGTAAAGTCAAGACGGGAGCCGATGTAAGCCAATCCTTCAAAGTTTGAAAACTCTTCTCGCATTCATTTGATCATACAAACTTAGCCTTCTTCTGGGTCAACTTAGTCAATGGAGATGCAATAGCTGAGAACCCTTCAACAAACCTTCTGTAATACTTGGCCAACCCGAGGAAAATGCGAATATCTGAAGGAGTCAACGGTCTAGGACAATTCTTCACCGCCTCAGTTTTCTTTGGATCCACCTTGATACCATCACCCGACACCACATGACCAAGGAAGGCCACTTCACCCAACCAAAATTCACACTTGCTAAACTTGGCATGCAATTTCTTCTCCCTAAAAGTTTGGAGGACCATTCTCAAGTGATCCCCGTGATCCTGCTCACTTCGGGAGTAAATGAGAATGTCGTCAATAAGGACCACCACAAAGCTATCAAGGAAAGGCTTGAAACCCCGATTCATTAGGTCCATAAACATGGTCGGGGCATTGGTTAGGCCAAATGACATTACCACAAACTCAAAGTGCCCATACCTTGTCCGAAATGTTGTTTTGGGAATGTCACACTCCCTAACCTTCAACTGATGATACCCAGAATGAAGATCAATCTTTTAAAAATGAGTAGCCCCTTGAAATTGGTCAAATAAGTCATCAATCCTGGGGAACGGGTATTTATTCTTAACGGTCACCTTATTCAGTTGCTTGCATTCAATACATATCCGAAGAGTTTCGTCCTTCTTTCTTACAAACAACACTGGAGCACCCCACAGCGATATACTAGGCCGAATGAAACCCTTCTCCAATAGGTCCTTTAACTACTCTTTTAATTCTTTCAACTTCGCCGGGGCCATACGATAAGGAGGAATAGAGATAGGCTATCCGGAAGAAGATCTATGCCTAAGTCCACCTCTCTTTCAAGAGGGATGCTTGGTAAGTCTTCGGGGGACACATCCGAAAACTCATTCACCACAGCGACCGACTCAAGAGTAGGCACTTCGGACTCCATGTCCTTGACCCTCACAATATGATAAATGCACTTCTTAGAAATCATTCTCCGTGCCTTGAGGTAGGAAATAAACCAACCTTTAATAGAGAAGTCACCACCATTTCATTTAAGAACGGGTTCACCGGGAGGTTGGAACTTGACCTTTCGGGTTCTACAATCTATTGAGGCATATGATGCATAAAACCAGTACATCCCAAGAATCACGTCAAAGTCAAACATCTCAAGTTCTACAAGATCACACGGAAAATTTTTGTGCAACACAGAAACAGGGCAACCATGATAGACTCTATATGCAACAACAGATTCACCCATGGTAGTATAACCTGAGAAAGGGTCCCTCAAAACCTTGGGAGTCAAACCAAATTTAACAACTAACAAAGGAGTCACAAAAGACAAATTTGCACCTGGATCAAGCAAAACATAAGCATCAAAATCAAAGACTTTTAACATACCAGTCATAACATCCGGAGCTTTCTTGACATCGTGGCGGGCATGGAGCGCATAGAACTGATTGTTCTTTTGGGAAACACCTTGGGGAGTCCTTTGTTAACCTTGCCCACCTTGGGCCACTTGACCTTGGCCTCTATGGGCATTCCTAGGACAGCCAGCAACCTTATGATTTTTATCACCACACCCGAAGCAGACGCCCAAATCCCTCCAACAAATTCCCGTGTGGGGCTTTCCACACTTGTCACATAGAGGATGCCCTTGACCGTCACCAACCGGTGACCTGGGTGGAGGTACCCAAGCATTAGCGACCTGAGCACCCGAACCTTGGCCTTACTGGAAGTGACCGAAACCAACATTTTGTCAACCAGAGAATCTACTAGCAAAACGGGCTCTCTTGGGATCGTGAACCCTTCCCTCCTTGAGTTTCTCCCCTTCAATCTGTTTAGCATATAGCATGAGTCTGGCAATGTCCATATCCCGTGTAAGCATAGCAGTATGACATTCCTTCACAAGCAAATTAGAGATACCCGAAACAAACTTGTGCATCCTTGCATGAGGGTCAGCCACAAGTGACGGAACATACTTGGAAAGCTTCATGAACTTGAGGGCATAGTCCCTCACCCTCATACTCCCTTTCTTGAGATTGATAAACTCGGTCATTCTGGCCTCTCTAATCTCAAGTGGAAAGAAGCGGTCAAGGAAAGCAAATTTGATATCTTCCCAATTGACATCACCACCACAAACTCTTTCCAAAGACCATTAAGTATACCACACTTGAGCCACATCTTTCAGCTGATAGGCATCCAGTTCATCCTTCTCTTCAGAAGTGACACCCATGATGTTCAGTATCTTGGTAAGCTCATCAATGAACTCTTGAGCATCCTCACCAGCCTTTGACCCGTGGAACTCCACAGGATTCATTCGGGTGAAATCCCTTACCCTAGAAGTAGGTGTAGGATCACATGGCAAGTTATCCTGCCTTGCCTGAGAAGTCACCACCTGAGCAAGCATCGCGAATCCCGTACAGAATTCACTATTTGAGATGGGTGCATCCACATGGTCGTGCAGAGCCTGATCTTTATTAGCCAGAGCCGGCCTTGGTAGAGGGGATCTTCCTCGAGGCATCTTCTGAAATGGATCAACGACACCATCAAATAAGGGAACTAAATATACTATCCATAGCACGACAAAAGACATGAAGAAGTGAGGTAATCCCTAAAACGTCTTCGTAGCCTCCCACTCATAGGTATGGTGCACTTCACACCCATGAATCGGACTCTACTCAACACCGCATGTTGGACTCCGAGGATCATTTATAAACTTAGGGCTCTGATACCATCTTTTGTCACGACCCGGGGTTAGGGCCTAGATGTGACACGGCGAATGGAGACCCGAGAGTCCCCAAAAAAGCCTCAAATATCCATAACCACATCATCGGTTCGAGAATAGCATTCAAACACAGATACTTATATAGTTAAATTAGAGTTTATTAATCATTCCAGCAATACGAAAGTAATACAATGGTCAAAGCAAACAGATTTAAGAAGAGTTTACATAGTGCCAAACAATGCCTCTAGTTAAAGGAACAGGGGCCAGGACAAGTTCCGAGCTCACCTAGAGAAGAACATTCCGTAATAACAATAAAGAAGATAGTTGGCTCGCCCTCGGAAGACGGGACTCACCACAATAAACTTCGAGAATGGATTACTCATCAAACAGCTAGTAATCGCAGTGCTCGGCCCCTACATGGTAAAATTATATAGGCATAGTGTATGTGTTAGTACGTTTGAATGTACTAAGTATGCGGGCATGTGATGCATATGAATTAACAACCTGAACTTCAAGGTTAGATGACGAGGGCACATAATATAGAAAGAATCATATATCCAATGGAAGGTGGTATACAAGATGCCATGAAATTCGTGATGCATGAAATGCGATAATGCTCCTATATAGTGGGGATGGACTATAACCGACAAATCAAATCCATGCGAGCTATTACATGAATTAGTCCGATAAAGACCTCCCATCGGTAGGAGAAGATTACTTGCCAAAGGTAATCTACATCACACTTTATGGAACACACCATTTCGGTGGATGGTCACCTTCTTTACGGAACTCACCATTTCAGAAGGAGTTTTAATAAACATATCATATCATATCATAAACGTAATAAACGAATAACCATTTCTTATGACCCGATCATTTCGGTAATGGTGATCGTTCCTATGTTGGCACATAGTTCAAGGAAAAGGAGAGGGTCCTTGGGGATAGCCCTAACGTCCCCAATCCATCGTTGCTAAGTCAACAACATTCCACATGAACACTTATATATATATACATGCTTTCAAGAGATTCAATATTCATTTTAAACTGTTCAATGCATATTTAGGCTCAAATGACAAACCATAAATCATAATCATAATGTTCATGCAAGGAATAGCTCATCTTCGTATACAAGATGGTGCAAGCACCCATAATGCTCAAAGAGCCATAATCATAGACATGTATGTGATCACATTCTTTTTATAACCAATGTCTTACCAAAATCGTATCATAATCGTTCCATAAAACATAATTGGGCTTAACCCACTTCATAATTTTTATGTAAACCAATATGCATGAATGCAAATGCAATGCATGATGTGAGGTTGGCATGAGTAACATAGATTAAAGTTAAAATCAATATCATAATGTTAAATTAAGTAAATCCATAATTAAATCAACATCTAAAACATAGTATAAGTCACCCATGCATAAATCAACTTTAAAAGGGGACATGCATGTTCATAACTTCATAACTCAATGTAAATCATCATAATAGTGATCAAAGTGAATTGAAATCATAGGTAGAATATAGCCCATACATCAATTGGATTTAAATAAATCAAGTAATGAAAATTCATATTTAAAGTAGACTAAATTCATGAAATCAATTGAAAGATTTTTGGGTCTTCTTTATTGAAAGGGACCAAGAATCAATCTCATATATCTTGATTAAGAAGCTGAATTTGAGAGATGATTTAAGCTTGAATTGAACTCTAATTGAACCCTAGCTTTGATCCTTGAGAGAGGAGTAGAGAGAGGAGTAGAGAGGTGATCTTGTGAGGGGTAGAATGTTTTAGGAGAATGAATTAAGAGGGGAGGGGGTTTCAGCTGAATTAGGGGTTAAGGATAGGTAAAAGGTCATAATTCATGATTTTAAAATAAACCAAATTTACTTAAACGCCGTTAATGAAACGGACCAAAATTAGTACCGTCGGGCTCACATGGTTTGTGAAACGTCACACAGACCATGAACAGTCGTCGTGATCCCCTACTTAGAATCTTATAGGGGAATAATTTCACGGGGCTAAGTGGTATCACACGGACGGCTACACGATCCGTGTAACTCCACACGGGCTATGACACTGACCATGTAACGATACTTGGAATAATTTTCATACGACAAAGTTACGAGATGGTACTTCCATACTTAGAATAATTTTACGTAGTGAGTCACACAAAGAGCCACACGGCCCGTGACACATCACACGGACCGTGTTAGTGGCAGTGTACCCTCACTTGGCCAAATTTTCTCCCGTCTCAAGGTTGTCCCAACCTTGAACTGGACCAAGTGTCCCTTCACGGGAGGCCACACGGTTCGTGTGGCTTCACATGGCCCGTGTAGGCCCTCCATGGAGTGATGCCTGGCAGTTCACTTGGGAAATTCCAAGACATTTGGGGAAACACCACTAGAAATATCCGGGTCCTTACACTCTGGCTCAACGAGGCTCCTTGCATTTAGGATGTTTATTTTTCAAAATATCAATATCTTTATCTTTGTTTCTATATTATCATACCACTAACTTGATCTTTTTTCCTTTCTTTTTTTTAATTTGTTTTCCCCTCCCTATTGGTTAATTCATGCTTATCACTCTCAATTGACAGAAGCATTTTTGCTTTCATCGTGCTCTATGGAGAATAATAATAATGCTAATGACACGATCGGTATGCCAACTCAAAAAGATGGTTTGAATATTCCAAGAGAAGAGTATCCGCTTGCGCAAAATGAGGTGGTATCAAGGTCAGAACAAAAGATTAGAGAGATGCAAGAACAACTCTCTAATGCTCGCAATTTGAATACACTGCTTATTGTAGTAAATGCTACTGGCAGACCTCAACTAACCTTTATAAATCCTCTATTTTTACCCCATCCAACCTTATACCCTGAAAGTACTTGAAATCCCACTCTTCCCTAAAACATGCAACATCCATATTACATGCATCCACCACAACATAAGCCTAATACACTCAACCTCACCTACTTAGCCCCACCAAATGCCTCACATTCCCAAGCTACTTCTCATGCTCAAAATATACCACCAACGTCTATCACTACTATTTCAGAAAATCACAATTTTGTTTCTATCGAACCCTATCAAAAGGACATGTTGATATATACAATGGCACAGCAGTTGGAGGAGTTAGCAATCGAGTGCAACATGTTGAAGGAGATAAGGAGATAGAAGGGTTTAGTTTTGAAGACTTATGCATACATCCCAATGTTGAGTTGCCTGAAGGATATAAACCTTCTACGTTTGAGATGTTCAATGGGACTGGAGGTCCAAAGGGACATTTGAGAATGTACTGTGATAAGTTAATTGGAGTTGGAAAAAATGAACGACTTCGAATGAAATTATTTGTGAGAAGTCTCACTGGAGAGGCCTTATCATGGTATATTGCACAAGATTCAAAGAAATGGTCAATATGGATTGATATGGCCTCAGATTTCATGAAGAGGTTTGAATTTAATATTGAGAATGCATCTGGTTGGTTTTACATTCAAAATAAGGAGAGAGCCTACAAAATCATTTCAAGAATTTGCAATAAGATGGAGGTCTGAAGCTGCTAAGGTCCGACCTCTGATGGAGGAATCTCAAATGAAAGATTTATTTATTCACGCCCAAAAACCGCAGTGCTATGAGAGAATAATGCTCAGCGAAGATCATAAATTTTCTAATATTATCAAGTTGGGTGAGAAGATCGAAGAAGGTATAAAAAATGGCACTGTAATAGATTTAGAGGCATTGCAAGCTACTAGCAAGACTACGCAACTTGGTGGGACCAATGAGAACAAAGGAGAGAAAGAAGTGAATGTTGCGATTCGTCAAGCGCCTCCACCCCTACTCCAGCGACCAGCACCTATATATCAAGTCCCTCCACCTATAGGTAATGAATGAAAGGTTCATAAAAAATCGTTAAGGCATCAACGATCCCTTCAATTTGCTAGATCACAAGCCAATATGGAGAAAGGTCTACCCAAGCAGTATATTTCTTTTGTTGAACCCATAGCTCAATTGTATGAAAGACTGAGAATTGCTGGCTATATCACTCTTGTTCCTGAAATAGTGATAAAGACACATGCAAAGTGGCTCGATCTTATCAAAATTTGTGCTTATCATTCAGGGATGAAGGGACATACCATAGAAGAATGTCGAAATTTGACAAATCAAATTCAAACGTTGATCGACACCAAGGTGATACATGTGAAAGATTCTGATCACGGTCATAATTGATTTATAAGCATGACTCAATACCTGATCGACATCAATAAAGAGGAAGTTGAGTTGTTCCTCCTTCTCAAATTTTCTGTCACGCCCCGGGAGGGTACCCTAGGTGTGGCCGACACTCAAAGAATATTGCTAGTCCCCGAGCGAACCACTTAGCCTCATCACATCATTCAATCAAATAAATTCTAATGAATAGCGGAAAAATATAAGTAGTAATGAACACATCATCATCTGAAGTCTTAAAAGATTTCATAAAACCATAAGGGCTAGTAGGAAGAACTAGCTCACAGTCTCAACATTAATGCTCGACCATCGTCTATGAAGCCTCTATCACTATCATATGGTGCCAATGACAAATCCATGGCTACCCAAAATAAAAGAAATAGTCTAATCTAACTCTAAGCATGATGAAATAAAAGAGTGAACCCTCCGGAGTAGGGGAGGCTCACCAATCAGCTGCAATCTCGAATCCTCAACGAAGCGTCTGTTGACGATCTCTAGTACCTGCTTCTGCATCATAAAATGATGCAGTCCAGAATGGACATCAGTACTTGGAATGTACTGGTATGTAAAATGGCTGAATGAAACAGAAAATGGTAGAATAATATGGAAATAGTAACAACTCAAAATACATATCAAATCACATCATTAGTCAAATGTCTGTCTATGCAAGAATAAAGAGTAGACAAGTGACCTATCAACAACTCAAACCTCATCAATCATCTCAGACTCATCTCAAAGGAGCTCACCTCCTCTTATCTCATCACATTTCATTTCATCTCGTCTCGTCTCAGAGGAGCTCGCCTCCTCTCATCTCTTTCAGACTCAGGATAGGGTAAGGAGTTTATGGGAGTTTCTCTTAACCGACAACAATCACTTATGAGCCAGTGATTGTACAACGATCCCGTCGGTGTTGCCACGGCCGTCCCGTACTTGCCATGTAGAGACGAATCGAAACCATAATGGATAAATCCAAGATGGAGACAGAACAATCAACAAAGTCCGCTATTGATTTCAGGGACATCAATTCAAGAGGAAAACCTCTTCTATGCTTGGCGACATAGTTTAATGAGTTCGAGTGGGACTCACTCTTACCCATTTCGGTGCTCGATACTCCTCCCGACTCAATGCTCATAAAACCATCAATCCAATCAAACCAATCTCGTAGGGACTTCAACCCCGTCAACGATCGATATCTCATAGGGAATTTAACCCTCTCATCAATCAATCTCATAGGGACTTTTAACCCTCTCAGCAATCAATCTCATCAATGACTCAAGATTAGAACAATCATTAGAAATTATGTGAATAGACACATCGGTAGAGTTCATTCATGGAGACTCACAAAACAATCATGCTCTATCAACTCATCATCGTTCTCTCATCACAATCACAGTCACAATCAACAATCACAATCCTAACTCAAGGCTCTAGACTCATAATTCTCTCATCACAATCATAATCACAATCAACAATCCAAGGCTCTAGACTTAATCCTCAAGTTCATTATGCATGCTTTTCAAAATAGTCATGTAGGGTTATGCCAATTCTCATGGAAAATATTCAATGTAAGAAAACAAATAGTATGATGATCATCAACATAGAAAATATGTAATTTCAAATATAATTTTCAAGAAAAGCCATCAAAGAACTCATGCATGTAGACTCTTCAATCATCAACTCATCTATGACCTCTATAGGGCACATGAGAGAACAATCTCATGTTATAGTTTAGTCTTACATACCTGTGATGCCGTTAACAATCGAGTACTTTTGGGGTCTCCGCTCGAATTCCTCTCACAAGCTCTTCTCTCTTCTCCTCAAGCCCTAGCCTTGTTAGTGTTTAAGGAGTAGAACTTAGAATGAGGTTTTAGACCCTTTTCTGGTTGAAAATGACACTTCTAAATGTTATACTTTGACAAATAATTTCACGTTTTTAATAACCAAGGATTTCTTAAGAAAAAAAGAGAGAAAACAACTCAAGTTTATTTTGAGGCACTTAATAATTTCGTGTGGCACTTAATAATTTTTTTAAACCATTACCTTTTATTTTTGTATGTGTGTGTGTTTGGAGGCATACTTGAGCATTTTGTGCTAATTACTTGTCCTAGTTGTTTTTTTTTTTGACGGGGTGTCTAATAGGAAGCTTGGATTCTCTTTTAAGTCTAGAACATATCCAAAATTTGAAAAGTCCAATGCCGCTTAGACATTAGGAGAGACGCTAGACACTTTAGGAAGACGATAGAATTTTTTATTTATTTAGTACACTTTGAGGTTTAAGAATAAATCAACCTAGGAGGGGTAGTGGTAAATAGGACCCTCGGAAAGGATGATCTAAACTCGAGCTTTAATAGGACGAAACAAGCCATGATCTAAACTCGGAAAGGATGATCCAAACTTTAATAGTTAAAGTTTCATCCTTTGGCTTAAATAAGCCATGTGAAGCTAAACTGACAAAATCTAATTTTGTCTTCCGAAAACAAAAGTCGAGTAAACTGATCCGAATGAAATAATTTTCGCTTAGCTTTTAGTTTTTTTTTTCTTCTTTTAATTATTATTTGGGGTAGTCTATTTATTAAATTGTTTAATTTCTTGTGATATTTATTATATTTCGACACTTGGAATTATTTAGGATATTTTCTAAAATAAAAGAGACCTCTATTTGTTAACCCCCACATAAATGCGAGACACGGTCGGGACCCGTATTTGCGGACCTCGAAGGATGCCTAACTCCTTCCCTTCAAAGTAACTAGAACTCTTACTCGTTCTCTGATAATTCAGACCATTAGAACTACATTTAGGTTAAAATGGTGTCCTAATGCACCTGAAACTCATTATGTGGCGACTCTTCAATTTAATTTTAAAATCCCAAAAGAATCGTTGTCAAGACGTCGTTCTCAGGCTCCCGTCTCTTGGCGAGAAAAAATGGGGCACGACACCACATCGCGGATTTGAGATGCCAACCCCAAACTTCAACTACTATACAAAGTTATGCCAACATTAATTTTATGGACTATGAAAAAGGAGGGATAGTATGAAACATGGAGGAAATACAACCTTTCAAACTATGGTGCAACATGTTTATAAAACCTTGAGGAAGATGATGAAAAAGGAATATCCATGGATTAAGGCTATATCATAGTGTATTGGCCACAGTTAATCACAAACGTGGAGAATTACAAGGCTATATCATAGTGTATTTTTTTTAAAAAAAAAGGAAAGGATAAAGTGAAACACTTATAGGGCTGGTAGGGTAATCTTGAAAACAATTGTCTAGGTTCTTGCATAAGGGATGAAGAGGGAGATTTTGATATATGCAAAATCAAAAGGGATAAGGTGGGCTAGGAATGTTGATGCAGAAGCAATGTTTATATTATAAGCTCTCATTTATTGCTGGAATAATTAATATAAAGACTTCACATTGGAAATGGATTCTCTATGCCTTGTAAGGATGATTTAGAAAATGTGAAAAGTTTCCCAAGAATTAGTTGAATCGATAGAGGAAATAAGGGAACTAATTGTCAAATTAAAAGTGAAACTCAAAGACATTTTCGGAGAAGCGAATGAGGTGGCAGATTTACTAGCAAATGAAATTGTTGAGTCACAAGAGACTAGTGAAAATTGAGCCAATGGTACCCATTAAGTTTCAAAATTAACAAAGGTGAAAACTTTGACCTTGGAAGGTCAAAGTTGTCTCTAATTAAAAATTAGTGTTAGTTAAGTCAATGAGGGACCAAAGGGAACATTTTCAAAACTTAGCAACAACTTTTTTTTTAAGGAAACTTATATAACTCAAATGAAAAATTAAAAAATATACTTCTCTTCCATTCAAAATCAAATTAAACTCTTTACTTCTTTTTTCCCCTTACCCATTTCTTTTCTTTCATCTTCTTCCTCTTCTTCTAGGCACGAAAAATTAGGGTTTTAAGATCAAAGGTTGAGCTCTTCTTCTTCTTCATGCGTTTCTTCTTCTTCTTCGTCCCTTTTGTTTCTTCTTTTTCTTCGTCCCTTCCATTTCTTCTTCTTCGTCCCTTCACTGCCATTGTTCTTAGTCGTCGTTGGTAAGATTTTGTTTATTTTTCCACTGCTATGCTTTAGTTTTTTATTGTACAAATGATCATTTAAGTTTAGGAAGATAAAGAAGTATGTATTTTGTTATTGCATACTCTAATTTCAAGTTGATGTTGTTTGATTTGTTGTTGTACTCTTTGAAGAAGATAATTTTGAGTATGTTTGTTGTTGTTTTTGTAGTCATTTTGAGAAATATGTTCGGTTTGTTGGTTGATTTCGGTGTTGTTGTTTGATTTTTGTTGAATGTTAGGCTGGTTGGTTGATTTTGGATATGGGTTTTGTGTTGTTGGTGTTCTTTGATTTTTGCTGAAAGTTGAGAGTTGGTTGGTGATTGAAGGGTATGGGTGTTGTTGTTGTTGTTGTTGTTTGATTTTTATTGTTGTAGTCATTGCAAGCAAAATGTTGGGTTGGTTTGGTTGATTTCGAGTAGGGTTACAACAATTGTTGAAGTATTACAACAACTGCATAACTGGGTATGGGTGTTGTTGTTGTTGTTGTTTGATTTTTGTTGAATGTTGGGTTGGTTGGTTGATTTTGGATGTGGGTTTTGTGTTTTTGGTGTTCTTTGATTTTTGTTGAAAGTTGAGAGTAGGCTGAGAGATTGAATGGTATGGGTGTTGTTGTTGTTTGATTTTTGTTGTTGTAGTCATTGCGAGCAAAATGTTGGGTTGGTTTGGTTGATTTCGAGTAGGGCTCACAGCAATTGTTGAAGTATTACAACAACTGCGTAACTAGGTATGAGTGTTGTTTGTTGTTTGATTTTTGTTGTTGTAGTACTTTTTGAGAAAAAATATTGGTCGATTTTGAAGTATTGGCAGCAACTATGGAACTAACTAGAACAAATATTGTGGTTGTTGTTTTTGTTTGATTTTGGTTGTTATGTTTTTGTTGGTGTTTTTTGATTTGTTGGACTCTTTGTGGATACACTTTCGGGTATGTGGGTTTTTTGGTTGTTGTTGTACTTTTTTGTGAAAATAGAACACATTTGTTCATGTAAAGAGGTTCTTGGGCATTGATTTTTCTTGTGCTTATTGAGAGTGATTGAACCAAACTAATAGATAATCTCTATTTTAAATGGCAAGACCAAAAAAAAAATCTTGGTCCCGACAATGCTCCTTCTAGATGTTCCAGGAGGCTCATTATATCGGAAGATGAAGTAGAGGATGATCAGTCACAGCAACAGCTGGCACATCTTATTGAAGAACTCAGTGCTCAGGTTGTTGCTGGTGCTAGTCTAGCAGCTGCTGGACAGAGTTCTTCAGCTGCTGCACCCAGTCGATCAGCTACTGGACAAAGAACCTCAGTTGCTGCACCCAGTCCAGCAGATGCTGGGAAGGAGCAGCAACCAGCAATATCTACGGAGGAGCAATAGTTGATGTGATGATATTATTTGACGAGTGTATTTAATGTTTGGATAATGGGTATTTTTAATGTTTGGATGATGGGTATTTTTTTTATGTTTGGATGATGGGCATTTTGTTATTTTCTAGACTTTTGGGGGATGTTGATGATGGATAATTATTTTATGAACATATGTATTTTCTTTTTCTTTTTTTTTTTTGCTTTTTTTGGAATGTTATTGATGGATATTTTATGTTATTGAAATATCTCCTTTTATAAAAATATCTCCTTTTATAGAAATATATGTTGTGAAATAACTCAGCAAGTGACCTACTTGCTGGGACAGTCATAACATTTGTTGTAAAAATGACTCACCAAGCCAGTCTCTTACTGGGGCTATCCTCATATCTGTTGTGAAATAACTCAGCAAGTGACCTACTTGCTGGGACAGTCTTAACATTTGCTGTGAAAATGACTCAGCAAGTCAGCCTCTTGTTGGGGCTATCCTCATATCCGTTGTGAAATGACATAGCAAGTGTCCTACTTACTAGGACAGTCTTAACATTTGTTGTGAAAATGACTCAGCAAGCCAGCCTCTTGCTGGGGCTATCCACATATATGTTGTGAAATGACACAGTAAGTGACCTACTTGCTGGGATAGTCTTAACATTTATTGTTGAAATGACTTAGCAAGCCAGCCTTTTGTTGGGGCTATCCTCATATATATTGTGAAATGACACAGCAAGTGACCTACTTCCTGGTACAGTGTTAACATTTGCTGTGAAAATGACTCAGCAAGCCAGCCTCTTGCTGGGGCTATCCTCATATATGTTGTGAAACAACATAGCAAGTGACCTACTTGCTGGGACAGTCTTAACATTTGCTGTGAAAAATGACTCAGTAAGCCAGCCTCTTGCTGGGGCTATCCTCATATATGTTGTGAAATGACACAGCAAGTGACCTACTTATTGGGACAGTGTTAACATTTGCTGTGAAAATGACTCAGCAATCCAGCCTCTTGCTGGGGATATCCTCATATATGTTGTGAAATGACACAACAAGTGACTTACTTGCTGGGACAGTGTTAACATTTGCTGTGAAAATGACTCAGCAAGCCAGTCTCTTGCTGGGGCTATCCTCATACATGTTGTGAAATGACACAACAAGTGACCTACTTGCTGGGATAGTGTTAACATTTGCTGTGAAAATGACTCAGCAAGCCAGCCTCTTGCTGGGGCTATCCTCATATATGTTGTGAAATGACACAACAAGTGACTTACTTGCTAGGACAGAGTTAACATTTGCTGTGAAAATGACTCAGCAATCCAGCCTCTTGCTGGGGCTATCCTCATACATGTTGTGAAATGATACAGCAAATGACCTATTTGCTAGGTCAGTCTTAACGTTTGCTGTGAAAATGACTCAGCAACCCAGCAATTTGCCGGGACAATCAGACCATTTGCTGTGAATTTACTCAGCAAGTCAACTTATACTGAATAATTGCCTATATAAATGTCCTAACTAGTTCAGATTAAATGTTAGATTTAGTAGTGATCTTATACATTGATTATACAATCTATTGAGTAATTGCATATGTAAGTGATGGTGATTAAGTAAATTGATTATTAGTTGATTGTTTCAATATATTTTATAGTATATGAGGTGGAGTTAGTCTAATGTCGGATTAAATGCTAGAAACAGTAATGATCTTATACATTGAGATAGTACTTACACAAGTAATTTGATCATAGTTGTCGATCACACTTATTTCAGTTGAGTTTTTCATTAATTAGTCCATTTGATCATGGTTATGGATGAATATAGTGATTTTAGTCCAATTCAACACTAGAAATAAGCCGATGGTAAAGATTTTGTGCAAATTTGTTATAGCAAGTTAGCTAGTTGTTGAACTAGTTGTAGCAATTGCTGTAAAATATCTCAGCAAGTTATTGAGTTGCTGGATTATTCTAAGCAATTGTTGGGAATTGTGTAGTAGTTATTGTAAATGTAATAGCAATTGCTGCAACAAAAGCCTAGCAGTTGTTGTAAAATGCATAGCAATTGCTGGACTCTACTAAAGCAAGGTAGTTAGTTGCTATAGCAAGTTGACTATAAGTTGATGGTATCAATCAGATCTAGTGATAAATTGAGTTGTGTTAGTCCAATTTTAGATTAAAGGCTAAATTCAGTAGTGATCTTATACATTGAGGTGGTAATTAGACAAGTGATATACAATCTATTAAGTAATTGCATATGTAAGTGATAGTGATTAAGTAAATTGATTATTAGTTGGTTGTGTCAATATATTTTATAATATATTAGTAGTGATCTTATACATTGAGCTGGAAACAGTAATGATCTTATACATTGAGATAGTATTTACACAGGTAATACGATCATAGTTGTAAATCTCACTTATTTCAATTGATTTTTTTCATTAATTAGTCCATTTGATCATGGTTATGGATGAATATAGTGATTTTAACAGTTCAACACTAGAAATAAGTCAATGGTCAAGATTTTGTTTGAATTTGTTATAGAAAGTTGGCTAGTTGTTGCACTAGTTGTAGCAATTACTGTAAAATATCTCAGAAAGTTATTCAATTGTTGAATTATTCTAAGCAATTGCTGGGAATTCTGTAACAGTTGATGTATAGGTAGTAGCCGTTGTTGTAACTAATGCCTAGCAGTTGTTGCAAAAAGCATAGCAATTGTTTGGTAACTCTGTAGCAAATACTATATACAGTATAGCAATCTTTGTAAATTCTGTAGCATTTGCTTTGAGAGTAATAGTTGTTGTAAATGAAGTAACAATTGCTAAAAAACTGCTGATAGTTTAAAATGCAATTTCTTAATAGCTGAAGCATTCAATGAAAAATGTATTCAAATAACAATAATACTGATAATATCAAATAACAATAAATGTTAACTTTTGCATAAAATTAATATGCAAAATGAAACAAGTTCACAAACACCAAACAAAAGTGAGCGTTCTTATTAAACATTTCGCTCCGAACATGTAGTTCTCTTGTGCCCAACCCTTTTGCATATGGAAGCACTGTCACATATACTAATCCGCATTGGTTTGTTTGATGACTATCTGATGTGCATTGACGTGTTAGTTTGGGTATCTATGATGGATTTAGAGATGATGTATGCCATTAGATTGAGGTTTGTGTGTTGCTATACTGCTTATTTAGATTGAGTCTATTGCTTTAGAACAAGCAACAATTTTAGGTTGAGGGTGTTGATGTGCTGCTAAAATATAACACTTTTGATAAATAAAACATGAAATTTTGTGTGTTTTTAAAGCGATGTTAGTGGTTTGATATATTTTTATGTTTATTTTGTAGGATTAAAAATCTGCCTGAGTTCACGAGTTCTGCATCTACTGAAGATCCCGAGAAATATGTGGTGGAACTTGAGAAGGTGTTCCAGGTGATGCATGTGGCTGATGCTGAAAGGGTTGAACTGGCTGCATAGCAACTCAAGGGTCTGGCCAAACTATGGTTCGACCAATGGAAGAAAGGTAGAAGGGATGATGCTCCGTGTTTGACATGGGCAGTGTTTGAGGAGACCTTCTTGGGATGCTTCTTCCCAAGAGAGAAACTAAAACATAAGGTGAGGGAGTTCCTAAATCTAAAACAGGGCTCTATGATTGTGCAAGAGTATGGTTTGAAGTTCATGCAACTATCTCGTTATGCTCTGAACATGGTTGCTAACATGAGGGGAAGGATGGGGATGTATGTTGATGGGTTGAATAGAGGACCCAAGAGAGATGGGAGATGAGCCATGCTTGTGAGTGACATGGATGTCGGGCGACTGATGACATTTGTGCAACAAGCTGATGAGGAGAGACAACATGACAGGGAGGAATTCAAGTGCAAGAAAGCGAAGACATCCAGCCATGAGGTTGGGAGGAAAGGAAATGGCAACCGGTTCCCAGCACCATCATTTGCTAGTTTACTTGTGCCTAGAGGCGGGTATGATCAGAGATCTCAGAATATGGAGAGTCATAGACCTCATTCGCAAGCTAGTGTGGCTCAAGGTCCGCATGGTAAGCCAACATGTGATAAGTATGGGAAATTGCACTTGGGGAGATGTCGTGACGGGAATGATATGTGCTACAAGTGTGGCCAAATGGGTCACTACCAGAAAGATTGTCCAAGGTGGGCTGACCGAGCTCAATCTTCCACACCCGCCCCGCCAGTCAGAGGAAACTAGAGGCCCACTACGTCAGGCGCAGGTGGAGCAACAAACCACTTGTATGCCATGGGTAGTCGCAAAGATCAAGAGAACTCCCCAGATGTTGTGACGGGTATGATTTGAGTATTTACTTTTAATTGTTATGTTTTGATGGATCCTAGTGCCACATTGTCATTTGTATCTCCTTATGTGGCCAATAGATTTGATAGAACCCCTGAGAGTCTTCTTGAACCCGTTGATGTTTCTACTCAAGTGGGTGATTTTATTCGAGCTGAGAGTATCTATAGAATTCGTGTAATGTCCATCATAGGGATACTCTTGTTGATTTGATTGAGTTGGAGATGGTTGATTTTGATGTGATCGTTGGCATGGATTGGCTCCACGCCTGTTATGCCTCTGTTGATTGTACATCCCGAACCGTTAAGTTCCAATTTCCAAATGAACCGATTCTATAGTGGAAAGGTGATTCTGTTACACCTAGAGGAAAATATATCTCATATCTTAGAGCTAGAAAGTTGATTTTCAAAGGTTGTATCTATCACCTTGTGCGAGTAAAATCTGATCAGGTTGAGTCCCCAACTCTTGAGTCTGTTTCGATTGTTAATGAGTTTCCAGAAGTATTTCTTGATGATCTGCCTAGAGTCCTTCTTGATAGGGATATTGACTTTGGGATTGATGTTCTTCCTGATACCCAACCTATTTTGATTCCACCCTATAGGATGGGCCCTGCTGAGTTGAAAAAGTTGAAAGAGCAACTGAAAGATTTGCTAGAGAAAGGCTTCATTAGGCCAAGTGTTTCACCTTGGGGTGCTCCTATCCTATTCGTACGAAAGAAAGATGGGTCCCTCAGAATGTGTATTGATTATAGGCAACTGAACAAGGTCACGATAAAGAATAAGTATCCTCTTCCAAGGATAGATGATCTGTTTGACCAACTTCAGGGCGCTTCTTATTTCTCCAGATAGACCTTAGATTTGGCTACCACCATTTGAAGGTGAGGGAAGGTGACATTCCTAAAATAGCCTTTAGGACTAGATATGGCCATTTTGAGTTCTTGGTCATGTCCTTTGGATTGACGAATGCACATGCCGCCTTTATGGATTTAATGAATAGAGTATTCAAACAATATCTCGATATATTTGTGATTGTTTTCATCGACAACATTTTGGTGTATTTGAGAAGTGAGGAGGAACATGCTAACCACCTCAGAGTTGTCCTTCAAACCCTTAAGGACCATGAGTTGTATGCAAAATTCTCAAAGTGTGAGTTCTGGCTTAAGAGCGGCTTTCCTAGGCCATGTTGTTTCCGGTGATAGTATTCGAGTGGATGCCCAAAAGATTGAAGCGGTTAAGAACTGGCCCTGACCGACTACTCCGACTGACATTAGAAGTTTCTTGGGGTTGGCAAGCCACTACAGCAGATTTGTTGAGGGATTTTCTTCCTTATCCACACCATTGACTAAATTGACTCAGAAAAAGGTCAAGTTTCAGTGGTCTGAGGAATGTGTGAAGAGTTTCCAAGAATTAAAAATGAGGTTAACTACTGCACCAGTCCTTACCTTACCCATAGGGACAGAGGACTTCGTGATTTACTGTGATGCTTTGAGGGTTGGATTGGGATGTGTGCTGATGCAGAGAGGGAAGGCGATAGCCCATGCTTCCAGACAACTCAAGATTCATGAAAGGAATTATCCAACCCATGACCTCGAGTTGGCAGAAGCGGTGTTTGCACTTAAAATCTGGCGCTACTACTTGTATGGAGTGCATGTGGATGTGTTCACTGACCAGAAGAGCTTGGAGTATATTTTCAGTCAAAAAGAGCTCAACTTACGACAGAGGAGATGATTGGAATTTCTCAAGGATTATGACATGACCATTCACTACCATACAGGTAAAGTTAACGTTGTTGTTGATGCTCTTAGCAAGCTATCAATGGGTAGTACAACCCATCTGGAGGAAGGAAGAAAGGAGCTAGCCAAGGAAGTGCATCAGTTGGCTCGATTGAGAATTTAACTTGAGGAGAATGATGAAGGAGGAGTTAATGTGCAAGATGGGTCTGCGTCATCCTTGGTTGCAAAAGTGAAAGAAAAGCAAGACCAAGATCCTATCATACTCTAACTGAAGGAGGTTTTCCACAAACAGAAAGTGATGGTCTTGACTAAAGGGAGAGATGGAGTGTTGAGGTATCAAAGTAGAATGTGCATTCAAGACGTTGATAGCATTCGACATGAAAAAAGAAGTTTTCAAGAAAAAAAAAATTCAAAAAAAATTTCGGAAAACTCGAAAAATAATATAATAAATTAATTAAAAATAGAAAAAAAATATAAATAAACGTTAGAACACCACCAAAAGATTATCAATGCACGTGGTGACCTATAAAATAAAGATTGGGTGCATTTTTGTTATTGCATAGCAATTTCGTGAAAAATATTAGACCACGACGATAAATAGTGAGTAAAAGAACACTTCTCGACGTTTTGTAATATCCTTGGACCTAACGACTGAGTGCGAATGACGTAATGCAGGAGTTGTTTGACAATTGGAGGAACCGAAGAGGTAGTTGAACGACCATAGCGCTGGGCTTGAAGCTGGGCCATGGTGCCACGGCGCGCGGGGGCCATGGTGCAGGGTGCCCAGGGGCCATGGTGCCCTGGTGCACGGGGGCCATGGTGCCCAGGGGCCATGGTGCAAGGGTGCCAGGGGGCCATGGTGCAAGGGTGCCACAGTGCCCAGGGCCATGGTGCCATGGTGCAAGGGTGCAAGGAGCCATGGTGCCATGGTGCAAGGGTGCCAGGGGCCATGGTGCAAGGGTGCCATTGTGCAAGGGTGCCATTGTGCAAGGGTGCCACGGTGCCCAAGGGCCTTGGTGCCATGGGGCACGGGGGCCATGGTGCAAGATTGCCACGGTGCCCGGGGGCCATATGCCATGGTGCCACCGGACCTTCGACCGTCGACGCTCGGTCGTACTTGGCTTAGCCCACCATGCACCCACACTACACGTCGACATGGTACAACTCTAACTTGCACATTGTGAGGTGCAGCCACACTTCGGCATGCACCAATGACTTTGAAACAATGAAAAAAGAAGTTTTCAAGAAAAAAAAAATTTCAAAAAAATTTTCGGAAAACTCGAAAAATAATATAATAAATTAATTAAAAATAGAAAAAAAATATAAATAAACGTTAGAACACCACCAAAAGATTATCAATGCACGTGGTGACCTATAAAATAAAGATTGGGTGCATTTTTGTTATTGCATAGCAATTTCGTGAAAAATATTAGGCCGCGACGATAAACAGTGAGTAAAAGAACACTTCTCGACGTTTTGTAATATCCTTGGACCTAACGACCGAGTGCGAATGACGTAATGCAGGAGTTGTTTAACAATTGGAGGAACCGAAGAGGTAGTTGAACGACCATAGCGCTGGGCTTGAAGCTGGGCCATGGTGCCACGGCGCGCGGGGGCCATGGTGCAGGGTGCCCAGGGGCCATGGTGCCCGGGTGCACGGGGGCCATGGTGCCCAGGGGCCATGGTGCAAGGGTGCCAAGGGGCCATGGTGCAAGGGTGCCACAGTGCCCAGGGGCCATGGTGCCATGGTGCAAGGGTGCAAGGGGCCATGGTGCCATGGTGCAAGGGTGCCAGGGGCCATGGTGCAAGGGTGCCATTGTGCAAGGGTGCCACGGTGACCAAGGGCCTTGGTGCCATGGTGCACGGGGGCCATGGTGCAAGATTGCCACGGTGCCCGGGGGCCATGTGCCATGGTGCCACCGGACCTTCGACCGTCGACGCTCGGTCGTACTTGGCTCAGCCCACCATGCGCCCACACTACACGTCGACATGGTACAACTCTAACTTGCACATTTTGAGGTGCAGCCACACTTCGGCATGCACCAATGACTTTGAAACAATGAAAAAAGAAGTTTTCAAGAAAAAAAAATTTTCAAAAAAAATTTCGGAAAACTCGAAAAATAATATAATAAATTAATTAAAAATAGAAAAAAATATAAATAAACGTTAGAACACCACCAAAAGATTATCAATGCACGTGGTGACCTATAAAATAAAGATTGGGTGCATTTTTGTTATTGCATAGCAATTTCGTGAAAAATATTAGACCGCGACGATAAATAGTGAGTAAAAGAACACTTCTCGACGTTTTGTAATATCCTTGGACCTAACGACCGAGTGCGAATGACGTAATGCAGGAGTTGTTTGACAATTGGAGGAACCGAAGAGGTAGTTGAACGACCATAGCGCTGGGCTTGAAGCTGGGATATGGTGCCACGGCGCGCGGGGGCCATGGTGCAGGGTGCCCAGGGGCCATGGTGCCCTGGTGCACGGGGGCCATGGTGCCCAGGGGCCATGGTGCAAGGGTGCCAGGGGGCCATGGTGCAAGGGTGCCACAGTGCCCAGGGGCCATGGTGCAAGGGTGCAAGGAGCCATGGTGCCATGGTGCAAGGGTGCCAGGGGCCATGGTGCAAGGGTGCCATTATGCAAGGGTGCCATTGTGCAAGGGTGCCACGGTGCCCAAGGGCCTTGGTGCCATGGTGCACGGGGGCCATGGTGTAAGATTGCCACGGTGCCCGGGGGCCATATGCCATGGTGCCACCGGACCTTCGACCGTCGACGCTCGGTCATACTTGGCTTAGCCCACCATGCGCCCACACTACACGTCGACATGGTACAACTCTAACTTGCACATTTTGAGGTGCAGCCACACTTTGGCATGCACCAATGACTTTGAAACAATGAAAAAAGAAGTTTTCAAGAAAAAAAAAATTCCAAAAAAAATTCGGAAAACCCGAAAAATAATATAATAAATTAATTAAAAATAGAAAAAAATATAAATAAACGTTAGAACACCACCAAAAGATTATCAATGCACGTGGTGACCTATAAAATAAAGATTGGGTGCATTTTTGTTATTGCATAGCAATTTCGTGAAAAATATTAGACCGCGACGATAAATAGTGAGTAAAAGAACACTTCTCGACGTTTTGTAATATCCTTGGACCTAACGACCGAGTGTGAATGACGTAATGCAGGAGTTGTTTGACCATTGGAGGAACCGAAGAGGTAGTTGAACGACCATAGCGCTGGGCTTGAAGCTGGGCCATGGTGCACGGCGCGCTGGGGCCATGGTGCAGGGTGCCTAGGGGCCATGGTGCCCTGGTGCACGGGGGCTATGGTGCCCAGGGGCCATGGTGCAAAGGTGCCAGGGGGCCATGGTGCAAGGGTGCCACAGTGCCCAGGGGCCATGGTGCCATGGTGCAAGGGTGCAAGGAGCCATAGTGCCATGGTGCAAGGGTGCCAGGGGCCATGGTGCAAGGGTGCCATTGTGCAAGGGTGCCATTGTGCAAGGGTGCCACGGTGCCCAAGGGCCTTGGTGCCATGGTGCACGGGGGCCATGGTGCAAGATTGCCACGGTGCCCGGGGGCCATATGCCATGGTGCCACCGGACCTTCGACCGTCGACGCTCGGTCGTACTTGGCTTAGCCCACCATGCGCCCACACTACACGTCGACATGGTACAACTCTAACTTGCACATTTTGAGGTGCAGCCACACTTCGGCATGCACCAATGACTTTGAAACAATGAAAAAAGAAGTTTTCAAGAAAAAAAAAATTTCAAAAAAATTTTCGGAAAACTCGAAAAATAATATAATAAATTAATTAAAAATAGAAAAAAATATAAATAAACGTTAGAACACCACCAAAAGATTATCAATGCACGTGGTGACCTATAAAATAAAGATTAGGTGCATTTTTGTTATTGCATAGCAATTTCGTGAAAAATATTAGACCGCGACGATAAATAGTGAGTAAAAGAACACTTCTCGACGTTTTGTAATATCCTTGGACCTAACGACCGAGTGCGAATGATGTAATGCAGGAGTTGTTTGACAATTGGAGGAACCGAAGAGGTAGTTGAACGACTTTAGCGCTGGGCTTGAAGCTGGGCCATGGTGCCACGGCGCGCGGGGGACATGGTGCAGGGTGCCCAGGGGACATGGTGCCCTGGTGCACGGGGGCCATGGTGCCCAGGGGCCATGGTGCAAGGGTGCCAGGGGGCCATGGTGCAAGGGTGCCATAGTGCCCAGGGGCCATGGTGCCATGGTGCAAGGGTGCAAGGGGCCATGGTGCCATGGTGCAAGGGTGCCAGGGGCCATGGTGCAAGGGTGCCATTGTGCAAGGGTGCCACGGTGCCCAAGGGCCTTGGTGCCATGGTGCACGGGGGCCATGGTGCAAGATTGCCACGGTGCCCGGGGGCCATGTGCCATGGTGCCACCGGACCTTCGACCGTCGACGCTCGGTCGTACTTGGCTCAGCCCACCATGCGCCCACACTACACGTCGACATGGTACAACTCTAACTTGCACATTTTGAGGTGCAGCCACACTTCGGCATGCACCAATTACTTTGAAACAATGAAAAAAGAAGTTTTCAAGAAAAAAAAATTTCAAAAAAAATTTCGGAAAACTCGAAAAATAATATAATAAATTAATTAAAAATAGAAAAAAAATATAAATAAACGTTAGAACACCACCAAAAGATTATCAATGCACGTGGTGACCTATAAAATAAAGATTGGGTGCATTTTTGTTATTGCATAGCAATTTCGTGAAAAATATTAGACCGCGACGATAAATAGTGAGTAAAACAACACTTCTCGACATTTTGTAATATCCTTGGACCTAACGACCGAGTGTGAATGACGTAATGCAGGAGTTATTTGACAATTGGAGGAACCCAAGAGGTAGTTGAACGACCATAGCGCTGGGCTTGAAGCTGGGCCATGGTGCCACGGCGCGCGGGGGCCATGGTGCAGGGTGCCCAGGGGCCATGGTGCCCTAGTGCACGGGGGCCATGGTGCCCAGGGGCCATGGTGCAAGGGTGCCAGGGGGCCATGGTGCAAGGGTGCCACAGTGCCCAGGGGCCATGGTGCCATGGTGCAAGGGTGCAAGGAGCCATGATGCCATGGTGCAAGGGTGCCAGGGGCCATGGTGCAAGGGTGCCATTGTGCAAGGGTGCCATTGTGCAAGGGTGCCACGGTGCCCAAGGGCCTTGGTGCCATGGTGCACGGGGGCCATGGTGCAAGATTGCCACGGTGCCCGGGGGCCATATGCCATGGTGCCACCGGACCTTCGACCGTCGACGCTCGGTCGTACTTGGCTTAGCCCACCATGCGCCCACACTACACGTCGACATGGTACAACTCTAACTTGCACATTTTGAGGTGCAGCCACACTTCGGCATGCACCAATGACTTTGAAACAATGAAAAAAGAAGTTTTCAAGAAAAAAAAATTCAAAAAAAATTTCGGAAAACTCGAAAAATAATATAATAAATTAATTAAAAATAGAAAAAAAAATATAAATAAACGTTAGAACACCACCAAAAGATTATCAATGCACGTGGTGACCTATAAAATAAAGATTGGGTGCATTTTTGTTATTGCATAGCAATTTCGTGAAAAATATTAGACCGCGACGATAAATAGTGAGTAAAAGAACACTTCTCGACGTTTTGTAATATCCTTGGGCCTAACGACCGAGTGCAAATGACGTAATGCAGGAGTTGTTTGACAATTGGAGGAACCGAAGAGGTAGTTGAACGACCATAGCTCTGGGCTTGAAGCTGGGCCATGGTGCCACGGCGCGCGGGGGCCATGGTGCAGGGTGCCCAGGGGCCATGGTGCCCTGGTGCACGGGGGCCATGGTGCCTAGGGGCCATGGTGCAAGGGTGCCAGGGGGCCATGGTGCAAGGGTGCCACAGTGCCCAGGGGCCATGGTGCCATGGTGCAAGGGTGCAAGGGGCCATGGTGCCATGGTGCAAGGGTGCCAGGGGCCATGGTGCAAGGGTGCCATTGTGCAAGGGTGCCACGGTGCCCAAGGGCCTTGGTGCCATGGTGCACGGGGGCCATGGTGCAAAATTGCCACGGTGCCCGGGGGCCATGTGCCATGGTGCCACCGGACCTTCGACCGTCGATGCTCGGTCGTACTTGGCTTAGCCCACCATGTGCCCACACTTCACGTCGACATGGTACAACTCTAACTTGCACATTTTGAGGTGCAGCCACACTTCGGCATGCTCCAATGACTTTGAAACAATGAAAAAAGAAGTTTTCAAGAAAAAAAAAATTTCAAAAAAAATTTCGGAAAACTCGAAAAATAATATAATAAATTAATTAAAAATAGAAAAAAATATAAATAAACGTTAGAACACCACCAAAAGATTATCAATGCACGTGGTGACCTATAAAATAAAGATTGGGTGCATTTTTGTTATTGCATAGCAATTTCGTGAAAAATATTAGACCGCGACGATAAATACTGAGTAAAAGAACACTTCTCGACGTTTCTTAATATCCTTGGACCTAACGACCGAGTGTGAATGACGTAATGCAGGAGTTGTTTGCCAATTGGAGGAACCGAAGAGGTAGTTGAACGACCATAGCACTGGGCTTGAAGCTGGGAAATGGTGCCACGGCGCGCGGGGGCCATGGTGCAGGGTGCCCAGGGGCCATGGTGCCCTGGTGCACGTGGGCCATGGTGCCCAGGGGCCATGGTGCAAGGGTGCCAGGGGGCCATGGTGCAAGGGTGCCACAGTGCCCAGGGGCCATGGTGCCATGGTGCAAGGGTGCAAGGGGCCATGGTGCCATGGTGCAAGGGTGCCAGGGGCCATGTTGCAAGGGTGCCATTGTGCAAGGGTGCCACGGTGCCCAAGGGCCTTGGTGCCATGGTGCACGGGGGCCATGGTGCAAGATTGCCACGGTGCCCGGGGGCCATTTGCCATGGTGCCACCGGACCTTCGACCGTCGACGCTCGGTCATACTTGGCTTAGCCCACCATGCGCCCACACTACACGTCGACATGTAACAACTCTAACTTGCACATGTTGAGGTGCAGCCACACTTCGGCATGCACCAATGACTTTGAAACAATGAAAAAAGAAGTTTTCAAGAAAAAAAAATTTCAAAAAAAATTTCGAAAAACTCGAAAAATAATATAATAAATTAATTAAAAATAGAAAAAAAATATAAATAAACGTTAGAAAACCACCAAAAGATTATCAATGCACGCGGTGACCTATAAAATAAAGATTGGGTGCATTTTTGTTATTGCATAGCAATTTCGTGAAAAATATTAGACCGCGACGATAAATAGTGACTAAAAGAACACTTCTCGACGTTTTGTAATATCGTTGGACCTAACGATCGAGTGCGAATGACATAATGCAGGAGTTGTTTGACAATTGGAGGAACCGAAGAGGTAGTTGAACGACCATAGCGCTGGGCTTGAAGCTGGGCCATGGTGCCACGGCGCGCGGGGGCCATGGTGTAGGGTGCCTAGGGGCCATGGTGCCCTGGTGCACGGGGGCCATGGTGCCCAAGGGCCATGGTGCAAGGGTGCCAGGGGGCCATGGTGCAAGGGTGCCACAGTGCCCAGGGGCCATGGTGCCATGGTGCAAGGAGCCATGGTGCCATGGTGCAAGGGTGCCAGGGGCCATGGTGCAAGGGTGCCATTGTGCAAGGGTGCCATTGTGCAAGGGTGCCACGGTGCCCAAGGGCCTTGGTGCCATGGTGCACGGGGGCCATGGTGCAAGATTGCCACGGTGCCCGAGGGCCATATGCCATGGTGCCACCGGACCTTCGACCGTCGACGCTCGGTCGTACTTGGCTTAGCCCACCATGCGCCCACACTACACGTCGACATGGTACAACTCTAACTTGCACATTTTGAGGTGCAGCCACACTTCGGCATGCACCAATGACTTTGAAACAATGAAAAAAGAAGTTTTCAAGAAAAAAAAAATTTCAAAAAAATTTTCGGAAAACTCGAAAAATAATATAATAAATTAATTAAAAATAGAAAAAAAATATAAATAAACGTTAGAACACCACCAAAAGATTATCAATGCACGTGGTGACCTATAAAATAAAGATTGGGTGCATTTTTGTTATTGCATAGCAATTTCGTGAAAAATATTAGACCGCGACGATAAATAGTGAGTAAAACAACACTTCTCGACATTTTGTAATATCCTTGGACCTAACGACCGAGTGTGAATGACGTAATGCAGGAGTTGTTTGACAATTGGAGGAACCCAAGAGGTAGTTGAACGACCATAGCGCTGGGCTTGAAGCTGGGCCATGGTGCCACGGCGCGCGGGGGCCATGGTGCAGGGTGCCCAGGGGCCATGGTGCCCTAGTGCACGGGGGCCATGGTGCCCAGGGGCCATGGTGCAAGGGTGCCAGGGGGCCATGGTGCAAGGGTGCCACAGTGCCCAGGGGCCATGGTGCCATGGTGCAAGGGTGCAAGGAGCCATGATGCCATGGTGCAAGGGTGCCAGGGGCCATGGTGCAAGGGTGCCATTGTGCAAGGGTGCCATTGTGCAAGGGTGCCACGGTGCCCAAGGGCCTTGGTGCCATGGTGCACGGGGGCCATGGTGCAAGATTGCCACGGTGCCCGGGGTCCATATGCCATGGTGCCACCGGACCTTCGACCGTCGACGCTCGGTCGTACTTGGCTTAGCCCACCATGCGCCCACACTTCACGTCGACATGGTACAACTCTAACTTGCACATTTTGAGGTGCAGCCACACTTCGGCATGCTCCAATGACTTTGAAACAATGAAAAAAGAAGTTTTCAAGAAAAAAAAAATTTCAAAAAAAATTTCGGAAAACTCGAAAAATAATATAATAAATTAATTAAAAATAGAAAAAAATATAAATAAACGTTAGAACACCACCAAAAGATTATCAATGCACGTGGTGACCTATAAAATAAAGATTGGGTGCATTTTTGTCATTGCATAGCAATTTCGTGAAAAATATTAGACCGCGACGATAAATAGTGAGTAAAAGAACACTTCTCGACGTTTTGTAATATCCTTGGACCTAACGACCGAGTGTGAATTACGTAATGCAGGAGTTGTTTGCCAATTGGAGGAACCGAAGAGGTAGTTGAACGACCATAGCGCTGGGCTTGAAGCTGGGAAATGGTGCCACGGCGCGCGGGGGCCATGGTGCAGGGTGCCCAGGGACCATGGTGCCCTGGTGCACGTGGGCCATGGTGCCCAGGGGCCATGGTGCAAGGGTGCCAGGGGGCCATGGTGCAAGGGTGCCACAGTGCCCAGGGGCCATGGTGCCATGGTGCAAGGGTGCAAGGGGCCATGGTGCCATGGTGCAAGGGTGCCAGGGGCCATGTTGCAAGGGTGCCATTGTGCAAGGGTGCCACGGTGCCCAAGGGCCTTGGTGCCATGGTGCACGGGGGCCATGGTGCAAGATTGCCACGGTGCCCGGGGGCCATTTGCCATGGTGCCACCGGACCTTCGACCGTCGACGCTCGGTCGTACTTGGCTTAGCCCACCATGCGCCCACACTACACGTCGACATGTAACAACTCTAACTTGCACATGTTGAGGTGCAGCCACACTTCGGCATGCACCAATGACTTTGAAACAATGAAAAAAGAAGTTTTCAAGAAAAAAAAATTTCAAAAAAAATTTCGAAAAACTCGAAAAATAATATAATAAATTAATTAAAAATAGAAAAAAAATATAAATAAACGTTAGAAAACCACCAAAAGATTATCAATGCACGCGGTGACCTATAAAATAAAGATTGGGTGCATTTTTGTTATTGCATAGCAATTTCGTGAAAAATATTAGACCGCGACGATAAATAGTGACTAAAAGAACACTTCTCGACGTTTTGTAATATCGTTGGACCTAACGATCGAGTGCGAATGACATAATGCAGGAGTTGTTTGACAATTGGAGGAACCGAAGAGGTAGTTGAACGACCATAGCGCTGGGCTTGAAGCTGGGCCATGGTGCCACGGCGCGCGGGGGCCATGGTGTAGGGTGCCTAGGGGCCATGGTGCCCTGGTGCACGGGGGCCATGGTGCCCAAGGGCCATGGTGCAAGGGTGCCAGGGGGCCATGGTGCAAGGGTGCCACAGTGCCCAGGGGCCATGGTGCCATGGTGCAAGGAGCCATGGTGCCATGGTGCAAGGGTGCCAGGGGCCATGGTGCAAGGGTGCCATTGTGCAAGGGTGCCATTGTGCAAGGGTGCCACGGTGCCCAAGGGCCTTGGTGCCATGGTGCACGGGGGCCATGGTGCAAGATTGCCACGGTGCCCGAGGGCCATATGCCATGGTGCCACCGGACCTTCGACCGTCGACGCTCGGTCGTACTTGGCTTAGCCCACC
This sequence comes from Solanum rostratum, assembly GCA_029948455.1. Classification (NCBI taxonomy): domain Eukaryota; kingdom Viridiplantae; phylum Streptophyta; class Magnoliopsida; order Solanales; family Solanaceae; genus Solanum; species Solanum rostratum. The sequence goes on along the minus strand of CM057056.1, from coordinate 62,459,276 downwards.
ATGCGCCCACACTACACGTCGACATGGTACAACTCTAACTTGCACATTTTGAGGTGCAGCCACACTTCGGCATGCACCAATGACTTTGAAACAATGAAAAAAGAAGTTTTCAAGAAAAAAAAAATTTCAAAAAAATTTTCGGAAAACTCGAAAAATAATATAATAAATTAATTAAAAATAGAAAAAAAATATAAATAAACGTTAGAACACCACCAAAAGATTATCAATGCACGTGGTGACCTATAAAATAAAGATTGGGTGCATTTTTGTTATTGCATAGCAATTTCGTGAAAAATATTAGACCGCGACGATAAATAGTGAGTAAAACAACACTTCTCGACATTTTGTAATATCCTTGGACCTAACGACCGAGTGTGAATGACGTAATGCAGGAGTTGTTTGACAATTGGAGGAACCCAAGAGGTAGTTGAACGACCATAGCGCTGGGCTTGAAGCTGGGCCATGGTGCCACGGCGCGCGGGGGCCATGGTGCAGGGTGCCCAGGGGCCATGGTGCCCTAGTGCACGGGGGCCATGGTGCCCAGGGGCCATGGTGCAAGGGTGCCAGGGGGCCATGGTGCAAGGGTGCCACAGTGCCCAGGGGCCATGGTGCCATGGTGCAAGGGTGCAAGGAGCCATGATGCCATGGTGCAAGGGTGCCAGGGGCCATGGTGCAAGGGTGCCATTGTGCAAGGGTGCCATTGTGCAAGGGTGCCACGGTGCCCAAGGGCCTTGGTGCCATGGTGCACGGGGGCCATGGTGCAAGATTGCCACGGTGCCCGGGGTCCATATGCCATGGTGCCACCGGACCTTCGACCGTCGACGCTCGGTCGTACTTGGCTTAGCCCACCATGCGCCCACACTACACGTCGACATGGTACAACTCTAACTTGCACATTTTGAGGTGCAGCCACACTTCGGCATGCACCAATGACTTTGAAACAATGAAAAAAGAAGTTTTCAAGAAAAAAAAATTCAAAAAAAATTTCGGAAAACTCGAAAAATAATATAATAAATTAATTAAAAATAGAAAAAAAATATAAATAAACGTTAAAACACCACCAAAAGATTATCAATGCACGTGGTGACCTATAAAATAAAGATTGGGTGCATTTTTGTTATTGCATAGCAATTTCGTGAAAAATATTAGACCGCGACGATAAATAGTGAGTAAAAGAACACTTCTCGACGTTTTGTAATATCCTTGGGCCTAACGACCGAGTGCAAATGACGTAATGCAGGAGTTGTTTGACAATTGGAGGAACCGAAGAGGTAGTTGAACGACCATAGCTCTGGGCTTGAAGCTGGGCCATGGTGCCACGGCGCGCGGGGGCCATGGTGCAGGGTGCCCAGGGGCCATGGTGCCCTGGTGCACGGGGGCCATGGTGCCTAGGGGCCATGGTGCAAGGGTGCCAGGGGGCCATGGTGCAAGGGTGCCACAGTGCCCAGGGGCCATGGTGCCATGGTGCAAGGGTGCAAGGGGCCATGGTGCCATGGTGCAAGGGTGCCAGGGGCCATGGTGCAAGGGTGCCATTGTGCAAGGGTGCCACGGTGCCCAAGGGCCTTGGTGCCATGGTGCACGGGGGCCATGGTGCAAAATTGCCACGGTGCCCGGGGGCCATGTGCCATGGTGCCACCGGACCTTCGACCGTCGATGCTCGGTCGTACTTGGCTTAGCCCACCATGCGCCCACACTTCACGTCGACATGGTACAACTCTAACTTGCACATTTTGAGGTGCAGCCACACTTCGGCATGCTCCAATGACTTTGAAACAATGAAAAAAGAAGTTTTCAAGAAAAAAAAAATTTCAAAAAAAATTTCGGAAAACTCGAAAAATAATATAATAAATTAATTAAAAATAGAAAAAAATATAAATAAACGTTAGAACACCACCAAAAGATTATCAATGCACGTGGTGACCTATAAAATAAAGATTGGGTGCATTTTTGTCATTGCATAGCAATTTCGTGAAAAATATTAGACCGCGACGATAAATAGTGAGTAAAAGAACACTTCTCGACGTTTTGTAATATCCTTGGACCTAACGACCGAGTGTGAATTACGTAATGCAGGAGTTGTTTGCCAATTGGAGGAACCGAAGAGGTAGTTGAACGACCATAGCGCTGGGCTTGAAGCTGGGAAATGGTGCCACGGCGCGCGGGGGCCATGGTGCAGGGTGCCCAGGGACCATGGTGCCCTGGTGCACGTGGGCCATGGTGCCCAGGGGCCATGGTGCAAGGGTGCCAGGGGGCCATGGTGCAAGGGTGCCACAGTGCCCAGGGGCCATGGTGCCATGGTGCAAGGGTGCAAGGGGCCATGGTGCCATGGTGCAAGGGTGCCAGGGGCCATGTTGCAAGGGTGCCATTGTGCAAGGGTGCCACGGTGCCCAAGGGCCTTGGTGCCATGGTGCACGGGGGCCATGGTGCAAGATTGCCACGGTGCCCGGGGGCCATTTGCCATGGTGCCACCGGACCTTCGACCGTCGACGCTCGGTCGTACTTGGCTTAGCCCACCATGCGCCCACACTACACGTCGACATGTAACAACTCTAACTTGCACATGTTGAGGTGCAGCCACACTTCGGCATGCACCAATGACTTTGAAACAATGAAAAAAGAAGTTTTCAAGAAAAAAAAATTTCAAAAAAAATTTCGAAAAACTCGAAAAATAATATAATAAATTAATTAAAAATAGAAAAAAAATATAAATAAACGTTAGAAAACCACCAAAAGATTATCAATGCACGCGGTGACCTATAAAATAAAGATTGGGTGCATTTTTGTTATTGCATAGCAATTTCGTGAAAAATATTAGACCGCGACGATAAATAGTGACTAAAAGAACACTTCTCGACGTTTTGTAATATCGTTGGACCTAACGATCGAGTGCGAATGACATAATGCAGGAGTTGTTTGACAATTGGAGGAACCGAAGAGGTAGTTGAACGACCATAGCGCTGGGCTTGAAGCTGGGCCATGGTGCCACGGCGCGCGGGGGCCATGGTGTAGGGTGCCTAGGGGCCATGGTGCCCTGGTGCACGGGGGCCATGGTGCCCAAGGGCCATGGTGCAAGGGTGCCAGGGGGCCATGGTGCAAGGGTGCCACAGTGCCCAGGGGCCATGGTGCCATGGTGCAAGGAGCCATGGTGCCATGGTGCAAGGGTGCCAGGGGCCATGGTGCAAGGGTGCCATTGTGCAAGGGTGCCATTGTGCAAGGGTGCCACGGTGCCCAAGGGCCTTGGTGCCATGGTGCACGGGGGCCATGGTGCAAGATTGCCACGGTGCCCGAGGGCCATATGCCATGGTGCCACCGGACCTTCGACCGTCGACGCTCGGTCGTACTTGGCTTAGCCCACCATGCGCCCACACTACACGTCGACATGGTACAACTCTAACTTGCACATTTTGAGGTGCAGCCACACTTCGGCATGCACCAATGACTTTGAAACAATGAAAAAAGAAGTTTTCAAGAAAAAAAAAATTTCAAAAAAATTTTCGGAAAACTCGAAAAATAATATAATAAATTAATTAAAAATAGAAAAAAAATATAAATAAACGTTAGAACACCACCAAAAGATTATCAATGCACGTGGTGACCTATAAAATAAAGATTGGGTGCATTTTTGTTATTGCATAGCAATTTCGTGAAAAATATTAGACCGCGACGATAAATAGTGAGTAAAACAACACTTCTCGACATTTTGTAATATCCTTGGACCTAACGACCGAGTGTGAATGACGTAATGCAGGAGTTGTTTGACAATTGGAGGAACCCAAGAGGTAGTTGAACGACCATAGCGCTGGGCTTGAAGCTGGGCCATGGTGCCACGGCGCGCGGGGGCCATGGTGCAGGGTGCCCAGGGGCCATGGTGCCCTAGTGCACGGGGGCCATGGTGCCCAGGGGCCATGGTGCAAGGGTGCCAGGGGGCCATGGTGCAAGGGTGCCACAGTGCCCAGGGGCCATGGTGCCATGGTGCAAGGGTGCAAGGAGCCATGATGCCATGGTGCAAGGGTGCCAGGGGCCATGGTGCAAGGGTGCCATTGTGCAAGGGTGCCATTGTGCAAGGGTGCCACGGTGCCCAAGGGCCTTGGTTCCATGGTGCACGGGGGCCATGGTGCAAGATTGCCACGGTGCCCGGGGGCCATATGCCATGGTGCCACCGGACCTTCGACCGTCGACGCTCGGTCGTACTTGGCTTAGCCCACCATGCGCCCACACTACACGTCGACATGGTACAACTCTAACTTGCACATTTTGAGGTGCAGCCACACTTCGGCATGCACCAATGACTTTGAAACAATGAAAAAAGAAGTTTTCAAGAAAAAAAAATTCAAAAAAAATTTCGGAAAACTCGAAAAATAATATAATAAATTAATTAAAAATAGAAAAAAAATATAAATAAACGTTAAAACACCACCAAAAGATTATCAATGCACGTGGTGACCTATAAAATAAAGATTGGGTGCATTTTTGTTATTGCATAGCAATTTCGTGAAAAATATTAGACCGCGACGATAAATAGTGAGTAAAAGAACACTTCTCGACGTTTTGTAATATCCTTGGGCCTAACGACCGAGTGCAAATGACGTAATGCAGGAGTTGTTTGACAATTGGAGGAACCGAAGAGGTAGTTGAACGACCATAGCTCTGGGCTTGAAGCTGGGCCATGGTGCCACGGCGCGCGGGGGCCATGGTGCAGGGTGCCCAGGGGCCATGGTGCCCTGGTGCACGGGGGCCATGGTGCCTAGGGGCCATGGTGCAAGGGTGCCAGGGGGCCATGGTGCAAGGGTGCCACAGTGCCCAGGGGCCATGGTGCCATGGTGCAAGGGTGCAAGGGGCCATGGTGCCATGGTGCAAGGGTGCCAGGGGCCATGGTGCAAGGGTGCCATTGTGCAAGGGTGCCACGGTGCCCAAGGGCCTTGGTGCCATGGTGCACGGGGGCCATGGTGCAAAATTGCCACGGTGCCCGGGGGCCATGTGCCATGGTGCCACCGGACCTTCGACCGTCGATGCTCGGTCGTACTTGGCTTAGCCCACCATGCGCCCACACTTCACGTCGACATGGTACAACTCTAACTTGCACATTTTGAGGTGCAGCCACACTTCGGCATGCTCCAATGACTTTGAAACAATGAAAAAAGAAGTTTTCAAGAAAAAAAAAATTTCAAAAAAAATTTCGGAAAACTCGAAAAATAATATAATAAATTAATTAAAAATAGAAAAAAATATAAATAAACGTTAGAACACCACCAAAAGATTATCAATGCACGTGGTGACCTATAAAATAAAGATTGGGTGCATTTTTGTCATTGCATAGCAATTTCGTGAAAAATATTAGACCGCGACGGTAAATAGTGAGTAAAAGAACACTTCTCGACATTTTGTAATATCCTTGGACCTAACGACCGAGTGTGAATTACGTAATGCAGGAGTTGTTTGCCAATTGGAGGAACCGAAGAGGTAGTTGAACGACCATAGCGCTGGGCTTGAAGCTGGGAAATGGTGCCACGGCGCGCGGGGGCCATGGTGCAGGGTGCCCAGGGACCATGGTGCCCTGGTGCACGTGGGCCATGGTGCCCAGGGGCCATGGTGCAAGGGTGCCAGGGGGCCATGGTGCAAGGGTGCCACAGTGCCCAGGGGCCATGGTGCCATGGTGCAAGGGTGCAAGGGGCCATGGTGCCATGGTGCAAGGGTGCCAGGGGCCATGTTGCAAGGGTGCCATTGTGCAAGGGTGCCACGGTGCCCAAGGGCCTTGGTGCCATGGTGCACGGGGGCCATGGTGCAAGATTGCCACGGTGCCCGGGGGCCATTTGCCATGGTGCCACCGGACCTTCGACCGTCGACGCTCGGTCGTACTTGGCTTAGCCCACCATGCGCCCACACTACACGTCGACATGTAACAACTCTAACTTGCACATGTTGAGGTGCAGCCACACTTCGGCATGCACCAATGACTTTGAAACAATGAAAAAAGAAGTTTTCAAGAAAAAAAAATTTCAAAAAAAATTTCGAAAAACTCGAAAAATAATATAATAAATTAATTAAAAATAGAAAAAAAATATAAATAAACGTTAGAAAACCACCAAAAGATTATCAATGCACGCGGTGACCTATAAAATAAAGATTGGGTGCATTTTTGTTATTGCATAGCAATTTCGTGAAAAATATTAGACCGCGACGATAAATAGTGACTAAAAGAACACTTCTCGACGTTTTGTAATATCGTTGGACCTAACGATCGAGTGCGAATGACATAATGCAGGAGTTGTTTGACAATTGGAGGAACCGAAGAGGTAGTTGAACGACCATAGCGCTGGGCTTGAAGCTGGGCCATGGTGCCACGGCGCGCGGGGGCCATGGTGTAGGGTGCCTAGGGGCCATGGTGCCCTGGTGCACGGGGGCCATGGTGCCCAAGGGCCATGGTGCAAGGGTGCCAGGGGGCCATGGTGCAAGGGTGCCACAGTGCCCAGGGGCCATGGTGCCATGGTGCAAGGAGCCATGGTGCCATGGTGCAAGGGTGCCAGGGGCCATGGTGCAAGGGTGCCATTGTGCAAGGGTGCCATTGTGCAAGGGTGCCACGGTGCCCAAGGGCCTTGGTGCCATGGTGCACGGGGGCCATGGTGCAAGATTGCCACGGTGCCCGAGGGCCATATGCCATGGTGCCACCGGACCTTCGACCGTCGACGCTCGGTCGTACTTGGCTTAGCCCACCATGCGCCCACACTACACGTCGACATGGTACAACTCTAACTTGCACATTTTGAGGTGCAGCCACACTTCGGCATGCACCAATGACTTTGAAACAATGAAAAAAAGAAGTTTTCAAGAAAAAAAAATTTTCAAAAAAAATTTCGGAAAACTCGAAAAATAATATAATAAATTAATTAAAAATAGAAAAAAAAATAAATAAACATTAGAACACCACCAAAAGATTATCAATGCACGTGGTGACGTATAAAATAAAGATTGGGTGCATTTTTGTTATTGCATAGCAATTTTGTGAAAAATATTAGACCGCGACGATAAATAGTGAGTAAAAGAACACTTCTCGACGTTTTGTAATATCCTTGGACCTAACGACCGAGTGCGAATGACGTAATGCAGGAGTTGTTTGACAATTGGAGGAACCGAAGAGGTAGTTGAACGACCATAGCGCTGGGCTTGAAGCTGGGTCATGGTGCCACGGCGCGCGGGGGCCATGGTGCAGGGTGCCCAGGGGCCATGGTGCCCTGGTGCACGGGGGCCATGGTGCCAAGGGGCCATGGTGCAAGGGTGCCAGGGGGCCATGGTGCAAGGGTGCCACAGTGCCCAGGGGCCATGGTGCCATGGTGCAAGGGTGCAAGGGGCCATGGTGCCATGGTGCAAGGGTGCCAGGGGCCATGGTGCAAGGGTGCCATTGTGCAAGGGTGCCACGGTGCCCAAGGGCCTTGGTGCCATGGTGCACGGGGGCTATGGTGCAAGATTGCCACGGTGCCCGGGGGCCATGTACCATGGTGCCACCGGACCTTCGACCGTCGACGCTCGGTCGTACTTGGCTTAGCCCACCATGCGCCCACACTACACGTCGACATGGTACAACTCTAACTTGCACATTTTGAGGTGCAGCCACACTTCGGCATGCACCAATGACTTTGAAACAATGAAAAAAGAAGTTTTCAAGAAAAAAAAATTTCAAAAAAAATTTCGGAAAACTCGAAAAATAATATAATAAATTAAGTAAAAATAGAAAAAAATATAAATAAACGTTAGAACACCACCAAAAGATTATCAATGCACGTGGTGACCTATAAAATAAAGATTGGGTGCATTTTTGTTATTGCATAGTAATTTCGTGAAAAATATTAGACCGCGACGATAAATAGTGAGAAAAAGAACACTTCTCGACGTTTTGTAATATCCTTTGACCTAACGATCGAGTGCGAATGACGTAATGCAGGAGTTGTTTGACAATTGGAGGAACCGAAGAGGTAGTTGAACGACCATAGCGCTGGGCTTGAAGCTGGGCCATGGTGCCACGGCGCGCGGGGGCCATGGTGTAGGGTGCCCAGGGGCCATGGTGCCCTGGTGCACGGGGGCCATGGTGCCCAGGGGCCATGGTGCAAGGGTGCCAGGGGGCCATGGTGCAAGGGTGCCACAGTGCCCAGGGGCCATGGTGCCATGGTGCAAGGGTGCAAGGAGCCATGGTGCCATGGTGCAAGGGTGCCAGGGGCCATGGTGCAAGGGTGCCATTGTGCAAGGGTGCCACGGTGCCCAAGGGCCTTGGTGTCATGGTGCACGGGGGCCATGGTGCAAGATTGCCACGGTGCCCGGGGGCCATATGCCATGGTGCCACCGGACCTTCGACCGTCGACGCTCGGTCGTACTTGGCTTAGCCCACCATGCGCCCACACTACACGTCGACATGGTACAACTCTAACTTGCACATTTTGAGGTGCAGCCACACTTCGGCATGCACCAATGACTTTGAAACAATGAAAAAAGAAGTTTTCAAGAAAAAAAAATTCAAAAAAAATTTCGGAATCTTTTTGCTTGAAAATGATTGTCCGATACTTGGCCGCCTTTTCTTTACCTTTCTTCCCACCTTTCCCATGGATGGCCCTTTACCCTCGGAAAACTTATCTTTGAAGTATGCACCGATTACTTTGGTCGTAGCATGTGGATTGTGGCTCATTAGATGCTGAGAACCACAAGTGTGAAACTTTTCATACTTTCTAATGTAAAATCTATCACAACTTTTAAGCTTCACAACTCTCAACCACCACTTGCACTCAGGATGTACACACTTGATGCAATATACAAGACGCGAGTTTATCACTTTTTTTACTCTAAAGTCTTTCTTCAAACAAGCCATTTTCAACGCAATATCTAAATCTTCTTTATTCTTAAATGTCATACCATTATAAAACTTGTTTCATCATCTTGAACATGATTCGACTGTGTTGATTGTGTATTTGCTGGTGTGTTGCTAGCAACTTCTGGAGTTGGCATTTGCTCACCTCCACTTGCTTTATCTAGAATATCCATAGCCATCACATCACATTCATCATTCAACATTTCTTGATTTTGATGTGAATTTTGGTTCTCCACCAACCTTTCAACCATGTATACCAGTAGAATGGGTCTTCCTTCATCTTCCAAATAAATTCATAAACTCGCTTGATTTTTTATTCTAAATGGAGTCACTCTCTGTTTTTCGCCACAAGAATGCATGTAAGTGATGACGATATCTTTTGGCCCACATTCTAATTCACAGCTGGAAATAATTTGATTCACAAAATCCTCGTATGCGATATCTCAATTCACAATCATCGCTATCATGTCGATCATTTCTTTGTCTTTCCAACGCCAAATAAAACGATTGTTGGACTCAACCCATTCACCATGACAATCAACTCCTAATATTATTTTGTCTCACATTGATGATGTTAAAGGTACCTAAATAAGTAATAATTAAAAGCCTAGCATGAGAAAATTTTACAGAGTTACAACAAATGTTGTATTTAATTCAGTAGCTACTTCATCAGATGAAACATCACATGCAACAAATATTGTAGTACATTCAATAGTAATTGAAAACTGCTGCAAAAGTGGTGAACTAGTTGCTAAAAAAATATTTCGACTATTATTCTATATCGTTCAGCAACTGCTGAATCTATTTCAGCAACTGCTGAATCTATTTCAGCATCTGTTGCATCGTCGCTGAAAATAGCTCAGCAGTGAAGAATTGCAACAATGATAAAAACAACAATAAAAACACAAAACTCAAATAAACAGCACCACATTCACTTTTATTAGTCATAATAATGATTAAAAGTTACCTTTCAAGTAATTTCCAAAGTTATACGAACAAATGCCCCAAAAATTGATTTTGTTTCCTCCTAAATTTGAAGCTCGAATGCCGGGAAAACAGTGACAATAAGAAGAAGAAGAAGCGACCCTGTAGAAGAAAGAACAACAATTTCGCGGGAAAGAGAGAGAGCAGCCATTGAGTTGTTTGGGGAAATTAGGGTTTTTTATTTAGTGGGTTAAAGTGTACAAAGAAAAACTTGGGGACCTTTTTAAAAATAGTCAAAGATCATTAACTTTTAATTATAATTTTGTCACTTACACCTAATTCTTAAAACTTTTCACTTTTTTTAAATTTTGAAACCTTTTTGTCATCCTTAATCCAATCACCCAAGAGACTAGGGAGATTAAATTAAGGGTGACAAAAAGGTTTCAAAATTTTAAAAAAGTGACACAAGTTTTAAGAATTGGGTGTAGGTGACAAAATTATAATTAATAGTTAATGATATTTGACTATTTTCAAAAAGGTCTCCAAGTTTTTCTTTGTACACTTTAACCCACAAAATAAAATACCCTAATTTTCCAATTTCCCCAAACGCCCAAAGGATTGCTTCTTCTTCTTCTTCCCGCGAAAAATTCTTGTTCTTTCTTCTACTGGATCGCTTCTTCTTCTTCTTCTCAGTTTTTTTCTTCTGTGTTGTCACTGTTTTTCCAACATTGGAGCTTCAATTTGGGAGGAAAAAAATCAATTTGGGGGGCATTTGCTCGTATAGCTTTGGAAATTACTTGAAAGGTAACTTTTAATCATTATTATGACTGATAAAAGTGAATGTGTTGTTGTTTATTTGAGTTTTGTGTTTTTATTGTTGTTTCCGCCGTTGTTGCAATTCTTCACTTCTGAGCTATTTTCAGCGATGATGCAGCAGATGTTGGACTGAGTGCAAGCTGCTGGACTGGGTGCAACAGCTGTTGGACTGGGTGCAGCAGTTGCTGGACTGGGTGCAGCAGCTGAGTTTTTTGTTTTTATTGTTTTTTCCACCATTGTTGCAATTCTTCAATACTGAGCTATTTTCAGCGACGATGCAGCCGATGCTTAAATAGATTCAGCAGTTGTTGCACAATATAGATTAATAGTCAAAATACTTTTTTTGCAACTGGTTTACCACTTTTGCAACAGTTTTCAATTACTGTTGAATGTACTGTGTATCTGTTGCATGTGATGTTTCATATGATGAAGTAGCTGCTGAATTAAATGCAACAGTTGTTGTATTTCTGTACAGTTTTCTCATGTTGCGGTTTAAATTATTACTTATTTAGGTACCTTCAATATCACCAATGGGAGACAAAATAATATTAGGAGTTGATTGTCGTGGTGAATAGGTTGAGTCGAACAATCATTTTATTTGGCATTGGAAAGGCAAAGAAATGATCGAGACGATAGCGATGATTGTAAATTGAGATATCGCGTATGAGGATTTTGTGAATCAAATTATTTCTAGCTGTGAATTAAATTGTGAGCCGAAAGATATCGTCATTACTTACATGCATTCTTGTGGTGAAAAACAGAGAGTGGCAAAGAAGAGGCGGCCAAGTATCGGACAATCATTTCCAAGCAAAAAGAACAAATGTTCCATATGCAAAAGGGTTGGGCGCAAGAGAATTACATGCTCGGAGCAAAATGTTTCATAAGAACACTTGCTTTTATTTGGTGTTTGTGAACTTGTTTCATTTTGCATATTAATTTTATGCAAAAATTAAAATTGTTGTTATTTAATACATCAGATTATTGTTATTTGAATAATTTTTTTTATTGAATGCTTCAGGTATTAAGAAATTGCATTTTAAACTATCAGCGGTTTTACAGCAATTGCTACTGACCTCATAGTAAATGCTGCAGAATTTATAGAAATATATATAACGTATATAGTATTTGCTACATAATTTTTCAGCAATTGTTATCCATTTTACAGCACTGCTATGATTTTGTTACAGCAACCGCTACTACATTTACAGCAACTACTACACAATTCCCAGTAATTGCTTAAAATAATCCAACAACTTAATAACTTGCTGAGATATTTACAGCAATTACTACAACTAGTTCAGCAACTAGCCAACTTGCTATAACAAATTCAAACAAAATGTTTACCATCAACTTGTTTATAATGTTGAATTGGACTAAAATCACTATATTCATCTACAACGATGATCAAATGGACTAATTAATGAAAACAGCCACTGAAATAAGTGTGATCTACAACTATGATCGTATTACTTGTGTAAGTACTAACTCAATGTATAAGATCATTACTGATTCTACCTCAATATATAAGATCACTACTCATATATTACAATTCATATTGACACAACTAACTAATAATCAATTTACTTAATCACCATCACTTACATATGCAATTACTCAATAAATTGTATATTACTTGTGTAATCACCACCTCAATGTATAAGATCACTTATGAATTTAGCTTTTAATTTTAAATTGGACTAACAAAACTCAATTTATAGATATGATTGATACCATCAACTTATAGTCAACTTGTTATAGCTACTAATTACATTGCAATAGTAGAGTCCAACAATTGCTATGCATTTTACAGCAACTGCTACACAATTCCCAGCAATTGCTTGGAATAATCCAACAACTGAATAACTTGCTGAGATATTTTACAGCAACCGCTACAACTAGTTCAGCAACTAGCCCACTTGCTATAACAAATTCAAACAAAATGTTTACCATCATCTTATTTCTAGTGTTGAATTGGACTAAAATCTCTATATTCATCCACAACCATGATCAAAGGGACTAATTAATGAAAAAAGCCACTGAAATAAGTGTGATCTACAACTGTGATCGTATTAGTTGTGTAAATACTATCTCAATGTATAAGATCATTACTGATTCCACCTCAATGTATAAGATCACTACTAATATGTTATAAAACATATTGACACAACTAACTAATAATCAATTTACTTACTCACCATCACTTACATTTGCAATTGCTCAATAGATTGTATATTACTTTTGTAATCACCATCTCAATGTATAAGATCACTTATGAATTTAGCTTTTAATTTGAAATTGGACTAACACAACTCAATTTATCACTAGATATGATTGATACCATCAACTTATAGTCAACTTGTTATAGCTACTAACAACCTTGCAATAGTAGAGTCCAGCAATTGCTATACATTTTACAGCAACTACTAGGCTTTTGTTGCAGCAACTGCTACTACATTTACAACAATTGCTATACAATTCCCAGCAATTGCTTAGAATAATCCAACAACTCAATAACTTGCTGAGATATTATACAGCAGTTGCTACAACTAGTTCAGCAACTAGCCAACTTGCTATAACAAATACAAAATAAAATGTTTACCATCAGCTTATTTCTAGTGTTGAATTGGACTAAAATCACTATATTCATCTACAACCATGATCAAATGGACTACTTAATGAGCAATTATTCAGTAAAAGTTGACTTATTGAGTAAATTCACAGCAAATAGTCCGATTGTCCCAGCAAATTGTTGACTTGCTGAGACATATTCACAGCAAATGTTAAGTCTATCCCAGCAAGTAGGTCACTTGTTGTGTCATTTCACAACATATATGAGGATATTCATAGCAAATGTTAAGATTGTCCCAGCAAGTAGGTCACTTGTTGAGTTATTTCACAACAGATATTTCTATAAAATGAGATATTTCAATAACAAAAAATATTCATCATCAACATTCCAAAAATGTTAGAAAAATAAGAAAATACATATGTTCATAAAATAATTATCCATGATCAACATCACCAAAATGTCTAAAAAATAACAAACATAAAAAAATACGCATTATCCAAACATTAAATACACTCATTAAATAAAATCATCACATCAGCTACTGCTCCTCCATAGATACTGTTGGTTGATGCTCCTTCCCAGCACCTGCTGCTTGTTGCTCCTTCATCACAGCTGTTGCTGCCTTCCTTCATCACAACACTTGTTGCCCTTTTCCTTGCGCTAATGACTGCTTTAGAAACTTGTTTTCTCCTCCTTTGTTCTCGAATAGGAGTATATGGTTACACCACCCTTGGTGACAGGATGACACCTCTTTTGGATAGCACGGTATTCAAGGTTTCCTTAATGACATAGTCATTTCCATCATCTATGTCTAGGTATAGCTAACCAAATACCGTAGACTTAAAGTATCCATCCAAGTCTCGCTTCACTAAAATATTTTTAAAATTAGAAAATGGTTTCCCAAGTTCAAATTTTATTCCTATATCACCTCTATCACGTCGATTCAGAAACCCAGGCATGTCAAACTATAATCATCATACCTGAAAGCCACAACTGTGGCAGTGTCTGTAGCAGCTGGGGGGGTATCTATAGTAGCTGATGTACTGTCTTCACCAGTTGTGTCCCTTGTTGCAGCATCGGAGGGACTTTATTCACCAGTTGTGGCACCAATAAAACTTGATCCAACAGCTGTTGGACTGGGTGCAACAGTTGAAGAACTCTATCTAGCAGCAGCTAGACTGGCACCAGCACCAGCCTAAGCACTGAGTTCTTCAATGAGATGTTCCAGTTGTTGTTGTGACTGATCATCATCTAGCTCATCTTCCGATATAATGAGCCTCCTCAAACGTCTAGAAGGAGCATTCTCGGGTCCACGATTTTTTCTTTTTGGTCTTGCCATTTAAGTAGATAGTTCTGTCACAAAATAGAATTGTCTATTAGTTTGGTTCAATCACTCTCAATAAGCACAAGAAAAATAAATTCTCAAGAACCTCTTTACATGAACAATATATGTTCTTTTTTTTTTCACAAAAAATTACAACAATAAGAATGTTCTCTATGTTTTTTAATAGTCCAATTCTCTTTCTGATTTGATTGTTAATGTTTTTTTTTTAAATCCTTTTATGTCACATTTTCTTCAAGAATTATTATTGGTACTTAATCCATAAATTAGTTGTTTGAACTGTTACGAAACCATGATATAAATATTAGAGTTAATTCCTCACCCAACTTATGGAGATTACCTACTTCTCGTGCCCTGCATAGGGATCTGAATCAAGCTTCTTCTTTCGTTACTCCCTTTTTACCACTGTCTACCAATTCCTTAGCTTTCTTTAAACCCAAATCATTAAAAGACATAATTTCCTTAATCACCTTAATTTTTGCCCCTGCATCAAACTTATCAAGTTTTATCGAAACTAGAGATGCCATTTTCACTAAATCATCTGAAATCAACATTTAACAATATTCAACAAAAATCAAACAACAACACCAAAATCAACCAACCAACCGAACATATTTCTCAAAATGACTACAAAAATAACAACACTCATACTCAAAATTGTCTTCTTCAAAGAGTACAACAACAAATCAAACAACACCAACTTGAAATTAGAGTATACAATAACAAAATATATACTTTTTGTTATTCCTAAACTTAAATAATCATTTGTACAACAAAAAACAAAATCATAGCAGTGGAAAAATAAAGAAAATCTTACCAACGACGACTGAGAACAATGGCAGTAAAGGGGTGACGAACTCGAACAAAAAACGAAAGGGACGAAGAAGAAGAAGAAACAGACGACGAAGAAGAAGAGGTATCTGAAAACCCTAACTTTGAAGCCCTTAAAGAAGAAGATGAAGAAGAAGGAACGTTGGGTGAGGGGAAAAGTGAAAGAAAAGAGTAATTTGATTTTGAATCAAAAGGAAGTATATTTTTTAATTTTTCTTTTAAGTTGTATAAGTTTGTTTAAAGAAGAAAGAAATTGATAAGATTTAAAAATGTTACTTTTGGTCTCTTATTAACTTAATCAACATTAATTAATATTAATGTTTAATTAGGGAGTTGTCACCTTTTGTAATTTTCAGACTTAATGACACTTGTGGCTCAATTTTCACAAGAAACTAAGGAATTCCATCTAGATCCACCAAGCACAAAACAAAGATTCCACATATAAGAATCAAGCTAAGGAAAATATCAATCTAGTTTAATGAGAAGAAAATCAAGCGGGGTAATGGCATGCAAAAGGAAATAGAAAAAGGCACTGCAGACAAAGACAAAAAGAGTATATTTAGAGCATGGGGTTAAGAACAGTGCACAGTATGTATATGCATAAACATCAAAAGAGAAATTTTATATCAGTGCTGATAAAACCTAACTTTACAATCTTAAGTCTTTCATGTGGAGGGCTAGTTAGCATCTTTTTCAAGCATGGGAAAGAGCATGAGAAGACTCATAACTGCACCGAAGAAGAAAGTAGGATGAGGAGATAAGTTTTAAAAAAAGGATTGTTCTCAAACACTTACAAAGAAAGGAAGAAGATCTGAACAGGTGCAAAAAGTCTTTTATTTTCAAATTTTTAGCCACATGCGAAAAGAGCAAACTTCACAAGACAAGAATGGAAGAGGAAATGATTTAGACGAATACAATTTTCTAGATTAAGAACTCGTAGTGCTTTGGCCTTTTATTTTTTGCTTATGAAACAAATGGCCAATGACCACCAAAATTTAATCTAAAAAAATACAAATTTATTAAACAAGAAAAAAGAGAGACGAAATTAGTTTTTTAGAGAAACGGAACTAAAAAGAGAAGAAATTATAGAGCAAGAGAAATAAAAAAGGGAACCAAATAAATGGGGAGTGATGAGGAAGAATGACAATGCTGGCATGTCACACTTGTAAAGAGATGGGAAATTTGTAAGTTACCTTAATTTGGAGGGATGGGTAAAATCGTAAAATTAATGTCTAGTTTATTTAAAATGCCAATTAGATTTGACAATTTAAATAGTCTAGGTTAATTATAGAGTAATCAATAGATAAGCATTTCATCATTAATGAATTTATTAATTGAGTTTAAATTAGAAGAACATTAAAAATAAGGATAATATAGGACCTCAAGGTAGATGTCGTGCATTAAGAATATAGTAGTTCAAGAGTATTTTAGGTCTTCTTGAAAGGACCCGAATCCTGGACGTCATATTGGGTCCAAGAAAAACTGCCTAGAAAATGTTGCCAGGCATCTCCTCACGGAAGGGCCTACACGGCCCGTGTGAAGGCACACGGATCGTGTGGCCATCCCTGAGATGGCACCTGGAAAATGGAAGGAAAACGGGCCACCACACGGTCCGTGTGAAGCCACACGGTCCGTGTGGCAGGTAAACGGGTGGGGTCACGGTCCGTGTGACCCCAGACGGTCCGTTTATCGGACCGTGTCTTGGTACTTGGTCCGAAAAATTTTCAGGAGGAAAAATATAAGTCTAGGGCCACGGCACGGCAGACGGTCCGTGTGGCCCCGGACGGACCGTTTACCGGTTCGTATGCCTCAGACGGACTATTTCCTGCTCCGTTTTATTAATGGCATTTTTGAAATATTGGTTTATTCTAACGAAAATTTGGTCTTTCCCACCCTTCCTAAGCCCCCTATATAAGTAAACACTCTCATTTTTCAGCCATTTTACACTTCTACTCTCTCTCTCTCTAAAATTCATCCCTCATGAACTCTCCAACATCTCTCTAGATCATTCAAGCTTAGGGTCAAGGTTTTGAGCTTATCTTCTCCTCAAGTTTGTCTTCAAGTCAGGTATGTGGGGTTTGATTCTTGGTTCCTTTCAACCAAGAAGACCCAAATTCCCTTTTAAACTAAATTATGAACTTGACTCCTTAAAATGTAAATTTTACTACTTGTTCTTGGTATTTTGAACCATGCATGTGTTAGTTAAGACTCCTTATCATGATTTATGTTGGTTTTATGGAAACGAACTATTTGGACTATGAAACTATGAACTTGCATGTCCCTTTAATTGTGTTGTTATGCATGGGTGATATTTACTACCATTTCTATTAATTTTATTGGATTTCCTAGTTTTTACATTATTTCATGTTTTAACTATTCTCTAAATTACCCATGCCATTCCTACATTGGGCATTGCATCACATTCATGACATTGACACATGGAAATTTTGGAAATGTGGGGTTAAGCCCAATTTTGTCCTAAAAAAAGGAATTGTGATATGATTTTCGGAAAGACATGGGATATGACAAAAAGGTGATCACCGATATGTCTAGAATTTTGGCTCTTGGAGCATCTTGGGTGCTTGCACCATCTTGTACTTGTAGATGAGCTATTCCTGCGTTAAGCCCAATTATGTCGTGAACGTGATGAACTTGCACTTGACTCTCTTGAAAGCATAAGTATATATATATAAGTATTCTTGTGGGATGTGTAAGACTTAGCTACGATGGATTGGGGGTCCTTCCCCTTTCCTTGAACTATGTGCCTACATAGGGACGGATGTAATTCATCTATCTGTATATGATTATGATTTGTCTTGATATGATTCTGCAAATCTTTCCGAAAAGCGGGTCGTAAAGAAGGTGTCCATCCACCGAAAAGTGGGTCGTAAGGTGTGATGTAGCTTACCCTTGGCAAGTAATCTTCTCCCTACCGATGGGAGGTCCAAATCGATCCAATTCGTGTAATAGCTCGCACGGATTTGGTTTGTCGGTTATAGTCCATCCCCGTTATATAGGAGCATTATCGCATTGCACGCATCATGCATTCCATGGCATCTTGTATACTAAGTTCCTTTGCTTATGAATGATCCTTGTATATTATGGGCCCTTGTCATCTAACATTGATATGTAGGTCCGGTAAGCCATATACATTGCATACCTGCATACTTAGTACATTCAAAAGTACTAATGCATACTCTATGCCTGCATGATTTTACCATGCAGGGACCGAGCAGTTTGAGCATTATCCGCAGGACGAATAGTCCCTCCTTGCAGCCTTGTTGTGGTGAGCCCCGTCTTCCCAGGGCAAACTTTGTTTCTTGTACCCCTTATGTACATTTATTTTGCTGAGGGTGAGCCCGAAACTTGTCCTGGCCCCGTCCCTTACCTAAAGGCATGTATTGGGTGTTTTGTAAAGGCTACGTCATTTTGATCTATCTATAAAAATATGTTCTTCCTTTAGATTTTGGAATGTTTCCTTTTATGCTTGTATTCAAGTTCCGAAATCTTGAGGCTTGTTTGGGGGCTTTCGGGTCCTCATTCGCCGTGTCACATCTAGGCCCCGACCCCGGGTCGTGACAAAAGGTGGTATCAGAGCCTTAGGTTTTCAATGGTCCTCGGAGCCCAACATGCCGCGTTGAGTAGAGTCATATTCATGGGTGTGAAGTGCACCATACCTATGAATGGGAGGCTACGAAGACGTATTAGGAAATTCTCCCTTCTTTGTGTCTTATATCGTGCTATGGCTAGCTTATGAATTCCCTAACTTATGGTGTCGTTGATCCCTTTTCAGAAAAAGCCTCGAGAAAGACCTCCACTCCCTAGGCCGGCTCCGGTTGCCGAGGATCAGGCCCCTCCCGAGCCTATGGAGGAGCCTATATCTAATGGCGAATTTCGTGCCGCTTTCGCCATGCTTGCGCAGGCGGTGACAGCTCAGGCAAGGCAGGCCAACTTGCCACGGGACCCTGCACCCGCTTCTATTGTGAGGGATTTTATCCGGATGAATCCTCCGAAATTCTACGGGTCGAGGGCTGATGAGGATGCTCAGGAGTTTATCGATGAGCTCTCAAAGATACTGAATATTATGGGCGTCTCTTCTGAGGAAAAAGCTGGGTTGGCTGCCTACCAGTTGAAGGACGTGGCCCAGGTATGGTATACACAGTGGGCCATGGAGAGGGTTTGTGATAATGATGTGTCGTGGGGAGAGTTCAAATCTGCCTTCCTTGACCGCTTCTTCCCACTTGAGCTGAGGGAGGCCAAAATGACCGAGTTTATTAACCTCAAGCAGGTGAGTATGAGTGTGAGGGATTATGCCCTCAAATTTACTAAGCTGTCTAAATATGCTCCGTCCCTGGTGGCCGATCCCCGTGCAAGAATGCACAAATTTGTTTCAGGTATTTCTGACTTGCTAGTGAAAGAATGTCGGACTGCTATGCTGATTGGGGACATGGATATTGCCCGACTCATGGTGTATGCCGAGCAGATTGAGGGGGAGAAACTCAAGGAGAAGAGGGCATACGATCCCAAGAGGGCCCGCGTTGATGGTAGGTTCTCCGGAGCTAAGAATGTTGGTTTTGGTCGCTTCCAGCAGGGCCAAGGCTCGGGAGCTCAGGTGGCTAATCCTCTGGCACCCCCTCCCGGAGCTCAGGTAGGTGGCGGATCGGGATATTTGATGTGTGACAAGTGTGGGAGGCCCCACACAGGTGCCTGCCGGAGGGAATTGGGACTCTGCTTCGAATGTGGGAGCGAGGACCATAAAGTTATTGATTGCCCGAGGGGCGCGCGCGGAGGTCGTGGTCAGGTAGCCCGAGGCGGGCAAGGTCAACAAAGGGGTCCCCAAGGTGTTGCCCCAAGGAACAACAAGTTTTATGCACTCCATGCTCGCCAGGATGTCGAGGAGGCTCCAGATGTTGTGACGGGTATGTTAAAAGTTTTTTATTTTGATGCTTACGTTTTGCTTGACCCAGGTGCAAACTTGTCTTTTGTGACTCCGCTTTTGGCCGTTAAGTTCGGTTTGAAACCCCAGGTTCTAAGAGAGCCTTTCTCGGTCTACACGCCCGTGGGTGAATCTATTGTTGATCATAGGGTCTATCATGGGTGTTCTGTTGCTGTGTTGCATAAAATCTTTCCATGTGATCTTGTGGAACTTGAAATGTTTGATTTTGATGTGATTCTTGGAATGGATTGGTTGCATGCATCTTATGCTTCCATAGATTGTAGAACCCGGAAGGTCCTGTTCCAACCTCCCGGTGAGCCAGTTCTTGAATGGAAGGGTAGTGATTCCTCGGTTAAAGGTAGGTTTATTTCCTACCTCAAGACGCAGAAAATGATTTCTAAGGGGTGTATCTACAATTTGGTAAGGGTCTGAGATGCAAATTTCGAGGTGCCTACTCTCGATCCAGTCCCTGTGGTGAATGAATTTTCGGATGTGTTCCTCGAGGACTTACCGGGCATTCCTCTGGATAGAGAGATAGATTTCGGCATAGATCTTCTTCCAGATACTCAGCCTGTTTTTATCCTTCCGTATCGGATGGCCCCGACAGAATTGAAAGAGTTGAAGGAGCAGTTAAGGGACTTATTAGAGAAGGGCTTTATTCGGCCTAGTACATCATCGTGGGGTGCTCCCGTGTTGTTTGTGAAGAAGAAGGACGGGTCTCTCCGTATGTGTATTGATTATAGGCAGTTGAATAAAGTGACAATTAAGAACAAGTACCCGTTGCCGAGGATTGGTGATTTGTTTGACCAGCTACAAGGTGCCACCCACTTCTCGAAAATTGATCTTCGCTCCGGATACCATCAGTTGAAGGTCAGAGAGTGTGATATCCCCAAAACAGCTTTTCAGACGAGGTACGGGCACTTTGAATTTGTGGTGATGTCGTTTGGTCTAACTAATGCTCCGGCCGCATTTATGGATTTAATGAACAGGGTGTTTAAACCTTTCCTGGATAGCTTTGTGGTGGTATTTATTGATGATATCCTCGTTTACTCCCAAAGTGAACAAGAGCACGAGAATCATTTGAGGATGGCCCTCCAAACTCTGAGGGAAAAGAAATTGTATGCCAAATTTAGCAAGTGTGAATTCTGGCTGGGCGAAGTGGCTTTTCTCGGGCATGTGTTGTCCTGGGATGGTATCAAGGTGGATCCAAGGAAGACGGAGGCCGTGAAAAATTGGCCTAGGCCGTTGACTCCTTCGGATATCCGCAGTTTTCTTGGGTTGGCCGAGTACTACAAAAGGTTTGTAGAAGGTTTCTCCTCTATTGCATCTCCGTTGACCAAGTTGACCTAGAAGCAGGCGAAGTTTGTATGGTCGGATGAATATTAGAGGAGTTTCCAAACTTTGAAGGATCAGCTTACATCAGCTCCCGTTTTGACCTTGCCAAGTGGTTCAGAAGGGTTCGTGGTGTATTGTGATGCCTCACGGGTCGAATTGGGTTGTGTGCTTATGCAGAATAGTAAGGTGATAGCGTACGCATCAAGACAGTTGAAGGTGCATGAACAAAACTATCCCACTCACGACCTTGAATTGGCGGCGGTGGTGTTTGCCTTGAAAATTTGGAGGCATTACTTGTACGGGGTCCATTTAGACGTATTCACCGATCACAAAAGTTTGCAATATGTGTTCACTCAAAGGGATCTTAATCTCAGGCAAAGGAGGTGGTTGGAATTCCTGAAAGATTATGACATGAGTGTGTTGTATCATTCGGGCAAGGCCAATGTCGTAGCTGACGCTCTTAGCAGATTGTCTATGGGGAGTGTGGCACATGTTGAAAATGAGAAAAGGGAACTAGCAAGGGACGTTCACCGGTTGGCTAGGTTGGGTGTCAGGTTGACTGATTCTAGCACGGGTGGTATACGGGTTCAGAACGGGTGAGAATCGTCAGTAGTGAATGAGGTGAAAGCAAAACAAGACCTAGATCCGTCGTTGTGTGAGTTGAAGAAGTTGGTTGCTGCAAAAGAGATCGAGGCTTTCTCCCAAGGGGGAGATGGTGTGCCGCGGTACCAAAACCGGCTTTGTGTTCCCGACGTGAATGACCTTAGGAAGGTGATTATGAGTGAGGCCCACAACTCTCACTACTCGATTCACCCGAAGTCTACCAAGATGTACCAGGATCTGAGAGAGATTTATTGGTGGCATGGTATGAAGAGGGATATTGCCAAGTTCGTGTCTGAATGCCCGAGCTGTCAGCAGGTAAAGGTCGAACACCAAAGGCCCGGTGGTTTGGCCCAAGACATTGAAATTCCCACTTGGAAGTGGGAGGATGTGAATATGGACTTCGTGGTTGGGTTGCCTCGGACCCGAAGGTAATTCGACTCCATTTGGGTTGTCGTGGACCGGATGACGAAATCAACTCACTTTCTACCGGTCAAGACTACCTACAGTGCCGAGGATTACGCAAGGCTGTATATTCAAGAGTTGGTGAGGTTGCATGGCATACCTAGATCTATCATATCAGATCGAGGTGCTCAATTCACTTCCCACATTTGGAAGTCTTTCATGAAAGGCCTTGGGACCAAAATTAAGTTGAGTTCCGCTTTTCATCCCCAAACCGATGGCCAAGCGGAGCGGACTATTCAAACTTTGGAGGACATGTTGAGAGCATGTGTGTTGGAGTTTAAAGGGAATTGGGATGATCATCTTCCACTCATCGAGTTTGCCTATAATAATAGCTTCCATGCTAGTATTGGCATGGCGCCATTTGAATTTGTATGGGAGAAGGTGTAGATCCCCGGTGGGGTGGTTTGAAGTGGGAGAAATGGCCTTGGTTGGCCCGAATTTGGTGATGGATGCTATGGAGAAGGTAAAGGTGATTAGGGAGAGATTGAAAGCGGCCCAAAGTCGCCAAAAGTCCTATGCGTATAGTAGGAGGAGGGACCTCGAATTTCATGTAGGGGATTGGGTTTATGTGAAAGTCTCTCCTATGAAGGGCGTAATGTGTTTCGACAAAAAGGGCAAGTTGACCCCCGGTATGTTGGCCCTTATGAGCGGATTGGAGATGTGGCTTATAAGTTGGAGTTACCTCCGGGTTTGGGGTCCATCCATCCAGTCTTTCATGTATCTATGTTGAGAAAGTTTGTTGGCAATCCTAGCTCCATTGTGCCTTTGGAAGGGATTGAGGTTGAGGACAATTTGACTTATGAGGAGGTGCCGGTGGAAATTTTGGATAGGCAAGTTAAACGGCTTCGCAACAAGGATGTGGCTTCGGTAAAAGTACTTTGGAGAAATCAGCTTGTGGAGAGTGCTACTTGGGAGGCGGAGTTGGACATGATGAAACGATACCCCCATCTTTTCCAATCTACTCAGGCCTAAGGTACTAGGAATCTTTCCCGATCAATTGTGTCATTTTCTTGCCCTCTTGAGTCTCATGGCATGACATGCATATGTGTACATTAAAGGATTTTCCTTTCTTGGCAAATGAGTTGAATACAATTTTGACATGAATTGGTTTTGAACTATAATTTGAATTGTGACAAAAGCTTTTATGTGCAAACCTTGTAAGTTGAGTTGAGTTATGCATTGTGTCTTGTATCGGGTGTATCTTGTCTTGACTCTAGCTTTTCAAGCCT
This sequence comes from Solanum rostratum, assembly GCA_029948455.1. Lineage (NCBI taxonomy): Eukaryota > Viridiplantae > Streptophyta > Magnoliopsida > Solanales > Solanaceae > Solanum > Solanum rostratum. Next base: position 62,435,378 of record CM057056.1, on the reverse strand, counting down.
TGTTCTTGCACATTCGAGGACGAATGTTCCCAAGGGGGAGATGATGAAAGGACTCGGATCCTGGACGTCATATTGGGTCCAAGAAAAACTGCCCAGAAAATGTTGCCAGGCATCACCTCACGGAAGTGCCTACAAGGCCCGTGTGAAGGCACACGGACCGTGTGGCCATCCGTGAGATGGCACCTGGAAAATGGAAGGAAAACGGGCCACCACACGGTCCGTGTGAAGCCACACGGTCCGTGTGGCAGGTAAACGGGCGGGGTCACAGTCCGTGTGACCCCCAGACGGTCCGTTTACCGGACCGTGTCTTGGTACTTGGTCCGAAAAATTTTCAGGAGGAAAAATATAAGTCTAGGGCCACGGCACGGCAGACGGTCCGTGTGGCCCCGGACGGACCGTTTACCGATCCGTATGCCTCAGACGGACCATTTCCTGCTCTGTTTTATTAATGGCATTTTTGAAATATTGGTTTATTCTAACGAAAATTTGGTCTTTCCCACCCTTCCTAAGCCCCCTATATAAGTAAACACTCTCATTTTTCAGCCATTTTACACTTCTACTCTCTCTCTCTCTCTCTAAAATTCATCCCTCAAGAACTCTCCAACATCTCTCTAGCTTAGGGTCAAGGTTTTGAGCCTATCTTCTCCTCAAGTTTGTCTTCAAGTCAGGTATGTGGGGTTTGATTCTTGGTTCCTTTCAACCAAGAAGACCCAAATTCCCTTTTAAACTAAATTATGAACTTGACTCCTTAAAATGTAATTTTTACTACTTGTTCTTGGTATTTTGAACCATGCATGTGTTAGTTAAGACTCCTTATCATGATTTATGTTGGTTTTATGGAAACGAACTATTTGGACTATGAAACTATGAACTTGCATGTCCCTTTAATTGTGTTGTTATGCATGGGTGATATTTACTACCATTTCTATTAATTTTATTGGATTTCCTAGTTTTTACATTATTTCATGTTTTAACTATTCTCTAAATTACCCATGCCATTCCTACATTGGGCATTGCATCACATTCATGACATTGACACATGGAAATTTTGGAAATGTGGGGTTAAGCCCAATTTTGTCCTAAAAAAAGGAATTGTGATATGATTTTCGGAAAGACATGGGATATGACAAGAAGGTGATCACCGGTATGTCTAGAATTTTGGCTCTTGGAGCATCTTGGGTGCTTGCACCATCTTGTACTTGTAGATGAGCTATTCCTTGCATTGGCATCTTGAATATGATCTTGTATATTGGCGTTAAGCCCAATTATGTCGTGAACGTTATGAACTTGCACTTGACTCTCTTGAAAGCATAAGTATATATATATAAGTATTTTTGTGGGATGTGTAAGACTTAGCACCAATGGATTGGGGGTCCTTCCCCTTTCCTTGAACTATGTGCCTACATAGGGACGGATGTAATTCGTCTATCTGTATATGATTATGATTTGTCTTGATATGATTCTGCAAATCCTTCTGAAAAGCGGGTCGTAAGGAAGGTGTCCATCCACCGAAAAGCGGGTTGTAAGGTGTGATGTAGATTACCCTTGGCAAGTAATCTTCTCCCTACCGATGGGAGGTCCCAATCGGTCCAATTCGTGTAATAGCTCGCACGGATTTGGTTTGTCGGTTATAGTTCATCCCCGTTATATAGGAGCATTATCGCATTGCACGCATCATGCATTCCATGGCATCTTGTATACTAAGTTCTTTTGCTTATGAATGATCCTTGTATATTATTGGGCCTTGTCATCTAACATTGATATGTAGGTCCGGTAAGCCATATACATTGCATACCCGCATACTAAGTACATTCAAAAGTATTAACGCATACTCTATGCTTGCATGATTTTACCATGCAGGGACCAAGCAGTTTGAGCATTATCCGCAGGACGAATAGTCCCTCCTTGCAGCCTTGTTGTGGTGAGCCCCGTCTTCCGAGGGCAAACTTTGTTTCTTGTACCCCTTATGTACATTTATTTTGCGGAGGGCGAGCCCGGAACTTGTCCTGGCCCCCATCCCTTACCTAGAGGCATGTATTGGGTGTTTTGTAAAGACTACGTCATTTTGATCTATCTATAAAAATATGTTCTTCCTTTAAATTTTGGAATGTTTCCTTTTATGCTTGTATTCAAGTTCCGAAATCTTGAGGCTTGTTTGGGGGCTTTCGGGTCCTCATTAGCCGTGTCATATCTAGGCCACGACCCCAGTTCGTGACACTTCTGACTTGCAACGCTATAATCCCTTCCAAACAAACTCAACTAATTTTCCTAATAAGCAATTTTTTAAACTACACAATATACATAACGAAATCAAAGATTATAAAAGACCATTAAACAATTTTAGAGAAGTGTTTTCTTCAGAAGACTAAGCTACAAAGCAAACATACTTTTTCATTCACACAAGATATGACATGTCAGATAGAGTGCTCCACTTAACCTCGTACAAATTCAAAAACAAACCTTAACATATATAACGATAACACAGGCATACAAAAGCTTAAAACAAGATTGTAGGAGCATCAAAACATTTAAAGCGCCAATCTTAGTAGCAGTCTTGCAAAAATATATCGAAACAGCAGCCAACCAGAAAAGCTAGAGGTCAATGCTAACACAAAACAAGGATAGTTTGATAGAGAATGCAGAACGCATAAGCTTCAGTCTTTGATAGCAGATGCCGATGACTGCGCCTCATTGCTATGACCCTACAAGATGCCGAGAAAGATAAGAGTGATTAACTTGTACATACATCTCATAATGAACAAGACATCAAAGACAAAAATATGGTAACAAACGAAATTAGATGATCCATCACAAAACATTCGTAAAATCAAATAAAAATCTTTCTAGCATCTCAGTTCAAATCTTGAAGACAAAAGGGGTCTTCCAAGACCAAGTTAGTGGTGGTAGAATAGTCTTTTCTAATGACGAATAGACTAGGCAACTGTTTATCATATACTTGTACGTATAAACAAAGCCAAACTAGTGTATAAGGCCTATCAGAGTCTATTAAATGTTGGTTCAGTTCAGTTAGGCACAAATATACATGTTTTATACCACCACATTAAGGTCCAGTTGGCTACTTGAAAGCCTCAAAATGGTTTCTAAATGTCAGCATATCCTAGTTACAATATACAAACCATAGGTTTGCTTTGAGAATGCTAATTAATTCAAAGTAGCAATACCGTAGGCACGAATTGGCCATATAAGGCTAGGAGCGTATCACCAATAGAAGAGATGGATGACCAATACACACCTAGGCAGCCGGTCAGTCGCAAAAGTCTAGATACATGTTTTTAACTACGAAAACACAAATGAACTAGACAAGATATGTACAGTATCTGGTCAATTAATGAAGAGCATATTGAAAAGCACGATAAATATCACATGCATGCAATCTTAACCTCATGATTAGTAGCTTGTATTCCACTTGTGCATTTAGCAGTTTAGCTCTATCTCCTTATCCTAAACTTGAAGCCTTCAGCACAACAAATCCCAGACACCTGACTCACAACTACCTCCAATATGGCAAATTGGTCCAAGTAACATAGGATTATCAAGCAAATATCAGCTACATTTTCATATTAGAAGAATCTCTGGTCCTAATAACGGAATAAATCCAAAAGGAAAATAGTACTTTGTGGCAATTAGGAGCTTTCACTGAATAAGACACAATAAAACGAGCAACAAGGATAGTGGCAGTCGGGGGGCCACCATGGCTTCTCGACATCCCTTAACCAACATTTGTGGGCATAATAAAATATAGAACTGGATAGTAATCTGTGTTGAGCAAATTCATGTTATATTATTAAGCTTTAAGCATAAGGAAACGGTCAGAAACTAAATTTTAGCCTTAGACAAGACTGCCAAACCATTTACCAGAGGAGTAGTTACAAATGCACATGGGGAAGTAAATAACTTTCAGCAGATAGCTCTTTCCAGAAAATATACAAATTTGTCTATAAAGCAATCACAAAAGAAACCTTCAATAGAATTGTTACCTTAATGTAACTGTTATAAGCATTTAAAAGTAGTTGTGCGTGCTCAATCTTCGTTTCCAGATAGGCCTTTAATGCCACTTGTTCCAGTAACTGTGGAGAATTTCGCTGAAAGATGACACAATTCTTCTCAGAAAAATACAACCATAAATAAATGGCATGGGTAAAACCAAAGAAAAAAAGACGGCACATGCTTATACCAACTCAGGCGAAGTCGCTTTCTCCTGCACCAGTGTCCCTACCTTTAGCCCTAATAACATACTTTCTAGGGTAATATCAATTACTCTTAATTCAACTTCCTTTTTACTTCCGCGCAAACATGCCTCAGAATTTACAACAAGTTCTATATCTTTCGCAATTCGCTTGAACAACTCATGCAAAGCTTGCGCATCCAGTCCAGTTTCCGGGATAATTCTGTGCTGCTGCTGTCCAATTTCTGGGATGTTGTGCTGTCTTTCTGGATTGTTCTTCTGCTTTTTTGGAATGTTGTGCTTCTCCTGCCCAGTTGCCGATAAGTTGGGATTCCAAATTTTCTGACATAATTGGAACAACTGGATTTGGTGGGGGGTTGTAGAAGCATTTCCTTTTGCAGCACTCTTCTCATACTTTTCTCTCAAACGCCTTATTTTCTCTCTTAATTGGATCAATGTGGGTTGAAGAGTAAGTGATTGAAGGATAAATGTATGAAATTGGGGGACATTTTGGGCGGCGTCACGACCTGTATGGTCCTTGAACTTAATCATACCACTGAGTATGGAAATTTCGTCTTCATCGCTCCACACTTTAGAAAAAGGGGGAGGTTTCATCATCCGATTTTTCTCTTCATCATCATATCCGTCGGAAGGAGTATCATTATAAAGCAGCCTTGTGACATTCTTTTCTTCAATACCCTTGCCCTTGTTTTTTCTTTTCTTTGATTTTTCCTTTCTTGCCATTCCTTCTTTTTCCTCCATTCTCAGGCGCTAATGATACTCATTCCTCTGCCTAATAAATGAATGATTTGACTTAGAAGGTGAAAGGGCGCCTCTCTGCCTGCCTGCTCCCTCTACATCTTGGAACTTTACAAACTTAATTATCATCTCCCTGCCCCACGCATTTATTGCACTAGTCGCTCCAAATACACATACAACATATTTTTTTATGGTTTTAGAGTACCACTTTTTTTTGTTTGTAACAATTGAAGTTTTTTTTTTTTCATTAAGAATAAATTGTTATGAATATGATTTTTAGTTTTACCTAAGAAATTTCATTCACTATTATATTTAAATAAATTTTAATTATTTTTTAAATACTTTAATAATAATAGTCAAAACTAAAAAAATACTTTAGACATAATAAATATTGGTAAATTATAGAAATCATATGATTTATAAGTATTGACCTTGGTTAATAGCAATCCAAAAAAGTACAAAATATTGTAGTACCTCCAATTTGATAACTTATGATTCATTACTTATATTTGTTAGAGTATCAATATGATCTTTAATTAAGTATTTTATTAATAATTTTGTTTGAAATAAATTTAAATTATATATATATATATGTTTATAACAATTATAATATAAGAAATTTAATATGTCATTCAAGGTGTTGCTATAAATGTCTTCTAATTATTTTTTACTTAGAATACGTGATTCTCAAAATTATATTCTTATCTTACAAATAACATTTAATGTTCTTTAATGGTTATATTTAGATAAAAATCAATTGTAAACTTGAAAACTCGAGCATAATTCAATTTATTAAATTGTGTATCGCCAAGTAATTAGTATAATTTTTAATTAGAGAAACTATTTGTTTGTAACTATTATTAACGTGAAGTTTAATTATTTCTTCCAATGGATGAAACCATGTATTAGACGAAAATAAAATTTAAAGGTACATATCCTAATTTAAATTACCTTGTTTTAGATGTCGCACCCCATTTTTCTCTCCAAAAAAGGAGAATCTGGACGACGTCGTGACAACGATTTTTTTGAGATTGAAGATAGGGAAGAGTCGCCACCTAATGTTTTTAAGGTGCATTAGGACACCATTTTAACCTATAAACTAATCTAAGGGTCAAGTGACCAGAGAACGGGTAAGGGTTCAAGTTACCTCGAGGGAAAGGTGTTAGGCACCCTTCGATGTCTGCTAATGTGGGTTCCGACCGTATCACGCATTTATGTGGGGGTTAACAAATAAGGTCTCTATTTTCGATTAATCTAATAAAATGCCTAAGTGATAAAAACATATCAAGATAATTAAACAGATAAAAATAAATGAAACAATTAATTAATCTACCCCAAATTATTACAAAGCAAAAAATGAAAGAAAATATTTTCTACTCTTAAAAACTAATCACACACATCTCATATATTACCACAGTTAAAAATATATATCTCTTAAAACTTAAAAGGGTATCAATTACCAAATCTATGTTCCAAACAAATGACATTAAAGACAAGTTTAGATATGAGATTGCTAACATATATTACAACAAATAAGATACTAAAATACTCAAGTCACAAAAATCTATTGATTCAACCAAGTTTTCAAGCTGCTAGATAAAAATAAAAATAGATAATATTAATGACAAAAGAAGAAGAGACTAACATGATTGTTTCCTATAGAATGCTTAAGATAGTTGAATAATATGAATAAAAGAAAAAAGCTAATCCAAAAATAAAAATAAAAGTCATGATAAAAAAAATGCATAATTAAGAATTAATTGATCGTTTTTAAATCAAATGCTTAAAATATATCGTGCAACATAGAAATTAAAATAACTCGACAACACACATAGTTTAAAATTGAAAGAGAGAGAGAGTGGGATCAGGATGTAACGAAGCTAAAAAGGGCTCAACGCGGTGTCATTCCCTTTATTTCAAATTTTTATGATCAACTTTTCTAAATTCTTTGAGACAAGACGAAAATAATTCTCAAAGAAATTATAAAATCTTTCAACATTTAAAAATCATATAAAGCTTCTGGTGGTTAGATGGTAAAAATATTTCAAGTATTTAACATATTTTTTTGTGAATGAAAATGGGCGAAATATTCCAATGAAAAGTTATTCAATCTTTTAAATTTTTAAAAAGGGTAACACATAAAACTTAGAAAATAAGGGAGTAACGAGTTGCTTTAATTTTTATAAAGCTACATGTGCGCTTCATACAAGAAGTCAGCTATAGCTTGTCTTTTCATCATTTTCCAAGCATACCTGGCCTCTTTGGAGCGATAAGTCCACTTGGGATCGACTTCTCATATTGATTCTCTACTCATTATGGTCAAACTCCAAGTAACATAATTCTGTTGTGGTCATGTACATGTAAAACATATTCAAATGGGTGAGAGTATGTCTGCTCTTAAGATTTAATTAACCAAATAAAAATGAAATTATAAAGTAATAAAGATTCTTAATTAAAGTAAGCAGGAGGAAAAAAATTAAAAATGAGTAAGCACACCAAAGTTAGCACATAAGAAGGTCCGGAATAAATTTATATTTCATCTCATTCCTCATGATTAAATTAAGTCGGTTAAAATCTTATTAAATCTTACTACTATATGGCCAAATTATTTTTAACTCGAACTAATGAACAGAAAGAGCACTTACAAATTATATCAGTAGTAACTTTATGTACAACAATACTCAATAAACCAAAACTAGTAAGCAGTGACAAAATTCACATGAATCTCTAATATTGTAGTACACCTCATTTCTAACTTACGATCTCATATTAGCATTAGTAGTTAATATTCTTAAACATGTCCAATCCAACTCCTTAAACTTAATGAAGCCAATAAAATTAATATTTTGTAACTTAAAGATCAAAGATTTACCTTCTTAAAGACGTTTAGAACACAGAACACTTGTGGCAACTGTAATCATATAAAATTTATTAAAATATAAATTTATAAAATGATTCAAATTATATTAAAATCAAAATATATTAGTCAAAACAAATATTGTGGATTAATATAATTGTTTTTTTTTTCAGTTAAGTCCAATAAAGTGTGGATTTAATTAAAAGCCCAAATTCAATTATTTGGGCTACAAAAGATAACCCATTTTAGTAGGACCAATATCCTCTCGTCCAACAGGTCCATCTTGGTGCCACGTGTCAAATGACGTTGCACGCCAAGTCAAAACAAAGAAGCTAATAGAATCATGTCATGTGTCAAAATGACAGACCCATTTCATTAAAGTCCAATATGCCATGTCACTTAAATTTGATTGGCCGAGAGAAAACCTGATTCCATCATGACTCCTCTATTCTACAACTATATATAGGGGTCCTCTTAATTCAAAAGGCACATATATGACCAATTCTAAAGGCACAACTATAACTCGTCCTATTTAAGATAAATTTTCAAGTTTCTAAAGTCAATCCACAAACCTAATCTATGACCAATAAACAGTTATATAAGTCGTGAGTTCTTCCTGTAGATTCAAGACCAGATCTTTTATTTTTTGAAGTCTCGTCTACGGATGACTTTCATGAGTTATAGTTTTTTTTATGACCCATAAAGGCCCCTCATAAAATTTAATAACTTGTAGACTTCAAATTTCAAAACTATTTAACTTTGATTTGTACTTAAGGACTTCTGGGGTGTTACATTCTTTAATCAAGTTCAACAGAAAAAATGAATTGTGTGATGTCTTTTTGAGGAATACACCATTATGTTTATTTTACTCTCCCCATGATTTGATTGAATTTATCCAATAGTGATTGTGGAGGTTGTGCCTATGAACTATAAATGAAAGTTTGTATCTCACATAAGTGAGGTGTCAAAATTACACGAGCACCTTTGATAAATTTCACTTATGTGTGTGTGAAAGTAGGTTGATTTTTGGCTTATTCTCAAAAACACTCATAAAAGTCGAAACAGCACAAGGCCATAATGTGTTGGCTATTAAAGCTTATGAGCACATCTTAATGATTTTGTCTTAGTAGTGATACTTTACTCTTCTTAAGCAGTTATAGTTCAATTTTAAGGCGACTACTCACTCTAGAGTAAAGGTTATTGTTTTACTAAGTGAAACGTAAGTACAGACTACACCTTCATTATACTTGTACCCTACCTTCAATTATATTGATGCAATACTTTCTTATTTTAATATTAAAATGAATGGGAGAGTGTTTGTATTTATGCATTTTTATATTAAAATTAAATAATTAAATGTATATGTTCGTGGTATAAACTAACAAGATAATGTTATCATTATTTTTTGGAGGTAACTCATATAGCCATTACTTTCCATGATCTACCACTAATTATCCCACCGATGCTTAAATGACCATCCACATTCTTGACATCATTTGTGGAAGAAATCTTATATCTTATAAAGATATTTTTCTTCTTTTTGTAAAGTAAAAAAAAGGGGAAATATTATATTGTGTTTAGATTTTGAGATTAGTGTAGTGAAAGAAGAAGCTGAGACAAAGAAAAATATTATAAGTCATCAACTAAATCAATATGTAAAAGAGAGTAATTTTATATTGAAAGGATGTGTTCTAGTGGTGGAGATTCAGACTCCTCGACTAATTCGAAGTTGTTTTGAGTCACACTGTTATTGGGCTATTATATCATGGAGCAGATAAGTCAAGAGTTACATTGCTGGATCAGTGTAGATTATAATGCATACAACTTGAATCTTCTTAAAGAAGGCGAGATATTTGCACCTCATTCTGAATATTTATTTATTCATTTTTGTTCACTTATTTTCAACTATAATTTAGTGTAATTTGTGATATATACATGAAAATTTTGAATATCCTCCAACTCTCATTTATATTTCTCATCCATCACTTATTTTTGTTTGTCTATTTGTAGATGATAAAACTTAGCGTTGATAAAATAATAATCAAGAATGAAAAATATCGCAACAATTATAGTATTTGATTTCAAGTATGTGAGTGTTACAATCTCTATAAATCATCTTATTCACCTTTTCATGTAAGGATCCGAAATTTTGTACGACCTCAATGAAGCATGAAAATTTGGTTTCGAAAGAGTTTTGGACCAAGGTGACACTTCATGGGAGCCATCACGGTCCGTGTGAGGTCACACGGCCCGTGTGGAGCCCCCACGAAGTGGCCCTTAGCTTACGGAGGATGTTTGGCCCTTAAACATGGTGTTTTAAACTATGGCACACCACACGTGGACCCCTCACAGTCCGTGTGATACTTCAGGGACCGTGTGGTTGGCCGTGTGATGCCCTTGGGTTGAAATCCCACAGCTTTGGCACCAAGTATGGTTACACGGCCAAGTTCACGACCCGTGTGGGTGGCACGTCCCGTGAGGCCATCCGTAAAGCTTCTGGAGTGAAATTTTTCCAAGTATGGAATCACCGCCTCGTAACTTGATCGTGGAATTTTTCTAAAGAGAGGGATACGGGCAGCGTCACGGCCCGTGTGGTACTACACGGTCCGTGTAACCTCCCGTGAACGTGACTTCGTTAAAAAATTCTAAGTATGGGATCTTCGTGCTCAAGCTAAGTTCACTTCCAAGCCTTTAATTCAAGCTAATTTATGTTGTGTAAGGCCATCATGGGTCTCCTACATCAATTCAAGTTCAAAGGAATTCCATTGGCTAAGTTTTTCACAAGTATCGATAGAAGAGTCCCCTTTAAATGGTCATATATCTTAGCACAAAATGATCTAGGTGGCCCGTGTCCTATCAAATTGAACCTCTTTGAATTATCTTTCCAACGTATCTAGTCTCACCTCTTTCCAAGTTCGGAGCAAGAACTTATGCCCTTTTTCGTAGAATCTTTCTAGGCTAGACGGGAGGCCTTCACGGACCGTGAAGCCAACCGTGTCAACTTCAGTTCAAAATTTAAAGGGGTGTTTTATATTTTTTATATTTTGACCCATCCCCAAGGCTTTTAAGACCTTTTTAACCCCCCTTTATATTCCTAAACTTCTCCTACACTAATTCTAAACCCTCATTTAAGACAAACTCTTAGTTTCTAGAATTAGACTCTCAACTTCTCTCCAAGTCTCATCTTCAAGATTCAAGCTAGGATTCAAATGGGGTTTCAAATTCAAGCTAAATTCTTCTCAAATTCATCTTTCTATTCAAGGTATGTGTATTTGATTCTTGGTCCCTTTCAACCAAGAAGACCCAAAAAAATCTTTTCAATGGATTTCATGAATTTTAGTTTACTTTAAATGTGAATTTTCATTATTTGATTTTATTAAATCGAATTGATGTATGGGATGTACTTTACCTATGATTTTAATTTTCCTTTAATCACTATTATGATGATTTACATTGAGTTATGAAGTTATGAACATGCATATCCCCCCCTTAAAGTTGATTTATTCATAGGTGATCTATATTACGATTTACATGTGGATTTAATTATGGATTAACTAAATTTTATATTGCGGTATTGATTTTAACTTGAATTTAGGTTACCCATGCTATCTTCACATCATGCATTGCATTGTATTCATAAGCATTGATATATGGAAATAATGAAGTGGGTTAAGCCCAACTATGTTTTCTGAAAGGATTATGATATGATTCTGATAAGATATTGGCTATGGCAAAAAGGTGATCACATACATGTCTATGATTATAACTCTTTGAGCATTCTGGGTGTTTGCACCATTGCTATTCCTTGAAAGATCTATGATTTGGAATTTGAGCCTAAATATGTATTGAACGGTTTGAAATGAGCATTGTGTCTCCTGAAAGCGTGTATATGTATAAGTATTCAAGTGGGATAGTATTGACTTAGAACCGATAAATTGGGGGTGTTAGGGCTATATCCAAGGGCCTTCTCCCTTTCTTTGAACTATGTGCCAACATAGGAACGTTAGCCATTACCAAAATGACCGGGTCGTAAGGAATGGCTTATGATTCTGATATGTTCTGTATGATTATGAAAATCCTTCTGAAATGGTGCGTTTCGTAAGGAAGGCGACCATCCACCGAAATGGTGATTTTCGCAAGGTGTGATGTAAATTACTTTGGCAAGTAGTCTTCTCTTATCGATGGGAGGTCTTTATAAGACTAATTCATGAAATAGCTCACATGGATTTGATTTGTCGGTTATAGTCCATCCCCACTATATATGAGCATTGTTGCATTTCATGCATCATAAATTTCATGGCATCTTGTATATATTTCCATTGAATATATGATTCGTTCTATATTATGTGCCCTTGTCATCTAACAATGGAATGCAGGTTTGCTAAGTCATATGATCTGCATGCCCGCATACTTAGTACATTCAAACGTACTAACGCATACTCTATGCCTACATGATTTTACCATGCAGGGAACATGTGTTACGACCATCCACCGTTTTACGGATAGCTCGAGTTCGGAGAGTCGATATTGTGGTGAGTCCTATCTTCCTAGAACAAGCCACTTTCCTTCTACCTATGTTGTTTTCGATTTATCTTCTTAATTGAGGGTGAGCCCGGGACATGTCTTGGCCCCTATCCCATCTTATGACTAGAGGCATTATTGGACATCTTGTAGACTTTCGTAGATTCTATATGTTATGTGTTGTATTTGAAGCTTATGATTTAGTTATCTATTGGATATGACTATCATGGATTGATTATGGGAATTATGTGGTGAGTCCTATCTACTGAAATGGTGATTTCTGTAAGGTATGATGTAGATTACCTTTGGCAAGTAGTCTTCTCCTACCGATGGGAGGTCTTTATCGGACTAATTCATGTAATAGCTTGCATGGATTTGATTTGTCGGTTATGGTGTATCCCCACTATATATGAGCATTGTTGCATTTCATGTATCATAAATTTCATGGCATCTTGTATATATTTCCATTGAATATATGTTTCTTTCTATATTATGTGCCCTAGTCATCTAACATTGAATGCAGGTTTGGTAAGTCATATGCAGTGCATGCCCGCATACTTAGTACATTCAAACGTGCTAACACATACTTTATGCCTACATAATTTTACCATGTAGGGAACGTGTGTTACGACCATCCACCGTTTAACGGGTAGCTCAAATTCGGAGAGTTGATATTATGGTGAGTCTTATCTTCCAAGAACAAGCCACTTTACTTCTACCTATGTTGATTTCGATTTATCTTCTTAATTGAGGGTGAGCCCAGGACATGTCTTGGCCTCCGTCCCATCTTATGACTAGAGGCATTGTTGGACATCTTGTAGAGTTTCGTAGATTCTATATGTTATGTGTTGTATTTAAAGCTTATGATTTAGTTATCTATTCGATATGGCTATCATGGGTTGATTATGGGAATTATGATATTGATTATGGGAATTATGATATGTATGTATGTTTGATGTGGAAATGTGAAAGATCCTAAACCCCGTATTGCCCCCATAGAGTGAGTAACACTTACCTGCCCCTTAGTTCTTATGTGCTATGCGCTCTGTGAATCCATGTAAACCTCTTTCCCTTCGATATTCCCATAGCGTGAGTCCTATTTTCCCATCCCTTAGAATTATGTGTTTACTATTTGAATGTGCTTCCGAACCAATGATGTGGATCGGGATACTTTGAGGCTTGTTTGGGTACTCTTGGGTTCCCATTCGTCTTGTCACTTCTAGGCCCTGGTTCTGGGTCGTGACATTTCAAGTGTAAATAAAAGGGCTCTTGATCTAGAAATTTTGATTTGTTCTTGATCTTGAAACTTGAATTTGTTTTTGATCTTGATGTTGAAACTTGAACTTGTGGTTTATCTTCATCTTGAAACTTGAATTTGTTCTTGTAACAACTCGAGCCTAGGGCTTAGGAGTGATATGGAGAATGGGAACCCGAGAGTCCCCAATAAGACTCTAGCATCCATGTATACATCATTGGTTCAGAAGTGCATGATTAAACAATAAACACATAGTTCTAAGGGGCGGGTAAGTATGACTTATGCTATAGGGATGCCATAGGGATAGGGATTTGCATGAATTGACATAGCACATAGCACATAGCGTATAAGAACTAAGGGGCAGGTGAGTATGACTCACACTATAGGGATAGAAAAGACTTAGAACTTTCTGCATTTCCACACCTCATCATGAACATATCGTCATAACATCAACAACATAAGATAGACATAGTCATAGTCTCCGTAAGCAAATAGCATAACACATAACAACCCTGTACACAGAGTTAACATGATTTCCAACAATATCTCTAGGTCATAGAATAGGATGGGGGCCAAGACATGTCCTGGGCTCACCCTCAAATTAAAGCCATAAAGCATCATAACATAAAAAGTAGATAGAAGGTGGCTTGTCCTTGGATGACATGACTTACCACAAGCAACTCTTTGTCAATCAAGCTAGCCATCAAGAGGTGGAAGATAATAGTCTCTAGTCCATATATGGTTAGATCATGTAGGTAAAAGAGTATGCATTAGTACATTTGAATGTACTAAGTATGCGGTCATGAAAAATGCCTATGAAACATGTTAACCTGCAATCAATATTAAATGACAAGGGCACATATATAGAAAAGAAGTGCATTTAAGAAAGAATATTATATCGATATGCCATGAAATCTATGATGCATGAATGCTATAATATTTTATACATAGCGGGATTGTGACCTTAACAAACATAAGACCAAGTGAGGTATAGCTTGGAACTCTATTGTCTTCCCCACAACGGATAATGGGTGATCTACTTGCCAAAGGTAGATCCTTGTCATAATCATCCCATAAAAGGGGCATAAACATGAACCTATGTTAGGCACATAGTTATGAGAAAGGAGACTTTACATAAGAACCCCTTGGGTTGAGCCTCCACCTCCAATCCCATATGGTGCTAAGTCAAAAGCCCATGATAATACATATACATATACATACTTTAAAAGAGGCATAAGTCTTTCAAATTATTTTCATGAATACTTAGGTTTAAAAGCAAAAGATACTACATAATCATGCATACTTCGCTAAAGAGTCAAATCACACTTCATGTCATACTTTCATACATAGGAATAGCTCCTTAATACTTGTACATAATAGTGTAAACACCCATTATTGCTCAAAGAGTCATATCATAGACATTATGTGATCACATGTCATGTTATAACCATACTTGTCTTGAAATCATAGTCATCAACATAATTGGGTCTTAACCCACATCATAAACTTCATAAAAATCAATATTAATGTATGCATATGCCATGAATGATGAGAGAATAGCATGGGCAATAGAGATTCATACTTAAAATAACATTATAAGATGAAATCAAAGTAATCCATGGAGAAATTCACAACTAAAGCATACTTGAGATTACTCATGCCTAAATTCAACATTTGAAAAGGACATGCATATTCAAACCTTCATAATATCAATTTTATTCAATATTATAGTGCTTAAATCACTTAAAATATCATCAATTAAATACAACCCATATCTCAATTTAATCAAATCAACATTAATTTAAAGACCATATTTAAAGTAAGCTTGAAATTCATAATTTAAGAAGTAAGAAATCTTTGGGTCTTAATGATTGAAAGGAATCATGAATCAATCCCACATACCTTAGAAGAATCAAGAAGAAATTGATTGGAGAAGAAGACCCTTCCTTAAGCTTCAAGTTGAATCTCCAATGGTACACTTGAGAGGAATTCTTAGAAGAGAGAATTTGAACAAGAATGAAGAAGTGTAGGACTTTTGGGGGGTTTAGGATAGGTTAGAAAGTCACAAATGACCCTAAGAGATCACCAAAAGTAGGAGAAAGTCATTAATGAAATGAGCATTAAAAAGAGTCCAGGTGGCCCATGGAAGAGCACCACAACTCGTGAACATAGCCACGGATCGTACAAGGGTACGTGGTAAGGGCCTTCAGACACTTAGCCAAATTTTCAGACTAAGGACATTTTTATTGACAGTTCACGGTCCATTCAAAGGTGCACTGACTGTACAATGTCCGTACAATTGACCCAAGTTCCAAGACAGTAACTTTATACTTAGGATCATATTTTGAAAAAGAATTTATGAAACACGCCATGGTGAGGACCACTATTGCTCCCCAGCGCACGCAAGTGTATGTGATCTTAACAAGTAGTATAGTGGCCCTGATTAAGGGGCCGAGATATTGAACCCGAAGGATTTAAACAAAATCAGTTACAATCCCAAGTTATTATGCTTAGTGTGTTTTAAGTAAGACGATGGAAGTATTTGGTGTAAAAAGTAAATAACTAACTAAACTACTAAAATTCATTGGGTTTTTTAACTCTCAGATTACGAACAATTTCAGGATTGTAACTGTATTGACGCAATTCTGGTCTCAATGCTTGCACATATTTCTGGGTTCCTCGACTACTGATTCATAGTGTTAAAATTACCTAAATAGGGTTGCACGGCTCTGCCGGCCTACCGTTATTGACTGCCTAACTACATCGTTGAGCGGGGATAGACACATCCATAAAAGTGCTTTAACGTTATCTTCCTGTATTATAAACCAAGCGAGGTGTAAGGGTAGTTGTCGCGAGTCTCCCTTACACAAATCAATCTAGTCTCCTAGTCAAACAAGCTCCCTATACTACTATGTTCTATTCATTCCAACATCTCTCGAATCTAGAATGAACAACAAGTTTACTCCCTAGTTGGCCAAACTTTGAAGTATAGATACAAGTAGTATAAGAGTAGTCTATAGAAACGCATTCATATATAGCAAAAATTCAGAACTAAAACATTGTCTATGGCTACAATCCAAAAAATGGGAAAATTAGCCACACATCATAGTCTAATACATCAAGAATAGGCTAAAAATTATTAACAACAAAGAATTAAAGATAAAAACTAACCAAAATAGCCCTAGAAAGGAGTTTTTAGTCATCTCTACTCTGTTCCGTCAAAAACCAGTTATGAAACCAAAAGTTAAAAATAAAATATAACTTACAAGTCGCGTAATTCAATTTTGCATCCGCATCTCCAAAGTTCCCGGCGCGGACCCCTATGTTTTGAGGTGGTTATTGCTTTATTTGCTGACTAGGCCAATTTCCACTATTTTTGTACAAGTCCATGATGCGTACTATGCATTTTTTCCTGCTTCGCACCTTTTTCTCAAAGTTTTCAGCTAGCACAGCTTTTCCCCAGGTCCACGACCTGCACATAAGTACTTGTGCTGAGTTAACTGATTTTTATTCTTCAATCCTACAGTGGTGTTCTTCCCCATGATCCAGGTATGGGTCTGGACTAGCATAACCGTAAAAACCTATGGAAAACACAACCAATACGCGCACTTGACCCTAGATTAGCAAAATAAACGAAACCACACTAAGAACACATACACTCTATGGATTTTCCCTCTAACTAGGCTCAATTTATGGGTATTTTTGGCTAGTTCCGCGTATAAATGTGCCTAAGATCAACCGTGAGATGCCATCATGGCTCGCGGTGGCTTGCACGACCTTTACAAGGGCATGTGGTGGCTGTCTTAGCCAATTCTTGGCTGGAAGGCTGGGACACCTTCCAAGGGCCCTTTCCACAGCCAGTGGTGTGGACCACGACTCGTGAGAGGTTCCTTGGAGGCTACCAAGTCTAAAATCCTTTCCTAAGCCACCCAAAGCCATACACAAGCATCCCTCATGGGTCACACACCTCCAGAAACTTGATTTAAACATTAATAAAATCTCATGAGACACGGGTCCTTACATCATCTCCCCATTGGGGACATTCGTCCTCAAATGAGAAATGGACTAGCTCGATAGGCTTGACTTGAACATGAAACATCTTAACATGGGAAGACAGTGCATAACACATATCTTGAAAATCATAAAGTCATCAAAATTCATGTCAAAACATCCTTTAAATCATTTTCGTGCACATGTATGCATGTCATATCATGAAACTCAAGAGTGAAAGAATTTGGACCATTTAGAATAGGAAGAACCTAATACCATAGGCTTGAGTATATTGAAAAAGATAGGCATATTTCCTCATCATGTTTTGTCACGACCCTGACCTGGGGTCTAGGAGTGACATGGTGAATGGGAACGCGAGAGTCCCCAAACAAGCCTCAAAGTATCCAAGTTTACATCATCAGTTCGAAAGCGTATTAAAATAATAAACACATATTTCTAAGGGACGGGAAAGTAGGACTCACGCTATGGGGATATCATAGGGAAAGGGGTTATCATAAATCCACATAACACATAATAAATAAAGACTAAGAGGCGGGTAAGTATGACTCAGGCTATGGGGGAAATTCGGGACTTAGGATTATTCACATATTATCATGCAATCAAGTCACAAGACTCATAGCCAAAACACATAACGATGTTCAATAGGTAACCAAGCCATAACATAGTCCCCAATCATAGCACTTAGCATATAAACGTAAAGGAGGTTACAAGATTTCCAACAATGCCTCTAGCCATAAGATAGGACGGGGGCCAAGACATACCCCGGGCTCACCCTCAAATGTAAATAACCTAAATCAAAACACCATAAGTAGAGGATAGGTGGCTTGTCCTTGGAAGATAAGACTCACCACAACAAGCAAGACTTGAGATCCGAGCTAAACATCGTGCGGTGGATAAATGTACTCCTCGGTTCCTACATGGTGAGCTCATATAGACAAAAGTATGCTTTAGTAAGTTTAAATGTACTAAGTATACAGGCATGCAATGCATATGACTTATCAATCTGCATTTCAATATTAGATGACAAATAGTACACAATATGCCATGAAGTCCATTATGCATGAAATGTCATAGTGCTCATATATAGTGGGGATTTGACCTCAACCGACATGAGTAAGACCAAGCGAGCTATTACTTAGAATCTTGATGAAATCCTCTCACCGATAAAGAGGTGGTCTACTTGCCAAATGTAAATAATACTTCACCTTATGGGCATCCCCATTTCGTATGAAGCAACCTTCCTTATGGGCATCCCCATTTCGGATAGGATTTTCACATATAACATAACATATCATATCATACTTCACCTTATGGGCATCCCCATTTCGTATGAAGCAACCTTCCTTATGGGTATTCTCATGTCAGATAGGATTTTCACATAACCTATGCTAAGCATATAGTTCAAGGAGAGAAAGAGAGAACCCTCAATCCATCGGTGCTAAGTTGGCATCCCACAAGAAGACATATGAGTGTATATATATACATGCTTTCAAGAGGAAATAGTCATTTCAAATCCATTCAATGCACATTTAAGCTCAAATGCCAAACCATAATTCATAATCATGATACTCATGAATAAGGATAACTTATTCAAATACACAAGATGGTGCACGCACCCAAAATGCTCAAAGAATTATAACCATAGACATTTATGTGATCACAGTCTTGTCATAACCAATACCTTATCAAAATCATATCATGAAACATAACTGGGGTTACCCACTTCATAATTTTCATAAAATCCAATGTTTATGAATGCATATGCCATGAATGATGTGGGAATAGCATGGGTAATTGAGATTTAATCCAAAAATCAATAATATAATATGAAATTGAAGTAAATTCATAATTAAATCCTCATTTAAAATGTAATATAAATCACCCATGCATAAACCAAGCTTTAAAAGGGACATGCATGTTCATAACTTCATGAATTCAATGTAAATCATCATAATAGGGCTTAAAGTAACTTAAAATCATAAAGAAAGTACAACCCATACATCAATTATATCTATTAAACAATAATCCTCAAAACCCATATTTAAAGTAAGCAAAATTCCATGAAAATTAATTGAAAGAGTTTGGGTCTTCTTGGTTGAAAGGGACCAAGAATCGATCCCACATACCTTAGCTAGTGAAGAGATTCAAAAAGAAATTTGGTGAAGAAAGAGACCTTCCTTGATTCCCAAGCTTAAAACCCACAAGAGTTCCTTGAAGGAGATTTAAGAGTGACTTGAGAGAATTCAAAATGTGAGGAGTGAATTGCGAGTATTAGGAATAGGGTTTAAGTCATTAGGGAGCCCTTAGATAGTATAGGAAGTCTTGAAAGACCATTAAGATAAACAAAATTTACGAAAACGACATTAATGAAATGAATAGAAAAATTGGACGTCACCACTTCAAGAAGGGGTACACGGTCCATGTGGCACTACAAGGTCCGTGTATTTGCCCGTGAAACCACACTTAGAAAAATTTCACTTGACGAAGGTCCGGAACGGAAATCCCATACTTAGAAATTTTTTGACGAAATCACCTATATGGAGGGTTACACAAGCCATGTGAAGCTTCACGGTCCGTGTACTCCAACCGTGTCACCTTCCTTAGAAAAAACAAATCTCACGCAAAGTTAGGAGATAGTGATTCTATGCTTAGAAATATTTTCACTATAGAAGCTATACAGATGACCTCATGAGCTGTGTCACACTACACGAGCCGTGTGAGGGGCCGTGAGACTACACTTGGTCCCAAAAATTATGGGATTTCAAGCCAAGGCCATCACATGGCCTACCATACGGTCCGTGAAGTGTCACACGGACCGTGAGGGGTCCAAGTGTGATATGCCTTAGTTTTAATCACCACATCAAGGTAAACACCAAACTTTGAGGCCAAGATTTACCTCACTGGAGACCACACGGGCTGTGTGACCTCACACGGACCATGTAGTCTCCCTCGAGGTGACACTTGGTCCAAATCTTGCCAAAAATGACATTTTCAAGCTCCGATGAAGTCGTACAATATTGGGGTCTGTAACACCCCACATCTTAGGTGTACTAGTCATATGCATACCAAACATGATATGATTTCGTAGAAGGAGCACCAACTCTAAAAATGCCTAACTTTTAGACTGGACTATAATTGCGTTTAGTGCTTAAGACGAGTGAGTATGTACGTTTTAAGCCAAATTGAGGAGATTACGGCCTTAAAAAAAGTGAAAGAAAGTGAGGTGCTTGTAAGACTTAGGAAGCTAGCAGGTGAGTCACCTACGTGCTTAGCTTAAATAGGCTAGGTAGATGGAGACGAGGACCAACACTGAATCTATTCAAGTCTAATAATGAATAAAGCCCAAGTTAAGAGTATAATTTTATCTCATTGTTTAACATTATAAAAGATAATTTTTTCAGCCCAATATTAATAGAAAAAAGACCCAAGTACATTCACAACCCACTTGACGATTTGGGCCCAAACTAAGTGAAGGGAAAAGAGGAAAATGGGCAGCCAAGGCCTATCAAATTGGAGCTCATTCAGGCCCAAGTGAAAGGGCTAAGCTACTGCATCACAACCTTAATAAGATAAGGCTTAAAATGAAAAATAAAGTCGGCCAAGAGTGGCCCTTTAAAAGAGGTTAAAACCAGCCACTTCAAGTCATTTTAACAAAGCCAAAAATCAGGTTTCCTTCAAAAGTTTCTCCTTGCTCTCTCTTGCTTTTGCAAAGCAGCCAAAGCACACCTTTAGGGTTCATGAAGAGGACCTGATCCTTGAAGGCTAAGGTAAGTAGAAGTACCTATGGTTTAGTATAATTTTCCATGAAAAACATGAGGAGCATACTGATTATACTTGTGCTGGAATTTTGGACAGCATGTGTTCCAAAGATTGTTGTACACTTTTCTTGTTTATTTAGAGGTTTTTCTCTTCTTGGTTGGCTGGATTATAAAGTAAGGTTTATGTTTTTAACAAGGTTTAGTTCTGTAGTGATGTAAGAAGGCTGCTGCACTATTTTTATCTTCCCTAAAAATGAGTTCTTGTATGATATCTTAATTGCGCTCTTAATAGGAACTTGTGGTTGATAATTGGGAATTGTTGTTCCACGTCCTCCATCTACTTTGGGACTGTGTTTGTACTGTTTTATGACTCTTTTTATGTGTAAATATGTTGAAGACAGTTTGGATGAAGTTGAAATAGGTTTGGGATTGTTGACTTCGAAATGTAGCGAGAAGACGTAATGTTATGCTGCCTACTTGTGTATTGTGTAGAATTGTTATGTGTTGTGCTTTGTGAGTTATTCTAACACTGTAATGGAACTAAAACAAGCTATATATGACATGTACATGAGAATGTGTACTAGAAAATACGATTAGAAGTGGAAAGGTTAAAAAAATACTCTTGGGTTAATAATTACAAGCTTACAAGAGTGTTTTTTTGTGAGATTGAACTGCCAAGACATGTTTATTAGCTGCTAATACTGGTTTTATCACCTACTTTGTTTTAGATAAATATTTGGGAAAAAATGAGGTTACTTCGAGGTAATAACGACATAGTACAACGAGGTATGTAAGGCTACTCATTTTCATCTTATTTGGCATGAAATCTAGGTTCTTCCTTGGAACCTAGAGGCACTTACAAACTCCGACATAATTAATAACCATGCCTCCATTGTTTAACATGTTCATATATTCTCATACATAGCTATTGTTGAATATGCATACCTACTTTGGATACCAAGATACATGAGTTCCTTTTTGCTAAATAAAGTCCACATGTTGTTTCATCCCCTATGCATTTCATTAGTTGTGTAACCTACTGTTTTCATTATGGTACCGCCTTGCCTGATTGTTTACATATCACATGTTATGTCTATAGTTCTACAACTCTAAATGTTATGACCACCAAAAGTATCATCTCAAAAGTAAATAAAAGATAAATCGAAGTTGCTTACTGATGGGTGGTATCCCAGGGGCGGAAGGATCACCTAGTATGGGTCGATCCCATATTACAGGGGGTATCCCAGGGGTGAAATGAAAGCCTAGTATAGGTCGATCCCGATATTGATTTACCACTGATCAGCTGGTCATTTGTATTATATGATGTGCTGAGATTATGCAGTAAAGAAAGGTAAAATAATAAAAAGGACATACAGTACATGATTCCATAGTATGACTAAAGGTGGTCTCCTATCCTTACACACCAGTGTATGATTTCATTTGAGTTCTTATTTCATATACAATACTTCCTTCCTTACATATTCAGTACATTATCTCGTACTAACGTCCCTCACGGGGGACCTGCATTTCATGCTGCAGGGACAGGAGCTAGTTGATCTCCCAGTTAGAGTACAAGATATCCATGTTACTGAGCTCCAGGTTTCTTCGGGGCTTTGTGTGTCTTGTGTCTAGAGCTTATATTTTTGTATTGTATAGTTGATCAGAAGGCGGGGCCTGTGCCGATCCTTAATAGATATTTTTCCTTATCTAAAGGCTTTGTAGACTATGTAAAGTAAAGTGTGGTTGTGTATCATACTTCAAAAATCGTGGCTCCAACGGCCTAGTCATATGTATTTCCTTTTGGCTGTTTATTAGTGTCTACTTTCTTGAAAGCATGTTGAATGTGGAAATCCCTTATAATGTTCATATAAAGTGCATGGTTATATATTGGTTCTCTCGATCCTTATCGGCAACGAGTGCCAGTCTGCCTCAATAGGACTTTGGGCGTGACAAAAGTGGTATCAGAGCGGGTCATCCAAGGGAGTCTACGTAGCCGTGCCTATGTAGAGTCTTGTTTATGAATGTGTTGTGCACCACATTTATAAGTAGGAGGTTACGTGGAATTTAGGATTTGTCACTTTCTTTTCATTCTTTAGATCATGCCATAGAGCCAAGTGTTGTAGGTGGATTGTTTCTAACCTCTAAATTGTTTTGTACAACGAGTATGCTAGAAACAAGGAAAAGTAAAGGCAATAGGAAGGAAGTAGAAGTGGTAGTGGGTACAACGAGTCAGGTGGGACAAGGAAGTGAGGACCAAGATAAGTCTTTGTCACAAACATCTCCAACACCTCCAGCTCCTGATGAACCAAGAAGTAGTGAAATTCCCCTAGAACTACCTACTGAGGCTACCATGCAGGATCTGAGAAATGCAGTCCAACTATTGGCTCATATAGTTGTGGGCCAAGTTCAAAGACAAGAAGGCCCTATTATAGGTGCAGGTGGTGCGAATAGGACATCTAGCACGAGGATTCGTGATTTCCTTAATTTGGACCCTCCATCGTTTATCGGGTCAAATCCTAATGAAGATACACAAGACTTCATCGATTAGATCCAACGCACTTTGGATGTTATGAATGTAAGCGGGACAGAAGCTGTGGAGCTAGAAACATATAGATTAAAGGGTGTGGCTATACTATGGTATTAAGCTTGGAAGCAATCTAAGGGTATAGATGCACCTCCAACTACTTAGAAGGAGTTCAAAGAGTCATTTCTTGACCATTACTTGCCATTAAAGATCCGAGAGGCTCGTGCAGATCAGTTTCGGAATCTCCACCGAGGGAATATTAGTGTGAGGGAGTATAGTCTTCAATTTAATTCCCTGGACAGGTATGCTCCTTTATATGGTCGCTACTATGGCAGATAGGGTTCATCGATATGTGGTTAGGCTGGATCCATATCAGGTCAGAGATTGTACCATTGCTTCTTTGAATAAAGACATGGATACAGTGAGGATGCAAGCATTTACAAAAAACCTAGAGGATTAGAGGCAAAGAACAAGGACACAAGAGTAAGAAAGGGGTCAGTCCAAGAGGGCTAGATCTACGAGGCAATTTATACCGTCCAAGGTGAGTTTAGGCCTCGGTTTTCTAATAAACTACGTATTTATCATCCTCCTACTCTGTAGTTAGTGCTCCACCACAACTTCAAGGGTCTAGAAGCAATCAGTTTCGTCAAAGAAGTGAAGGCCAAGGTGCACGGACAACAGGATATTTGGCAAGCCAGCAAATGCCTCCTAGGCAGCCTTGCAAACAATGTGGGAGGAGTCATTTAGGTAAATATCATGTTGGGACAGATGCTTGTTATTGGTGTGGTGCACCAGGGCATATGATGAGAGATTGCTTGAGGAGACATATGAGTGATATAGCACAACCTACTAGGTCAGCTGTTGCATCATCATCATCAGTGCCTTCATTAGGTAGGGGTCAGCAAGTTCCTATAGGTCGTGGTAGAGGTGTTACAGGGGAAGTAGCTCTAGCGTATCCCAGAATTGCACTTATGCTCTAGGGAGTTGGCAAAATTTGGAAGCTTCACTCGATGTGGTCACAGGTACATTATTCATCTTTTAACATAATGTGTATGCATTAAATGATCCTAGTTCTACACTATCATATATCACACCACTAGTTGCTGGGAAGCCTAAGAGAACACCTAAATTATTGAGCAAGTCATTTGAAGTGTCTACACCAACCGAAGAATCTATTATAGCTAGAAGGGTCTATTATGACTGTGCAGTAATTGTTTGTCACATTGGTTGACCTTGTTGAGCTAGCAATGGTGGAATTTGATGTTATAATGGGTATGAATTAGTTAGCTTCTTGATATGCCACTATGAATTGATGAACTAAGAGAGTGTATTTCCACTTTCCAAATGAGGCGGTCCTTGAATGGGAAGGCAATGTTGGGGCACCAAAGGGTAAGTTTGTTTCTTATTTTATGGCAAGGAAGATGATGTCAAAGGGACATATATGTCATCTAGTTAGAGTAAGGGATATGAAGGCAGAATCACCAACTCTTAAATCTGTTCCAGTAATGAATGAATTTGTTAATGTGTTTCCTAAAGATCTTCTAGGTTTACCTCCAGAACGAGAAGTAGATTTTGGTATTGACTTACTTCTAGGCACTCAACCTATTTCTATCCCTCCATATAGAATGGCCCCGGCAGAATTACGTGAATTAAAGGAGTAATTAAAAGATTTGCTAGAGAAGGGTTTTATAAGAACTAGTGCGTCCCCTTGGGGTGCACCAGTGTTATTTGTATGTAAAAAGGATGGCAACTTGAGAATGTGTATTGACTACCGGCAATTGAATAGGGTAACAATTAATAACAAATACCCCCTCCCCAGGATTGATGATTTATTTGATCAGTTACAGGGTACCAAGTGCTTTTCAAAAATTGATTTGAGATCATGTTATCACCAAGTAAGGGTGAAGGAGAAAGATATACGCAAGACAACCTTTAGGACACGTTATGGTCACTTTGAATTTCTTGTTATGTCATTTGGGTTGACAAATGCACCAACAGGTTTTATGGATTTGATGAACGAGGTATTCAAGCCATTCTTAAATGTATTCGTGATAGTATTTTTAGACAAAATTTTGGTATATTCAAGCTTAAAAGAGGACCATGCAAATCACTTACGACAAGTATTACAAGTTCTTCGTGATCGGCAATTGTACGCCAAGTTTTTCAAATGTGAATTTTGGTTAAAATCAGTGGCATTCTTGGGTCATATTGTATCCGATAAAGGAATAAGTGTTGATTCACAGAATATAGAGGTTGTGAAAGATTGGCCAAGGCCAACAATACCCACGGAAATTCTAAGCTTCATTGGGTTGGCAGGTTATTACAGAAGTTTTGTTGAGGGTTTTTCTTCTATTTCTGCACCTCTAACAAAGTTGACACATAAGGCAACCAAGTTCCAATGGAATGATGCATGTGAAAGGAGCTTCCAAGAGTTGAAAAGCAGGCTAACTTCTGCACCTGTGCTAGTGCTTCTAGAGGACGCAGAGGGGTATGCGGTGTATTATAATGCTTCAGAAGTTGGCTTAGGGTGTGTACCGATACGACATGGTAGGGTAATTGCTTATGCCTTGAGACAACTGCGACCACATTAGAGAAACTACCTAACACATGACCTTGAGCTAGCAGTTGTTATGCTTGCCTTGAAAGTATGGTGCCACTATTTTATGGGGTTCACATTGACATATATATTGATCATAAGAGCCTATAGTACATCTTTAAGTAGAAAGACCTAAATTTAAGACAGTGGGGATGGCTGGAGCTAATAAATGATTATGACGTTGATATACTATATCATCCAGGGAAAGCAAATATGGTAGCCAGTGCTCTGAGTCGTAAGGCAATCATGAATATTGGTGGTCAAACCATGTTAAGTCAAGGAGTGGCTACAAATCTACATCAAATAGTCAATTTGGGAGTTTGCCTCCTAGAAACTCCAAAGGAAGGGGTTGTTGTGCATAATGCTACAGAGTCTTTATTGGTAATGGAGGTGAGAGAAAAGCAGTTCAAGGATCCTATTCTATGATGACTTAGGGAAAAAGGTGAGCCAGGGTACGATGAAGGGGTTTTGAACTTACACAAAATGGAGTAATTTATAGCCAAAATATATTATGTGTGCTTGATATTGATGGACTAAGAAGGAGGATAATGGAAGAAGCCCGTCATTCAAGATATTCCATCCATCCAGGATCAACTAAGATGTATCATGACCTGAAAGGAATGTTTTGGTGGGGAGGCATAAAAAAGGACCTTGCAGAATTTGTGGCTCAAACTCTGAATTGCCAACAAGTCAAGGTAGAGCACCAAAAGCTAGGAGGTTATATGCAATGTATAGAGCTTCTAGCGTGGAAATGGGATATGATTAATATGGATTTTGTTACTGGGTTACCTCGCTCATTTCAGAATTTTGACTCCATATGGGTAATCATTGATTGACTAACAAAGTCAGCACACTTCTTATCAATTAAGAGTGATTATACAACCGAAATATATGCAAAGTTATACTTCAAAGAGATATTTAGGCTACATGGGGTCTCAATCTCCATTATATCTGATCGGGAAGCTCAATTCACTGCAAAGTTTTAGAAGTCCTTCCGAAGGAGTTTAGGGACACAAGTTAATTTGAGTACAGCTTTCCATCCTCAAACTGATGGTCAAGCAGAACGCACCATTAGACCACTTGAAGATAGGTTGGGGGCTTGTGCATTGGATTTCAAAGGTAGTTGGGTAGACCATTTTCCACTTATTGAATTTGCCTATAATAATAGCTACCATTCAAGCATCAAGATGGCACCTTATGAAGCTTTGTATGGAAGGAAATGTAGGTCACCAATAGGATGGTTTGAAGTGGGTGAAACCACCTTGCTCGGGCCAGATCTAGTCGAACAAGCCATGAAAAAAGTCAAGGTAATACGACAGCGGCTAGAAACAGCCCAAAGTTGTCACCAATCATATGCAGATGCTAGACGGAGAGGACTGGAATTCTCAGTAGGAGATTGGGTATTCTTAAAGGTGTCCCCAATGAAAGGTGTTATGAGATTTGGTAAGAAAGGAAAACTAAGCCCACGTTACATAGAGCCATATAAGATTATTAAAAGGTTTAGATAGATTGCGTATGAATTAGAGCTACCCAGGAGCTTTCAATGGTTCATCCAGTTTTTCATGTCAATGCTTCGAAAATACATAGGTGACCCATCTCGTATCACTCCTATTTAAGATATGCAGGTTACAGAAGATCTCACCTATGAAAGGGTACCTATTGCTATCCTAGATCGTCAAGTCAAGAAGCTAAGGAATAAAAAAAAACCTTCAGTAAAGGTACTTTGGAGGAACCAGCAAGTAGAAAAGATAACGTGGGAGGCTGAGGAAGTGATGAGATCTAAATACCCGTATTTATTTGAAGCTAAAGAGGAAGTCCAAGATACAGAGTTGGGGAATTAGTCAGTATGTGAGTTTGAACCTTATTGTGTCGACAAGAGTTTATTTAAATAAAGGTTTAAACTTATTTAACCTATACAATTATGCTAACATTCGGGGACGAATGTTCCTAAGGGGAGGAGGATATAACACCCCACATCTTAGGTGTACTAGTCCTATGCATAAGGAACATGATATGATTGGTAGAAGGAGCACCAACTTTAAAAGTGCATAACTTTTAGACTAGAGGGCTATAATTGCGTCTAATGCTTAAGACGAGTAAGTGTATATAAGTTTGAAGACAAATTGAGGTGATCGCGACGTTAAACAAAGTGAAAGAAAGTGAGGTGCTTGTAAGAATTAGGAAGCTAACAGGTGGGTCACCTATGTGCTTAACTTAAATAGGCTAGGTAGGCGGAGATGACACCCAACACTGAATCTGTTCAAGTCCGATAATGAATAAAGCACAAGCTAAGGGTGTAACTTTAGCCCATTGTATAGCATTATAAAGGACAATGTTTTCAGCCCAAGATTAACAGAAAAAAGGCCCAAGTACATTCACAACCCACTTGACGATTTGGGCCAAAACTAAGTGAAGGGAAAAGAGGAAAATGGGCAGGCAAAGTCCATCAAATTGGAGATCATTGAGGCCCAAGTGAAAGGGCCAAGCTACTACATCACCAACTTAATAAAATAAGGCTTAAAATTAAAAAGAAACTCGGCCAAGAGTGGCCCATTAAAAGGGGTTAAAAACCAGTCACTTCAAGTCATTTTAACAAAGCCAAAAGTCAGGTTTCCTTCCAAAGTTTCTCATTGCACTCTCTTGCTTTTGCAAAGAAGACAAAGCATACCTTTAGGGTTCTTGAAGAGGACCTGATCCTTGAAGGCTAAGGTAAGTGGAAATACCTATGGTTTAGCATAATATTTCCATGAAAAACATGAGGAGTATGCTGATTATACTTGTGCTGGAATTTTGGACAGCATGTGTTCGAAAGGATTGTTGTACACTTTCCTTGTTTATTAAGAGGCTTTTCTCTTCTTGTTTGGATGGATTATGAAGTAAGGTTTATGTTTTTAACAAGGTTTAGTTATGTAGTGATGTAAGAAGGATGCTGCACAATTTTTATCTTCCGCAAAAATGAGTTCTTGTATGATATCTTGCCCTCTTAGTAGGAACTTGTGGACTAATAATTGGGAATTGTTGTTGCACATCCTCCATCTACTTTGGTATATCACAGTCTCTAACTTTTAACTGATGATACCCGGAACAAAGGTCAATCTTTGAGAAGTGGGTAACCCTTTGAAAATAGTCGAATAAGTCATCGATGCGAGGCAACAAATACTTATTTTTAATGGTCACCATGTTCAATTGCCTATAATCGATACACATCCGAAGATATCTAAGACACCGGAGCACCCATAGAGATATATTTGGACTAATGAAGCCCTTATCCAATAAGTCTTTCAACTAATCCTTCAACTCTTTCAACTCAGCCGGTGCCATATGATAGGGAGGAATAAAGATAGATTGAGCATTCGGGAGAAGATCTATGGCAAAGTCTAATTCCCTTTCGGGAAGAATACTAGGAAAGTCTACGGGGAACAAATCTGGAAACTCATTCACCACTGGAACTGACTCAAGAGTAGCTAATTCGGACTTCATATCCTTGACCATACAATGTGATAAATGCACCCCTTGGAGATCATCTTCTGGGCCTTGAGGTAGGAAATAAACTGACCTTTAGTAGCGGAGTCACTGCCCTTTCATTCAAGAACGGGCTCACCGGGAGGTTGGAACTTGACTTTCCGGGTTCTACAATCTATAGAGGCATATGATGCATACAACCAATCTATCCCAAGGATCACGTCAAAATCGAACATCTCAAGTTCCACAAGATCACATGGGAAGACTTTATGCAACACAGAAACAGGATAACCACGATAGACCCTATGTGCAATAACAGTTTCACCATGAGAGTATAAATTGAGAAAGGATCCTTCAAAATTTTGGGACTCAAACCAAACTTAACAGCCAACTGAGGAGTCAAAAAAGACAAATTTGCACATGGGTCAAGAAAAACATAAGCATCAAAATCAAAGACTTTTAACATACCAGGGACAACATCCGAAGATTCATCAACCTTCTGACGGGCATGATGTGCATAAAACGTATTGTTTTTCGGCTCAACACCTTGGGGAGCTCTTTGTTGTCCTTGACCACCTTGAGCCGCCTGACCTTGACCTCTATGAACATTCTTAGGACAATCGACAATCTTGTGGTTCTTAGTACCACATCCAAAGCAGGCACCCAAATTCTTCCATCAAGCACCCATGTGGGGCTTCCCGCACTTGTCGCACAGAGGATAACATGGTCCACCACTAATCAGTGCCTTAGGAAGAGGTACTTTAGCATTAGCAACCCAAGCACCGGAACCTTGTCCCTATTGAAAGCGACCAATACAACCTCGATAGCTGGAGAACCCCTCATCAAAACGGGCCTCTTAGGATAATGCACTCTCATCTCCTTAAGTTTCTCCCCTTCGATCTACTCGGCATACACCATGAATCTAGAGATATCCATATCCCGTATGAACATGGTTGTACGACATTCTTTCACAAGTGAGTTAGAGATACCATAAATTAACTTGTGCATCCTTGCACGAGGATCCGTCACAAGCGTCGGCACATACTTGGAGAGCTTAGTGAACTTGAGGACATAGTCCCTCACACTCATACCCCCTTGCTTGAGGTTGATAAATTTCGTCATCTTGGCCTCCCTAAGCTCAAGTGGAAAGAAATGATCTAGGAAAGCAAGCTTGAACTTCTCCCAATTGACAGCATTATCACAAACCCTCTCCATAGATAATTGGGTGTACCACACTTGAGCCAAATCTTTCAATTGATAGATAGCCAATTCAGCCTTCTCCTTAGAAATGACAGCCATAACGATCAACACCTTGGTAAGCTCATCAATGAACTCCTGAGCATCCTCATTAGCCTTTGACCCATAAAATCTCAGAAGGATTCATCCGGGTGAAACCCTAACCTTAGAAGCTGGAGTGGGATCCCGTGGAAGATTACCCTACCTAGTTTGAGATGTCACCACCTGGGCAAGCATAGCGAAGATCGTATGGAATTCACCATTAGAGATAGGCTCATCTATATGCCCTTGGGGGTGCTTGACCCTCATAAGCCGGGGCCATTCTTGGTAGGTGGCGTCTTCCTCGAGGCATCTTCTGAAAGAAAGCAATGACACCATCAAGATAATGACACCAAATATACGAACCATAGCATGACATAAGTCATGAAGAAGTGAGATAATTCCTAGAACGTCTTCGTAGCCTCCCACTCATAGGCGTGGTGCATTTCACACCCATAAATAGGACTCTACTTGACATGGAATGTTGGACTCCGAGGATCATTTACAAACCTAGTGCTCTGATACCATCTCTGTTATGACCCAAACCTAGGGTCTAGGAGGGACATGGTGAATGGGAACCCGAGAGTCCCTAAATTAGCCTCAAAGTATCCAAATTCACATTAACGGTTCAAAAGCGTATTCAAATAATAAACACATAATTCTAAGGGATGGAAAAGTAGGACTCGTGCTATAGAGATATCATAGGGAAAGAGGTTATCATGTATCCACATAACACGTAGCACATAAAGACTAAGGGGCCGGCAAGTATGACTCACACTATGGAGGCAATTTGGGTCTTAGGATCATTCAAATTTTAACATGAAATCAAGTGTCAAGACTCATAGCCAAAACACATAACTATGTTCAATAGGTAACCAAGCCATAACATAATCCCCAATCATAGCACTTAGCATGTAAAAGTAAAGGAGGTTACAAGATGTCCAACAATGCCTCTATCCATAAGATAGGACGGGGGCTAAGATATACCCCAGGCTCACCCTCAAATGTAAATAACCTAAATCAAAGCACCATAGGTAGATGATAGGTGGCTTGTACTTTGAAGATAGGACTCACCACAACAAGTAAGACTTGATATCCGAGCTAAACATCGTGCGGTGGATAAGTGTACTCCTCGGTTCCTACATGGTGAGATCATGTAGGCAAAAGTATGTGTTAGTAAGGTTGAATGTACTAAGTATGCGGGCATGCAAAGCATATGACTTATCAACCTACATTTTAATGTTAGATGACTAGGGCACATAATATAGGAAGAATCATATATCCAAAGAAGAGTAGTACACAATATGCCATGAAGTCCATGATACATGAAATGTCATAATGCTCATATATAGTGGGAATGTGACCTCAACCGACATGAGTAAGACCAAGCAAGCTATTACTTGGAATCCCGATGAAATTCCCTCACCGGTAAAGAGGTGGTCTACTTGCCAAAGGTAAACCATACTTCACCTTATGGCCATCCCCATTTCGTATGAAGCAACCTTCTTTATGGGCACCCCCATTTCAGATAGGATTTTCACATATAACATATCATACTTCACCTTACGGGCATCCCCATTTTGTATGAAGGAACCTTCCTTATGGGCATCCCCATTTTGAATAGGATTTTCACATAACCTGTGCTAGGAACATAGTTCAAAGAGAGGGAGAGAACCCTCATTCCATCGGAACTAAGTCGGCATCCCACAAGAATACATATAAGTGTGTGTGTGTATGTATATATATACATGCTTTCAAGAGGAAATAGTCATTTCAAATCCGTTCAATGCACATTTAGGCTCAAATGTCAAACCATAATTCATAATCATGATACTTATGCATAAGGATAGCTTATTAAAATATGCAAGATGGTGCAAGCACCCAAAATGCTCAAAGAGCCATAACCATAGACATTTATGTGATCACATTCTTGTCATAACCAATACCTTATCAAAATAATATCATGAAATATAATTGGCCTTAACCCACTTCATAATTTCCATAAAATTCAATGTTCATGAATGTATATGCCATGAGTAATATGGGAATATCATGGGTAATTGAGATTTAATCCAAAAATCAATAATATAATACGAAATTGAAGTAAATTCATAATTAAATCCTCATTTTAAATGTAATATAAATCACTCATGCATAAACCAAACATTAAAGGGCATATGCATGTTCATAACTTCATGACTTCAATGTAAATCATCATAATAGGGCTTAAAGTAACTTAAAATCATAAGTAAAGTACACCCCATACATCAATTACATCTATTAAACAATAATCCTCAAAACCCATATTTAAAGTAAGCAAAATTCCATGAAAATCAATTGAAAGAGTTTGAGTCTTCTTGGTTGAAAGGGACCAAGAATCAATCCCACATAACTTAGCTAGTGAAGAGATTCAACAAGAAATTTGGTGAAGAAAGAGCCCTTTTCTTGATTCCCAAGCTTAAAACCCACAAGAGTTCCTTGAAGGAGACTTAAGAGTGACTTGAGAGAATTCAAAATGTGAGGAGTGAATTGTGAGTATTAAGAATAGGGTTTAAGTCATTAGGGAGCCCTTAGATAGCATAGGAAGTCCTAAAAGACCACTACGATAAATTGAATTTATGAAAATATCATTAATGAAACGGATAAAAAAATTAGACGTCACCACTTCAAGGGGTACACGGTCCGTGTACTTACCCGTGAACCCACACTTAGAAAAATTTCGCTTGACGAAGGTCCAGAAAAGAAATCTCATACTTAGAAAATTTTTGACGAAATCACCTATACGGAGGTTTACATGAGCCGTGTGAAGCTACACGGTCCGTGTACCCCAACCGTGTCACCTTCTTTAGAAAAACAAATCTCACGCCGAGTTATGAGATGGTGATTCTATACTTAGAATTTCACTCTGGAAGCTATACGGACGACCTCATGGGCCATATCACACTACACGAGCCGTGTAAGGGTCCGTGAGACTACATTTGGTCCCAAAAATTGTGGGATTTCATGCCAAGGCTATCACACGACCCACCACATGGTCCGTGAAGTGTCACACGGACCGTGAGGGGTCCAAAAGTGATGTACCTTAGTGTTAATCACCACATAAGGGCCAACACCAAACTTTGAGGCCAAAGGTCACCTCACTGGAGGCCGCACGGGTTGTGTGACCTCACACGGACCGTGTAGTCTCCCTTGAAGTGACATTTGGTCCAAATCTTGCCAAAACTGACATTTTCAAGCTCCGATAAAGTCGTATAATATCCGGGTCATTACATGTCTGTCTCTGCCTTCCATGTAGCACTCTCCACATGTTGATTCCTCCAAAGCACTTTAACCAAAGCCACATCCTTGTTGCGAAGCCGCTTTACTTATCTATCCAAGATCTCTATAGGTTCCTCTTAATAGGACAAGTTCTCTTCAACCTCATCACCTTCCAAAGACACAATCGAACTAGGATCATCCATCAAATTCCTCAACATTGACACATTGAAGACCGGGTGAATGGAACTCATCTCCGAAGGCAATTCCAATCTATAGGCCACTTTGTCAATCCGCTTAACTATCTCATAAGGGCTTACATACCGGGGACTTAACTTGCCTTTCTTATCAAAACGCATTACACCCTTCATTGGAGAGACCTTTATATACACCTAATCATCGATATGAAATTTAAGATCCCTCTTTCTAACATCTAAATAAGACGTTTGGAGACTTTGAGCTGTCTTCAACATCTCCCTAATCAACTTCACTTTTTCCATGGCTTTCAACACCAAATCCGGGCCAATTAATGCCATTTCTCCTAACTTAAACCATCCCACCGAGGATCTACACCTTCTCCCATACAAAGCTTCAAACAGTGTTATACCAATGCTAGCATGGAAAATATTATTGTAGGCAAACTCGATAAGTGGAAGATGATTATCCTAATTACCCTTTAATTCCAACACTCAATCCCTCGACATGTTTTCCAAAGTTTGAATTGTCCTCTCGGCTTGTCCATTGATTTGAGGATGGAATTTAGTTTCGAGCCCTTTTTGAAATGATTTCCAAAAGTGAGAAGTAAATTAGGTGTCACAATCTGATATGATAGACATAGGCACACTATGAACACCTACCAACTCTCAGATGTACAACCTTGTATAATCTTCGGGATTGAAGGTAGTCTTGATAGGTGAGAAATCAGTCGATTTAGTCATTCTATCGACGATAACCCAAATAGAATCAAATTGCCTTCGGGTACGGGGCGAACCAACCACAAAATCCATATTCATATCTTCATACTTCCAAGTAGGAATCTCAATATCTTAGCCAACCCACCGGGCCTTTGATGTTCCACCTTCACTTGTTGACAATTTGAACACTCAGATACAAACTTGGCTATGTCTTTCTTCATACCATGCCACCAATACACTTCCCTCAAGTCCCGATACATTTTGGTGGATCTTGGATGTATAGAATAATGAGAATTATGGGCTTCCCTCATGATCACCTCTCTAAGACCATCAACATCTTGAATGCACAACCAGTCTTGATACCACAACATACCATCTTACCTTGGGAAAAAACCTCTACTTTCTTTTCGACAACTAACTTCTTCAACTTAACTAAAAACGGGTCCAAGTCCTATTTTGCCTTGACATTAACAACCACTGAGACTCAGCCTCATTTTGCACATGAATACTACCATCATTAGAGCCAACCAACCTAACACCCAATCTAACTAAACTATGAACATCTTTTACCAACTCTTCTGTTCCCCTCATCAACATGGGCCACACTACCCATAGATAGCTTAGTAAGAGCATCAAATACAATATTCGCCTTGCCAGGATGATATTGAAAACTCATGCCATAATTTTTAAGAAGTTCAAACCACCTTCTTTGCCTCAAGTTAATATCTTGTTTATGAACACATATTGCAAGCTCTTGTTATGAGTGACACCTCAACATGAACCCCATATAAATAATGTCTCTAAATCTTCAAAACGAACACCAAGACTGCCAATTCAAGATCATGAGTCGAATGATTTTGTTCATGTGCCTTCAGTTGCCTCGGTGCATAAGCTATTACCTTACAATGTCGCATGAGAACACAACCCAGCCTAATCCAAGAAGCATCACAATATACCACAAACCCATCTAAGCCATCTAGTAAAGTCAAAACAAGAGATGATGTAAGCCGATCTTTTAAAGTCTGAAAACTCTTCTCACACTCATTCGATCATATAAACTTGGCCTTCTTTTGAGTTATCTTAGTCAATGAAGATGTAATGGATGAGAAACCCTCAACAAACCTTCGATAATAACCAGCCAAGCTAAGACAACTCTAAATATTAGAATGAGTCAATGGTCTAAGCCAATTCTTCACGGCCTTAGTCTTCTCTGGGTCAACCTTAATGCCATCACCGGATACCACGTGACAAAAAAAGGCTACTTCACCTAACCAAAAATCACATTTACTGAACTTGGCAAACAATTGCTTCTCCCTCAAGGTTTGAAGAACGAACAAAAATGATCCATATGCTCTCGCTCACTTTAGGAATAAATCAGAATATAATTGATGAAGACAACCACAAAACTATCAAGAAACTACATGAACACCCGATTCATAAGATCCATAAAAATAATTAGAGTATTAATCAAGCCAAAGGGCATCACCACAAATTGAAAATATCTGTATTTAGTCCGAAAAGTCATCTTGGGAATATCAGCTCCCTGACTCTCAACTGATGATAACTTGAACGGAGGTCAATCTTTGAGAATTGGGTAGCTCCTTAAAGTTGATAAAACAAGTTGTTAATCCTTAAAAATAGATTTTTATTTTTGATGGTAACTTTATTCAATTGGCTATTGTCAATGCACATCCGAAGTGACCCATCCTTCTTTCTCATGAATAACATAGGAGCACCCTAAAGCGATATACATGGCCTAATAAAGCCTTTCTCCGATAAATCCTTCAGCTGATCCTTCAACTCCTTTAATTCAGCTGGAGCCATACGATAAGGAGGAATGGATATAGACTGAGTATCCGGAAGAAGATCTATGTCAAAGTCTACTTCTCTTTCGAGAGGAATACTGGGCAAATCTTCAGAAACAACATCCAGAAACTCATTAACCACCGGAACCAACTCAAGAGTAGGTGACTCAGACTCCACATCTCTAACCCTCACAATATGATGTATGCAACCTTTAGAAATCATTTTACAGGCTTTGAGATAGGAAATAAATGACCTTTAAAGGCAGAGTCACTACCCTCCCACTCAAGAATAGGTTTATTTAGAAACTTAAACTTGACCTTGTGGGTTTTACGGTCAATAAAGGCATAAGAAGCATGCAATCGATCCCGAGAATAATATCAAAATCAACATCTCATGTTCCAAAACATCACACAGATAAGACAGAGACAAGACAACCCCAATAGATTCTTTGGGCAACAATAACTCACTCACGGGAGTATAAACTGAAAAGGGCTCCCTCAAGATTTCAGGGCTCAAACAAAACTTAACAACCAAAATAGGAGTAACAAAAGATAAATTTGTACCCGGATCAAGTGAAGCATAAGCATCAAAATCAAAGACTTTTAACTTATTAGTCATTACATCCGGAGTCTCCTCTACCTCCTGTCGAGCATGCAAGGCATAAAACCTATAATTTTTTGGTACACCACCTTGTGGAACTCTTTTCTGGCCTTGGTCACCCCGAGCCATGTGGCCTTGACCCTTCTTGGAAATTTAGGACAATTAGCAATCCTGTGGCCCATATCACCACAGTCATAGCAAGCACCTTAATCTTTTAGACATGCACCCGAGTGGTTTCTTCCATACTTGTCACATCGAGGATGCATTGGCCCACCTCCAACAGGTGCCGTGGGAGGAGGCACTCTATTATTAGCCACCCTTGCATTGGAACCTTGGCCTTTTTGAAAGTGACCATTTCCACCACTACCCCTAGAGTTGGAGAACCCACCATCATAAAGAGCTCGCTTAGAATTATTCACCCTCCTCTACTTGATCTTCTCCCCTTCAATCTATTTAGCATAAGTCATAATCTTGGAAATATCCATGTCCCAAATAAGCATAACCATACGACATTCTTTCACAACCAAATTAGAGATCCCAGAAATAAACTTGCGCATCTTGCACGAGGTCAACCACTAGCATAGGAGCATACTTGGAGAGCTTTGTAAATTTGAGGGCATATTCCCTAACAATCATACCACCCTGCTTGAGGTTGATAAATTCTATCATTTTGGCCTCCCTAAGCTAAAGAGGAAAGAAACGATCTAGAAAATTTAAACTCTTTCCAACTGACCCCATCATCACTAACCCTCTCTATCAACCACTGGGTGTGCCACACTTGAGCCACATCCTTCAACAGATAAGCAACTAGTTCATCTTTCTCTTCTGAAGTTACCCTCATAATAGTCCACACCTTAGAGAGTTTATCAATGAAGTCTTGGGCATCCTCATCATCTTTTGACCCATAGAACTCCGAAGGATTAATCCGAGTAAAATCTTTTACTCTAGCAACAGGAGTGGGAGCATGAGAAGAAGAATTGGCCTGCCTAGCCTGGTTGGTCACCACTTGCTCAAGCATGGAAAAGGCAGTTTGGAATTCATCTTGAGTAACTGGATCCCCCATAGGCTCTTGAGGGACATGATCCTCATTAATCGGGGCCTGCCTTGATAGAGGGGCTCTTCTGAAAGGCATCTTCTATAAGGCATCATGGAGATCATCAAAGTTAGAAAGTCCTAAGACATGGTCCATAGCACAACATAATACATGAAGAAGTAAGATAATTCCTAAAAATGCCATCATAGCCTCCCACTCATAGGTATGGTGCATTTCACACCCATGAATAGGACTCTACTTGACGGACATGTTGGACTCCAAGAATCATTTTAAAACCTTAGTGCTCTGATGCAAAGCTTGTCATGACCCAAGCCTAAGGCTTAGGAATGACATGGAAAATGGGAACCTGAGAGTCCCTAAACAAACCTCATAGCATCCATGTACACGTCATCGATTTGCAAGCGCATGATTAAACAATAAACACATAGTTTTAAGGGGTGGGTAAGTATGACTCGCGCTATAGGGATGCCATAGGGATAGGGATTTGCATGAATTCACATAGCACATAACACATAAGAACTAAGGGGCGGGTAAGTATGACTCACGCTATGGGGATAGAAGGGACTTAGGACTTTCCATATTTCCACACCTCATCATTAACATATCATCATAACATCTACAACAAGAGATAGACATAGTCATAGTCTCAATAAGCAAATAACATAACACATAACAACCCCATACGTAGAGTTTACATGATGCCCAGGAATGCCTCTAGGTCATAAAATAGGATCGGGGCCAAGACATGTCTCGGGCTCACCCTCAAAGTAAAGTCATTAAGCATCATAACATATGAGGTAGATAGAAGGTGGCTTGTCCTTAGATGACAAGACTGACCACAAACATCTCTTTATCAATCAAGCTAGTCGTCAAGACATGGAAGATGATAGTTTCTAGTCCCTATATAGTGAGATCATGTAGGTAAAAGAGTATATGTTAGTACATTTGAATGTACTAAGTATACGGACATGCAAAATGCCTATAAAACATGTTAACGTGCAATCAATGTTCGATGACAAGGGCACATATATAGAAACAAATGTATATAAGAAGGAATATTATATCGATATGCCATTAAATCGATGATGCATGAATGTCATAATACTTTATGCATAGTGGAGTTGTGAACTCAACCGGGGTTATGCATATGAAATGAATGATGAGAGAATAACATGGGAAACAAAGATCAAAACTTAAAATAACATTATAAGATGAAATCAAAGAAAGTCCATGAAGAAATTCACAACTAAAGCATACTTGAGATAACTCATGCCTAAGTTCAACATTTAAAAGGGACATGCATAATCAAACCTTCATAATATCAATGCGATTCAACATAATAGAGCTTAAATCACTTTAGAAACATTAAATAAATACAACTCATATCTCAATTTGATCAAATCAACATTAATTTAAAAGACCCATATTCAAAGTGAGCTTGAAATTCATGATTTAAGAAGTAAAAAAAAATTTGGGTCTTCATGATTGAAAGGAATCATGAATCAATCTCACATACCTTAGATAACTTAGAAGAATCAAGAAGAAATTGATTGGAGAAGAAGACCCTTCCTTAGGCTTCAAGTTCAATCTCCAATGGCACACTTGAGAGGAGTTTGTAAAAGAGATAATTTGAATATTCTAAGTGTATTGAATGAATTTGAATAAGAATAAAGGAGAATAGGTCTTTTTAGAGGTTTAGGATAGGTTAGAAAGTCACAAACGATCCTTAGAAATCACCAACATTCTGAGAAAGCCACTAATGAAATGAGCATTAAAAAGAGTCTAGGTGGCCAATGAAAGAGCACCATGGCTCGTGAACATGACCACAGACCGTACAAAGGTCCGAGGTAAGGGCCTTAAGATACTTAGCCAAATTTTAGACTAAGGACATTTCCACTGACAGTTCACGGTCCATTCAAAAGTGCATTGACTGTACAACAGTCCATACAAATGCTAAGTTCTGAGATGATAATTATATACTTAGGACCATATTTAGGATGAGGCTTCACAAAACACCTCACCACAGCTCGTGATGAGGACCACGAGACCTCATCACGGCTTGCAATGGCTTGCACGACCCATGGAAGGGCCACGTGATGGTTGCCTTAGCCAATTCTTGGCTGGAAAGTTAGGGCACCTTTCATGGGCTCCTTCAACAGCCAGTGGTGTGGATCACAACTCCTGAGAGGTCCCTAGAGGGCCACCAAGCCTAAAATCCTTTCTTAAGCCTCCCAAGGCCATACACAAGTATCTCCCATGGGTCACACACCTCCGAAAATTTGATTTAAGCATCAATAAAGTCTCATGAGATTTGGGTCCTTATATTTCTTTATCTTGATCTTGAAACTTGAATTTGTTCTTGAATTCGATCTTGAGTTCAAGAGCTTTTAAGCTTTTTCTTGAACTTGAATGTTTGAATACCTAAACTTGTAGAGAAATTTGTGGTGTTTTATCCACGATCTCTCTCGCTTTTTTTAGAATTCTTGATATGAATTCTAAATTATGAAGACCCCTATATAAGTTGTAGAATAGAGGAATTATGATGGAATCGAACTTACTTCCATCCAATCAGATATAAGGTGACATGACGCAGGAAATGTGATAGGAATAGGTTTTCTTTCAAGTGACATGGCGATATTTGATTGGTTGGGACACTTCACTCGTACATATGGCATATTTTTATTGACTTTTGATTGAGATAGGAATGCCTGTACATATGGCAATTTGACACATGGCATGATCCTATTGACTTCTTTATTTGACTAGGCACACCATGTCATCCGACATATCGCATCAAGTGGGCCTTTAGGATGAGAGGATATTGGGCCTAGTAAAGTGGGTCATCTTTTGCAGCCAAAATAAATAAATTTGGGCTTTTAATTAAATTCATATTTTATCGGACTTGAATAATTAACCCAATTATATTTATGTATAAATTTTACAAATTCCATAATGTATAAGGTTAATTCCTTTTTATACAAACTATTTCTTAAATTACTAATAATCCCATATTTATTAGGCATTTTGATACCTCAAAATTCGTTTGATGCATGTCGAAAAAAAAGGAAATAAGTCAATGAGTTACGCTAAAAAGGGGGGCTGAACTGAAATATTAAATTCAATCACCGATTAATTAGGCTATAAAGTAATTTCAGTTGTTATGTATGAGTAACAGAAATAATTTCAAAAATTCAAAAACCTCTGGGAAATCCTTTCAAGAAAATGCAAAACTACATAGATACCTTTGATTCTTGCGTTGCAGGTGGCTATGTTTCTGTTTGTCTTTCGAGGATAATCTTCTGTGGTGATCACAAGGTATGGGTTGGAGTCGCTTGGAAGGCTTCTTGTTTCTTCCTTGGGATTACTTTCATTATCCTCACCATATTGAACTTCTTGTTATGGGGTAGTCACAGCGCAGGTGTCATTCCCTTTTCTTATTTGTCGTTATCATTTTACTTTTAGTTTTGTATATCCATCCCCCTAACCTTGATTGTTGGCTACCTTGGGGCAAAGGCACCTCACACTGAATATCTACTCCGAACTAACCGGATCTTATGTGATACTTAAAATTTCCTTTTCTTGATACTTAAAATTAAGTGCATGATCTAGCTAGTTGATATTTGATTAAGGATTTTCATGTTTCTTAGAATGATACTCATCATTGGAATAGGAGCTTTAGGTACTTTATACTTTATGAAGGAGCGCTTGTGCTTATCAAACTACTGATAATTGATACTTGGTACATAATCTGGGTAGTAGGTACTTGATTAAGGATTTCCCTATTTTTTAGAATGATACTCATCGTTGAAATTGGAATGGAGACTGTTATGAAGAAGTAGATGAAAAATGGAAGACACTAGGTTTTGGCGGAGGAATTGGAGACTTTTTAATTTCTTCCTTTTTATTTAGTTTGAAAATAATGATAAAAAAATTTAAAAATTGAAATTAATAATGAAAAAATTGATTACACAACTAAAAAAATAGGAAGATTATGTAGATATTGATTAGAATATTTAAAATTAGGGATAATTTAGGATAATTAAGAAAGAGAGAGAAATAATAGTCTAGGTATCTACAAGTTGAAGAGATAACCATGAAAAGATTTCTTCCCTTTTCAATTTCTTCCCTTTTGTTTAGTTTGAAAATAATGATAATAAATTTGAAATTAGAAATTAATCATGAAAAGATTTACACAACTAAAAAAAAAATAGGAAGATTATGTAGATATTGATTAGAATACTTAAAATTAGGAGATAATTTAGGATAAATTAAGAAGGAGAGAGAAATAATAGTCTAGGTATCTACAAGTTGAAGAGAGAGAGTGGAAATACGAGATTTTTGTAATTTTTAGAATGGTAGGAATTATTAGAAAATATGGTAAAATATGTTATGTAGTTTATATCATTTTATAAAATTTATATTTTAATAAATTTTATATGATTATAAATGCCCCTACTTTCAAGTCTTGTTGAAACATTTTATTTTGGAATTAGACTAGAAGTATAAATTATATGACAATTATATATCATGTATTTTGAGTGTATTTAATTGATATACTCCAACCCAATTAAAGAAAGCTTACTTGGAGTAAATAACCAAATTTATGTAGGTACCTTTCTTGATTCACGTGCCCATTCTTATTGCCACTTTAATTAGGTTTTACCAATTCTCAACAAGACAAACCTAAATATAATAAAATTAGATAGTTGTGGGCAACAAACAAACCAATTAGGGCTAGGAGAGAATATATTTCCTCTTGCTCAAATTTCCATTCCTTTTTTCTTCTTTATGTCATTCCATGATTGACCTGGAGATGGAAAACTAATTCCCTCTTTATTTCAATTCCTGCACTTTCTCACGTCCAATTAGGCTACGGAGAGAAGAAATCTTGTACCGTCTTACTAGAATCCTAATCCAAAAAATAATCATAGTTACTCTAGTAAAAGAATTTCTCCACCTCTATTTAGTATCTATAAAATAGATGCTTGTCCTTCGTTCCTTTTTACTATCATCACCAATGATTTTTTGGAGCTTCTCCTTTTTGTAGTCCTCTTAGTGCTTTATCGTGCAGGCATCAAAGCTCGACGTACAAATATTTATTTATCCATTTATTTTGTGTGTTTAGTCTTTTTTTTTGTAGTGCCATGGGTTCAAGATTCATCATATCACAAGAATTTGATCTTAGGGTGTGAAGGGATGAATCCGCGTCCACGCCTTGTGATCACCAATTTGAGACCTTACAATATTCCTCATGTTTAAATATATGAGATCACCAATTCCAGGATTTAAAATATTCCGGATGTTTAAACATATGAAATCACCAATTCAAGGGTTTGCAATGTTCTAAATATTTAAACATAAGCGATTGCCAATTCAAAACTTGCCAATGTTCCAAATGTTTTGAACACATGAGATCACCAATTCGAG
This sequence comes from Solanum rostratum, assembly GCA_029948455.1. Lineage (NCBI taxonomy): Eukaryota > Viridiplantae > Streptophyta > Magnoliopsida > Solanales > Solanaceae > Solanum > Solanum rostratum. Next base: position 62,391,118 of record CM057056.1, on the reverse strand, counting down.
GCTTTACAATTTTTCATCTGTTTTGAACATATGAGATCTCTAATTCGAGGCTTTACAATGTTCTGAATGTTTAAACATGGGAGATCACCGATTTGAGGCTTTTAATGTTCCAAGTGTTTAAACATATATGATCACCAATGTGAGGCGTTACAATGTTTCAAATGTTTAAACATAAGGGATCACCAATTTGAGGCTTTACGATATTCCAAATGTTTAAACATATGAGTTCACCAATTCGAGGCTTTAGAATTTTCCAAATGTCAAAACATATGAGATCACCAATTCGACACTTTACAATGTTCCAAATATTTAAACATAAAGGATCACCAATTCGAGTCTTTACAATGTCCCAAATATTTAAACATAAGGTGTGAACAGGCCATCTTAAGGTGGAAAAGGATAATTTTTGTCCACCTTGAGACATGACAATTTGGAGATCCTTTTAATGATAAAACCACAAAAGGGCCTTCTTACGGTGTAAAGAGATAAATTTTATCCACCTTAAGGCATGAAAATTTAGAGATCTTTTTAAGAATAAATCCATGGCTAGCTTAAGGTTCAAATGGACAAATTTTGTCCACCTTAAGGCATGACAATTTAGAGATATTTTTGTAGCATAAAGGGATGGATACTTGGATTTGCCCCAAGAAAGGCAATTTGAGGAAATCATTACGATGCAATTAAATAGTTACTCATTCTTGCCTTAAAAAAGGTAAATTCAAAGGCCAAAGCATGAAGGCTTTAACTTTCAAACTTTCAAGCATTTGACTTATAAAATGGTGAATTAAAACTTCAACTTTAAGAAGAAGAGAATTTAAAGACTTCAAATTGCATATTTCAAGAATTACAACTCTTTAATATGCACACTTTATTGATTTGAGATCCCACATTGCGTACTTGAAGAATTAACAGATGTTAACTTACAGACTCAAAAATTATCAGTGCTTCAACACACATACTTGAAGGATTTGAACACTTCAACTTGCAAACTCGAAGAATTCGAAAATTTTAACTTGTATACTTGAAAAATTTGAAGACTTTGATTTGCATACTTGGAGAATCAAAAACTTCAACTTGTAAACTCGAAGAATTTGAAGACTCCACCTTGCATACCTTAAGAAATTGAAGACTTTGATTTGCACACTTGGAGAATCAAAGACTTCAACTTGTAAGCTTGAAGAATTTGAAGATCCACCTTGCATACTTGAAGAAATTGAAGACTTTGATTTGCATACTTGGAGAATCAAAGAGTTTAACTTGTAAAATCAAAGAATTTGAAGACTCCACCTTGCATACTTGAAGAAATTGAAGACTTTAATATGCATTATTGGATAATCAAAGACTTCAACTTGCAAATTTAAGAACTCAAATACTTCAATTCCAAACTAGAAGAATTTGAAGACTTTAACTTGCATACTTGGTTAATTTGAGAACCAACTCGCAGACTTAAGGACTTCAACTTGCAGACTTGAGGAATTTAAAAACTTGACCAAATTTGAAAGCCTCAAGCATGCTATTGAAGGAGTTCACATTCCACAGAATTTTCCCCCATAAGGAATTTGGTAAGGACATATAATTTATTAACACTCATGCAACTGAACTTAGAAAATAATTCCAAGTGCCTACGTACCTCAGTGAAGAGGATCAAGTCACAACATAGTTAAGTGGGGGAGTATCTTGTTTTCCTAATTTTTTCTTAGGCTGCCTCTTTCGAGATCTTCAAACTAGCGAACATTTTTTTAGGATGTCATACCGAGTTTATACTCTTGTAGACTAGGAGTAAGATGTAGTTTATACTCTTACGTTAAGGAGTGTCATCTCACTTTAAGGGTAGTTCTCTTAAGGAATTTTGCATTTATAGGATAGATCCTTATGCCATCTGCATCGATAGGCGTGTAAGCACCATTTGAGTATACTTCTTTTACTACATATGGTCCATCCCACTTTGAGGTGAATTTTCGCCAGACTTATGTGAAGTGATAATGGGCCTTCTTACTGTGAGAACTTGGTCTCCAATTTGAAAACACCTCGAGTGAACCTTTTTATTGAAAGCACGAGACAAACAAGCTTGATAACATTCAAGATTTTGTTGGGCTTATAATATCTTTTCATCAAGATCTTCTAACTTGGCAAGATGTAGTAAAGTATTTTCTTCTTCCGTAATCCCTTCTTGGATAGCCAGTTTCAAGGAAGGTATTTGACACTGAAGTGGCAGGGCTGCTTCAACTCTAAAAGCAAGCAAATATGGGGTTGCTTGAGTCGGTGTGCGATATGTTGTCCTATATGCCCACAAAGCTTCTTTCATGCCAGTCTCATTTGGACTTAGAGACTACTTTCTTCAGAAGATTGCATTTAGTCTTATTGAATGCCTCAGCTAGACCATTGGCGACAACATTATACATTGAAGGTTTTTGTTGCTTGAAGCAGAAGAGATCACAAATCTTATTCATCAATTTGTTATCAAATGGCTTGCAATTTTCCATTATTATGTATCATGGAATGTCAAATCAATAGACAATGTTTACCCGAATGAAGTTTGCAACATTCTCCTTCTTGACTTCTTTAAAAGCTACAACTTCGGCCCATTTTGAGAAGTAATCCATCGTAGCCAAAATATATAAGTTCCCACTAGAAGATTTTGGCAGTGGTGGAACAATATCCAATCCCAAGCATCAAATGGCCAAGATGTGATAGTCAGGTGTAAAACTTCGGGTGATTGATGTATGAAATTGGCATGGAATTGGCAAGCCTTGTACCTTCGAGCATAGTCTAGGTAATCTTTCATTATAGTTGGCCAATAATACCCCTTTCTTTTTATGTGAAAGTTGAGCTTTGGTCCAGACTAGTGTGATTCAAATACTCCTGAATTTGCCTCTTGCAAAGCTTGAGCCGCTTCTTCCTTCCCCAAACACCATAAGAGCATTCTCTCAAATGATCTCCTTTACAATATATCCTTGTATTAGAGAAAATGAGGTGCCCAACTATGAATGTCACTTCTTCTTTTCACATCTTCTAAAAGTATCCCATAACATAAGTAATCGATGATAGATTGTCGCCAGTCCTCTTTGTTGGCCTCGGAAACTGCAACAACATGCTCAAGCTTATCCTCTAAATGTTTGTCTTCATCCAACGGTGGTACTACCCATTTTTGGTAAATAGTAACTTGCATTTGATCAGGAAGGGTCAGAGTTGAACCTAGAGCAGCTAAGGCATCAACTGTTTTATTTTTCTTTCTTGGCACATGTTGGAGGGTTACATCTCTGAGCCATCCATCCTATTAACTTTTGAGCATAATAGTGATAGAGAGTAGTTTAGGCTTTTTAACCTTATAACTTCCCAAAAGTTTCTTGATAACAAATTGAGAGTCACCAAAGACTTGTAATTATAATTGCTTCATGTCAACGACCATTTTGAGCCCAAGTATTAATGCTTGATGTTCTATGAAATTATTGGAGAAACGTTGTTTCAGAGTAAAAGAGAATGGTAGGAGCTATCCTTGTGAAGTTCCAAACACTACCCCTGCACCAGAACCACCACGATGCGCAGCAACATCAAAGTAAATCTTCCAAGAAGGCTGACTTTCAATGGCTAACACATCTTTGTCGGGAAGCTCATCAATCAATTCCTAATCATCTGGTATAAGATGGTCCACCAAAAATTCTGCTAATATTTCTACCTTCATAGCCTTTTACAGGATGTACACAATCTCAAATTGTTGAAACTGAAGGTGCCACCTTGCTAGTCGGTCACTAAGGAGTGGTTTCGAGATAACAAACTTGATGGTATTTGCTCTAGAAATAAGATGGACAATGTGAATTTAAAAGTAGTGCTTTATCTTTTGAATCGAAAAGACCAACACCAAACACAACTTCTCGATTGGTGAATAATTCAGCTAATTTGGTGTCATCATTCTACTAAGTAATAAAGGCATTTTCTTTGCTTTCACTATTTCCTTAAGCTAGTAACGCTCCCATGGTCCTTTCTAGTGCCACAATGTAAAGTATCAATGTCTTTCAAGGTATAGGAGCTGCTAGGACTAGAAGTTTTGCCAGATACGCTTTGATACTTTCAAAGGCTTTGCTACATGCTTGATCCCACTTTAAAGGGACACCTTTCTTCATGAGATGACTGAATGGTTGGCATACTTCAGCTAGATTCGAGATGAACCTCCTCAAGTGGGCTAACTTTCCCTGAAGACGTTTCAACTCATGGATGTTTCGAGGCTCAATCATCTTCAAAATTGCATCAACTATGGCTTGATCAATCTCAATTCCTCGATGTCGTACAAAGAAGCCAAGAAACTTTCCAGAAGTAACCCCAAAGGCATATTCTAAAGGATTCATTCTTAGTTGATATCTTTGAAGCAACTCAAACACCATTCTCAAGTCTTTCAAATGGTCGCTCCTCTTTTTTGACTTCACCACCAAGTCATCAACATAACACTCAACATTTTTGTAGAGCAAATAATCAAATATATTTTGCATAGCCCTTTGATATGTGGCACCAACATTCTTTAAACTAAAGCGCATCACCTTGTATCAATAAATGCCTTTAGGTGTATGAAATATCGTGAGTTTTTCATCTTTTGGTGACATGCGGATTTGGTTAAACCTAGAAGAACCATCGATGAATGACATTGCCTCATAGCCAGTTGTAGCATCAACAATTAGCTCTGGAATGGGCAACAAAAATTTATCTTTAGGGCATGCATTGTTGAGATCTGTAAAGTCAAAACAAACCCAAATTTGACCATTCTTCTTCTTTACAAGAGCAATCCTTGAAATCCATGTGGGGTATTTAACTTCACAAGTGAAGCCTACCTCAATGAATTTGTTAACTTCTTTCTTGATCAATAGGGCCAAGTCTGACCTAAAACATCTTTTAGCCTACTTAACAAGACGAGTATCGTGCTTGACTGCCAATTGATGGACCGTTATTCTAGGATTCAAGCCAGCCATCTCTTTACAGTTCCAAGCGAAGACATCCGTATATTCTTTGAGTATATTCATATTAGTCATTTCTTCAGTAGCTTCGAAAAAGCACTTAAGTAAGTTGGCCTTAAGGATCCGTCGTGGTCTTCACTCCTTCAAATTCTGGTAAAGCATCTCCAGGATCCTCCTCTTCCTGTGAATCATTGTCATTGATAAATATATAATAGCACCAAACAATACCTCCTAACTCTTGATCAATTTTCAGTTGACACGATGCATCATTCTCAATTTGAGTTATAACATGACATGAGGAGCCTACGCGTTCTTCATCTTCCTTGTGCTCTTTGGTGTAAACTACAGTGTAAGTCTTGGCCTTTAGTACCTCTTTACATGAAACTACGAGTTCCACTTGTCGCTTCATCCTAGAAGGAATTACACTTTTGAAATCCCTTTGAATCATAGGCGAAGCAAGTGTCGTTACTCTTAGGTAACTTCTTTGATGCTTGTTATTCTTCTTCGTCAATGGACCTAACCACTCGAACACAGAAGATCTTGCAGCAGATTTTCCAAGCGATCAAAGACAAAAGGCCATTTATTAGAAGAAGCATACTCATATTCTATGGTGATATAGTTATTTCTTGCCCTTCTTATAGAAATGAACTGGTGGCGGTTGGCTATAGCCTAAACCTTCACGTACTTGCCTGGTTGTGCCTTCGAATAGGAGTTTCCCTAGCCTAGATGGCTCATCAAGGTTATACCTAGCCTTTGCAAATAACTTTTAAGCATTTGGATCAAAGCCTTCCGTACGTTTTGTAGGGAGCGATAAATCTTGTGGCGGATTTTGAGCCTCAAAACCTTTCCCAATAGCTTTGAAGACAAGTTTATTACATCAATCCATTTGATAGGAAGAGTTAACCCTTCTAGTACATTCCCTCGTACATCAGATGATTGGCCCTCCTCTTTCTTCACTTTTGGGACATAATGGAGTGTAGAGGCTGACTTTCTTTTCGAGGGCATGGTATTTCCCTTATTTGGACAAGTACTGGGCTCCCTAGTATCAACTTTGGCCCTTTCAATGGCCACATTAGTTGTTTGGCCTTTAAGCTTATCAGACTTGGTCGGTTTGACACCCTCAAGCCCTACCCCTTTTACAACATAACTCTTCAAATAGAACTTTGCATCAGCAAAATGTTACTCAACTTCAGCGAAAGGATTATTGTCAGCAACTATATTCCTTTCAATTCCATCTTCGAGGTGCTTCAAATAGTGATAGTTAGAAGATGAGATAATTTTGTTCTCGTGCACCTAAGACCTTCCAAGCAATATATTATATGAAGTCTTTACATCAATCACATGCATCCATGCACTTGATCGCAACTCATCCATATGAATTTCCAGATTAATTGAGCCTATAGATCTCTGCCCCCTTGATTAAATCCTTGTATCAACAAACGGATTTTGCTAAGTTCTTTAGTTGTGTGATACCAAGCTCTTTTAACGTGAGGATGGGTAGATATTGACCTCATACCTTCGTCTATCAAGATTCTATTTATCTTTTTCTCTAGCACGTGACCCACCATATACTAAGGACGATTGTGTAGAGTTTCACCAAATAGAAAATCATCGTCCATAAATGTGATCTTTGTATCACATGCATGTACTTATTGAAGAGGGGGTTCCATAGACTTTTTAAAAGATGAGGAAGATGTTTTTTATGGGATTTCACCCATTGCTTTTTCAGGAGACACCTTCGATGAAGTTTCGTTTATTGTTTCTTCCTTGTCAACACTGAAACATGATGCCTCAATATTGTATTGAGTGTCCTCCACACCAAACCAACTTAGTAAGAATTCCCCCAAAGTCACAAGACTTTGCAATTTATGGTGGTGATGCATTTCTACCTTTGACCTCTTTGGACGTCTGACCGGCTTCTACTTCTTTGATCTCTTCATTACCATTTGTCTAATCGGTTGTTCAAATGATTCTTTCCATGAAATTGTCTTATTGCGTCTCCGACTAGTCACAAGAACCCAACCTTCATCATTATTTGTATCAATTTGGGATTTTTCTTGCTCTAGTGGCCCTTTTTCTTCAGATGTACATATTTGGGTTGGGACAAGTGAGCTAAGTATAATAGAGATTTGATTAGAGCTTGTCTTTCCATCATCAAGGACAATCTTCTTTTCATTAGCCAATTGCATAACCTTATCCTTGAAGAGAAAACACTTTTCAAGAGGGTGACCTACAAGTCTATGATACTTGCAATAATTTAGGTCATTAGTCTTCCCAACTTCATTAGGTTATTTCATCTCTGGAAACTCAATGAGCTTTAGCTCAACCAGTTCATCAAAAATTTCAGGAACATCAGAAAAGGGTATTCCTTTTCTTGTATCTCTCTCAGTGTTAGTTTTTGATTTGAACGCTCTTGAAAAGTCGTCTTTACAATTTTCTTCCTACTTTCTTTCGTAGTAAACTTCATAGGTGACATATTGACATTCATGGATTCTTTATTGTCATTCCCGGGCACAAATATGCCCCATTTCTTGGGTTTCTGTTTGTCCTTCCCTTTGCGAGGATCGTGAACAAGCATCCCATAGTTTCCAACAGAAGATATGCTAACTCCATATCATGGTCATGCATAGCTAGATCTTCAAAAGCCTTGGGTTTTATTCCTTGTAAGATGTAGAGAAGCCCCCAATGCATTCCTAAGATACACATTTCCATTGCAGAAGCTTCACTGAGTCTGTCTTGCAATTAAGGCTCGTGTTTCTCCATCGATTTATGTAGTCAAAGACTGGCTCATCCTTTCTTTAGTGAGTATTTATGAGTTCTACCATACTCACAGTGCGCCTTGTGCTATAGAAGCGATTGAGAAACTCATGCTCTACTAGCTCCCAATTGTTAATAGAATGAGGCTCAAGATCTGTGTACCAGTGAAAGGCATTCTCTTTTAAGAAGCGAATTGTTTGACAAGATAGTCTCCATAAGTCCCAGCATTATTACATGTCTCCACAAGCCATAAAGTTGGTTTCATAGCAAAATCCAGTGAAGGAGTGAATTCTGAAGTTGAATCTACGAACTATCAGGTGAGCCGTAGAATGAAATATGAGTCGTAGATAAGGTTTTTGTACCTTGAGGATCAGAAAATAGGAAATTTTTGAAAATTTATTCGACGAAACCCTACATGGGTTGTAGATGTAAGGACCCGAATTTTATTCGAACGACTTTATCGGACCTCATCATGTCTCACCATGAGAAAAATTGACCAAGTATCGCTTCATGGGAGGCCCACACGGCTTGTGTAAGGCTACACGGACCGTGTGGCCTCCAGTGAAGGATGACTTGGCTAAGATTTCAACTACGGGGAATTGGCAGGGAGTTTCGAGCTAAGTATGGGAACATGGCCACCCCCATGGTCCGGGTATGCCCTCGTGTCATGCCCCGTGTATCCCCTCGTGTGACTCTCAACGTGGAATTTTTCTAAGTGTGAAATCACCGTTTCATAACTTTGCATGCAAGAATTTTTCTAAGTATTGTTTCACGGCCATCGACATGGCATGTGTAGTGTCACACGGGCCGTGTGGCCGTCCGTGTGAAGTGCCTTCGCCGTTGAAAATTCAAAGTGTTGAGCATTGCAAAATTTGTCCAAGTGTCGTCTCATGGACATTGTTCACGGCCAGTGAAGTGCTTCATGGGCCGTGTTAGTGCCAGTGAAGCCATGACGACTCAATTTTCATCCGTCTCATTAATGATTTTTATGTAATTATTGGATTTTTTTCACTTATCCTAAGCACCTAAATCAGCTGAAATTATTTTATTCTAGTCCATTCTCATTAGAGACACTCTCACACTAAAATCAATTCCTAAAATCCTTTCTAAGTCCTTTTTTCAAGACTCAAGCTAGGAGTCAATTGCGGTTTCAACTTCAAGCTAAATTCTTCTCAGATTCACCTTCCTAATCAAGGTATGTGGGATTGATTCTTCATCCCTTTCAACCAAGAAGACCCAATTTATTTTCAATTGATTTCCATGTAATTTTGTTAACTTTAAATATGGGTTTTGAGAATTATTGTTTGATAAATTCAATTGATGCATGGGTTGTACTTTATTTATGATTTTAAGTTACTTAATCCCTATTATGATGATTTACATTGAAGTTATGAAGTTATGAACATGCATGTCCCCTTTAAAGCTTGACTTATGCATGGGTGATTTATATTATGATTTAAATGTGAATTTAATTATGGATTTACTTCAATTTCATATTATAATATTGATTTTAGATTGAATCTCAATTACTATTGAATCTCAATTACCCATGCTATTCTCACATTATTCATGGCCTGTGCATTCATGGATATTGATTTTTATGGAAATTATGAAGTGGGTTAAGCCCAATTATGTTTTATGAAATAATTTTGATAAGGTATTGGTTATGACAGAAATATGATCACATATATGCCTATGGTTATTGCTCTTTGAGTATTTTGGGTGCTTGCACCATTCTGTATAGGTAGATGAGCTATTCCTTGCATGAATATCATGGTTATGATTTATGGTTTGGCATTTGAGCCTAAATGTGTATTGAATGGATTTGAAATGACTATTTCCTCTTGAAAGCATGTATATATATACATATATGTATTCTTGGGGAATGCTGACTTACCACCGATGGATTGAGGGTCCTCTCTCTTTCCTTGAACAATGTGCCTAACATAGGTTATGAGAATCCTATCCAAAATGGGGATGCCCGTAAGGAAGGTTGCTTTATATGAAATGGGGATGCCCATACGGTGAAGCATGATATGATATGATATATGTGAAAATCCTATCCGAAATGGGGATGCCCGTAAGAAAGGTTGCTTCATACGAAATGGGAATGCCCGTAAGGTGAAGTACGATATTATATGGCATATGTGGAAATCCTATCCAAAATGGGGATTCCCGTAAGGAAGGTTGCTTCATATGAAATGGGGATGCCCATAAAGTGAAGTATGGTTTACCTTTGGCAAGTGGACCACCTCTTTACCGGTGAGGGGTTTTCTTCGGGATTCCAAGTAATAGCTCGCTTGGTCTTACTCATGCCAATTGAGGTCACATCCCCACTATATATATGACCACTATTGCACTTCATGCATCATGAATTTCATGGCATATTTTATACTACTCTTCCTTGGATATATGCTCCTTTCTATAATATGTGCCCTTGTCATCTAACATTGAAATGCAGGTTGATAAGTCATATGCATTACATGCCCGCATACTTAGTGCATTCAAATGTACTAACACATACTCTATGCCTACATGATTTTACCATGTAGGGACCGAGTTTCACAATTATCAATTGCTCGACGGGTAGCTTGGATTTGGAGAGTTGATAGTGTGGTGAGTCCTATCATCCAAGGACAAACCACCTTCCTTCTACCTATGTTGCTTTCTGCTTATCTTCTTAATTGGGGGGTGAGCTCGGGACATGTCTTGCCCCCATCCCCTCGTACGACTAGAGGGATTGTTGGACATCCTGTAAACTCTCGTAGATTCTATATGTTATGTGTTGTATTTGGATCTTATGACTTTGGTTATCTATCGGATTGATTATGGGAATTGTGATATGTAGGTATGTTTGATGTCGAAATATGAAAGATCCTAAGCCCCCTATTGCCTTTATAGAGTGAGTCATACTCACCCGCCCCTTAGTTCTTATTTGTTATGTTCTATGTGAATCCATGTAAATCCCTTTCCCTTCGATATCCCCATAGCGTAAGTCCTACTTTCCCATCCCTTAGAACTATGTGTTTACTATTTGAATGCGCTTTCAAACCGATGATGGGAATTCAGATACTTTGAGGCTTGTTTGGGGACTCTTGGGTTTCCATTTTCCGTGTCACTCCTAGGCCCTAGTGTCACGGGCTTAGAACTCTCGCTAAGACTTCCGTGCGGCACTAGTCAATTTGCTTACGAATCTTTCATGATCTTGCAAATACTAGTAAGCCTTTCAACTAAGACCGCTAAAGGAACGCTAGATAGAAGACTTATAAGAGAGAAAGAGAGCTTTAGAAAAAAGGCTTTTATAGCTTTGGAAGAATGCTTACACTTGATTTCTGGATGGATTGCAAATGAAAATGGCCCCGTCTATTTATACTATTCCTAAGGGACCTGACTGCAAATAATATTTACATGGTAAGTCCTCCATATTTACAAGTAAGTCCTCCATATTTACAAAACTTAGTCCCTTCTCTAGAATTCTCCACACGGTTCTGGAGAAGATTACACAGTGCTAGAATAATCTACACAGATCCGGAGCCTTCCGAGCTACCCGAATGCTCCAGATTTTGCTCCGCTGCGTAAAAATGGTGGCTGAACCTGGCACTCTCCCCCACCTGATGTGGCGATGACCGCGGCGCTCTATTGCTGTTGCTGCAAGAACTCCTGTACCTTGTCCTTGAACTGCCACAGGTCTTCATACCTCTCTCATGTGGCTTCCTCCGGTGCTTGAACCTTCCAGTGTACAAGGAACATAGTAGTAGTAGGTTTTCCCCTCTTCTGCTTGGCTTGGTAGTCCACGATGGCTTTTATGTCCCGATTGTGCGAGGCGGTAACTAGAATAGGCACCCTCTTTGTCTGTTCTCGACTTGGCTCCTCTTCGTCCTCATGATACAGCTTGAGGACGCTGGCATGGAACACAGGATGTACTTTGAATGCTAGTGGAAGCTCCAGTTGGTAAAAGATCTTGCCTACTTTGGCAACGATTCTGAACGAGCCCTCGTACTTCCGCACCAGGTTTTGATGCACCCCTCGTAGAGCTTTGAATTGTCTTGGATTGAACTTCACCAAGACCAAGTCTCCAACCTTATAGTCCGTGGGGCGATGCTTCTGGTTGGCGAACTTCTTCATCTTCTTGGTCGCTTTATCTAAATACGACTTAGTAGTATCCAGCTGCTCCTCAAAGCCCCGGGCCAAATGATACGCCCCCAAACTCTTACCCTCAAATGCGGCCGGTAAAGAATGTGGAGTCTGGGGTTGTTGGCCGATGGCCAACTCGAACGCCGACCTTCCAGTGGCTTCGATCCTCTGCAGGTTGTATGAGAATTGGGCTACATCAAGCAACTTTGCCCAATCTCTTTGGTGAGAGCTAACGAAGTGCCTAAGATAGCACTCCAACAAGGCCTTGACCCTCTAAGTCTTGCCATCAGTCTGAGGGTGGAAACTTGAGAAGTTTCCAAGGTTTTCGGCTCATAAAGCGTTGTGGCTTTCCCTCATGAACAGCTGCCTGATATTCCCATGCTTTGGTACATAAACTCTCTGTCCAGCGGTGAGAAAGAGGCTATCCTCCATCCAAAAGCGTCGTGTCTTGCCCTGAGACACCAACTGCATGAGTCTCTTCGCTTTTGGGTCATGCAGTAGCCTTCCTTGATAGCCTCCCGAATGTCACACTAGGCCGTAGTGATGGTGACCAGTTCAGCTTTTTGGCTTAAAGCGTCTGCCACGACGTTGCCCTTGCTTGGCTTTTATTCTAGCTCATAGTCAAATTCAGCTAGAAAGTCCTGTCATCTATCCTACTTGGGCGTGAGCTTCTTCTGTGACTGGAAATAGCTAGTGGCAACATTGTCAGTTTTAACCATGAACTTGGTCCCCAATAAGTAATGCCTCCAGGCGCGTAGGCAATGTACTATGGCGATCATTTCCTTCTCTTGTACTATGTATCGTCGTTCAGTCTCGTTCAGCTTACGACTCTCGAAGGCGATAGGATGTGTCTCCTGCATCAACACACCCCCTACAGCATAGTCCGAGGCATCACTATGCACCTTGAAAGTTTTGGAGAAGTCCGGCAAGGCAAGGACCGGCTCTTCCGATATGGCATATTTTAGACCCTCGAACGCCTCTCGGCCTTCCTTGCTCCAAATCCACAGCTTATTCTTGTTCAGCAACTCGGTGAGTGGAGCGGCCTTCACAGAGTAGCCACTGAAAAATCTTCAATAGTAATTAGCAAGCCCAAGGAACAACCTCAACTCTGTTACCTTTGTGGGTGTCTCCCACTCTTTGATGGCTCGTACCTTGGCTTCATCCATTCTCAGCTGGCCCGGACTAATAACGTGACCTAAGAAGTGCACCTCGTGCTGGGTGAACTCGCACTTCTCTCGCTTTATGTAGAGCTCATTTTCCCGCAGGACTTGGAATACTTTCCTTAGGTGCTGCATATGTACTTCCAAGGTGTTGTTTTAGATGACAATATCATCCAGGTACACTACCACAAAGTCATCCAAGTAGGGGTGGAAGATCTTGTTCATCAGTATGCAAAATGTAGCGGGTGCGTTGGTTAAACCGAAAGGCATCACCAACCACTCGTAGGATCGGTACCTTATCATACACGTCGTCTTTGGCTCATTTACTTCCGCAATTCGTACCTGGTAATACCCCTTCCGAAGGTCCACCTTGGTAAAGTATTTGGCCTGTCCAAGTCTATCGAACAAGTCTGCAATGAGCAGGATAAGGTACTTGTTCTTCACTGTCACTTTTTTCAACACCTGGTAGTTTATGCAAAGGCGCAATGATCCTTCCTTCTTCTGGAACAACACTGGTGCGTCATACAGTGCTTTGGAAGGTCTGATGTGGCAAGCTTTGAGGAGCTCGTTCAACTTCTTCCTCAGCTCCTCTAACTCGAGCGGTGCCATGCGGTAAGGCGGATGGTCTGGTCCCTAACTCCAGCTCTATCCTGTGATCAACCTCCTACCTAGGAGGTAAGTGTTTCGGCAGCTCATCTGGCATCACGTCTTTGTTCTCTTCTAGCACGTCCTCGATACACGGTGGCAAGGCATCCTTAGCACCATCTTCCTCGCCCGTACTCATGATGGTAGCTAGGTATGTCGGCTCCCCCTTCTTCAGCCCCTTCACTATTTACATGGCTGACAAATGAGAAATGCCTTCCGCCTTTGGCAACTCCATAAAGGGCACCATGCATGACCCTTCCCTCTCCATAACAAGCATACGTTAGAGGTAGGGGTCAATCATGGTGTGGCACTCCTTGAAGAACTCTTTCCCGAGGATGATGTCGAAAATATCAAAAGGAGCAACGACAAAGTTAGTCTTACCTTTCCATTTCCCAAGGGTGGCGTTTACTCCTTGTGCTACTCCACACACAAGAGTTGGTGGGGCATTAACCGTCTTGAGGCGAGTATTGCTTGGACTGTAGCTCAACCCCAACCTTGCTGCCATTGTCTACGTCATGATATTAGCCTCTGCACTCGTGTCTACCATGGCACCACCGGCTTCCCAATCAAGGTCATGTCCACATACTGTGTTAGGTAACCCTCCTGCTTACTGGGTGGCTTGGCGGTGGTGGCACATAACCCGATCATGCCCACCTGGGTGGTGCCCGAACTCTGCCCTTGGTCCTGGGACTCCTTCTCCTTATGTTCTCGCAGGATAGCTCCAAGGTTCTTCATCTTGGGACACCTAACATACACGTGTGGGCCTCCACAAATATAGCAGTCGCTTCCCTTAGACTACTTCTCTTCTTCTCTGCGTATCCCTGATGTTCGGACCTTCTGTTGTCGGCCCGATCTTGGCTTCTAGGTTGGTGTTGCTCCTTGCCCTTGCCGCAATCTCCCCCACCTTTGGCATGCCTACCTTCAACTCCTTAGCCTTACCTTTGTCATGCTTGAAGTCCGCCAGGGCCTCGGCCTGGGTGATGGCTTCATCTATGGTGGATACCTGTCTTCGTTCCAGCTCGGTCCTGGCCCATTTCTGCAACCCGTCCATGAAGTGGAACATCATGTCTTCCTCTGTAGGGTTGGGAATCTGAAGGGTGAGAGTTGTGAACTCCTTTATGTATACCCTTATGCTGCTAGTCTGTTTCATTTCCCTGAACTTACGCTTGGCCTCAAAGACGATGTTGTTCGGAAAGAAGGCCTTCTTGAACTCTGCCTTGAACTGCTCCCACGTGTTTATCGTGCATAGCCCCTTCCCAATTGTGACCTCCTTACGCTTCCACCATAGCATGGCCATCTCTGTCAAGTATAGCACGGCCATATTGACCTTCGTTTCCTCGCACTTCACCTTGTTTCACTTGAAGTAGTTCTCCAAGTGCCACAAGAAGTCCTCCACCTCTTGTGCGTCTCGGATGCCTTTAAAGACAGGTGGCTTGGGAGCCTCAATCCTGGCCTCCCTTTCAACGGTTAGCGTAGCATACTTCCCTTCCTCGATGGCCTCCTAGAGTGCCTTCACCCTAGAGTTCATGACCTCTAGAATGTCCATGAACCTGCTCTCTAAGGCGATGACTCGACAGTCCAAGGAAGTGAGTGCTTCCTTCGCCTCGATCTCGGCTGCCTTCTGCCCGTCAAAGTCCTTTTGGATGTTGTCATTTTCTTCAATGGTGAATTCCCCCCGAGGTCTTGAACTAACTATCGAACTCAATCAAGCGCTTGACAAGGAATTCCACTGCCTGACGGGCAGCCTCTAACCTCGTGACCCACTCCATGCTAGGCATGATGTTCACGGGCTCCTCGCCATGTTCATTGTCACTAACCTATGTAGCCGAGAGTGAGTGGGTGGTAATGACATTGCTTAGTACTGGTTCGAGCAGCATTTCATCCCTCTTGGAGTTGTTCATCCCCTTTCGTGACTTCTTGCCAACATCTGTCTTGATGTTGGCGGCATTGAAGGCGTCAAAGTCTCCTCCACTTGCCATGATCCCTTAGTGCAACCTTGCCTTGATACCACGTTGTCACGGACTTAGAACTCTCGCTAAGACTTCCGTGCGACACTAGTCAATTTGCTCACGAATCTTTCATGATCTTGCAAATACTATTAAGCCTTTCAACTAAGACTACTAAGGGAACGCTAGATAGAAGACTTACATGAGAGAAAGAGAGCTTTAGAAATAAGGGTTTTTATAGCTTCGGAAGAATGCTTACACTTGATTTCTGGATAGTTTGCAAATGAAAACGGCCCCCTCTATTTATACTACTCCTAAGGGACCTGAGTGCTAATAATATTTATATGGTAAGTCCTCCATATTTAAAAGTAAGTCCTCCATATTTATAACTTAGTCCCTTCTCTAGAATTGTCCACACGTTCTAGAGAAGACTACACAGTGCTAGCCTAATCTACACAGGTCCGGAGTCTTCCGAGCTACCCAAACGCTCCAGATTTTGCTCCTTTGTGTAAAAATGATGGTGGGTCCTGACACTAGGCTTAGGTCATGACAATAAGTCTGAATATGACCCGTAGAAATCTCTCGTAGACGTGAAGCCCAAAAATGAAGATGAAGTCCATGAAGCCCCAATTATGGGCCGTAGAACTTTATACGACCCGTAAATATGCTCGTAGTTCCTGTCGAATCTAGTTCTCCTATTTTGATTTGATTTTGTATTTTAAACCCTATAAATAGGTTTTTTAGGTTATTTTTAAGAGGCAACAGTAGAGAACCTGAGAGAACCAGTAAACAGCAAGGAAAAACATTGAGAAACACTTGGGAAATAATATTTTGTTATCTTAATTCATACTTTGTGATTTTTATAAGAGCTTGGATTTCTTGTTTTTAGTTTCATCTTTTTAAGTGCTTAATTATGTTATTCTATATCATGATTCTTGCATCTACAATGAATATGAGTAGCTAATCCACAACTTGGGTTATGGGAACTATAAAAAATTAACAAGGTAAAATTGGATAATTTATCATTCTTGGAAAATGTCCATGCATGTATTAATTAATTCTCTTAGTTTTTTTTTGCTTTTTAATGGTGGCAAATGTTCGCCTAGTGTTACTGACTGGATCAAGGTAGTAATGAATTGGAAAAGAAGTTAATTAATATGATTTGGTTGATGTTTTCTCGACTAATCAACCAAAATGGATCAAGGGGCGGTTGTACTGGAACAATAGGTAAGGGTTAGTAATGTCATATTGCGGAGATGGATCAAATCACGTAGTGAAATTTATCTCTCGCCTGGATCAAAGGGTTTGATAAACTTAACTCACCGTTTTGCATGCTACAAATTAGGCAAGAATGTGATTATCTAGTAATACCAAGTTAGGGAATCATGGGGAACACAATACCCTAGTTACTCTTCTTACTGGTTCATACACTTGTCTTTGTTTAGGATTTCTTTCTATAATCTTTAAACCCACCCACTCCCTTTTGGGGAGATAAGTAATTTAATTAACTCAAATTGCTTGAAATTACTCTAAGTCTGCCAAATTCCATGTGGGATCGACCTTAACTTCGGTTAGGTTATATAGCTTGACAACGACTGCTTTAACCTTCAAAAAAGAGGTGTACCTCGGGTGACATCATGACACTCGCAGTGTTTATTGTCCTAGCATAGTAGCTTTGCTCCTTGTAACTGCCCTGACACTTCCAAAAGTAACGCAAAGAATTCCCTCTACTTTAGCGGAGAACTTGGAGCCAGCAGCCTTAGTGGAAGTTGATTGGGAGTTCTTTTTAGAAGTCATTTCAGTGCTCTTTGATGCTTGAAAAGTTGAACTGAGAGGTAGAGATGGTCCCACTAGGCATGCCAAAATTTGTAGATGATAAAATTTCGCGTTGGGAAAATACAATCAAGAATGAAAAATATCGCAACAATTATAGTATTTGATTTCAAGTATATGAGTGTTGCAATCTCTATACATCCTCTTATTCACCTTTTCAAGTGTAAATCCAAGGGCTCTTGAGTTTGTTCTTGAAATTTTGATTTGTTCTTGATCTTGATCTTGAAACTTGAATTTTTTTTATCTTGATCTTGAAACTTGAACTTGTTCTTGATCTTGATCTTGAAACTTGAATTTGTTCTTGAATTTGATTTTGAGTTGAAGAGCTTTTAAGCTTGTTTTTAAACTTGAATATTTGAATTCCTGAACTAGTAGAGAAATTTGCGGTGTTTGATCCACAAGCTCTCTCTAGCTTTTCGTTAGAATTCTTATGTGAATTCTAAATATGAAGACCGTTATATATAGTTGTAGAATAAAGGAGTTATGATGGAATAAGACTTTCTTCTGTCCAATCAGATTTAAGGTGACATGGTGCAGGCAAAAGTGATAGGATTTGGTTTCCTTTCAAGTGACAAAGCGATATTTGATTGGTTGGGACACATCACTCGTAGATGTTGCATATTTTATTGGCATTTGATTGAGATAGGAATGTCATGTCATTTTGACTTGGCACGCCACGTCATCCGACACGTAACATCAAGTGGACCTCTAGGATGAGAGGATATTGGGCCTAGTAAAGTGGGTCATCTGTTGCAGCCCAAATAATTGAATTTGGGTATTAAATTAAATTTATATTTTATCAGACTTAAATAATTATCCCAATTATATTAATCCATAATATTTCTTTGGACTAATATATTTTGAATTTAATATAATTCGTATCATCTTATAAAATTTATATTTTAATAAATTTTTTATGATTACATTATTCAATGCAAGGATCAATTCACTTTTCATCCTATTTCACAAAAGAAGAAGTATATATACCATAAATCATAATAACTGTCATTTGAAAATAAAATAAATAAATAAATAGACCTCCGAGGTACTTATTTCTCACTCTCTTTGAGGAGATTCAAGCTCATTGCGATATAATGTACACTAATTCAATAGTATTTTCTAGAATATAATAAGCCAACAAAATTGTGTAACTCAAACAACTCTAGATTAGTTGAATGGTCCAAAGCTCTATCATTAGACGTACACCTTCAATCAACATAAAATTACTTTCTTGTATAGTGAATAAGTTGAGGATTTAAAATATTTTTATTGTCTCAACTCTCCCTTCATTGCACTAATGTCACTACGCACTATACTATTTTCACACTTCTCATCTTTTATTTTTTCGTTATATTTCTCTATTTAACAAAAGGACGAAAACATCCTTTTATATAAGTGTAGGATTACTTCCACAAATAAATGTCTAGAATGGGGATAGTCATTTGAGGATTCGCGGAGATCATGACAATAATAATTATATGAGTTACACCAAAACTGAAAGGCCCCGGATCATTGACGTCACTTTGAGGTCCACAAACCTGCCCAGAAATTCTGCCAGGCATCACCTCACGGAAGGGCCTACACGGCCTGTGTGAAGTCACACGGACCGTGTAACCTCCCGTAGAGTGAAATCTGGGAGAATGGAGGGTAAACAGGCCTCCACACGGTCCATGTAAAGCTACATGGTCCGTGTGGCCTTCCGTATGGTGTACTGTGTGGAGTCGCCTTCACACGGACCAAGTCACGGCCCGTGTGACTTTAGACAGTCTGTGTGGCCCTCCGTCTAGTCTTGGTGTGGAGAGTCACCTATATACAGATGGGGTCACGGTCCGTGTGACCCCAGGTGGTCCGTTTACTTGTCCGTATTGTGATACTTAGTCCAAAAAATCTTGCCTCAGAAAATTTGAAGTCTAGGGCCACGACACAGTAAACGGTCCGTGTGACACTACACGGACTGTGTACCCAACCGTATGCCCCAGATGGACCAATTTCAGGTCCGTTTCATTAATGACATTTTTGAAATATTGGATGTTCCAAAGGAAAATTTTGTCATTTTCCACCCCTCCTAAGCTTCCTATATAAGTTGATCACCCTCACTTTTCAGCCATTTCTCTCATTTCACTCCTCTCTCTAAGAATTCACTCCTTCAAGCTCTCCAACCTCTCACTAGGATTTGTCAAGGCAAGACTCCCAATTTGAAGTCTATTTCTCCTCAAGTTTGTCTCCAAATCAGGTATGTGGGTTTTGATTCTTGGTTCCTTTCAACCAAGAAGACCCAAGTTCTTTTCAAACTATTTTATGAATTTGTCTACTTCAAATGTGAATTTTGACTACTTGATCTTGGTTACTTGAACAATGCATGTGCTATTTAAGACTCCGAATTTCGAGTTATGTTAAGTTTTATTCTGATGAACTACTTGGATTGTGGAACTATGAACATGCATGTCCCTTTAAAGATGTTATTATGCATGGGTGATCTATACTACATTTTCATATGAATTTTCATTATGGATTTCCTAGACTTTACATTTTATTGCTATGCCTTAATATACTCTATATTACCCATGTCATCCCTACATTATGCATTGCATCATACTCATGGCATTGATACATGGAAATTTTGGAAATGTTAGAGTAAGTCCAATTTCGTTTTTGAAAGGAATTATGATATGATTTTCGGTAAGACATGGGATATGACCAAAAAGGTGATCACCGGTATGTCTATGATTTGGCTCTTGGAGCATCTTGGGTGCTTACACCATCTTGTACATGTAGATGAGCTATCTCTTGTATGAACCTTGTGATTTTGATCTTTTGATTTGGCAATTGAGCCTAAATATGCAGAAAAAGTTTTGAAATGGGTAATTGACTCTCTCTTGGAAAGCATATGTATATATATATATAAGTATTCTTGTGGGATGTGTGAGACTTAGCACCGATGGATTGGGGGCGATAGGGATATCCCCAAGGTCCATCTCCCTTCCCTTGAACTATGTGCCAACATAGAGACGGATGTTATTCGTCTACTTATTTATGATATGACATGTCTTGATATGATTCTTGTAAATCCTTCCAAAATGGGGGTCCCGTAAGGAAGGTGGCCATCCCTGAAATGGTGTGTTCCGTAAGGTGTCATGTAGATTACCCTTGGCAAGTAATCTTCTCCCTACCGGTGGGAGGTCCCAATCGGTCTATTTCATGTAATAGCTCGCATGGATTTGGTTTGTTGGTTATAGTCCATCCCCGTTATATAGGAGCATCATCGCATTGCACGCATCATAAATTCCATGGCATCTTGTATACTAAATTCCTTTGCTTATATGATCCTTGTGTATTATGTGCCCTTGCCATCTAACATTGATATGCATGTATGGTAAGTTATATGCATTGCATGCCCGCATACTTAGTAAATTCAAACGTACTAACGCACACTCTATGCCTACATGATTTTACCATGTAGGGACCTAGCAGTTTGAGTACCAGCCGCCGGACGAATAGTCCTCCTTTGAAGACATTTTTTCAGTGAGCCCCAGCTTCCGAGGGTGAGCTTCTGTTCTTGTGTTCCTTATGTATATATTCTTTTATTGAGGGTGAGTCCGGAACTTGTCATGGCCCCCGTTCCTTAACTAGAGGCATATGTTGGATGTTTTGTAAAAACTTTGTTATTTTGCTTAACTTATAAGAAATGCTCTTTTTGGGACTTGAATTTCTGTTATTTAAATTACTTGTCTTTAAAAGCTTTTGAATTAAGCTCCGTAGATGATCCAATTTTGAGGCTTGTTTGGGGACTCTCGGGTCCCCATTCGCCATGTCACATCTAGGCCTCGATCCCGGGTCATGACAAAAGGTGGTATCAAAGCCCTAGGTTTATAATGGTCCTCGGAGCCCAATATGCCACGTTGAGTAGAGTCCTATTCATGGGTGTAAAGTGCACCATGCCTATGCGTGAGAGGCTACGCAGACATATTAGGAAATTCCTCCCTTCTTCATGTCGTATATCGTGTTGTAACTGGTTTGTGAAATTTCCTTACTTACTGGTGTCGTATTCCCCCTTTCATTAAATACCTCGAGGAAGACCTCCACTACCTAGGCCCGCTCCGGCAGCTGAAGATCAGGCCCCTCACGAGCCCATGAAGGAGCCTATCTCTAATGGTGAATTCCCTACCACTTTCGCGATGCTTGCATAGGTGGTGACTCCTCAGGGAAGGCAAGCCAATTTGCCATGGGACCGTACACCCGCTTCTATTGTGAGGGACTTCACCCGGATGAATCCTCCGGAGTTCTACGGGTCAAGGGTTGATGAGGATGCTCAGGAGTTCATTGATGAACTCTCAGAAATACTGAACATTATGGGTGTCACTTCTGAGGAAAAAACTGGATTGGCTGCTTACCAGCTGAAGGATGTAGCTCAGGTATGGTATACACAGTGGGCTATGGAGAGGGTCTGCGATGGTAATGTTAAATGGAGAGAGTTCAAGTCTGCCTTCCTCGATCATTTCTTTCCACGTAAGCTGAGGGAGGCCAAAATGACCTAGTTTATTAACCTTAAGCAAGGGAGTATGAGTGTAAAGGACTATGACCTCAAGTTCACCAAGCTTTCAAAATATGCTTTGTCCCTGGTGGCCGATCCCCGTGCACGGATGCACAAATTTATTTCGGGTATTTCTGACTCATTGGTGAAAGAATGTCGAACTGCTATGCTAATTGGGGACATGGATATTACCAGACTAATGATGTATGTTGAGCAGATTGATGGGGAGAAACTCAAAGAGAAAAGAGCACACGATCCTAAGAGAGCCTGCTTTGATGGTAGGTTATTCTGTGCTAGGAATGTTGGTTTTGGTCGCTTCCAGCAAGGCCAAGGTTTGGGAGCTCGGGTGGCTAATGCTCGGGCACCCCCTCTCGGGGTATCGACGAGTGGTGGACCAGGATATATCTCGTGTGACAGGTGTGGGAAGCCCCACACAGGTGCCTGCTGAAAGGATTTGGGACTTTGCTTCAGATGTGGAAGTAAGGACCATAAGGTTGTTGATTACCCTAAGAATACGCGCGGAGGCCGAGGTCAGGTAGCCCAAGGCGGGCAGGGTCAGCAGAGAGGTCTTCAAGGTGTTGCCCCGAGAAACAACAGGTTCTATGCACTCCATGCTCGCCAGGATGTCGAGGAGGCTCCAGATGTCGTGACTAGTATGTTAAAAGTCTTTGATTTTGATGCTTATGTTTTGCTTGACCTAGGTGCAAACTTGTCTTTTGTGACTCCGCTGTTGGCTGTTAAGTTCGGTTTAAAACCCCAAATTTTAAGAGAGTCTCTCTTGGTCTACACTCATGTGGGTGAATCTATTATTGCTCATAGAGTCTATCACGGGTGCCTTGTTGCTGTGTTGCATAAAATCTTTCCATGTGATCTTGTGGAACTCGAGATGTTTTATTTTGATGTGATTCTTGGGATGGATTGGTTGCATGCATCTTATGCTTCCATAGACTGTAGAACCCAGAAAGTCCAGATCCAACTTCCCGGTGAGCCAGTTCTTGAATGGAAGAGTAGTGATTCCTCTATTAAAGGTAGGTTTATTTTCTACCTCAAGGCGCGAAAAATGATTTCTAAGGGGTGCATCTACCATATGGTGAGGGTTAGGGATACGAATTCCGAGGTGCCTACTCTCGAGTCGGTCCTTGTGGTGAATGAATTTTCGGATGTGTTTCCCGAGGACTTACCAGCATTCCTCCGGATAGAGAGATAGACTTTGGCATAGATCTTCTTCCAGATACTCAGCCTATTTCTATCCCTCCGTATCGGATGGCCCCTGTAGAATTGAAAGAGTTAAAAGAGCAGCTAAAGGACCTATTAGAGAAGGATTTTATTCGGCCTAGTACATCACCGTGGGGTGCTCTGTGTTGTTTGTAAGGAAGAAGGATGGGTCTCTCCATATGTGTATTGATTACAGGCAGCTGAATAAGGTGACCGTTAAGAACAAGTACCCGTTGCCAAGGATTGATGATTTGTTTGACCAGCTTCAAGGTGCCACTCACTTCTCAAAAATTGATCTCCATTCCGGGTATCATCAGTTGAAGGTTAGGGAATGTGATATCCCAAAACAATTTTTCGAATAAGGTATGGGCATTTTGAATTTGTGGTGATGTCGTTTGGCCTAACTAATGCTCCGGCTGTATTTATGGACTTGATGAACAGAGTGTTTAAACCTTTCCTAGACAGCTTCGTGGTGGTCTTTATTGATGATATTCTCATTTACTCCCGAAGTGAACAGGAGCACGAAAATCACTTGAGAATGGCCCTCCAAACTCTGAGGGAAAAGAAATTGTATGCCAAGTTTAGCAAGTACGAGTTCTGGTTGGGCGAAGTGGCTTTCCTCGGTCATGTGGTGTCTGGAGATGGTATCAAGGTGGATCCGAGGAAAACAGAGGCGGTAAAAATTGGCCTAGACCGTTGACTCCTTCGAATATCCGCACTTTTCTTGGGTTGGCCGGGTACTACAGAAGGTTCATGGAGGGTTTCTCATCTATTGCATCTCCATTGACCAAGTTGACCCAGAAGCAGGCTAAGTTTATATGGTCGGATGAATACGAGAGAAGTTTTCAAACCTTGAAGGATCGGCTTACATCAGCTTCCGTCTTGACCTTGCCAAATGGTTCAGAAGGGTTCGTAGTGTATTGCGATGCCTCGCGGATCGGATTGGGTTGTGTGCTTATGTATAATGGTAAGGTGATAGCGTATGCATCAAGATAGTTGAAGGTGCATGAACGAAACTATCCCACAGATGACCTTGAACTGGCAGCAGTGGTTTTTGCTCTGAAAATTTGGAGGCATTATTTGTACGGGATCCATGTTGATGTAGTCACCGATCACAAGAGTTTGCAATATGTTTTCACCCAGAGGGATCTTAACCTCAGGAAATAGAGATGGTTGGAGTTTTTGAAAGATTACGACATGAGTATGCTGTATCATCTGAGCAAGGCCAATGTTGTAGCCGACGCTCTCAGCAGGTTGTCTATGGGAAGCGTAGCGCATGTTGATAATGGGAAGAGGGAGTTGGTAAGGGATGTTCACCGGTTGGCTAGGTTGGGTGTCAGGTTGACTGATTCCAGTGAGGGTGGTATTCGGGTTCAGAATGGGGCAGAATCTTCTGTGGTGAACGAGGTGAAAGCTAAGCAAGATCTAGATCCATCATTATGTGAGTTGAAGAAGTTGGTTGCTGCAAAGGAGATCGAAGCATTCCACCAAGGGGGAGATGGTGTACTCCGGTACCAAGACCGACTTTGTGTTCCCGATGTGGATGACCTTAGAAAGGTGATTATGAGTGAGGCTCACAACTCTTGCTACTCTATTCACCCGGGGTCTACTAAGATGTATCAGGATCTGAGAGAGGTGTATTGGTGGCCTGGTATGAAGAGGGATATTGCCAAGTTAGTTTCTGAATGCCCAAGTTGTCAGCAGGTGAAGGTAGAACACCAAAGGCCTGGTGGTTTGGCCCAAGACATTGAAATTCCCACATGAAAATGGGAGGATGTGAACATGGACTTTGTGGTTGTATTGCCTCGGACCCGAAGGCAATTCGACTCCATTTGGGTTATTGTGGATCGAATGACGAAATCGGCTCACTTTCTACCGGTCAGGACTACCTTCAATGCCGAGGACTACGCAAGGTTGTATGTCCAGGAGTTGGTGAGGTTACATGGTGTACCTAGATCCATCATATCGGATCGTGGTGCTCAATTCACTTCCCACTTTTGGAAATTTTTTATGAAGGGCCTTGGGACCAAAATTAAGTTGAGTTCCGCTTTTCATCCTCAAACCGATGGCCAAGCGGAGAGGACTATTCAAACCTTGGAGGATATGTTGAGGGCATATGTGTTGGAGTTCAAGGGGAATTGGGATGACCATCTTCCACTCATCGAGTTTGCTTATAATAATAGCTTCCATGCTAGCATTAGCATGGCGCCGTATGAAGCCTTGTATGGGAGGAGGTGTAGATCCCTGGTGGGGTGGTTTGAATTGGGTGAGATGGCTTTAGTTGGCCCCGATTTGGTGTTGGATGCCATGGAAAAGGTAAAAGTGATTAGGGAGCGATTAAAGGCAGCCCAAAGTCGTCAAAAGTCCTATGTAGATAGTAGGAGAAGGGACCTCAAATTTCATGTCGGGGATTGGGTTTATGTGAAAGTCTCTCCTATGAAGGGCGTAATGCGTTTTGGCAAAAAGGGCAAGTTAAGCCTCCGGTATGTTGGTCCTTATGAAATTGTTGAGCGGATTGGAGGTGTGGCTGACAAGTTGGAGTTACCTCCGAAATTGGGTTCCATTCATCCGGTCTTCCATGTATCCATGTTGAGAAAATTTGTTGGTGATCCTAGCACCATTGTGCCTTTGGAGGAATTGAGGTCGAGGAAAACTTGACTTATGAGGAGGTGCCGTTGGCAATCTTGGATAGGCAAGTAAAACGGCTTTGCAACAAGGATGTGGCTTCGGTAAAGGTACTTTGGAGAAATCAACCAGTGGAGAGTGCTACTTGGGAGGCAGAGCTGGACATGATGAAACGATACCCCCATCTCTTCCAATCTACACAAGCCTAAGGTACTAGGGATCTTCCTTATCAATTATGTCATTTTCTTGCCCTCTTGAGTCTCATGACATGACATGCATGTGTGTACACTAAAAGATTTTTTCTTTCTTAACAAATGAGTTGAATGCAATTTTGATATGAGTTTTGGTCTTGAACTATAATTTGATTTGTGGCATAAAAAGCTTTTGGGCACAAACCTTTCATTTTGAGTTGAGTTGTGCATTGTGTCTTGTGTCAGATGTATCTTGCCTTAACTCTAACTTTTCAAGCCCTGTTCTTGCACATTCGGGGACGAATGTTCCCAAGGGGGAGATGCCCCGGATCATTGACGTCACTTTGATGTCCACAAACCTGCCCAGAATGTCTGTCAGGCATCACCTCACGAAAGGGCCTACACGGCCCGTGTGAAGTCACACAAACCGTGTGGCCTCCCGTGGAGTGACACCTGGGAGAGTGGAGGGTAAACGGGCCTCCACATGATCCATGTAAAGCTACACGGTCCGTGTGGCCTTTCGTATGGTGTACTGCATGGAGTCGCCTTCACACGGACCAAGTTATGGCTGGTGTGACTTTAGACGGTCCGTGTGGCCCTCCGTCTAGTCTTGGTGTGGAGAGCCACCTGTATACGGACGGGGTCACATTCCGTGTGACCCCAGGTGGTCCGTTTACTTGTCCGTATTGTGATACTTAGTCCGAAAAATCTTGTCTCTGAAAAATTGAAGTCTAGGGCCACGACACAGTAAACGGTCCATGTGACACTACACGGACCGTGTACCCGACCGTATGCCTCAGAAGGACCAATTTCAGGTCCATTTCATTAATGGCATTTTTGAAATATTGGATGTTCCAAACGAAAATTTTGTCATTTCCCACCCCTCCTAAGCTCCCTATATAAGTTGATCACCCTCACTTTTCATTCATTTCTCTCATTTCACTCCTTTTTCTAAGAACTCACTCCTTCAAGCTCTCCAACCTCTCACTAGGATTTGTCAAGGCAAGACTCCTTGAAGTCCATTTCTCCTCAAGTTTGTCTCCAAATCAGGTATGTGGGTTTTGATTCTTGGTTCCTTTCAACCAAGAAGACCCAAGTTCTTTTCAAATTATTTTATGAACTTGTCTACTTCAAATGTGAATTTTGACTACTTGATCTTGGTTACTTGAACAATGCATGTGCTATTTAAGACTCCGAATTTTGAGTTATGTTAAGTTTTATTGTGATGAACTACTTAGATTATGGAACTATGAACATGCATGTCCCTTCAAAGATGTTATTATGCATGGGTGATCTATACTACATTTTCATATGAATTTTCATTGTGGATTTCCTAGACTTTACATTTTATTGCTATGCCTTAAATATACTCTATATTACCCATGCCATCTATTCATTATGTATTGCATCATACTCATTGCATTGATACATGGAAATTTTGGAAATATGGGACTAAGTCCAATTTCGTTTTTGAAAGGAATTATGATATGATTTTCGGTAAGACATGGGATATGACAAAAAGGTGATCACTGGTATGTCTGTGATTTGGCTCTTGGAGCATCTTGGGTGCTTGCACCATCTTGTACATGTAGATGAGCTATTCTTTGCATGAACCTTGTGATTTTGATCTTGTGATTTGGCAATTGAGCCTAAATATGCATTGAACGTTTTGAAATGGATAATTGACTCTCTCTTGGAAAGCATATGTATATATATATATATATATATATATATAAGTATTCCTGTGGGATGTGTAAGACTTAGCACCAATGGATTGGGGGCGATGGGATATCCCCATGGTCTCTCTCCCTTTCCTTGACCTATGTGCCAACATATGGGCGGATGTTATTTGTCAACTTGTTTATGATATGACATTCTTGATATGATTCTTATAAATCCTTCCGAAATGGGGGTCCCTTAAGGAAGGTGACAATCCCCGAAATGGTGTGTTTTGAAAGGTGTGATGTAGATTACCCTTGGCAAGTAATCTTCTCCCTACCGGTGAGAGGTCTCAATCGGTCCAATTCATGTAATAGCTCGCATGGATTTGGTTTGTCGGTTATAGTCCATCCCGTTATATAGGAGCATTATCGCATTGCACGCATCATAAATTTCATGGCATCTTGTATACTAAATTCCTTTGGTTATATGATCCTTGCATATTATGTGCCCTTGCCATCTAACATTGATATGCAGGTCCGGTAAGTTATATGTATTGCATGCCCGTATACTTAGTACATTCAAACGTACTAACGCATGCTCTATGCCTACATGATTTTACCATGTAGGTACCGAGCAGTTTGAGTACCAGCCGCAGGACGAATAGTCCTCCTTTGAAGATATTTTTGCGGTTCTTGTGTTCCTTATGTATATATTCTTTTGTTGAGGGCGAGCCTGGAACTTGTCCTGGCTCCCGTTCCTTAACTAGAGGTATATGTTGGGTTTTTGTAAAAACCTTGTTATTTTGCTTAACTTATAAGAAATGCTCTTTTTGGGACTTGAATTTTCGTTATTTAAATTACTTGTCTTTAAAAGCTTTTGAATTAAGCTCCGTAGATGATCCAATTTTGAGGCTTGTTTGGGGACTCTCGGATCCCCATTCGCCGTGTCACATCTAGGCCACGACCCCGGGTCGTGACAAAAACAAATGATGATCACATTCTTGTCAATTTATATCCCGTTAATATGCGCTTAATATTTTGATGACAAGCTATTAACACACCAAAGAAAATCATTAATTAGCAACTAGAATTCCAATAATACTCCAACTAATTATATTGTTGGTCTAAACAACCAGCCTAAATGATCTTTTAACTTCTTTTTAGGGCATAACTTTCCTCGTAAATGTCTCACACTATTTGGTATATCCATACACTATATGTTGCTTCTTTTTTCTCTTCGACTACTAATGTGAGATTTTTATTTTCAATAATTTATGGGATCGGTAACTCAATCATAGAAGTTGGAGTTACAATATTTAAGCCTTCCATATAAACATGATGTGGTTTATTATGAATCAATCAAAGAGAAATATATAGGGTGTGTTTGGCACAAAGGAAAATATTTTTCGGAAAATATTTTCAATTTTTTCATATTTGATTGAATATTTCGGAAAATATTTTCCAAGTCAACTCATTTTCCTCAAATTTGAGGAAAATGGAGAAGGGCTTAAAACACCCTCGAACTATTGAAAATGGTACAAAAATGCCCTCCATCCACCTATTGGGCCTAAAATGCCCCTGTCATCTACCTTCGGGTCCAAAAATGCCCTTTATTCACCTTTTTGGCTCATTTGTACCCTTGAAACTAACAATCCTCTCTATTTTTCTTTTTAAAATATTTATTATGTTTCATTTTCTTATGGAATAAAGTAAACTCATATCCTCAATTCTTTTTTTTACAAAAAAATCTTAGGCATTTTTTTAATTTTTTAAAGTTTATTTTGGGGTTATAAAGAACAATATTATTTTGATTTGGATAATATATGTGAAAACATGATTAGAAAAATAAACTAGTAGTTTTATTGTAGTTTTTAAAAAAAATTAGAGCCATGAAAAATGCATATTTTTTTTGGATTTAATAGATTATGAAAAAAAAACATCTTTAAAAAAAACTCTAAAAAATTCTAAAGTTACAACAGTACATATTTTTTAATTGTTTTCAAAAATAATCTGCACATACTTGTGTTTTATATAGACAAAATAATTAACTTGTTAAGGATTAAAGTAATTTATTCGAATCGATTTAGCTTTCTTAAATATTTTTATTTAATCAAATTTGAATAGTTTTTCGTTATTATTAATATAGAAAAAAATAAAAACTTACTCTTTGGATAAATTAAAAACTTACTTTTCATTAACTTTATATATTTTTAAAAAGTTTTCTTTTTAGAAAGTTAAATCGGTTAATTATTTTAATGAATCGCTTTGATCACTTTTTTTAAAAAAAAAAACACTTTGATCCTTAAGATACATTATTTTGTATGGATAAATCATAGAAAGAAATTAATAGAGAAGGAGATTTATTTTATTTCACAAGAAAATGAAACATAATAAATATTAAAAAGAAAAAGAGAGAGTAGAGTAAAAAAAGTAAATGAAAGGCATTTTTGGACTCAAAAATATATAACAAGGACATTTTACGCCCAATGGATGAAGGGCTATTTTGTACCATTTCCAATAGTTTGAGGGCATTGTAGGCCTTGTCTGTAAGGAAAATGATTTCCTTTTAAAAACTAAGGAAAACAGCTTCCAAAACTCTCATCCAATCTCAAACTAAAATATATTTGTATATCATCCCTACACACGACTCTCCTCCCCCTAATGTAATGACTTGGCCCAACACTGTGAAGTATTGTCCGCTTTTGGGCCTAGCCCATCACAGATTTGTCCCTTTTTGCTCACCCAAAAGGCGTCTCACAGTATATAGACTAATCCTTTATTTATATACCCAACATCTCTCATGTGTTTTGCCGATGTGGGACAACTCATCTCAAGATGGGTTTTTACACCTAAAAAAATATTGATTTTTTCAAAATAAAAAATATTTCACATTTTAAATTTTTTATTGTTTTTACCTTATCCCTGCGCCGATGCACCCACCCCCCACTCCCCCTCACCCGATCCCAAAAAAAATTAGAAAGATTATTTTTAAAGATAGAATCAAGATTTAAAAAAAAAAATTACCCCACACTGCCCCCCCAAACCAACCCCCAACCCGCTCCTCCAACCCCCACCCCACAAAAATATTTTAAAATTTATTTTTGAAAAATATTTTGTTTACCCCATCCGTACCTCTATCCCCTACCAACTCCCCTCCACCCCCAAACCTCTTACCACCCCCACCATCACCCTTCCACACCCCCCCCCCCACACACACCCCACCACCATTACAAAAAAATTCAAATTTTGAAAATTCCAACTTTTTACTTCTCCCCGCCCCCACCCCCAGCCTCCCTCCCTCCCAAGAAAAAATAAATTTAAAATTTATTTTTAAAAATATTATTTTTTTACTCCACCTCGATCCCCACCCCACTCCCATGGGCCCTAGCCCCGACACGCACAAACTATTTAAAAAAAAATTATTTTACTCTCCCCACCACCACCACCACACGCCCCACAAAAAATTAAATATTCTTTTTTAAAAATATTTCATAATTTGAATTATTTTTCTTGTCAGAAATTATTCTCCTAAATAATATTTTTTACTTTCTAACCAAAAATAAAAGATATTTTCTAAAAAATATTTTTATTCACTAATTAAACAATAAAAAATATTCTTAAAAAAATATTTTTCACTCACCAACTAAACATGAGAAATGAATTAGAAAATAAACTTATTTTTCAGGAAAATATTTTTCAAGAAAATACGAAAATATTTTCCTCCATAGCAAACATAACCATAGTACAGTACAATTACCAAAGTAGACACAAAAAGGAAAGTGATGGCGGTTTCTCCTTTACATATATTCTCTTATATAATATATAATAAGCCGCTAGATTGAGGAGCTTAGTGTCATGGACTTAGAACTTTCACTAAGACTCCCGTGTAGCACTAGTCGATTTGTTCATGACTTTTTCACGATTTTGCAAATACTAGTAAATCTTTTCAACTAAGATCGTTAAGGGGACGCTAGATAAGAAGACTATGAGAGTTTTTTGGAAAGAAGGCTTGTATTGCTTGGAAGAATGTTTTACAACTTGCTTTTCTGGATTGATTGTACAAATGAATGGCCCCTCTATTTAAACTACTCCTAAGGGGCTTATGTGCAAATAATATTTATCCTATAAGACCTTCATTAATTACACATTAGATCATTTTCTAGAATATTCTACATATCTAGAGTGTTCCAAGTCTTCCCAAGACATGACTCCATTCTTCTAGATTTCTCCAAGTATTTACAAGATTTTCCTACAACATTCTAGAGTCTTTTAGGAACTAGAGTCTCCAACACTCTAGTTTCTTCTCCTTGACTCTAGATTCTTCCCTTTTTTTATGGAATACTATCGGGTCGTGATACTCTCCCCCTCCTGATGTTGCGACATCCTTGGCGCAATACTGCATTGGAATTCCTAGTCTCTACCTTCGCACTGCCACAAGTCTTCATGTCGTCCCTCTATGGTCTTCTCTGGAGTTCACCTCCTTTAGCACCCGAGGAACACTGTTGTGGTTGGCTATCCCTGTTCCCGCTTGGCTTCCTTCGGTGGCTTCTTCTCTGACGACTTTTCCTTTTAGCGAGCGTGGAATACGACAATGGCAGCTCTTCCTTAATCTCTTCCATAAGTTGCAAGGCCGATAGTTGAACTGGTCTCTCTAACTTGGGCATCTTGACTAGCGGCACTATGAAGGAACCTTCTTGCTCCATGACCACGAGTTGTTGGAGGTAGGGGTCGATCACCACATGACACTTCTGGAAATACTCCTGCCCAAGGATGATGTCAAAGAGATCTACCGGGGCAACATGAAAGTCGGTCTTGCCATGTCACTTGCCCAACGCTATGTCGACTCCCTGAGCAACTCCACACACAGGAGTCATTGGCGCATTGACCATCCTGAGTTGCGCATTACTTTTTGGGTTATATTTCAGCCCCAACTTGGTTGTCGCAAACTTGGTCATGATGTTGGCCTCCGCGCTTGTGTCAACCATAGCACGAGCGGTTCGTTCGTTGATTCTAATGTCCACGTACCGTGCATTATACTCCTTTCGCTTCTCCAGCTGTTACGTGACAGCTCCGCATAGCCCAATCACACCTACTCGTGTTGTGCCCGATTCTTCCCCTGATTCGGGTGCCTCTTCCTGCTCCTTCCACTCCCGCAGTATGGCATCAAGGCTCTTTAGTTCGGGGCACTTCTTGTAGTTGTGCAGCCCCCGACATATGTAGCACTTAAGCTCTTTCTCGGGTTGTGTCTTGCCCTCTCCGCTGCTTTGTAGTCCAAATCTCCTGTTATCAGGCCTACGAGTGTCATGATGCTTGGGATGTGGCTGCCAACCCTTGCTGTTGCCACCATCTCCCCCACCTTGGGCATGACTACCCTCTGACTCCACTTCTCGGTCTCTGTCTCGCCTGTCCTGCGAAGAGTCTGTCAAAACCTCTGCCTGTGTGATGGCCTCGTCAATGGTCCTAACCTGTAGGCGTTCCAGCTCAGTCCTGGCCCCTGTCAATGAAGTGGAACATCATATCTTCATCCGTAAGGTTGGGAATTTGAAGTGTGAGGATAGTAAACTCCTTCATGTAGGCCCTTATGCTACCTGTTTGCTTCAGCTCCCTAAACTTTCGCTTCGCCTCATAGATGACGTTGTTCGGGAAGAAGACCTTCTTGAACTCATTCTGGAACTGTTCCCACGTGTTGATGGCGCATAGCCCCTTCCCCATTTTCGAGTCCTTACGTTTCCACCATAACATGGCCATCTCTGTCAGATACAACACAGCTGTGTTGATCTTCAACTCGTTGTTCCTCACCTTGTTACACTTGAAGTAATTCTCCAAGTGCCATAAGAAGTTCTCAGCCTCTTGCGCGTCCTTGGATGCCTTTGAAGACAGGTGGCTTGGGAGCCTCAATCCTGGCTTCCCTTTCTCCAGCCGGTGTAGCATATCTCCCCTCTTCTATGACTTCCTCAAGTGTCTTCACTCTAGCACTCATGGCCTCCAACATGTCCATGAATCTGCCCTCCAGGGTAGTGACCCGGCACTCCAAGAAAGTGATGGTCTCCCTCAGTTTGTACTCCGTCGTCTGACATCCAACCAACTCTTTCTGGATGTTATCATTCTCTTCAAGGGTGAACTCTTCCAAGGTTTGAAACTTGCCATCGAACTAATTCAAGCGCTTGCCTAAGAACTCTACTGCTTGCCTGGCAACATCCACCCTCGCGACCCATCCCATGTCGAGTGTGACGTCAGTGGATTCCTCGCCTCGTTCCTCGTCACTCAACTCAGCAGCCAAGAATGAGTGAGTTGTTATGGCCTCGCTCATTGTCGGTCCAACTGACACCTCCTCAACCTTCTTGGAGCTTTTCTTTCCCTTGTGTTTCTTGCCAACATCAAGCATAACGTTGGTGGTGCTGGTGGCATTGACGTCTCCTTCATTTGTCATGCTTCCCCTAGTACAAACCTGCTCTGATATTACGTTTTCACGGACTTAGAACTTTCACTAAGACTCCCATGTGGCACTAATCGATTTGCTCACGACTCTTTCACGATTTTGCAAATACTAGTAAGCCTTTTCAACAAAGATCGTTAAAGGAACGCTAGATAAGAAGACTATGAGAGAGCTTTTTGGAAAGAAGGCTTGTATTGCTTAGAAGAATGCTTTACAACTTGCTTTTCTGGATTGATTGTACAAATGAGTGGCCCCTCTATTTAAACTACTCCTAAGGGGTTTATGTGCAAATAATATTTATTCTATAAGTCCTCAATTAATTACACATTAGTCCATTCTCTAGAATATTCTACATATCTAGAGTGTTCCAAGTCTTCCCAAAACATGACTCCATTCTTCTAGATTTCTCCAAGTATTTACAAGATTTTCCTACAACATTCTAGAGTCTTCTAGGAGCTTCAAGTTCTATCTGCAATATTCTAGAGTCTTCTGGAAACCTCTCCAATACTCTAGTTTGTTGTCCTTGACTCTAGATTCTTCCCTTCTTTTTATGAAAGACTGGCGGGTGGTGACATTAGGGTCTTAATGCCTGCTTCAACTGCCTGCTTCAGCAGCTTCAAACAAGCAGCTGAACCAGACCATTGACTATTGAACTGTTTGGTCTGATGATTCAAGCCTAACATTTTAAATTCAATGTTCCGAGATCGAGCTTCAACCACACCAATATTTTTACGTCATTTCTATTAATTATTATTTAATTATTTCTTTATCAACTTCAACTATAAAATTACAATAACATGTCGACTTAATTGTGTGGTGACTATTAAAGTACCTACTTAAATTTACTATGTCATTTCTATTAATTATTATATAAGTTATTGTTTAGAGTTGAGCATCCAGCTGCCTGCTGCAACGGTGTGAAGCAGGCAGGTGACTACAACATGTCTAGTTGGTGTTACGATGACTATTAAAGTATCTGCTTAATTTTACTATGTTATTTATGTTAATTATTATTTAATTTATTTCTTCAACTATGAGATTACAATAACGTGTCTACTTAATTTTCCGGTGGCTATTAAAGTGTCTACCTATTTTTACCATGTCATTTCTATCAATTACTATTAACAAGAAAGAAAAATAACATCTATCGGGCCCATGCTCTTTCTGATTTAAATTGTGAGGCCGACCTTAAAACTCCATACAAGTTTACAGGCATTTTGATTAATTCAATGCACATAGGAGAATAGCAACTCATCTACAACTTGTTTTGGATAAAAGACAAAATATTCCTCTGTTCTGTCAAAACCACAGCATTTTTATATCTAAATTCAACCTTTATTTTCAAAATAATGAGAATTCAACCTTTCTAATGAGAACTTTCTATCACTCTTTCTGGGTCAAATTTGTGTTTAAGTTGAGCATATATTAAGTTGAGCCATAGAAAACACACTCTTGAAACAAAGCAAGTCAGCACTTGTCATATGCAGAGGTGATATATTAAGCAGTTGCCTAGGTAAGTACTATATACCACAAAAAAGTCCAGAGGTTAATCTATGCATCATCATCAGGTAAATACATTGAACCCTCAGTATGCAGGAATTCCCAGTATTTAGTTAGCATATGATCATTTGGATGTACTTGATCCCACTTGCCCGTACAAAATATTGCATATGCATCGGCCGCATACCTGGAAAGCAAAACACTTGTCAAGTCGAGCTAAAATCCATTTACTTGGGTGCAAAAGCAAGAGCTCCCTTACTTGCCAATACCATGAAGCTGTGTGACATGAGTCCAAGTATTTCCAAGATATTCTTGAGAGAGCCGTGGAATAGCCAGTGACCTCTTCCTAGATAATCCTAAAGGCCGTATCAACTTTTCAATATCCTCTGCAGCAACCTCTGTAGCAGCCACTGCATTTGGACACAGAGTGAAAAACTCTTCTACCACTCTCCTAACCTACATGCATGTGCTCACTGTTAGTATGTGATATCATAAACAGAATAAAATCATTACACAAAATTTAAGACACACTAACTATGCGACTCTCATTGCTTCACTTCCACCACAGGAAAAGGGGAAAATGCCTTATACAAAATTGGCTGCTCCTTGCATACTGTTCATTAAATAGATCCCTGGTACTTTTAAGCTAAATGCAACGCAACCAATTAGCTGATACTTCGACACAATAGTCTATCACTTCACTGTCTGTATATACCCTTTTTTGAGAATGGAATCTTCATGCATATCACTTTTAGGTCTAAAATTTGTTTCCTAATTGCCCACAGGATGCTGCTGCTTAATAAGCAGGAAACTTTATCTAACCAGATAAACCAAACATCTTAATAATCATAATGTCGTTGACTACTTAAGAAAGGGAACAGTGACAAGAATTACCTGCAAGCCGGTGGTGCAATTTAGAAGCATGCAAATAACCAACACCCTCCAAGGATCATGCGCATGGTTTTCTTGGAGGAGATTAAAAGGGGATCGTGGAGGTACCCACGTGTTGTCTTCTCTCCTCCTTAAATACGCCTCATCTCTTTTCTGGGAAGCAGAGAGACAAGTATTCCGCCCTTTTGAACCTTTTCCACTCTTCTTCTTTTCACAATGTGCATTCTGAAAGTAGGGAGAAACCTTTCTTCCGCTGAGGCAGTTCTTCGAAGGATCTGATCTATCCTTCCCTACCTTTCTTGCTTCTCCCACTGTTGAGTTAGCAAAGTAAGGGGAAACCACTCGAACTTTGGTTTCTGATTTTTTGTCACTTTTTCCATTTCCTTTCGTCACACATTTTACAGACCTTCCTTTTCTCATTTCAGTTTCTCCATCCCTTGAGTTCACAAAGTAAGGGGAAACAACTCGTGCTTTTTGTTCAATCATCTTCTCATTGATCTGATTCTGAGATAAGCAAGGTTCAAACACAGTTTTGACAGCTTTAGGTCCACAACCTCCTTCTGAATGTGATAAATGACTCTCATGTCCAATCATAGAGCTAGATTCCGAAGACTTATGCATTGTTTTGAACCTTTGAGAGAGAGGGCCACAAACATGTGACTTGAGGACATTCTTCTCATCTTCACTTCTCCTTTTAACAAAACTAAAGTTTCCACCTTTGTATGCAAACTGTGAACAGAGATGATCAATACAATTGGCAACTGCATTACTACCACGAACAACTGAAATTGAATCAACAGTAGTACATCCCTCATCTAAATCACCAGATTGTTTATTCTTCTTCTCATTAACATCTTCCAATTTTGTATCAGGTGGACCAATCAGGACTGGTTTGGCATCCATTTCCTTGTTGTTTTTTCCTGATTTCTCATCATCATCATGCTTAGCATTCTTCTTTCTCTTCCTTTTGCTACTCCTCGGATGCATTTCCACAGTAACCATGCACTCACTCTTGATAGGCTTCATATACAAATTAGGAATAGCTTCAACGGATTTACTACTTCCAGTCGCCTTATAGTCGGGCAAATTCTTAAAATATGGAGAAGATTCTACAAGATTTACTTCTTCACAATATTTCTTCCTCTGCTTCTTCCTTGTCTTCTTTCCTTTATTATCCTGCCTCCCATACATACATACATCCTGCATATCATCACCGACTTTTGCTGCAATAGAAATATTATCACAACTCTGAATTGCCCTTGACCTTGATGAATGTGCCCCATTTGCCTGACTGGAGGAAGAGTTTGTATGTTTGTCATTCCCAATACTAGTAGTAGTAGGTGATGTTGACCTTGATGAACATGCCCCAATTGTCTGGACATTGACTGATTCTGAAAGAAATCTAGAATAAATATTGTAATTGGCATGTTTACCAGTGCCAAAATCAAGGCTGAAGATCTCCCTTAACAGATTATAATGTAAAAGCCCTTTGTTTCTAAACAGCTTCTCACCACGATGGACCTGTGAAAGAAAATGTATTTATTTTAGAGTAAAAAAACTTTGGGAGTGAATATGTTCCCAAACCTCTTACTTTATTGTTATTTGGGTTCCATTCATCTCTAAGCTTTTGAAACAATGCCTGGAGTTGGGTTACGCTAGTTTGTTTGCGTGTTTGATGATATAATTTTTGAACAACTCCTTCCCAGTCTAGTTGGTTCACGTCTTTCTCATGAATCACCAATTCTGCATACAGGATTGCTATCAGGAACTCCTTCACCTTGGACATGCTTCTAAAAACACAAGCAAGTGAATTGAATTAAGTAAAAAAAAACACCTAATATTTCAGAACCCTAGCCTAATAATAATACCTTTAACATTCAGAAGACCGACCGCCTCCGTTTAGTGGGTTGGAATCCTATAGCGCTTCCTCCACATTTGCGACTTCAACCCACAAAAACAAATCAACCCGCCTTCTCTTTCTAAATTACCATTCATATATTATTTTATTTTTGTGGTAACAAAAGTCACTTATTATTATACAAAATCCCTCACATATATCTTTTTCTAAAAAACATGATTTTAAACTTTTTCATTCAAAATATTCATATTTGATTTTTCTTATACATATTTTTTTAATTTAAAGACTAATTCGAATTTATTATTTTGATACTCATTAAACTTTTTTTGTATCAAATTATTTTACAAATACAAAAACTAAATTAAAATAAAGCAAAAAAATTGTTTTAAAAAACCAGTATAGCCACAAAAATTATTAGATTTAATTTTTTTTTCCTTTTTCTCTGTTCACACTTTTTAAATTTTTCATATTTTTTAGATTAAAGGATTAAAAAAATAAGAATAAGAAACTCAAATAATGATAATTAAACAAGTTAAAGATATTTCATGTGTGAAAATGATCATATTGACCCTACATAGATTTTTTTTTAAAAAAAAATTCACTTATCTTAGAGGGAAAAAGGTATATGTGAACCATTTTGCAGTAGTAGAGGAATATGTGAGTCATTTTTATAACCGTCCAATTATGTGTGAGACACTTTTGTATTGAGAGAAATATCGGCTCTAAATAGCAAAATTAAGGAGTATATCAGATTTTTTTTTTGGTAATAAAAAAATATCCTTCACTTTACATGAATATGCTATTTTAAATACAAACTATAATTATTTTTGATGTCACTGAAAGTCACATGAAATTTGATTTAAGTATAATTACATAGTTCGATATATCTCTTACCCCTAAAATATTTTAAAGTATAATATATACACCTTCTGATGATGATGTGGCACAATAAATGTGCTCACTTTCTTGAAAGTAAGTGATAAACAAAATAACATGAAATAACTTATCAATATGAACACGTCTGTTTTTTAATTGGATAAATTATAATTACTAGTAAAAACAATCATTAACTATAAAATTTATATTTTTTAATTATCTTCTTTTCTTTCTTCGTGAAATATTAATTTTCCTCCTCACCTTAACTCTCTTTTTGTTATATTACTATTTCTTTTTTCTTTTCACTTTTAATTAATTTATATGTATTCAGGGATAATACAATACCTTGCGATTTAGTACTTGTTTTCATTTGGAAAACAATTAAAGAGGGCAAAGAATGAGAATAAAAAAAGGCGGAATGGTTTAATAGGTTCCTATACTTGGTCTCGTTTGTCACCTAGGACCTTATACTTAGAACTTTGCCAACTAAACCCTTGTACCAACTCAAAACCTACATTTTAAACACTTTTTTTTGACCTGGTGTTATCGCGAAAAATGACTTCGGGTTTGAAAATTCGATTTAAAACTTAATTAATTCAAGTAAAATCGAATCTTTAAAAATTAGAGTCGCCACTTAATTTTTTAAGGAAAAATCAAGAAAACCGATTTAAAATTATTTTTTAAAAGAATTAACAGAAAAAATCCTTTTAAAAATCCAAAGAAGGGTTCGGGTCATATTTCTATTTCGAGAAGGTTTTACGCACCCGAAATATCCGCTAACGTGCGGTTATCCGACGATTAAATATTTGACTAACTTTGAAATAATGTAATTTTATATTATTAATTTTGAAAAGTTTAGACAACATATTTTAAGAGTAGGAAATGAAATATTTAATTATTTACTTATATTTTATTCAATCAAGATTAATTAAGTGGGTTATTTAAAGTTCAAAGAGAGGCACATTATTGGATCTCAACCAATATTTATTCAATTAAAGGACTTAACTAATTTAATTAGGTAATTAGAACTTTAAATCTAAGAAATTTTAAATGTTTAAAAGAGAAGATATATTTTGAAGTAACATTATTTTAAAGAAAAAATACTTGAAATATTTTAAAGAAAATATTAGAATCTAATTTTTTGAAAGTGATTTTATAGCCCAAAATAAAGTCGTGGCGTAACATAAATGGCTAACTTTGGGAAACTTAATTAAGTTAAAGCATGTAAAATGAAATTAGAATTAGAATAAACAAGTATAAAAGAATATGGCAAATAAAATAAACTTAAAATGACTTGGGCCTGGGCAGGCCCAATCGTTCAACCTGCACAATTGTTAAATTTGGGCCTGCCCATTCCCTTTCAAGATTGGGCTTGCCCAATTCTAAGGGCCTGCTTCTGACCATTTGGACTTTTAGCCCGTATTCCTGTGTAAATATTTTGTATACAGAGAGTGTATACCAGTGTATATAGGTACGTTGCCGCCTCAGAAATAAAATACCGCAGTTCCGAGTAGCTGGACGTAGACTGAGATTGACCCAACGCTCAACGAAATGCAAGGAGGAGTCAAAAATAGACTCGGAATAGCATTACATGCAAAGAAAATCAAGATAAGGATGAATAATAAAAATGGATACAAATATGAAAGAATGTACAAATACAAGTAAGGTTTAAGAAAAGGGAACACACAAGCAAGAACATACTTAGGCTTTAAAAGATCATTTACTCCTAAATTTCCCTAAAATAAAGTTCACTCAAAATCTTGACGTCAACTTGAGCCAAAATAAATAACTAATGATTTACTAGAACGCGAGACAAACCGGAAAGATAGAAATATCTTATTTCACAAGTGATATTCAAATTCACAACTTGCATGACAACACAAAATGATATCAAATACTAATCAAAAGACCTTAAGACAAGAAGGAAAATTGCACAAAATTAAGACAAAAACAAATATGACATATAACACATATATAGCGAGATATAGACACATAGCTACTGCAATAAGATAGCATATATATAGATGTATACCTACTGCAAAATGACAATACAACCAACAACCTTCAAGTTTCATAAATACATTTATGTATAGGCATTTATGTATATATGTAAACATGTATATATAAATACATAGACATTGTGATACCCCCATATAACCAAACAAACTTTTGACTTATATACGTTTATATACATACATGTAGAAATATGCATATATGTATATGCATACATAATATGGCAGCACAACAACATATCCGGACAACATTCAAATTGTAAATACATGCTTAATATATGTATACGTAAATATTCATATATATATATGCGTGTATACAGCTGCATATACACTGCGATACGCTATACCACAGTATAACCAAACAACTTTTCAAGTTTTATACATACATATACGTATATACACCTTATATACATAGATGTACGAAAAACCAACCATCAAAACCAACATGTGTTCAACCATCCTTCCAGTTTCAATACATACATACGCATATATATTTTATAAACATACATATACATATACAGATATGTATACCAACAGTCACACTAACAACGATATTTAGAAACGATTTCAACACTCGCATTCGAACATGTATATTAACTCGAGATGAAGAGTAACGAGTATTACCTTTTCCGGGGGAGCGAACTAGGACAGCGAGCTTAGCAAACTTGGAGATTAAGTGTTTGGAGACAAAATGCTTCACTGGAAATTCACCAAAGAAGAGAATTTTATGTATTCTTTTAAAGAAAACCAACAACCGAGGACCTCTTCTTCTTTTCTTTCAAAAATCCAAAAAAAATCAGTATCTTTTCTTTTCCAGAATCCCAGAGAGACCCAAAGAAAATCCGAAAAATCCCCCAAAACCCGAGAGGAAAAGTCCCTCCACAGTGAACAAACAATGGGTATAAATACCCAAAAATTAGGGCAAAAGAGGGGCATAAATCGGGATAAAATCGACATTTAGGTCCAAATTTGAATTCAAATAAGAGAGAGAGTAAGCGTGGGTGCCGTTGGCTTGGCGTTTTCCGGTTTTGGTCGTCTGATTTCTCTGAGTTCGGGGCTGGTTCGCTGGCTTTTCCTTTTTCTAGTTTTGGATGTCGTTGGGGAAGAAAGGGAAGGGATTAATGAGAGGGAATGGGCTGGGTCAGATTAAGGGATAGTGGGCTGGCAGAAATTAAAAGAGTGGGCTGGAAAAAAGGGAATTTGGGTCTGGGGTTAGGGAAGAGGATGAATCGGGCTGGAAAGAATTTGGGCTTTTGGGAATTGAATTAATTGGGCTAGGAATTGGATTAAAGAATTAGTCACTTTAACTACAAATATGACCGATTTAAAATCAATTGATTAATTTGACCACGAGATGAATTAATATAAATTAATGAAAGAGCTTTTAAATATTAGCAACTTAAAATAATTAAATCGGCTACGGGGTAATTTATCCTAAAATAATTAAAGTAAAGTATTTAAGGATAAAGTCTTTTGAGAAACTTTGAAAAATTATCGAAAACATAATACTTAACCATTGATATTTTAAATAAATATGTAATATACAACGTAACTAAAATTAGAAGGTTTACACCTAAAAATCACTTGAAAATATTTTTTTGCATTTTTAAAAGCCAATTATTTCGAATTGTTAAAGTTAAAAGCTCGATGATTAATTTATATCGTGGAGGGTCAAAATTGGGTGTCAACACCTGGCATCCTACGTTGCATACCAGGCTTGGTGCGTGAGTTTCACTCCATTTTGGAGCGTGAAAGGTTTGTAAAACCCCCTTTAACAGTCATCTTCTTCCCCAAATATCCAAATATATAAATCTCCATTTCTTCTTCTCAAAATTCTTCAATTTTCCTCTTGTTTTTATCTCTCCAAATGAAATTTCTTCTTGTTAGCCATAATTTCTTCTTGGAAAATTATTTTTCTGCTAAAGTGGGTTTTGCTCTTGCTCTTGTTTTGATTCTCATTTTCTTCAAAGAACGCATACCATATATTCGTAGTTACTCCATTTACAGTCCTTTTTTCCCTATTTTTTTTCTCATCCTCTTGATTTCAAGTTCAATTTCTCTTTTTCTCTCTTATCCATATCAAAAAGATTTCATCCATTTTGTTTCTCAAAAAAATTTCATTCATTCTACTTTAGCTCATTCCTATAGAGTTTTAAATAAATGGTCTTCTTTTTCTTGATTTGGGTTTGATCTAACTGGAAAAGACAACTTTTTTGGGGATTTGCAGTTGGATTTTTGGTGGGTTTTATTTCTTGAGTTGAATTGGAGGTGGGGGTTGAAGAAGAAGGGGTTGGTGTACTTGTGTTTGAAGGGGAAAATGTTGAAAATTATGAGGATTTTGACTTTTTGACCAAAAAAAATTGTAAAAAATAAAAAATGATGTGGCAAATCTGATCTGACATGGAGTGTGACATCAGCGCGATTGAGAGATACGATGAGTTGGAGGGGTTGAAAATGTAGGTTTTGAGTGGGTACAAGGGTTTAGTTGGCAAAGTTCTAAGTATAAGATTCTAGGTGACAAACGAGACCAAGTACAGGGGCCTATTAGG
Organism: Solanum rostratum; assembly: GCA_029948455.1. NCBI lineage: Eukaryota > Viridiplantae > Streptophyta > Magnoliopsida > Solanales > Solanaceae > Solanum > Solanum rostratum. The sequence continues at coordinate 62,347,355 of CM057056.1, read as the reverse complement.
CCATTCCGCCAAAAAAAAATGAATTAGTGTGTCCTAGGAAATTCAGTCATAGGTTATAGAGGAGGTACTTGTGCTTTTTCCCCAATATTTATCTTTTATTTTTATTTTTCGTATCACCTTTACTTGTTATTTCATAGAATTTATTGTATTTTTCTAATCATTTAGCGTACCTGTGTTATTAATCAAGTGATAATTCTCGCGCTAAACCTAAAACCCTACAAATGCAAATAGATCAACCATCGTCTATAGCCACACCCCCCCCCCTCCACTGGGATTGGTCTGCCTCACGATAACTAATTGCTTGTTTGCATAGTGATTTTTCGTGTTATAGTATGGTATGGTTAATAACAGAACCATGTTTGTTTTAATTGTTTCATTGATTATATAGTATATTTGATTTCAAAAATTGAAACTACCAATTAAATGATATTCCATAATTCTCTTTTTTTTTTAGTTATACCATTAATTTTAAATAAAATCTAATATATTTTATTCATTACTAAAAAAACTGGGAAAACCAACCCCGAAATATCGACTTTCGAAGGTCGGTATTACTGCAATTACCTACTCACTATCGACTTCGAGCCAAAGTCAGAAAAACTTTGGTCGCTTTTCCATACCGACTTCTGGTGGTCGGTAGTACTGGCTTCGTCCGCTTTCACGAAGTCAATTGTATTTTTAAGTCGAAAAAATTAGTAATTTTATTTTTTATAATTTTTTTGACTTCATGAGGTCACTATAGTACATATGTTTTTTTTTTCTATTTTTAAAATATTCGACCTTTTGAGGTCGTTTAAATAATAAACTGTTAAATATTGATACCGACCACAAGAGGTCGGTATTACATATTTTTATTATTTTAATTTTCTAATATTTTAATTCTGGAGGCCAAAATTATTTATTTATTTTCTATTTTATTTTGAAAATTTCGATCTCTATAGGTCGATATTCTTTACTGTTGTTTCAATTTTTTTCTTGATTTTTTGACCCACTGATCATTTTATTTTTTGATATTTTGATCTCTAGTAGTCGATATTAATTTATTTTTATTATTTTAATTTACTGCAAAAGCGACCTCTTTGCGACTTCCAGTGGTCGATTTTCTGGAAACAGAATTAGTAGCACATTGTTGCAAATTTCTTGCCCACCTGTATGCATAATTGAACAACTTCCACAAAGTTCCAACGGAGCAATTTCAATATTTATATTACACTATTTTAGAGTAAACTAAGTAAATCTTGAATCCATTTAAATAAAATCAAAATACCATCAAAGTATTAGTACAAAACGCGAAATGTTTACTAAATACAACTATGCTTCATCACTCTCCTCTTCACTCTCCTCTCCACTCTTATCCCCAAAAGCTCGACCGGGAGGAATAATTTTTCCTGAATCAAGAAGAGAATTTAGTTGGCCCCGAAGCTCCGCATACCTTTGGCTATCTACTGCAATTTGCTCATCTCTCTTCTTCTCTCTTTCGACTACTGCAGCAAGTTCGGCAAATCCAAATATATTGAGTTTCTCCGCCTGTTCTGATAAAGTTGCCAGGGAACATGCTTTGGATATTCCATAATGCATCAATGAACTATTCTTATGCAACATATCCATACTTTTTACGCTCACCAAGCTTGATGCCTTTCTGAATAAAATATACTCTACTAACATATGAAAATATAAACTCACTGCCTAAGGTATCCCAAGTGATAATAAAGGACATTTGTTAGCATGGTAAAGAAACACACAGGACCCCTTAAAGGATTAACATGATTCCATACTTACACAACTCCAACATCTTATTAACAAACAATCAATCATATGAATCTGGACACATTCTGAGAGAGATGGATTAATTACAACAAACTGAAAGAATAAATGATTAAAACAGAGAGGTATATTAAGATTAAGCATACTTTGCAGACAAATAACCTCTGCGCAATAATTTCCAAACACCTTCACTGCTTTATGACAATACTCACCTTGTAATTACCTAAAAATCACATTATTCCAAGTGACAACATCACAAACTGAATCAGGAATAAAATCAAACACCTTCTGTGCAAATTGAACAACCCCACATTGTTAAAACTTGATCAAAGAACTCAGCAAAATAAATTTGCCAAATTCAGCAAACATAGTCAAAAGCTCAGAGTTGTGATTAGACATTAAAACACAAAACCCATCTTGACAAAATAGACATAAATTCAGAAAAGGGGAACAAAGAAACCAACCTGAAAGTTGAAATGGAGATGCTTCAGTTCGCTGTAGTCCCTGCGTAGACCAAATGCTTCAGCTCACCGTCGGCCAAAGAGAAACGGGTTAGGGTTTTTTCAAAGAAAAAAAAGAGAAGGGCTTTTTTTTTGAGAAAGAGAAGAGTATTCGTCTAAGCAAGGAAAATGTTTGTTCAAGGCGGGTCATCTAAAATTATACCGACTTCTGAATGTCGGTATTTTTGTTTAAAAAACTCACTTATACTAATATATACATGGTAGTAATATACTTTGTATTGATTTTATTGATTAATATTAAAGAAAATATTTAAAAGCTACCAACTTCAAGAAGTTGATATTATTTAACCAAAGTAATAACTAAAATATTCCGATCTATTGAGATGAAATTTATTGATTTAAATAAAACTATATAATGAATACCAATCTTAAGATGTTGATATTGTAAAATATATATATATATATATATATATATATATATATATATATATATATATATATATATATATATATATTACAAATGCTACCAAGGAAGGTGATCCATCTCTAAGACACATTGAAGGACTGAGAGTAGATTGAAAAGAGGTCAAAATACTATACCTCTCCAAGTCCAAACAAGGCATAGTAAGGAGAAGGGTGTGTATAATTATCAATGATAAACAAACTTTTCTGTTGGAATATAAGATCAATCAAATCTCAAAAGGCCTCTGAGAGACTAATTGATCTCGATAAAAGACACAATTATTCACTAATAGCTCTTATGGAACCATTTCAGGATGATAGTGAGCTAGATCAATATGCAAGATGACTAGAGCTTACCTATCCTATGTGTAATTGCTCCTCTAAGATCTGGTTGTTTTCGGTGGATGAATGGGAAATGGTGAGCATAATTGACTCAAGGAAGCACTGGTCACTTTCTTATACAATCAGAAGATCTTTGTGGTATCAACTATGCTAGATGCAATGCAATGGAAAGGATGGAACTCTGGGAGGAATTAAGCAGCTTAAATGACAATATCCAGTGCCCCTGGGTAATTGGAGACTTTAATGTCATACTTCATGAGGATGAAAAGTTAGGAGGTCTCCCCTTCTCCACCATGGAGGGTCATGATTTTGCTAACTTGTAACACTTGGTAAAATTACCAAAATATCCCTAAAGGAGAGAGGTGTGTGTAACACGTCTTCCCATGCTTTGACGACAAATCTGAGGCCAGATATGTGATCAACATAGAAAAATTGAGTAAAAAAGTGGTCTTGATTAGTTTTTAGAGTAACCGGATCAAAAGATAATGTTTTGACGTTAAAACACAAAACAGTGAAGGTATGCAACAGAGGCGCGATGCGCCCCTGTCGGGGACTAACACTTTTTTTCAAAAAAAATTCCATAGGATTGAAAAACTTGTTCGGAGAACTCTCGGTGAAAAAAACACCCAAGCGCACCTAGTCCGCGTCGCGGACCAGTGTTCCTAACATTGATTTTTTTTCTTTAATTCATGAGGGGTGTTCTAGACCTTTTTCAACCCCTCTTAAACTCAAAACACGATCTAAATAGGTTATTTAGAACATGAAAAGAGTTTTAAACCCCATTCCTAAGCCATCCTAAGTTCTTGAAAGAGACTAGGGCTAAGGAGAAGAGAAAAAGAGCATAAAATTGAGGAGTATGAGGAGAATTTTTGAGGGTTAATTGGTAAAAGCTTCACACCAGGTATGTAAGAGTAAACTAAAGCATGAGATTGTTCTCCCATGTGCCCCATAGATGGTAATAGAGATGAGTCCCTATATATGTTTCTTAAAATACTTTCTTGATTATTTTTTTATAAATTATATGTATTACATGTATTTTCATATGTTGATGATCATCATAAACTTGTTTTCTTGAATTTAATACTTTTCATGAGATAGTATATAAATCCTAATGTTAACTTTCGAAAACATGCATAAATGAACCTAGGGATGGAGTCTAGAGCCTTGACTTGAGAATGTAGAATGTGATTATGATGTGAGCATGATGATAGGTTGATAGAACTTGATGGTCCATGAGTAGTCATAAATAAACTCTAAATGAATTGTCTAATCAATTTTTCCCTAATGATTGATCTACGCCTTGAGCTATTGATTGAGAGTTGAGTTGATGAGAGTCTCGATGGGGCTGATTGAGATGATGAGTGCCTCCACGATGCTGATTGAGATTATTTGATTGAGGTGAATGACTTTTATGAGTATTGAGTCTTCAGAGGGGTATTAAGCACTGAAATAGATAAGAGTAAATCCAACCCATTAACTACGTTGCCAAGCGTAGAACCATTATATTACATTGAGGTTCCCTCTTGATATAAGTCCCTGAAACAATAGAGGACTTGTTGATAGCTAGATTCCTAGTAAATTCAATCCGTTTTCTACCTACCAAGTACAGAACGACCGTGGCAACACCGACAAGATGTTGTACAATCACTGGCTCATATATGATTGTTGTCAGATAAGAGAAATTCCCAAAAAGTTTCCACCTTGAGTACTCTGAGTCGAGTTAACTTGAGTTGAGTTCCATTGAGTTGAGTCTGATTTGATTGATGAGGTTTTGATTTGGTTGACAAGTCACTTGTCTACTCTTTGTTCTTGCTTTAGAGAGACATTTGACATTCTGATTTGGTTATTATTCTGAGTTGATGTTATTTCCATATTATTCTATCCGTCTCTGTTACATTCAGCTATTTTACATACCGTGAATTCCACGTATTGACGCCACTCAACATTGCATTATTAGATGATACAGATCCAAGTACTAGAGATCGTCAACAAGTGTATCATTGAGGATCTGAGTAGTTTAGCTGATTTGGTGAGCCTCCCTTACTTCAAAGAATCATTGCATTTATTTTCATCTTGCTTATAGAGTTAGACTTGATTAGCTTTACTTTATTCTAAGCTAGTCATGGGTCTGTCATTGGCACCACTTGATAGTGATAGAGGCTTCATAGACTAGAGTCAAATGTTGATGTTGAGACTTGTTGAGCTAGTTTCTTTCTAACTAGCACATTTACTTATTATGTTATTTGTGACTAGATATGCCCATTACTTTCTTTAGTCTTCCACTGATTTGTAGAGTTTATTGATTGAGTGAATGTGATGAGGCCAAGTGGTTCACTTGGGGCCTAACAATAGTCTCTGAGTGTCGGCCACATCTAGGGTACCCTCCGGGGGTGTGACAAACTTGGTATCAGAGCACAGAGTTCAAGATTCCTAGGGAGTCTATGAAGTTGTGTCTAGTAGAATCCTTATTATTGGTGTGAAGAACTCTACATCCATAATAGGGAGGCTATAGGGCATTAGGAATTGTTTTACTTCCTCCATGTTCTAAATCGTGTTATAGAGCTATGCTCTGTGAAAGGTTCTCTTCTAATTTGTGCTCTACGCGTTGCAGAGTTGTGATCATGCCTCCCAGAAGAGCTGTCAGAGGTAGATTACGTCCCACCAGGTAGAACGTTAACCTAACCAAACCTCAAAGACATGAGGAGCCTGTGAATCCAACTGTTCCTATTGAGTAGCCCCCCTAAGCTGAGATCTCCAATGCTGAGCTTTGCCAAGCTATTCACTCTAGCCCTGGCTATTACAGCACCAACTGCGAGGCAAGGAGTGGGTCGACAGGATGCCCAGGACATATATAGAGTCCGAGAAGTCTTGAGGATGAATCCGCCCGAGTTCACAAGGTGCATTCACTGAGGATCCTGAGAACTGTGTGGAGGAGCTTCAGAAAGTGTTCTAAGTGATGCATGTGACTGATGCTGATAGAGTTGAACTGGCTGCCTACCAGCTCAAGGGTGTGGCTAGACTATGGTTCAATCAATGGAAGAAAATTAGAGGAAAGGATGCCCCGTAACTGACTTGGGCAGTGTTCGCGGAAGCTTTCTTGGAGCACTTCTTTCCAAGAGAATGAAGGGAGGACAAGGTAAGAGAGTTCTTGAATCTGCAATAAGGCTATATGATTGTGCAAGAGTATGGGCTTAAGTTCACTCAACTATCTCGATATGCTCTGGATATGGTTACTGACATGAGGGGGAGAATGGGGATGTAAGTCGATGGGCTGAACAGAGGGCCAAAGAGAAATGGGAGAGGAGTGATGATGTGAGTGATATAGACACTGGGAGGTTGATGACATTTATGCAACAAGCTGATGAGGAGAGACAACATAACAAAGAGGAGTTCAGAAGTAAGAAGGCTAAAACGTCCAGCCATGAGGTTGGAAAGAGGGGGAATGGTAGCAGATTATCCCCAAGTCCAACACCATCATTTGCTAGTGCACTTGCGCCCAGAATTTGGAATTGATAAGAAGTCCCAGAATGTTAGAGCCCATGGATCTCAATCATAAGCTAGTGTGGCTCAAAGTTCACAGGGTAAACCACCATGTGGCAAGTGTGGCAAACTATATTTGGGAAAATGTCGTGAGGGGAGTGATGTATACTACAAATGTGGCCAAGTGGGTCACTATCAGAGAAAGTGTCCAAAGTGGGCTGACCAGGCTCAATCTTCTACACTAGCCCCACTAGCTAGAGGAACCCAGAGAGGTACTACGTCAGGCACAATCGGAGCTACAAACTATTTGTATACAATATGTAGTCGCCAAGATTAAGAGAACTCCCTAGATATTGTGATGGGTGTGATTCAAGTCTTCTCTCTTGATTGTTATGTTTTGATGGATCCTGGTGCCACATTATCATTTGTAACTCCTTATGTAGCCAGAAGATCTGATAGACCTTTGAGAGTCTCCTTGAACCCTTTTATGTTTTTACTCCAGTGGGTGAGTCCATTCGAGCTGAGAGAGTCTATAAAACTTGTGTAGTGTCCATCCATCATAGGGATACTATTATTGATTTGGTTGAGTTAAAGATGACTGATTTTGATGTAATCCTTGGCATTGATTGGCTCCATGCCTGTTATGCCTCCATTGATTGTAGAGCCCGAATCGTTAAGTTTCAATTCCTAAATAAACCAGTTCTAGAATAGAAGGGTGATTCTGTTGCACCTAAGGGAAAGTTATCTCCTACCTTAAGGCCAGGAAGCTAATTTCTAAAGGTTGTATCTATCACCTCGTGCAAGTTAAATCTGATGATGTTGATTCTCCTACTCTTGAGTCCGCCCTAATTGTGAATGAATTTTCTGAAGTGTTTCATGAGGATCTAACTGGAGTCCCTCCTGATAGGGAGATTGAATTTGGGGTTGATGTTATTCTTGATACCTAGCCTATCTCAATTCCACCATATAGGATGGACCCCGTTGAGTTGAAAGGGTTGAAAGAGCAATTGAAAGATCTGTGAGAGAAGGGCTTTATAAGGTCAAGTGTTTTTCCTTGGGGTGCCCCTGTCCTATTCATGCGAAAGAAAGATGGGTCTCTCAAAATATGTATAGACTGTAAGGAACTGAAACAAGGTCACAATAAAGAATAAATATCCTTTTCTAAGGATAGATGATCTGTTTGACCAACTTCAGAGTACCTCTTGTTTCTTAAAGATCGACCTCAGATTTGGTTACCATCAGTTGAAAGTAAGGGAATGTGATATTCCAAAGATAGCCTTTAGGACTAGATATGACCATTTTGAGTTCTTGGTCATGTCCTTTGGGTTGACGAATGCACCTGCAGCTTTCACGGAGTTGATTTATAGGGTATTCAGACAATATCTTGATGTGTTTGTGATTATGTTTATCGACAACATTTTGGTGTATTCGAAAGATTAGGAGGAGCATGCCAATCACCTTAGAGTTGTTCTTCAAACACTTAAGGACCATGAGTTGTATGCGAAATTCTCGAAATATGAATTCTGGCTTAAGTCAGTGGCTTTCTTAGGCCGTGTTCTCTCCGGCGATGACATTTAAGTAGATGCCCAAAAGATTGAAGCGGTTAAGAACTGACCCAGATTGACCTCTCCAACTGACATAAGGAGCTTCTTGGGGTTGGTAGGCTACTACTGTAGATTTGTTGATGGATTTTCTTCCCTATCCGTAACATTGACTAAGTTGACCTAGAAAAAGGTCAAGTTTTAGTGGTCCCACGAATGTGAGAAGAATTTTCAAGAGTTGAAGACGAGACTGACTATTGCACTGTTCTAACCTTGCCCGATGGGGCAGAGGACTTTATAATCTATTGTGATGCTTCGAGAGTTGGATTTGGATGTGTGTTGATGCAGAGAGGGAAAGTGATAACCTATTCTCCCAGATAACTTAAGGTTCATGAGAGGAACTATCCGACCTATGATCTTAAGTTGGCAGTAGTGATGTTTGCACTTAAAATATGGTGCCACTACTTGTATGGAAGTGATCTTCAGTCAGAAAGAGCTCAACCTACCACAGAAGAGATGGTTGGAGTTGCTCAAGGATTATGACATGAGCATTCTATACCATCTAGATAAAGCTAACATCGTTACTAATGCTCTTTGTTGGTTGTCAGTGGGTAGTACGACCCATGTTGAGGAGGGAAAGAAGGAGTTGGCTAAAGAAGTGCATCGATTGGCTCAATTGGAAGTTCAACTTGAGGAGAATGATGAGGGAGGAGTTAGTGTTCCACACGGGTCTGCTTCATCCTTAGTGGTAGAGATGAAGGAAAAGCAAGATCGAGATCCTGTCATACTTCATTTGGAGGAGGTTGTCCACAAACAAAATGTAATGATCTTCTCTAAAAGGGGAGATGGAGTGTTGAGATACCAGAGTAGATTGTGCATCCTAGATATTGATGGTTTTTGAGATAAGATTATGGAATAACCCCATAGTTCTAGATATTCCATTTATTCTGGCTCTACCAACATGTACCATGGTTTGAGGGACGTCTATTAGTGGAGTGGAATGAAGAAAGATATTTCTGAGGTTGTATCTAAGTGCCTGAATTGCCAACAAGTTAAAGTTGAGTATCAAAGACTATGTAGATTGGCCCAGAACTTTTAGATCCCAGAGTGGAAGAGGGAGATGATCAACATGGACTTCATTACTAGTCTACGAAGGTCACGAAAGCAATATGGTTCGATATGGGTGATTGTGGATAGGATGACCAAATCGGCTCACTTTGTGAGACCCCGTGTTTCTCGTCTTCCATTATATATATAGTGTGGTGTTATATAAGGCATATGTAAATTTTGCTAGCACCCAGGGATAATAAGGCTGACAATAAGAAGTAATATCAAGGACTTAATGTTTCAAGTCAAAGGAATCCCCTAAATACACATTTAGGGTTAAAAAAAGGGCCCAAGTAGCACCTCGCACTTTTTAAGAGGTTTAAATTAGGTTTCACTTTTCGGATAGGCCTAAAATTTTATAATTTCCTAAAGTTATTTTAATATCACAAAGGTCATACATTAAGTTTTGTAATAAAGAAAGTTGCAAGATAAAGGTTGGACAAAGTTACCGTAAGTTTCTTTAAGATATCCATCTTAAATTTAGGTCAAATATATCAGGCCATATCTCCCAAAGTATAAGGAGTTAGAAGGTCGATGACCTATAAAATTGAATATCTATGAGTTTAGTTTGTAACGCACCAAACCGCGCATCAAACCGACCTCATATTAAAAAGTTATGACAGTTTTATTATGACTGTCTGAGCAAGAAATCGGGTTATGGATCGGGTCGGGTCGACCCACCTTAATGTCGGCTAATTTGAGCTTTCTAAAGCTTAAATCAGTGCCATTTCGTCCCCAAATAGTTTATAAACTGAAGGAAAAAGGAATGTTAGTAAGGTTTAAGCATTTTTACCATTAAAATTTGTCCGTGTGCCTAGAAATGTGTGCCTTATGCTTTACAATTGCTTTTCCTTGCTATTAGCTGTATTTGGACGTGTGTTTTGGCTGGAAAAAAATTGGTGTTCTTGCTGGTTATTCTAGGCTTGCAGCTGGTGTGTTCAGGTAATAATCTTGGGGCTCTTTTACAATCATTTTTATGAATGTCTACTCGCGTAAATTCTATATGGCATATCTGCCAATTAATGTTAATTTATGGACTATTTATAGGTGGTTTTAAGTTGTAAATATATAGTGGTTGCGAACCTTAGGACGTAAGGAATAAATTTCATAAAGGAACTTTGAGCAATTGGGCGATCGTTGGAGAGGTATGTTAAGGCTAAGCTCTGACCCTCCTTTTAGCACGAAATCTGAGAAGTTTCCCAAAACATCAAATGTCATATCTTACTATTCTGTTGCTAGAAATACCTTCGACGAAAGGCATTGGGATTACAGCTGAGTTACTTGTATTATGGTATTAGGTTGAAAGTCCATTTGTTCACTTAAACTGGACAGTCAATATCAATTTATCATTTTATCGGTTTTCCCGACTACCTATTCATATGTTCAAGGTATTTCTCTTCTTGGTGTAGTGCCATTAAATTAAATATAGAATGCGAAGGGAATATAGTATTTATAATCAATTCTTCTTCCATACTAAAATATAATTGAAGCATTTAGCAAGTAACGCGTCGGTTTCCAATATTCTCCTGTGAAATGCTCCTATTTAAACTACTAAAGCACTTGATCCTGTTTAAATACTTTCTTTTACTAATTGAGATGGGGCCAAGTATAAGCATTATGTAAAGCACCTTTATGAGAACTTTCAAAGTTAAGGATTCATTCTAAATGTTGAGTTAAGTAGTCAAACTTATTCAAAAAACATATAAGATCCCATGAGTGATGTGTATATGTTATGACAATGATTATGATGTTATAAGAATATGTGTACAAATGAGCCAAGAGTGGCTAAATGACAATGATTATGATGCTATGAGAATAAGTGTAGATTGGATAAGTTCTTGCTATGGCCTACAATGTGCATTCAATATTCATATCATACATTACACGTTATGCATGGAATTTGAGCTATATTCGGAGGTATGGGTCCTATATTCCCAAATATATATATATATCTATATATATATATATATATATATATATATATATATATATATGTATATGTATATGTATGTATGTATGTATATATGTATATGTATGTATGTATGTATATATGTATGTATGTATGTATTCATATGGTACAGATGACCACATGTTGACAAATATGATGCCGGTTAGATACCGGAAAGGACCACCATTGCTAGCACTTGGTTAGGTATGTCATGCATTTGTATCTATATGTATGTATTCATGACATGTGATACTCGAGCATACGATGCATATTTGATCACTAGGAGGTTGCTTATTGTCCATTAAGGCTATTTGAGTTTTGGTTACAAGTGGTATTTCTATTAACCTTTTTACTACAGTTATCTATGATTTTACTTCCTGCCTTACATACTAGTACATGTTTATTTGTATTGACATCCCTTTGCCTGGGGACACTGCATTTTATTTCGTGCGTGCTGGTTCAGGTAGGGGTTCTAATTTACCCCTCCACTAGGAGCCTCGTTTAGCTGTGAGTTGGTAAGTTCGGCCTCTTCCTGGAGCTTTCACAGGATGCTTACTTTTTGTTGTACAGTTGGGTATAGTCGGGGCCCTGTCCCGGCAGTTTTAGTGATTCTCTTAGAGGCTATTGTGGACATGTTATTGTGGGTTAGTTCTTTGATGCCTTTCAGTCTCCAGTTATCAGATTGGCATGTATATATAGTGTGTGTTTGTACCTCTATCATTGCATCCTTGTCGACTAACTAGTACTCTATCATTTTGGTTTACTGATCTTGATGTACATGATTTACTGTTGACCAGGTCATGACCTAAAATGTCTAGGCTTAGTCTTTCAGACGTCATGCTGCCCGATTTTCTTCTGGTCCCTAGTTTAGTTAACTAGCATGTTTAGTGGCTTACCCGGTCAATAGCGGTATCGGGTGCTAGTTGCGCCTCCCCTCTCTTTGGGGCGTGACACACTTCTTAGCAGTTAAGATAACTTACACTAGGGAGGAGTATATCAAGTTATACGTCCAAGAGATTGTAAGGTTGCTTGGAGTTCCCTTGTCTATCATCTCGAATAGATGAGCTCAATTCACCTCCCAATTTTGGAGATCTTTCCAGAAATGATTAGGTACTAAAGTGAATCTGAGTACAACCTTTCATCCACAATTAGATGGTTAGGCAAAGCATACAATTCAGAGCTTAGAGGATATGTTGAGAGCATGTGTCTTTGACTTCAAAGGAAATTGGGATGATCACCTACCATTGTTTGAATTTACATATACCAATAGTTATTACGTAGCATTCAAATGTCTCCTTATGAAGCTTTGTATGGGAGGAGATGTAGATCCACAATTGGGTGGTTTGAGGTTGGAGAAGCCGAGTTAATTGGACCTAATCTTGTCCATCAATCTATGGAGAAGGTAAAGGTCATTAAAGAGAGGTTGAAGACCACACGGAGTCTCCATAAATCTTATATCGATGTAAGGAGAAGAGACTTAGAGTTCGAGGTAAATGATTGGGTGTACTTGAAAGTGTCACCTATGAAGGGTGTCATGAGATTTAGGAAGATGGGAAAATTGAGTCCTTGCTAAATTGGTCCCTATCAAATTTTGAAGAGGATTGGGAAGGTTTCTATGAGTTGGAGTTGCCTTCCGAGTTAGACATAATTCATCCCGTATTTCACGTTTCGATGTTGAAGAAGTGCTTGGGAGATCCTGGCTTGGTGATCCCTGTTTAGAGTATAGGATAGTTTTTCCGATGAAGATATTCTGGTCCAAATCCTTGATCGTTAGGTTCACAAGTTGAGAACCAAAGAGATTACCTCAGTCAAAGTCTCATAGAGAAATCAATTTGTTAAGGAAGCCACATGGAAAGCTGATAAAGAGATGAGACCCAAATATCCGCACCTATTCGTGCTCAATGATGAGAATGTTGAAGGTAATTTCCTTACCCTTGACTCAAATTGATTGATCTATTCTTGAGTTAATATGCTTATTCTTGAGTTTGAATAGAGTTTGTTGAGATTGATGAGGAGTCGATATGTTGATTGGTTGATATGAGTGTTGAAATGAGTCTTGAGTGTATTTGTGCCTTGATATCAATCTTTACTCATCATGCAAGGACAAATGATCCCAAGAGGGAGATGGTGTAACACCCAGTAAAATTGTAACACCCAGTAAAATTACTAAAATACCTCTAGAGGAAATAGGTGAGCATAACTCATCCTCCCATGTTCCGATGGAAAACCCGAGGCCAGCTATGCGATCAATATAAAAAATTGAGTGGAAAAGTGGTCTCGGTTGTTTTTTAGAGCAACCAAATCAAAGATAATGTTACGATGCGAAAACTCAAAATAGCGAAGGTGTGCGACAAAGGCGTGACGTGCCCATGTCGCGGACCAACACTTTTTTTAAATTTTTTTGACGGGATCAAAAAACTCTTTTGGAGAACTTTTGACAAAAAAAACCCAGGTGCGCCCAGTCTGTGTTGCGGACCAGTGTTCTCGAGATGGAAATTTTTTCTTTAATTCATGAGGGGCATTTTAGACCTTTCCTAACCCCTCTTAAACTCAAACTCGATCTAAATAGGTCGTTTTAAGCGTAAAAAGGGGTTTAACCCCCATTCCTAAGCCATTCTAAGTTCTTGAGAGAGACTAAGGCTAAGGAGAAAAGAAGAGAAGCATAACATTGAGGAGTTCGAGGAGAATTCTTGAGGGTTGATTGTTGAAAGCTTCACACTAGGTATGTATGGCTAAACTAAAGCATGAGATTGTTCTCCAATGAGCCCCATAGATGGTAATAGAGGAGTTGAGAGTCCATGAGTCCCCATATATGTATTTCTTAAAATACTTTCTTGATTATTTTCTTGAAAAATTATATTTATTACATGTATTTTCATGTATTGATGATCATCATAAACTTGTTTTCTTGAATTGAATACTTTTCTGTTTTCTTAAATTGAATACTTTTTATGAGATAGTGTATGAACCTTTTATGTTACCTTTTGCAAGCATACGTGAATGAACCTAGGGATGGAGTCTAGTGCCTTGACTTGAGAATGTGAATGTGATTATGATGTGAGTATGATGATAGGTTGATAGAACTTGATGGTCCATTTGTAGTCATAAATGAACTCTAATGAATTGTCTAATCGATTGTTCTCTAATGATTGATCTACGCCTTAAGCTATTGATTGATGGTTAAGTTGACAAGATGATGACAGTCTCTATAAGACTGGTTGAGATGATGAGTGCCTCCACAAGGCTGATTAAGATGATTTGATTGAGATGAATGAGTCTTATAAGCATTAAGTCTTGGGAGAAGTATCGAATACAGAAATAGGTAAGAGTAAATCCAACTCGCACATATTAACTACATCGCCAAGAGTAGGTGAGGATTAGAACCATTACATCACGTTGAGGTTCCCTTTTGATAGAAGCCCCTGAAATAATAGAGGACTTGTTGATAGTTGGATCCATAGTGGATTCGATTGATTCTCTACCTGGAAAGTATAGAATGATTGTGGCAACACCGGTGGGTTGTTATACAATCACTAGCTCATAAGTAATTGTTGTCGGATAAGAGAAACTCCTAGAAAGTTCCTATCCTGAGTACTCTGAGTCGAGATGAGTTGAGTTCCATTGAGTTGAGTTTGATTTGATTGATACGGTTTTGATTCGGTTGATGGGTCACTTGTCTACTCTTTATTCTTCCTTTAGATATACATTTGATATTCTAATTAGGTTATTATTCTGAGTTGATGTTATTACCTTATTATTCTACCTTTCTTTGTTACATTAAGCTATTTTACATACAATACATTCCACATACTGACACCACTCGGCGTTACATCATTTCATGATATATATCCAGGCACTAGAGATCATCAACAGGCGCATTGTTTAGAATTTGAGCAGTTCATGGACTGATGAATAGAGTATTCAGACAATATCTTGATATGTTTGTGATTGTATTCATCGATGATATTTTGGTGTACTCGAAAGATGAGGAGGAGCATGCTAATCACCTCAGAGTTGTCCTCCAAACACCTAAGGACCATGAGTTGTATGCGGAATTCTCAAAGTGTGAATTTTGTCTTAAGTCAGTGGCTTTCCTAGGCCACGTGTTTTCTGGTGATAGTATTCAAGTGGATGCCCGAAAGATTGAAGCGGCTAAGAACTGGCCCAGACCGATCTTTCCGACTGACATAAGAAGTTTCTTGGGGATGGCAGGCTAGTACCGCAGATTTGTTGATGGATTTTCTTCTTTATCCACACCATTGACTAAAATGACTCAGAAGGAAGTCAAATTTCAGTTTTCCGACGAATGCGAGAAGAGTTTCCAAAAGTTGAAGACGAGACTAACTACTGCACCATATCTAACCTTGCCCGATGGGACAAAGAACGTTGTGATCTATTGTGATGCTTCGAGGGTTGAATTGGGATGTGTGCCGATGCAGAGGGGAAAAGTGATAGCCTATGCTTCTAGACAATTTAAGATTCATGAGAGGAACTATCCAACCCATGATCTCGAGTTCGTAGCAGTGGTGTTTGCACTTAAAATCTGGCACCATTACTTATATAGAGTACATGTGGATGTGTTCACTGACAGCAAGAGCTTGCGGTATGTCTTCAGTCAAAAAATGCTCAACCTGTGATAGAAGAGGTGGTTGGAGTTGCTCAAGGATTACAACATGAGCATTCTCTACCACCCAGGTAGAGCTAACGTTGTTGCTGTCGCTTTTAGCAGGTTGTCAATGGGTAGCACAACCCATGTTGAGGAGGGAAAGAAGGAGCTAGCTAAAGGAGTGCATCGATTGGCTCGATTCAGAGTTCAACTTGAGGAGAATAATAAGGGAGGAGTTAATGTTCAGAATGGGTCTGCTTCATCCTTAGTGGCTGAGGTGAAAGAAAAGCAAGACCAAGATCCTGTCATACTCCAATTGAAGGAGGCTGTCCATATATATAATTTGACAGTTTTCTCCAAAGGGGGAGATAGAGTGTTGAGATACCAGAAGTAGATTGTGTGTTCCAGATATTGATGTTATTCGAGACAGAATCATGGATGAAGCCCGTAACACTAGATATTCCATCCATCCAGGCTCCACCAAGATGTACCAGAACTTAAGAGAAGTCTATTGGTGGAGTGGAATGAAGAAGGATATAGTTCCCGAATTGCCAGCAAGTGAAAGTTGAGCATCAAAGTCCATGTGGATCGGCTCAAAACTTTGAGATTTCTGAATGGAAGTGGGAGATGATTAATATGAGCTTCATTACTGGTCTACTGAGGTCTCGAAAGAAATATGATTCGATATGGGTGATAGTAAACCGAATGACTAAATCGGCTCACTTCTTAGCAGCCCAGACAACCAAGACTACGGAGGAGTATGCCAAGTTGTACATTCAGGAGATTGTGAGGTTGCATAGAGTTCCCTTGTCCATCATCTCAGACATAGGAGCTCAATTCATCTCCCAATTTTAGAGATCGTTCCAGAAAGGATTGGGTATTAAAGTGAACCAGAGTGCATCCTTTCATCCACAGACAGATGGTCAGGCAGAGCGCACAATTTAGACATTAGAGGATATGCTGAGAGCCTGTGTTCTTGATTTCAAGGGGAATTGGGATGACCTACCATTGATTGAATTTGCATATAACAATAATTATCATGCAAGCATTCAAATGGCTCCCTATGAAGCCTTGTATGTAAGGAGATGTAGATCACCAATTGGGTAGTTTGTGGCTGGTGAAGCAGAATTGATTGGGCCTGATCTTGTCCACCAATTGTCGGAGGAGGTTACGGTCATCAGAGAGAGATTGAAGACTGCCCAAAGTCACCAGAAATCATATACCGACGTGAGGAGAAAAGACTTGGAGTTCAAGGTAAGTGATTGAGTGTACTTGAAAGTGTCACCTATGAAGGGTGTCATGAGATTTGGGAAAAGGGAAAGTTGAGTCTACGCTATGTGGGACCAAACCAAATTGTGAAGAGGATTGAGAAGGTTCCTTATGAGTTAGAGTTGCCTTCCGAGTTAGATGAAGTTTATCGGTGTTCTATTTGTCGATGTTGAAGAAGTTCTTGGGAGATCCTACCTTGGTTATCATTGTTGATAGCATTGGAGTGAAGAAAACTTGACTTACGAAGAGGTCCTGGTCCAAATCCTTGATCGTTAGATTCGTAAGTTGAGAAACAAAGAGATCGCCTAAGTCAAAGTCCTGTGGAAAAATCAATTCGTTAAGAAAGCCACATGGTGAGCTAGGGAAGATATGAAAACCAAATGTCTGCACCTATTAATGCTAAATGATGAGAACGTCGAAGGTACATTTCTCACACTTAACTAAATGGATTGATATATTCTTCAGTTGATTGTCTATTCCTACGTCTGAATAGAATTGATTAAGATTTATGAGAAGTTGAGAGTTTGATTGGTTGAGTTGAATGTTGAGATGAGTCTTGAGTCTATTCGTGCCTTGATGTCCATCTTTACTCATCATTCAAGGATGAATGATCCCAAGGGGGAGATGATGTAATGTCTGGTAAAATTACCAAAATACCCCTAGATGAGAGGTATGCACGTAATGCATCTTCCATTGCTCGTATTGCATATCCAAGGTCGGATTTGTGATCAGCACGAAAATTAAGTGGGAAATGGTCTCGGCGATTTTTAGATTGACCGGATCAAAAAATAATTTTTTGATTCGAAGCATAAAATAGTGTTGGTGCGCTACAGGAGCGCATCGTGCCTGTGTCGTGGACCTGCACGTATATGTTTTTGAAAATTTTTCACGAGATTGAGAAAACATGTTCAGAAACTTTTTCTGAAAATGCACAGTATGCCACCAGTCCAGATCGCGAACTGGGCTTCTCCGAACTGAAAAAAATTCTAAATTTTACGAAGGGCATTCCATCCACTCCCAACCCCTCCTAAAACTCTATACACGATCTAAATTGGTCATTTTGATGTTAAAAGGGTCTAAAACCCCATTCTAAGTCCTTTTATAACAATTAGAAAAGGCTAGGGCTTGAGGAAGAAAGAGAAGATCTTGAGATTGAGGAATTCAAAAAGGGATTCTTGAAGGTGATTGCTGATAGCTTCATCTATCAGCAGTCATCCCAGGTATGTAAGGTTAAACTAAAAGCATGAGATTGTCCTCTCATGAGACCAATAGATGGTCATAGATGAGTTGAAAGTCTATTGAGTCTACATGCATAATTCATGATGGTTTTTATTGAAAATCATATTAAATTCATATATTTTCCTATGTTGATGATCATCATAAACTTGTTTTCTTGAATTGACTATTTTCATGAGAAATTGCATAATCCTTACATGACTATTTTGAAAGCATACACGAATGAACTTAAGAATTCTAGAGCCTTGATTGGAGGATGTAGATCGTGATTGTGATTGTGATTGTGATGAGAGAATGATAATGAGTTGATAGAACTTGATAGTCTTGTGAGTCTCCATAAATGAACTCCACTGATTTGTCTATTCGATTGTTTCCTTACTATTGTTCTAAATCTTGAATTGTTGATTGAAATGTTCTTTGATGGGAGGGTTAAAACCCCTATGAGATTTATTGATGAAAGGGTTAAAGCCCCCATGAGATTGATTGATGAAAAGATTAGAGCCCCTTTGAGATTGATTAATGAAAGGGTTAAACCCCCCATGAGATTGATTGATGATAGGGTTGAAAGTCCCTATGATTGGGTTTGATTGTATTATGAGCATTGAGTCATGGGATGAGTATCGAGCATCGAAATAGTAAGAGTTAGTCCGACTAGCACTCGTCAAACTACGTCGCCAAACGTAGGTAAGGATTAAAACCATCACACTATATTGTGGTTCCCTCTTGATTAGAAGTCCCCAAAAGCAATAGAGAACTTAGTTGATTGTTGTTTCCCTTAGTGGATTTGATTCGTTCCTTACATGGAAAGTTTGGAACCGCTGTGGCAACATCAGCTTGACTGTTGTACATTCACTGGCTCATAAGTGATTGTTGTCGGATAAGAGAAGCTCCTAGAAAGTTCCTACCTTGAGTACTCTAAGTCGAGATGAGATGAGATGTGATGAGATGAGTTCCATTGAGTTAAGTTGATTTGATCGATGAGGTTGATTGGTTGATAGGTCACTTATCTACTCTTGATTCTTGCATAGATAGACATTTGACGATTTGATTTTATTTGATGATTGTTTTGAGTCAATGATTGTTTCATATTATTCTACCAATTTCCATTTCATTCAGCTATTTTACATAATGTACATTCCACGTACTGATGCCACTTGGCGCTGCATCATTTTATAATGTAGATACATGGATTAGGGATCATCAACAGGCGCATCGTTGAAGATCCAGGACGTTTTAGCTTATTGGTGAGCCTCCCCCACTCCGGAGGGTTCACTGTCTTTACTTTATCTTGCTTTTGAGTTAGACTAGACTAGTCTTTTATTTTGAACTTGGTAGCCATGGGTCTATCATTGGCACCATTTGTTTATTGGTAGAGGCTTCAAAGATGATAGTCAAACGTTGATATGGAGATTGTGAGCTAGTTCTTTCTACTAGCCCTTTATTATATATATATATATAGACATTTGATGAGATGAGCCTATTTACTTGCTTTACTTACACTGATCTGTAGAGTTGTCTGATTGAATGGATGTGATGAGGCCAAGTGGTTCGTTTGGTTACTAGCAATAGTCTCTAGGTGCCGGCAATGTCTTGGGTATCCTTTCGAGGTGTGACACAATAGTCTCTGAGTGCTAACCACGTCTTGGGTACCCTCTCGGGGCATGACATAACTGCATTATCACATGTGCTCAGCAGGAATTGAAGTTTAAAAGGAGCAACTTCACTTGGTGGAGTGGGAGAATTGAGGGTGATTGTATTTTTAAAAGGCTGGATAAGGTTCTTGTCAATCAGGAATTTCTGGATATCTTTCCCACCTCTGAGGTGTATCACCTTAAAATGGAGGGATCAAATCATGCTCCTCTTTACTTGAAGTGTAAAGCTTATGAGGAACCCATCCAAAAACCATTCAAGTTCCTGAATTTTTGGATTAAGCACAATAATTTCAAATCAGTGGAGGAGGAAAATTGGAAAGTTGATTTTGTGGTGACCCATCATAAAATTTCATGCCAAACTTGAACGGTTGACGCTTGCACTGGTTAGATGGAGTAGAGCTACATTTGGCAACATTTTCCAAAAATATTCTACTCTAGAGTTAAAGAAATTCAGTTGGAAATAAATGCTACCATTGAGAACATGGAAGAATTGGACAGAGCCAATGCAGAATTGCGAAAGTTTCTTTTCTTGGAAGAAAAATTCTGTAATGACCCGTTAGGATATTTTAGAATTAGTCCTCTTTTTTTCTAAATTATTTTTCTCATAAATTTTAAAGGAGTCTGTTGGACTATTCGATAATTTTTGTTATTGAGTTAAAGGGTAATTTTAGATAGTCAAATTAGTTCATGGGCTAAAGTGATAGTTTAATTAAAATTCTAGATCACTTATATCATATTTACTAATTATTAGGTTAATATAATTCAACACTTTTAGTACATAATTTGTTTTAAAAAAGAAAAATAAGAGAAAACTTACCTTTATCGTTGACGAGAGGTGGCTGAAAACTGCTCCAGGTAAAATATTTTTTCTCCAATTCCCTTAATTGATGTGGTTGTTGACTTTTGATTAATGTTGTTATTGGATTTCTTATTGGGAGTGGCAAATTAGAATTGCTGCAAAGTAGTAGTGGATGACGGAATAAATAAATAGAGTACGTATTGTCCAATTCCTTGAAATTTTTCTTTGTTAGTATAAAGAATAGAGGGATTATTGAAGTATGCATAGAACTGTAGGATATTAATGTTCAAGCTCATAGGCCCACACTCCATAATGACTTAAACACTAACACTGCGTTAGTTTTTTATTCTTTTGGTATATATATATTTACTGTTTTGATGAATTAGAGTTGTAGTTAAGGTGGTGTAAATTATTTTGTTCCAAAATTGGTTACTAGTCAACGTAACTAGTTCTGGTTTTAAAATTTTCTTAAAGTTATCACCTTATAAATTAAGTTTTTATATATCGAGATAGATAATTAAATAGTAAGGGTATTGTATTATATAATATCATTAAATTTATGGTATGTAGAGAAATTTCGGCCTAACCTCAGACTCAAATTTAGGCTATAGATTTGGGTGTTTTTAGTTTGGAAATATTATTGTGAACTCTTGTTTGATTAGATCGTGGTGCTACGGATTCTATTCGAAAGGGAAAGACTCAAGTGTTTGATTGATCATGATTCGACTAAGGAAAGTGAATTTCTCAACCTTTGTTAAGTATATAGAATCTCGTACTTCCTTGTGTGGGGTGTTGAGAATGATTTTGAAATATTGAGTTAGTGTTGATGTTGTATTAAGACTATGTTGTTGTCAGTTGTGCATTGTAATAAAATTTGGACATCTCCTCATCATGGTGTAAACATGTCTATTGCATTGATTTTGTGACAAGTGTTATGTGAATTGAGAAAGAATATGAATAAAAAGGATGTACTATTTCGAGGGATGTGTCGCACACCGCGACATATACTATAATTCGAGGGACGTGTCGCACGCTGCAACAAATACTAGATTCGAGGGTCGTGTCATATGTCGCGATGGATGCATGGACTAAAAGTCCTCCATGTGTCCCAGATTGAGAGACAACGGGTGGGTATCACTAGGCTAGACTGCATCATTATACCTGACATTATTATATTGCATTACAATGCACATTTTTATCATTTATGAACTTGTGACTGCCTCCTGGTGAATTAAAGCAATTTGGGAGAAACCCTCTTGATTTTGCAAGTAAATCATCCACTAAGCATGAAAGTAAGAGAAATAATCAAAACCCATATATAAATCAATAGCCAAGCTTCAATAAAATCTACAAATTTAGCATTCAAGAACCAAGAAAGAAAGAGTGAATGAAAGATATTACAAATGAATCCCACACTCTTCAATCCACTCAAGAATTTGTAGAAAACTTGCTCTAGATCCTCACCCTAAACTAAATCTACACTAAGGTGTGCTTTTCTTTTTCTCTAATTCATCTCTTTTGATTATTGTATCAATGTATGAAGAATAAGGGTTAGCAGTGTGTGTATATTGTGATTTTTAGACTGAAAATGGTGAATTTCCAAAACTGTCCCCACGCTGGTCACTGCAACATTTCGCAATTGTGCTCATCAGTCCGCGATCGCGAAGGTTGTGTCTCCTCAAGCTTAGCCTTCGCGCTTGGGACTAGCGCATTCACGCTTCTCTGCATATTACAACTCCAGGATTGCTGCCCTGAAGGCCGCATTCGCAGAATGTATTTGATGTTGGGCACCATTTTCTGCATTTCAGCTCCTTTTGGCTTCAATTCAACTCCCATCTTCAATTCTTCTTACCTTAGCCAAATCCAAACCATAAGTACCTGTAACATACACGATTCAAAGCATAATTAGCCTCAAGTTGTGGGATTAACAACACAAAATCATAAGAAAAGAGTAAGAAACGAGTGCAAGTTATACACTCATCAACACCTCCGACTTAAGATTTTGCTAGTCCTCAAGCGAAACAAAACCAAACTTGGTAGGCTAGCAATTTAAGCACACAATCCCAATTCACAATTACAACAATCAAATCATGATTAAGACAACACTTGGCACCAATAATTAGCACAAGTATGTGGATGCTTATCAAGTGACTTCCTCTCATTTTAAAAGCATCTTTTTCACTTCAAAGCACAATTTCTAGAGATGACTAAGTGACAACACAAATTCTCAAGGAGTGACTCAAACTCCTAGTCAATTAACAAGTTCCACTTGGCTCAAACTTAGAAAAGCATCCATATTACCAATCCATGCTAATTTGCATGTCCTCACAAAAAGAAAGAAAGTCCTTAAACACACACAAGTATTTACAATGAACAAGGGACAAGGATTCAAACACCCACACTCTACAAAAGAACATCTTATGTACACAAATGCCACCATAGGGTTGCCTTTATTTTCGGTAAACATTGGCCCAATTTCATTTAGTTGGAAATCTCAAACGATTTTTTAGGCTTGTAATGTAGGCTAAAGGGTAGGGTTGGATATAATTTGGACAATAGTGACTAACCCTCCTTAAGTCCGACACACAACATCCGTCTTTTTCAACTTTTCCACTTTTTCTTTTTTGCATCACACACCAATGCGCATGCAACCTTGCTTTTACATTTATATGCTCCACTTGCAACCACTTTTCAATACTTAGGAGGATTCTTTTCACTCAAGCACTTTTTCTTAATGTTCTTTTCATTTTGAAAGCACTCTTTTTCTTTTCTTTTCATTCCTCCTTCCATTTTCTTTTTATTTTTCTTTTCACAAGCACCAAGTCGTAGACACCCTTCCTTTTTCCCCTACATCACCCTTAAACTTAGGCATAAAGCCTCATCTATCACAAGCATGCGAAACTCAAGGAGGGACAAGGGTTTAAAAGAGGGATATCTTTTCGAAGAGGTGCAA
This sequence comes from Solanum rostratum, assembly GCA_029948455.1. Taxonomy (NCBI): domain Eukaryota; kingdom Viridiplantae; phylum Streptophyta; class Magnoliopsida; order Solanales; family Solanaceae; genus Solanum; species Solanum rostratum. The sequence continues at coordinate 62,323,735 of CM057056.1, read as the reverse complement.
GGCTTGTAATTGAGGTTGCCAATAAAAATAGTTAAGCTCAAACGGGACACTAGGGATAAAATCAATGCATTTGGTGGATATTTAGGTTAAGTGGACTCAATTAAAATCAAGGAATGCCTAAGATCATTTTCCCTACCAAAGACTATCAAGATCAGCATTTCAAGACCAACAAGGCAAGTTCTAGGTGACGCAAGTACAAATAAGGAACAAAACAAAAACTCACAACACACAATGACATGCAAATGAAATAAGAGGGGAGCAATTTAGCTCGCAAGTAAGGTACAAGGGACTCATTCTTCACATATATCCATCTAGCAAGTAAGAGTCACAAAAAGAGTCATAGTGTTGTCTCAAGGTCATCCCTAAACCATTTCTTTCAAAAACTAGAGGGGTACATATTTTCACAATCCACAACACTTAACTAAATATGCTAGTACCAAACAAGTTACAATCCTTAATGTATAGCTCCAACAAGAGTCAATGGCTACTCACTTCATCAAAAGACTCGGTTTCACACACACATTCATACACCGATCGATCGTTTTCCCTTAAGAAAGTTATCACTCAATCTATCATAGGGAACTACCGATCACACACACCCTTAAAAAGAAAAATAAGAAGCTACTAAATCTACTAAAATGGCTAAGCCCAAACACAATATATACAAGCCCATGAAGGGCGTGCCGTGGTTAAAATAAGCAATTAAAATTCCTTCAAATCATAGGAGCACACCCAACTACAACTGTACTGTGACCTCACAGTACTACCCTAAAGTAAAAGGAGATAGGAAAGACTCCCTAAGATGATTCCTTGGCACTCTGACCTGAATCTCCTCACTGTAGTTGATTTTTAAGGCATTCACATAGAGTTTGGTTGCCGTGGTGGGATTGATTCTAATCAACTCCTTAACATAGAATGTTGAATCCTACAACTTTAGTCTTCTTTCCCCACCTCTAGCAGGATTTGAGCTCAACAAAGTGTGTGCTATTTAGACCCATCTTTACCCAAATTGACCTACTATCAAAACCACATGAAAAGAACATCTTATTTATGTTAAAAGTTATGGATTTAGAACAGAGAATAAACTAAATATAGTTTGGATCAAGTAGTGAAATGTTGCTACTCTTGTATGGTAACATATTGCATTATGCATTTGCGGTCACTATAGCGCATTTGTGGAGTTCAGGGCATACCCAGCCTTCATGTTCGCGGCAAATTTCACATTCACGGAAGGTTGAAGGTTCCCCAGAGCAACACGATCGCGATACAGTAGCCGTGCTCGTAGATAGAACTAGTCGAAAACTTTACACTTTATATTTTACAATGACATTTTATCAAACACCTGATGGACATACATTCTCAGCTTTGTTTTAACAAATATCACCCCCCAAATCTGCCCTAGCGACATTCAATCACTACCCAAAACAACAAACAATAGGCTAGCATTAAAATTCACTCCATTGTTCAACATTGAGACCTAGAAATCAATCTCCAAAACACCTAAAGGTGGGACATGCTCCCTAGCGTACGCAAGTGTACGTGCTCTTAACAAGTAACATAGTGGTCTTTATTAGGAGCTAGGATGTCAAACCTAAGGGATTTAAACCAAAATCAATTACCAATCCAAGTTATTGCTTTAGGTGTGTCCTTGTTGAAAATGATGAAAAGATTGAGTGGAAAATTATAGTAACTAATGATACTACTACAATTAACTGGTTTGTGGTGAATTGTTAGATTACGTACGATTTCGGGGTTATAAATTTGTTGATTGAATTCTAGGGTCAATGCTTGCACTTATGTTTTGGCTTCCTAATTACTGATTCATACGATTAAAAAAAACCTAAACAAGGTTGTACACCTTTGCCGGCCTACCCTTATTGACTGCCTAACTATATCATTGAGCGGGAATAGACAAAATCAATGAGGACACTTTAACGTTATCTTCCTGTGTTTGAACCAAGCTAGGTGTAAGGATAGTTTTCACGGGTCTCCCTTACACGAATCAATCTAGTTTCCTAGTTGAACAAGCTCCTTATATTACTGTGTTCTATTCATTCCAATATCACTCGAATCCATAATGAACAACTAATTTACCCCATAGTTGATCATACTATAAAGTATATATAAAAGAAATATAAGAGTAATCTAGTGGAAACCCATTCATAATATGCAAATATCAAGAAATAGAACATTGTCTATGGCTACAATCCAAGAATATGGGAAGATTAGCCATGCCTCATCGTCTTACACATAAAAAAAAAGCTAATCAACATTGACAATGAAGAATTAAAGGTAAAAACAAACCAAAGTAACCCTAGAATGACTTTCTTAGTCATCTCTCCTCTGTTCCGTACAAAACCAGATATGAAACCTAATGTTCTAAACAAAATATAACTTAAATTTCTCGTATTACATTTTTTCCCTTGCATCTTCAAAGTCCGCGATGCGGACTAGGATGTTTTGAGTGGATTTTTGAATTTGATGCTGACTAGGCTGATTTCACCTTTTCCTGTATATGTCTATGGCGCAGACTTCACCCCTTTTCCTATTTCGTTCCTTTTTCTCCAAGATTTCAGGTTGCACAACTTTTCCCCAGGTTCGTGACGCGCACTTGAGCTTTTTTGCTGAGCTAGTTGATTTCTTCACTTAGTTCTGCAGTCATGTTATTCCTTAAACTCTAGATGTGAGTCTGGACTGGCATATTCTATGCAAAACCCTACAAAAACACAAGCAACGGGCGCACTTGACCTTGGATTAGCAAGATACGCTAAATTACACTAAAAACACCTAGACCCTATGGATTTGTCCTCTGGCTAAGCTCTATTTATGGGTATTTTTGGATAATTGGCGTATAAATACACTTAAGATCAATACACGCATCAATGGGAGCTAAACAACAATAGATAAGAGCATCAAGACATTCAACATCATAGCTATGCGACTATAGATTTAACAAAGAAGCTAATCTATTCCATGAAATTTCTTAGTTGCATAGATTAAAAGTATTAACCCAGAAGGGAACTGTAGTGAGGTAGTCATACCTTGGAAGGAGTAACCAAATAGGATGAAGAAGAGAGAAGTTGAGCTGCTTTTTGAAGACATGTGAGATTCAAGTTATAAAGGAATTATTTACCTCATATGAGATTTTTATTCGATGCTCGTGATCTCCCTTCTCTGAATGTTTCAGACAAATTTACCAATGCCTTGTCTTTTCATTCTAGCACTCATGCAACATACCGCCTTCATAGAAATAAAGCGCGATCGCGTTGCATCGCCGAATCAACACACTCCGTATTCGTGAAAGCTGACTGAGTGCTAGAACTGGGCTAATTCTCTGCAACTTTGGGCAATCCAGGCCTAATTGGGTAGTTTTCCCTTGTGTAATAGGTGATGCCATGGCCCAAAGTGTGGTCAAAACGACATAGTTCACCTTTTTTTTTTTAATTTTTGTTGGTACTTCCACCCATGTTTTCTATTCCAATCACCTTGGCACTTCAAAACATGTGCAATGCCATTAACAAAGACTTGAAAATTGTGAAGGTTAGCCAAAAATTAAAAATAAAAACTAATAAGTTACTCCAATAATTCATAACGCAAGAATTTATTAAAGTATAAAAAAAAATTGATTCATTGCCCATTTGTGTTTCCACTTTGAGGCAATGAATCTTCTCTCCAATTTTAAGATGATTAGCCATTTGAGTTCATGAGTAGGGTGATGAGAGACCACTAATATTTTCCACCGGTCCCTTCATTTTAAGGACTTAAATTGTCTACTCAACTTGAGTCAGCTTTACTCTTAGGTTCCTTGGGTAGATATGGGAGTGTCAAGAGGTTTTCTTCGATTCTAGCTTCCACTTCATGGCCTCCAAATAAGCAACATTCCCAACCTCAAATGAACCAAAGTTGGTATTAAGATGTCCATGGGTTGCTCTTGCAACTTTAGTATCATTTCCTCAATTTTGGTTTCTTGGACATTTATTTGGCTTTAAGAGATGTGTATGCCCCATATTTCTTCCATACCAAGCTCCTCTCCTTCTATTCAAGACTCTAACTCATAGTTGGCCACCTTTGAGTTGGGAACCTCACTCACTTTATTGCTTAGTCTCAAATCGTCCTCTGAAACATCAATTTCCCAATCAAACTAGTCCAACTCATAACCTCTAGCAACAAGCAATCTCTTGAGATCACCTTTTGTGTTGAGAAATTGGTGCCTATGGGCCACTTCTTTGGCAAGTCTAAGATTCAAGTCAGTGAGCCATTCTTGACTCACAACACTTTCATCTTGCTTCACTTCCTCAACATCATTTTGCTCCCCACGGAGTGCAATATTCCGAAGGAGATAGAAAAAGGGTTTACAATCCTCAAGCAAGTGTTCATCACAATTAACCATACAACAAAAAGAAAAACAAAAACAAACAAAAAGTACTCACTAATCAAATTAAAAAAAGTAGACTACCAGTCCTAAATCAACCCAATACAGTTATTTTTCCCTGATAAAAACGCCATTTTTTATGTCGCTTAACTAGACTACTTAAAAGCAAAAGTGGCTGTTGTCATCATCATATTACCCAACATTAGATGTTGCGATCGAATCCCATGGGGAACAATGTATCAATGAATGAGTGGAGCAACGACCTATGGCTACTAGATTTTGACTTGATAGGTGAGTACCAAGTGATAATTCTAACTAAATTGAGGGGAAAGTAAATTAACAACTACTCCCACAAATAAATGGGTGAGGATTGATCAAGCAAGGAAGCAAGGATATGGGATATGAGAATCAATCAAAACTCAATCGATCCATCATACTTAGCATGAAATTGACCCTATGGGTAGGCTAGGTTGCTTACAATCACCCCGACTAACAGAATGATGTTTCGTAAGAGCCAACTATGGCCTCTCACGCGGGATGCTCAAAGACACACCTGGCTTGAACACCAAAGAGCAAACCACCCAAGACCTTAGCCGTTAAGTCCTTTTTTATGTTCTTAACTTAAAAACCCATAACTATCATGCAAAATCTTCCCTCTCAACTACACCTGCTAGAGCACTAATTGAAGAATTAAGGACCTACCTCAAATCCAAGTTAAACAAGAAGTATGTAAGAACCTATAAATAAATTCAAGAAATTAAAGCTATTTGGGAGAAACCCTCTTGATTTTGCAAGTAAATCATCAACTAAGCATGAAAGCACGAGAAATAATCAAAACCCATATATAAATCAATAGCCAAGCTTCAATTAGATCTATAAATTTAGCATTTAAGACCCAGGAAAGTAAGAGAGAGTGAAAGATATTACAAATGAAGCCCAAAATCTTTAATCCACTCAAGATTTTATGGAAAACTTGCTCTAAATCCTCATCCTAAACTAAATCTACACTAAGTTGTGTTTTTCTTCTTTTCTAATTTGTCTCTTTTTGTTGCTATATGAATGTATGAAGAATAAGGGTTAGATGTATGTGTATATTGTGATTTTGGGACTGAAAATGGTGAATTTTTGAAATTATCTCGATGCTGGTCACTAGAACATTCCACGATCATGCTCATCATTCCATTGTCGTGAAGGTTGTGTCTCCTTAAGCTCCACCTTCGTGCCTGGAAATATCGCTTTGTGCTTCTCTATATGTTTCAACCCCGCAATCGCGGGCCTAAAGGCCGCATTCGCAGAGTGTATCTACTGCCAGGTACCATTTTGTGCATTTTAGCTCCTTTTGGCTTCAATTCAGCTCCCATCTTCAACTCTCCTTGGCTCAGCCAAATCCAAATCATAAGTACCTATAACATACACAATTTAAAGCATAATTAGCCTCAAGCTGTGGGATTAACAACACAAAATCATAAGAAAAAGTAAGAAATGAGTGCAAGTTATGCACTCATCAAGTACCCATAGTCTATACTACTTAATTTTGTGTTTAGTAGTTCACTTGCTGGTTACCGTGTGTTTAGTACTCACCTATTGCTGCTACATTTTTGTAGGTTATGAGCTGGGATCTTCGTGATACCCTCTATTCTTCCTTGTCCAAAGTTTCTTTTGGAGATTGTGTAAGGTAGTTGTTTGCCATACTAGTGGACTTCTCACTCCTATTTATGGTTTTGTTCTATTTTAGAGCCAATATCATTTGAGACTTGTATTTTTCTTTCAAATCTATTTTAACACATTAGGGGCTTGTGCACGTGACAACCATTTTTAGGGAAATTTTTAATTATGTTGACTTATATTGTCTGTTAAGCTTTTGTTTTTATTATCCTTCCACATTTTATTATTATAGTTCAGAATTTAGGCTAACTTATCGTTGTGAGATAAGATGAGTGTCATCACGTATTTTTGGTTTTGACAGATAGTATTAGAGCCCCAGGTTCATAGGTCTTACGTGTATACAAGCTGAGTCTAAGTAGAGTCTCAAGGATTGGTATGGAGACGTATGTACTTATCTTTGAAAGGCTATAAAAATTGTTAAGAAATTTCTTTTTATTTATTCTCTCTTATCGTGTGAGGTTATCTTCATTAGTACTTAGTTGTGTCTATGTTCTTTTGACATATGGCAAGGACTAGAGCTACTGTTTTTGGTGGTAGAGGTGAGGCAACTCTTGAGACAGTTGTTGAGGCTCCAGTTAGAGGTAGGGGTAGAGCTCAAGCTAGAGGTCGTGCTCGTGAAGCAGCACCAGTGAGAGGCCCTGCTTGGGAGGTCTCTTTAGAGCCTAATTGACCTTAGAGGAAATCAGGTTCTTCAAAGCGCATAGCCCCACTTTTTCTGCAAGATACTTTATTGAGGGTTTTGAATGTACTTGAGAGTTTTTCTCTGGTGGTAATACGACAGGCATGCTAGGAGGTCCATAGACAAGAGAAGGAGCTCAGACTCTAGTTCAGCATCAGGCTCCCATGGTTCACGGTCCGGTGGAGCAGCAACCATTGGGTCCTAGAGTTGAGATTAATCATGCACGAATTATTGAGGTTTGGGGTGCACCATTGGCTACTTTGTCTGAAGATGAGCAATGCCGCTATGAGAGGTTTAAGAAGATGAACCTACCTCAATTTCAGGGTGGGAGGACAGAGGATGCCCATGAGTTTCTAACTACTTGTAGGGAGCTATTGGTTAATGTCTAGTTAGCTGAGTCACATGGGGTTCAATATGTTACTCTTCAGCTTCGTGGGCTAGCCAGAGAATGGTGGAGGATATAGTCAGGATCTTTGCTAATAGGATCTCCCATAGTGTCTTGGGAGATGTTCTATGGTGTTTTTGATGACCGGTCTATCCCTTGGAGAGTGAGGGAGGAGAGTTGCTTGAGGTTTGAGAATCTTGAGGTAGGATGGCTTATGAGTCACCGAGTATGAGACCCATTTCTATCAGTTATGTAGACATGCTGCGACCATTATTCCAGATGAGATAAAAAAAGTTCGTAGGTCTGTGAGAGGATTGACTTATTTTATTCAACAAGCAGTGTTTAGTGTATCTAGAGATGGAGCCTCTTTTGAGTCTATTATGAGTGTGGCTAAGGAGGCAGAGCTGATCGAGAGAGAAAAGTTTAGGGACCCCAAGAGAGCCCGTGCATTTGGCTAATTTTTGATACCTCATCCAGATGTAGAGGGTCTTATAGAAGGAGCGAATCATCCCAGCATCAAGGACCGGTTCATGCATCATTACCGGTATTTAAGGGTGATCAAATATATCATGGATCTTATAGTATGCGTCATAACTTGTATGGTTCACAGCAACGGCCTACAGGGGAAACCAACTATAATAATTCTTTCGGATCAATACATCAATCCCAGAGTTAGAGATTTTATCATGGTTGTGGAGATCCCGATCACATGACACGATAGTGTCCCTCACTAAGTGGACAAGGAGGGCCTTATTCTAGTTCTCCAGCTCAGACTAAACCATCGGCATCACCACCATACAAGGGCCGAGGCAGAGCTCAGATAGATAGAGGTAGTTGCACTTTAGGTGGAGGGGTGAGTGGTGCCATAGTTCCACAGAGTGGAGGTAAAGGCATTGCTTAGAAAGGTGGTGGTAGGGCATCACAGTGTTATGCATTTCCAGGGAGGCCCAAGGCAAAGGCTTCTGATGTAGTCATCATAGGTATTATCCCAATTTATCATTGATCTGCATCTGTATTATTTGATCCCAGATCTACCTACTCCTATGTGTGCTCCTACTTTTCATCTGGAACCAACTTGCTATGTGAACATATGCTTGTACCCATTAATGTTTCTACACTAGTAGGTGAGCCTTAGGTGGTAGATCGAGTGTATCGATCCTGCCTTATTTCTCTGGCTGGGTATGATACTTAGGGTAGATGTAATTATTTTGGAGATGGTAGATTTTGATGTTATCTTAGGGATGGGTTCGTTTTCCCCATATCATACCAGTCTATATTGTTATGCTAAGATTGTGACCTTAATGGTTCTTATCCTAGTATAGTTATCTCTTACATCCATGCTCAAAAATTGATTGATAGGGGGTGCTTGTCTTACTTGGCTTTTATTCGGGATACTAATGTTGAAACACCTTCTATGGAGTCTATCCTTATGGTTTAGGAGTTTGTCGATATGTTTCCTACTGATCTTCCAGGTGTTCCTGCCGATAGGGATATTGACTTTGCTATTGACCTAGAGCTGGGCACGAAGCCCATATCCATCCCTCCATATCAAATGGCTCCAGCTGAGTTGAAAGAATTAAAGGAGCAATTTAAAGATTTGTTGAGCAAAGGGTTCATTCATCTTAGTGTGTCACCTTGGGGGTGCTCCAATCTTGTTTTTAAAGAAGAACGATGGGTCTATGAGGATGTGTATTGATTACTGGCAGCTGAACAAAGTAACTGTCAAGAACAAATATCCTCTTCCCCGTATTGATGACTTGTTTGATCATCTTCGGGGAGCACCTGTGTTCTCTAAGATTGACTTGAGGTTTGGTTATCATCAACTAAGGATTAGAGTATAAGATATCTCTAAGATAGTTTTTCAAACCTGTTATGTCCACTATGAATTTTTTATAATGGCCTTTGGGTTGACTTACGCCCCTATAGCATTCATGGAGTTGATGAATAGGGTGTTCCATCCGTACTAAACTTCTTTTGTAATAGTATTCATTGATGACATATTGGTGTATTCCAAGACTGAGTCTGATTATGTTCTCCACTTGAGGATAGTGCTAAATAGGTTGAGGTCGGAAAAATTATATGTAAAATTCTCCAAGTGTGAATTCTGGCTTAATTCGGTGGTATTCTAAAGGCATGTGGTGTCCAAGGAGGGGATTAGAGTGGATCCAGCTAAGGTTGAGGCAGTTAGAGATTGGGCAAGGCCTAGTTCAGCTATCGAAATTCGTAGTTTTATGGGGTTAGTTGGGTATTATCCGCGGTTCATTCAGGGTTTTCCTTCCATGGCAGCCCTATTGACCAGGTTAACTCAGAAGAATGTAGCCATCCATTAGTCTGATGAGTGTGAGGCGAGATTCCAAAATCTCAAGACTTTGTTGACTTTAGCTCCCTTTCTAATACTACTTGAGACATGTGTGGAATTCACGGTGTATAGTGATGCTTCAGGAGTTGGTTTAGGTGGTGTGTTGAGGCAAAAGGGGAAAGTAATTACATATGCTTCTGGACAGTTGAAGGCCCTTGAGAGGAACTATCCTATTTATGACTTAGAGTTAGTAGCAGTGGTTTTTATGCTTAAGATGTGATGTCATTACTTATATGGTGTACATTGTGTGGGATTCACGGATCATAGGAGTCTTTAGTATATATTCAGTCAAAAAGATCTGAACTTGAGGCAGCGTAGGTGGATTGAGTTGCTAAAGAACTATGACTTGACCATTTTGTATCATCCGGGGAAGGCTAATATGGTGGCTGACGCCTTGAGTAGAAATACTTCTAGCATGGGGAATCTAGCCACCACTCGAGTTAAGAAGCAACCTTTGGCCAGGGATATTCAGCGTCTAGCTAATGGCCTAGTCAGGTTACAGCTTTCTGATGAGTGATGTGCTGTCAAAATACAACATTCTTTATGCTTAAAACTTGGAATTTCTGCGCTCTCAATCCAAAGTTAGTAGATTTGATGTGTTTTTATGTTTGTTTAGCAGGATTATAAGATTGGCAAAATTTTTGGGCTAAGTGTACAGAATGTGCTGAAGTAGAGGTTCCACAAGACCCTTTATGGGTCGTAGATACTTTTACGGACCATAAAGGTAGTTTTATGATAAATTCTAATGAAGGGTTATTTTCTAAAGTTGAGTCTACAAACATGCAGACAAGCTGTAGAAGACTTTACAAGCGATAAACTTGGTGTCGTGCCATGAGGATCAAAAAGAAGGGAGTTACTTAAAAGTCACCCCCTATGGGTCATAGAACTTTATATGGGCCGTAGAGGGGTGTTATAGAAGTCAACCCCAATTTTGAAGAAGCAATCCACGAAAGCCCATTTATGGGCCGTAAAATGTTATATGGCCCATAGAAGCTGCCGTAGAGTGTGCCAACCCAGTTATCCTATTTCGTTTTGGTTTTGTATTTTAAACACCATAAATAGGTTTTTAGGTTATTTTTAGAAGGAACAGTAGAGAACAAGTAGAGGAACGTTATAGAGCTTGAGAAACACTTGTAAAATTTTATTTCATCTTTCAATTACAATCTTGTGGTTCTCATTGAAGATTTTGGATTTATTGTGCTTAATTCTATTGTGTAAGTGATCAATTATGTTATTCAAATTCATAAGCCTTACATTTACACTGATCATAAGTTGCTAAATCCACAACTAGGGTTGTGGGAACCATGAAGAACTAACAAAGTAAAACTGGATAATTCATAATTCTTAAAAGTGTGCATGCATGTATTAACTAATTCTCTTCGTATTAAATGCTTTCTAATGATATCCAACATTAGAACCTGCCTAGTGTTACTGACTAGATCAAGGTACTAATATATAGGAAAAGAGATTAATTAACAGGATTCGATCAATTTTCTCGTCTAATCAACCGAACTGGGCCAAGGGGAGGTTGTACTAGAACAATAGGTAAGGGTTAGTCATGTCACACTACGGGGATGGACCTAATCATGTAGTGAAATTCGCCTCTCACCTGGGCCAAAGGGTTCGGTGAACATGACTTAATATTTTGCATGCTACACACCGGAAAAGAATTTGATTATCTGGTGATACTGAGTTTGGGAATCATGGGGAACACAATACGCTAGTTCCTCTTCATACTGGTTTAACACTTGTCTTAGTTTAGGATTACTTTGTATAGTTGTCATAAAACCTTTTTTTGGGGAGATAAGCTGGTTAATCAACCCAAATTGCATTAAATTCTTCCAAGTCTACCATATTCCTTGTGTGTTCGATCCTAACTTTGGTTAGGTTATATATCTTGACAACGACTGCTTTAGCATAAAAAAATTGGTGTAGCTTGGGCGACATCAAGATTTTGGTTCCATTGCCAGGGAATACAGCTAGACTTGTCTAATTCAAGTAATTTGGGAATTAATCCTTATTTCCCTCATTTTATGTTTTTGTTGTTTTTGTTTTCTTTCATGGTACAGGTGTAGTGTATGCCCAATACGCAAAGTCGAGGCATACCCTTGACTCTGTTTGATCCAGAGATCCAGAGAAGACTAAGAAGGATGACACAAGATAATGCAAACAAGGCGGCAAATGCAGCCCTGAACCGAAATGAGAATGAGAATGCAAATAATGACAACCCACTTCCTCTAGAGGACATTGCTCCACAACCACAGGACTTCAATGTAAAAGCTTATTAGTGGAACCAATATTGGCTGAACCCTATGGCTATGGAGGCTAGTGGAGCTATTGTGTTACCACCTTTACCGGCTGACACAAAGTTTGTGGTTTTGAGTCGGATGCTTCAAATGCTGCAGTATCGTGGGTTGTTCATTAGCCTACCATCAGAGGATCCACATAGTCATGTACACAATGTTGCATTTGTCTACAAGAGCATAATTGGAACACAGGATCTGTCCATGGATGCTTTGGGACTTCGTGTTTTCCCATTATCTCTGACAGGCAATGCAGCGCTATGGCTATCCGAGCTCCCGCAGAGTTTGATCACCAATTGGACTGAGTTGCAAAGGCCTTTTTGGAGAGGTAATTCTCGAGAATTGAAGAAGCTCAAGTTGAAAGGTCAAATCAACAACTTTGAGCAACTTCCCGGTGACTCAATCAGTACTACATGGGAGCGGTTTACAAAGTGCTTGAGGAGTGTCCCAGACCATAAAATTATTGATGATTCCTTGGTGGAGATATTCTACTGTGCCCAAGATGAGAATAGTCAGGATTGTGCTGATACCATTATGGGGGCATGTTCTTAGATCAATTATTTACAAGGATTACTGAGATGATAGAAAAGGTAGTCAAGATAAATCGTGCACGGGGCCAAAGAGACAGGTCATCTACCAAAACTTTGTGCACTATTAGTATTGGTTTGGATTAAGCTAAAATAAATGAGGAGATAATGCAGGAGCTTGCCCAGATCCATACCGGTATAAAGGTGATGATGAAACAGAATCAGGAATAAGTTAATACAGTTGTTCATCGGCCTCCAGGAGTACTCATGAATGATGATCCCTACTATGAGGACACTTGATTCATTGCTCATCAGACGGGGTATTTTTATACCAACACCCAAGGGTCCAATCAGGACTATTGGTGCCAAGACCAAGAAAACCAAGGTTGGAATTATAATCAAGATGGTGCTTTCATAGAAACTTAAAGGATACTGTGATTGGAATTGGGGCCAAGACAGATATGCAGATTGGAGCACAGAGATGGCTACAGAAATGGTCTTTATCTGCCACCACACAATTGTGACACCGAAGCTAGAAATTCCAGAGTTGAGGAGATGTTTGACTGCCTGTTCAAGAAAGCTGAGACACAAGATGAGACTCTGAGAGGGATGAAATCTGACATCTCCAACATAAATAAAAAAATCGAGTCTCATTCAGTTGCCGTCAAACAACATGAGCAATAGTTGATCAAATGATAACTCAAATAGCATCAGAGAGGTACACTACTCAGCAACACAGTTCAGAACCCAAAGAATGAGGGGTAGTGCATGGCGGTTACTACTCATGGTGGCAAGAGTACTATTGATCCTCCTATGCCAGTAGATGATGATGATAATCGAGATAAAGAAGTTGAGCTCAAGGATACAAATATCAGAATTGATCGTGGCAAGGATGGGGTGAGTGATGTTGCAGAGGTACCACTAAAGCTAAAGCCCATTCCTAGGCCTCCTTCTCCCTTCCTTCAAAGAATAAAAAAGGAGGAGGAGTGCAAGTTCAAGCATTTTCTCTCCATGCTGAAACAACTCTTCATGAATATCACTCTCATTGAGGCTTGAAGAAGATGCCAGGGTATGCGAAGTTTATGAAGGACCTGGTTACAAAGAAGCGCATTGTGAATCAGAAGCTCTCTTAAGAGCTTCAACATTGCAATGTGATTGCCACAAGGTCCTTGGTGCAAAAGTGAGAAGATCCCGAAGCTTTTACCAAACCCCGCACTATTGGAGATGGAGTTCACAAGGGTATTATGTGATTTTGGTGCCAGCATAAATCTAATGCCCCTGACGACCTTCAGGAATCTAGGACTGGGAGCCCCTACTCCGACGAGCATGTTCTTGTTGATTGCTGATCACACGGTGAAGAATCCTGTGGGGATACTTTATGATGTGCTTGTTAAAGTTGAGAAATTCATATTCCCCCCAGACTTTGTGATCCTAGATTGTGAAGTTGACTTCGAGGTCTCAATTATCCTGGGAAGGCCCTTCCTAGCCACTAGTAAAGCACTAGTGGGTATGAAAGTTGGCTAACTCGGGTTTAGATTGAATGTTAAAGAAGTTGTCTTCAATATCATATAGTCAATGAAGAGTATAGATGATCTGAAGAAGGATCTGTGGGCACTTGGTGAATTCTGAGTAACCAAGTCATCTAACTCGTGCCGCGAAAATAAATCAGGCACTACTTGGGAGGCAACCCAAGATATTTGATGTAATAGTTGTATTTGTATTTTGCTTTTAGCTTTTGGACTTGTAGGTAGTTTAAATTTTTCGCATTTTGGTTGTAATTTTGGATATTGGGATCGTTGTATGTAGGGTAACAATATGTTCTTTGAAGAATGTGCAGGTATATAACTGAGTCAGCCATCCTTGGTTGAAAAGGCATCAAGAAGTGTTTCTACGACTGGTTCTAAGAGATGTATGTCAAGCTATGGCTCGTACACTGTCCTCTAGAACACTTCCAGTGAGCAAAAAGTATGCTCTCCAGTCCACGAACCAACTTTATGATCTCTAGATAAAACTACAGCCCGTGAATGGGGCTCATGGACCCCAAGTAAGTTTTTTGTTGAATTTACTAACTGTTGGGGGTTCTACGACCAACTCTATGAGTTGTACCAAATTCAATGACTCATATACTGGTCCGTGAAACCTAGTCCCAAAAGCTAGGGTTCAGACCTTCTACGAAACCATGATTTACGGGTCGTAAAATCTTCTACAGCCCATAATCGAGGTCTAGTAGAGTCTGGGCCCATTAGTTTTGACTGACCCGGTCAACACAGTCAAATCCGGTGAATCCCTCCCTTATTCCTCTGATCACTGGTGAGCAACCTCCCCGTTGTTTTTCGGCCAACTTTCTGGCAACCCTAGGGTTCTACCTCCCAAAATTCCTCCTTCAATTTCTATATCTTTGTCATTTGATTCGGCAAGTTCTCAGTATAAAAAACCCTTTTATTTACAAAGAATTATGATTAGGGTGAAATCAATTGATGGGTATGGAAATTTGGTGATTTAACCCATGAATGCCATTGTTGTGTTTGAGAATTGAATTATCAAAAAGTTAGTTGACAAATGGTGTATATGTGTAAAACCAGAATTTGGTGTGTAGGCCTTGCCCTTGTGTTTGAATGATGTGTTTGAAAACAATGTGGTCATATACCATTTGAATTAAATTAATTATGGTGTTTGATGGCATGTGTGTGTGATTTGATGTTAAATCATTCAAACGGGATAGGTTAGTTTGGGAAAATATGTGAAATGATATTCGATGGGGTATATGTTGAAATTTGAATTTGGGGTACTGGGTGTTTTGATATGAGTCATGTGGGGGGTGTGTGTATATTGCTTTGATGCTGAAAAAAGTATTGGAAATGTCGTATGGGATCTGTATTGATGGACTTAGAAATGCAGGCACTAGGTTTTCTGGTCTACGGGGATCTTTTATGGCCATGGAAATTTTCACGAGCTGTAATTGCCCCTCATATAAAAATCCAAAAACTTGATATTTCTGAGACTCCATCATACAAGACCTTCTACGAGTCATAGAATATTCTATGATTCATAGACAGGTCTCGTAGATCCCTGCTACAAACATTTAGACACTGGAACACATCTACGACCCAGTCTATGACTCGTAGATCCTTCTACGAGAGTACCTCGTCTCATAAATGCTATCAGTAAGCAAATATTATGCACACTGCTTCTACGAGAGCCTTCTATGACTCATAGTTTTTACTATGACCCATAAAAGTGCCTTTGTAGTCCCATATGTAACTAAGTCTGATTTATGTTTGTTTTTCATTTCTTGATTTATGGGGCTAACCATACTTGTTAAATGTGTATGTTTCAGGTACTATGGCCTCGACGAGACGTGAGGATATTCGAGCCTCACAAAAGGAGGCTCAGGGATGAGCCCTTGGGGGAGTAGGATACCCCTGAGGTTAGTGGATCAATTGAGGAGCTTAGTTCTCTACCTAACCCGGATGCTGATAGACCATAGACACGAGCTGCCACCAGACTTGAGCAGGCCCAGACTCAGGGTATTGTTGTTCGCACACCCTAGTCTAACGAGGGAGACAACAACAATAACAACTTCATTCCCACAGACTATGCCCCCAGTACCGGTGGTGGATTTATTTGCTCCTAATGAGCCTTCACAGCCTTCCCAAAGAAAGAGGCCCCACACTAATGATAATCCAGACATAGTGAGGTTACATGCGGGGCTGACAGAGGAGTAAGAGCTAGAGCTTGTCATGAGGCAGTCGAGATAGGAGGAGGATATGAGACAGGCTCAAGAGCTTGAGAGGGTGAGGGGTGCTAGCTCCTCCGGTCATGGTTCTACCACTGAGGAGGCCACCGGGCAGGTTGAGGGTAGCTACAGTTAGCTAGACAGAGGCGCTTAGGCACCCAGGTATTTTTTTTTTACCCTGGTACTCTATATTGCATTTTTGGTGTGCATTGAGGAGAATGCACCTCTTTTTTATGAGGTGTGCGTAGTCATAGGCCTCAATGAAGTTTGAGTAGTCTTGGCCTATAACTACCCCAAATTTTGAATCATAGGGGTTTTCTTGCCTGTGTTCTTTTTCCCTATGGATATTTAATTCCTATTGAATCTGCATGTTATGTGTAGGTAGTGCTAGTAACATATAACACTGATGTCTATGGCATATATGTGTTTTGTGCTTTTTTGTGAAAGATGATACCCACCAATATTTTTTGTTAGTTAGTCTAGATAACAACCATGTATGTGTAATTGTGTTAACAGTGCTTATTCTGACCAGTGAGGATAAAATTGAGATAAAAAGCATGATTTGAGAATCTGTGTTGGTAGTGTAATTAATGCTTAGTGAGTGTTAGCTTACTTTGCTAAATTCATTTATTGTGTATCAATTCAGAACTTGCCCTGTTGCTCTGACTTAGACTGTAGGTTAGTTGGTTAGGAAAGGATCGTAGGCTGTTGTTCCTAATAGTCTACTTAGCCTAAATAACCAACCATATGTGTGGAAAAAAATCCCTTGATCCTAATGTTTAAGCCTGACATGTATCTTTTCTTTATAAAAACCTAAGTGACCTAACCTTAGAAGATGTAAAATCCTGAAATTGGCCTTGGTCCTTTCTGGAACATTGTGCACCTTGCCTGAGGCAAAAATCCAAATTGAAGGTGGCTAACAAAAGTGGCCTAGTTCCTAAGTTTGATATTGTGCACCTTGACTTAGGCCAAAAGCCTAAGTTGAGGGTGGCTAGTGTTAAAGGTAAACATAAGATGAGGGGGAATAGTTAGTGCTACATGGAAAAAGAGAAAAAAAGTATGTATTGGGTGCAAGAAAAATGAGTGATGCCTTAGCAATGAACTAAAAAAAATGTTGTTAAAATACAAGGCAAAAAGTTGAAAAATGATAATAGAGCACCCAGAAAAGCATGAAATGGGAGAAAGGGAGAATGAGATGAAAAGTAACAGTGTTTGTAGGGTAAAAGTGTAAAAAAACATAGTGTCAACGAGGGCCTTTAGTCACTATGTTCCCAAAACATCATACCAAAGCCCCCTGAGCCTATGTTACAAGTTAGTAAAGTCCTAAAATGATCCTAGTCCAAGTAGTCAAAGGTCATAGTCATGAGTATAGGGGCAAACATATGGTATTGAACCTATTATTTGAATGTCTTTTGTGAGAGAGAGTGTTTTAGGATAGTCCCAAGGATATATCTGAAAATGTCATTGTGAGTGAGATATGGACTTCTTTCTGTGAGGGCACTTGCATTGCATTGTTAACATTAGACTGATTCAGTGATTGTCGCTTGTTAATAACTACCTCGCTTGTTGTAGTTACATTGTCACATGCATTGATCCATGTTGGTTTTCTTATAAGCTATCTGATATGTTTTGAAAGCGATGTGGGTCTCTATGCTTAAGTTCGATGTGATGTATGCCATTGATTGAGGCCTGTGTGTTACTATGTTTCTTATGTAGATTGAGTCCCTCGGTTGAGGAAAAACAACAATTTTAAGTTGAAGGTGTTGATGTGCTGTCAAAACAGAACACTTTTGATGCTTAAAACTTGCAATTTTGTGTGTTTTCAATGTGATGTTAGTAGATTTGATGTATTTTTATGTTTGTTTTGCAGGATTAAAGGGTTGGTACAATTTTTGGGCTAAGTGTACAGAATATCCTGAAGAAGAGGTTCCATGAGACTCTTTACGAGCCATAAAGATGGTTTTGTGACAAATTCCAGTGAATGGTGATTTTCATAAGTTGAGTCTACGAACATGCAGACAAGCTATAGAAAACTTTACGAGTCATAAAGTTGGTGTCGTGCCTTGAAGATCAATAAGTGGGAAGTTGCTAAAAAGTCATCAGACGAAACCCCCTACGGCTCGTAGAACTTTATATGACCATAGAGGGGTGTCATAAAAGTCAACCCTAATTTTGAAGAAGCAATCCACGAAAGTACATTAATGTGCTGTAAAATGCTATACGGCCCGTAGAAGCTACTGTAGAGTGTGTCGACCCAGTTATTCTATTTCATTTTGGTTTTGTATTTTAAACACTATAAATAGGGATTTTAGGTTATTTTCAAAAGGAACAGTAGAGAACAAGTAGAGGAACGTGATAGATCTTGAGAGACACTTGTAAAATTTTATTTCACCTTTCAGTTTCAATCTTGTGATTCTCATTGAAGAGTTTGAATTTATTGTTCTTAATTTTCTTGTGTAGGTTCTCAATTATGTTATAAAAATTCATAAGTCTTGCTTTTACACTGATCACGAGTAGCTAAATCCACAACTAGGGTTTTGAAAACCATGAAAAACTAACAAAGTAAAATTAAATAATTCATAATTCTTGAAAAGTGTGCATGCATGTATTAATTCTCTTCGTATTGAATGCTTTCTAATGGTGGCCAACATTAGAACCCACCTAGTATTATTGACTAGGTCAAGGTAGTAATAAAAAGAAAAATAGTTTAATTAACAGGAGTCGATCTATGTTTCTCATCTAATCAACCGAACTAGACCAAGGAGAGGTTGTACAGGAATAATAGGTAAGGGTTAGTAATGTCACACTTCGGGGATGAACCAAATCTCATAGTGAAATTCGTCTCTCGCTTGGGCCAAAGGATTGGTGAACTTAACTTACCGTTTTACATGCTACACACTGGAAAAGAATTTAATTATCTGGTAATACTGAGTTAGGGAATCATGGGGGACACAATACCCTAGTTCCTCTTCATACTGGTTTAACACTTGTTTTAGTTTAGGATTATATTTTATAGTTGTTGTAAAAACCCCCTTTTTTGGGGAGATAAGCTGGTTAATCAACCCAAATTGCATTGAATTCTTCTAAGTCTACAATATTCCTTGTGGGTTCAACCCTAATCTTGGTTAGGTTATATATTTTGACAACAACCGCTTCAGCTTCAAAAAAAGGAAGTGTAGCTTGGACGACATCAATGAGGGTAGTGTACTTGCTTTCATTGAGGCTCACTCTTCCTTGATGCACCAGATTCGAGAGCGCCAGTTTGAGGATGAGAAGTTTTGTCTCATCAAAGACAAAGTGACCAAAGGAGAGGCTAAGAAAGTGTTGCTTGATCCTGATCGTGTTTTGTGGATCGGAGGTCGAGTTTGTATACCTAAGGTGGGTAACTTGATTAGATTGATTCTTGAGGTGGTCTATTGTACTTATTATTTTATTTATCCAGGAGCAGAGAAGATATATCATGATTTGAGTCAGCACTATAAGTGGTGTGGTATGAAGAAGGATATTTTAGAGTTTGTAGCTAAGTGTTTAACTTGTCAATAGGTTAAGCATGAGCGCCAATAGCTTAGAGGTGAGATTCAAAGGATATCCATTCCTACATGGAAGTGAGAGCGAGTTACCATGGATTTTGTGGTGGGTTTCTGCACTATGACTCTATCTGGGTTGTTGTGGATCGATTGACTAAGTCTGCCCATTTCATTTTTGTCAAGGTGAAGTATACCATAGAGAAGTTAGCTGAGCTTTATATTTGTCAGATAGTTAGATTGTATGGTGTGCCTGTTACCATCATTTTTTATTGGGGTTCACTCTTCACTCACATTTTTGGAGGGCCTTGCAGCATGGATTAGGTACTTAGTTGGATATGAGTTTAGGCTTTCACCCTTAGACAGATGGACAGTCTGAGTAGACGATTCAGGTGTTAGAGGATATGCTTCAAGGGTGTGTGATTGATTTTGGTTTCCGTTTGGACCAGCACTTGCCCTTAGCAGATTTCACCTACAATAATAGCTATCACTCCAATATTCAGATGTCTCTATTCGAGGCCTTATATGGTAGATGGTGTAGATCTCTGATTGGTTGGTTTGATTCTGCTAAGATGGACTCATTAGATACATACTTTCTTAGAGATGCTATGGAGTAGGTTCGTATGATTCAAGGTAGGTTGTTGACTGCTCAGAGTCATCAGAAGAGTTATGCAGATATGAGGGTTCGAGCCTTAGAGTTTATGGAGGGCGATCACGTTTTTCTTAGAGTGTCACCCATGAAAGGTGTGATGCGATTTGGAAAGAAGGGTAAGCTAAGCCCTTGATTCATTAGCCCATTTGAGATTTTGGAGTGAGTTGGAGAGGTCACCTATGGACTAGTCTTGCCACCTAGCTTATCATCTGTACTTCCTGTATTTCATGTCTCCATGCTTCGGAAGTATGTGCCTAATAAGTCTCATACACTTTCATTTGATATGGTGGTGTTGAGTCCAGACTTGTCATTTGAGGAGGAGCCTATAACTATTTTGGATAGATTGGTTCGAAAGCACGGAAACAGAGAGATTGCTTCCGTGAAGGTGCAAAGGAAGAATCATCCAGTTAGAGAGGCGGCATGGGAGACAGAGTTCGTCATGCGTGCTAAAATCCTCATCATTTCAAAGCTTTAGGTACTTTCTTCTACCTTATGTTTGAGGACGAACATGATTTTCAGTGGTGGATAATGTTATGACCTGTTAGGCTATTCTTAGAACTAGTCCTCTTGTTTTCCTAATATATTCTTCTCGTACTTTTTAAAGGAGTCCTTTGGACTATTCGATAATTTCTGTTACTGAGTTGAAGGGTTATTTTAGATAGTCAAATTAATTGATGGGTTAAAGTGATAGTTTAATTAAAATTCTAGATTACTTATACCATATTTACTAATTATTAGGTCAATATAATTCAACACTTTTAGTACTTAACTAGTTTTGAAAAAGAAAAATAAGAGAAAACTTACCTTTATCGTTGACGAGAGGCGTCTGAGAACTGCTCCAAGTAAAATATTTTTCCTCCAATTCCACTCTCAGTTGATGAGGTTGTTGACTTTTGATTAATGTTGTTAATGGATTCGTTATTGGGAGTGACAAATTAAAATTGCTGCAAAGTAGTAGTAAATGTTAAGTAGTGGATGACGAAATAAATAAATAGATTACATATTGTCCAATTCCTTGAAAATTTTCTTTTTTAGTATAAAGAATAAAGGGATTATTGAAGTATGTATTAATGTTCAGACTCAAAGGCCCACACTCCATAATGACTTCCACACTAACACTACGCTAACTTTTTATTCTTTTGGTATAGATATATTTACTGTTTTGATGAATTAGAGATGTAGTTAAGGTGGTATAGATTGTTTAGTTCCACAATTGGTTACTAGTGATGTAACTTGTTGTGGTTTTAAAATTTTCTTAAAGTTATCACCTTATAAATCAAGTTTTGATATATCGAGATAGATAATTAATAGTAAGTGTGTTGTATTATATAATATTATTAAATTTCCATTATGTAGAGAAATTGAGACCTAACCTTAGACTTAATATTTAGGTCTTGCCTATAGATTTGGGTGTTTTTAGTTTGGAATTCTTATTGTGAACTCTTATTTGCTCAGATCATGGTGCTACAGATTCTATTTGAAAGGAAAAGTCTCAAGTGTTTTATTGATCGTGATTAGACTAAGGCAAGTGAATTTCTCAACCTTCGTTAAGTATATAGAATCTTATACTTCCTTGTATGGGGTGTTGAGAAAGATTTTGAAATATTGAATTAGTGTTGATGTTGTATTAAGACTATGTTGTTGTGAATTATGCATTGTATTAAAATTTGGTCATCTCCACATCATGGTGTAAACATTTCTATTGCATTGATTTTGTGACAAGTGCTATGTGAACTGAGAAAGAATAAGAATTAAAAAGGATGTACTATTTTGAGGGCCTATCGCACGCTGCGACAGGTACTATAATTCGAGGGACATATTGCACATCGCAATGGAGACTATACTTTGAGGGACATGTCGCAAGCTATGATGGATACTATGATTTGAGGGACATGTCACACGCCATGACAGATGCATGGACTAAAAGTCACCCATGGGTCTTGGACTGAGAGACAGCGAGTGTGTATCACTAAGATAGACATGCATTATTATACTTGACATTATTATATTGCACATTTTCATCATTTATGAACTTGTGAGTTTCTCATTGTGAAACTTATGACAGATGTACTTGATCTTTTGTGTTGTTGATTCATAATTGTTGGTGTGATATCATTGAGCTATACGATATGTGAATTGTGAATTATTAGGTTGGGCTGGTTTTTATGTAGGTTGTAGTTGTGGAGGTTCGGCTGGAGTGTAAGTAGTACCCGTATTCTATATTACTTAATTTTGTGTTTATTAGTTCACTTGTTGGGTACTGTGTGTTTGGTACTCACCTCTTGCTACTATATTTTTGTAAGTTACGAGCTTGGATCTTCATGACACCCTCTATTTTTCCTTGTCTGAGGCTTCTTGTGGAGATTGTGTGAGGTAGTAGTTTGCCATCCCAGCGGACTTCTCACTCCTATTTATGGTTTTGTTCTATTTTAAAGAAAATATAATTTTAGACTTGTATTTTTCTTTCAAATCTATTGTAACACATAAGAGGCTTGTGCACATTACAACCATATTTTGGGAATTCTTAATTAAGTTGACTTATATCCGTAGTTACACTTTTATTTTTATTATCCTTCTGCATTTTATTATTATAATTTATATTTTAGGTTGACTTGTGTTAGTGAGATAAGACGAGTGCCATCACATCCATTTTTGGATTTTGACAAATTCTGGAAACAAAAAGCTTGTATAAGTTGGTTTTCAGACAGAGATCGTCCATTTTTTAGTTTTGACAAATTCTAGAAACAAAAAGCTGGTATAAGGTGGTTTTCGGATAGAGATAGAAATACCAAGTTCTTTCATGTCTATTTAATAGGAGAAGGAGGAAACTAAATATTGATGAAATTTATACTGAGGAGGGGGATATTATTAATACTGGGGAGAACGTAGGTGTCGAAGCAGTGAGATACTTTGCATGTCAGTCTAAAGAGGAATCTGTTGGAAAGGACTATGAAATGCTAAAATATATTTCCTAGACCATTACTGAGGCTGAGAATCTAGAGCTAACAGAAATCCCATCTAGGGAGGAAATTAAGAAGGTAGTCTTTGCACTTAAGGGAAACAACTCTAGGTTCCTGATGGTTCCTCTGGTATGTTCTATCAACATTGTTGGAACATTGTTGGGGAGAATATAGAGAGAATGCTCACATCCTTGTACTATGGTCATCAATTGCCCAAATTCATCACCCATACTAATTTGGTTTCAATTCCAAAAAAAGAAGAGGTGAAGCATCTGACAGACCTAAGGCCCATTAGTCTATGCAGTTTTTTTAACAAGATTTTTTCAAGGATGATACTGGAAAGATTGTCAAAAATAATTCCAAATATTAATTCGAAGAAGCAATCTGGCTTTGTGAAGGGAAGAAGCATTGCTAAAACTGTACTGCTGGCTCAATGAATAATTAGAGATATTAACAGAAGAAGCAAGCACAATAATGTAGTGGTGAAGCTTGATATGGCAAAGACTTACGACAGAGTTTCATGTATTTTCTCACAAAAGTCCTCAAAAGTTTTGGATTCTCTGAAGTTGTAATTGATATGATTTGGAGGTTGCTCCGTAACAACTGGTACTCTGTCTTAGTTAATGAGCAAGCCCGTGGTCTTTTTAAATCCTCTAGAGGTGTCAAACAAAGTGATCCCCTCTCCCATGTGTTTTTTATAATTGGTGTTGAAGTATTATCTAGGGGTTTATATAACATCTTTGAGGACCATAGGTATATTAGATATGGGTTACCTAAATGGAGTCCTAGTATAAACCACTTAGCCTATGATGATGACATGATCCCTTTTGTTTTTGAGGATAAATACACCATTATTAGAATGATGAAAGTCATTGGTGAGCATAAGAAAGTGTCTGGATAGGTGGTCAACAAAAATAAGAGCTTCTTTTATGTACATGAGAATAGTCCTCTTGATCTTACCATCAAGTTAAGGAAATTGACTAGTATCTAGATTGGTAACTTCCTTTTTACCTATCTTGGATGCCCAATTTTCTATGGAAGAAGAAAGGCCTCAATGTTTGAGGACCTATTGAGGAAGATCACTAGAAGAATAAGGTCTTGGAAAAACAGGTTTCTATCATATGGTGGCAAGCAAGTTATTATCAATCATATGCTTAACTCTATACCCATATGCCTCCTTTCTATGATGAATCCTCCTAAGAAGGTTTTGGAGTAGATCCACAAAATATTTGCAGCCTTCTTTTGGAGCAAACCTGGTGGGAAAAAGGGTAAACACTGGGTGAAATGGATGGATTTGTGTTATCCCTTTAATGAAGGAGGACTGGGTTTTAAATCTCTTCATGATGTTTGTAAGGGTCTTTTTGCTAAGTTATGGTGGAAGTTCAGAGTTTCAGTGGATTTTATGTGGGGTTCTTATATCTAGAATAAATACTGTAAAAAGCTTCATCCCTCCATTGCTTTGAGTAGGGAGGATCCTATATTTGGAGGAAAATGACTGAGACTAGAGAAGACGTAGAGCATGATATTCGTTGGAAAATCAAGTCAGGGGCTGCTAGTTTTTGGTTTCACAATTGGACAAAATTGGGTGCTCTTTACTTCCTTCGAGAACTGGGATATGATGCTTAATTAGAAGTAAGAGACTTCATTACTGATGAAGAGTGGCATAAAGACAGACTATCAAAGCTCCTTTCTGCGGACATAGTGGATCATATTATAACCAACATCAATCTGAGAATTTAGATGATGGAATTTGACTATCCTTGATGGATGCCTCAGCCTAGTAGATAATTCTCTACTAAATCAGCTTTCGAATGCCTCAAAAAGAAGAAGATGAAAACTTAGTGAATGGACTATATTTGGGTTAAAGAAGTTCCTTTCAAAATCTGCTTTTTCCACTAGAGGGTTGGAAAAGAATAGTGGCTACAGATGATAATATCAATAGGATGAGGATTTTCCTTACCTCAAGGTGTTATTGTTGTGAAGGGAGTGGAGAAGAAACTAGAGAGTATTGATCGTAGGTGTATTTATATGCCTAACTAGCCAAATATACCCATACATAGCCACATTAGTGTGATTTTGTTTATTTTACTAATCAAGGGCCGAGGGCACCATTTGGTTGTGATTTTGCAGAGCTTGATCAGATTTTGATATTCTTGAGCTAGACCCGGATTACGAGGGAGAACACAACCTAGCATTGAAGGAGAAAATCAGTTAACCCAGAAAAAGTACTCAAGGGCACGTGGGAGACTTGGGGGAAAGTGTTGTGAGCTGGAAAGAAGAAGAAAAAGGCGCAAACAGGGAAGAAGGCCTAGTCTGTGTCGCCGACTGGTGCAAAACATAGTGCAAACTAGTCCAGTCAACAAATAAGCTAAATCCTACTCAAATCATGTTAGTCTGCATCGCGAACTTCGAGGATATGTGGGAAAAATCAAGTTACGTGCATCATGGAATGATCTTGCTCCATCATGGGACTGGTGCTCCATCATGGGATGATCTTGCTACGTGCGAACTGGTGCTCCATCATGGGATGATCTTGCTCGCAAGTTCCTCACTCGATTTTTCTTATCTAGTCAAGACAACCATACTCAGAAGTGAGATTCTGAGCTTCAAGGAAAAGCTTGGGGAAATTTTATATCAAGCTTGGGACAAGTATAAAACTCTCCTTATTAATTGTCCCCATCATTGTCAGGCTAATGAGGTGTCGGTCCATACCTTCATAGAAGGTTTGGAACCCAACAAAAGATTCTTCTTGATTCTGTTATAGGTGGACAGACATTGGAGAAGACATTCGATGAGTTGTATACTTTTCTCAATCGGATCGCACAAGGAAATCCTAAGTGGAATAGTGGATCAAGCCGACCGGTAGTCCAAAAGCAAGCCAGTATGTTGGAGATTGATTCTATAAATGCCCGACAAGCTCAAATGTTAGCCATGCAAAATATGATGACTACTCACTTCAACAACCTAGTGTTAGGTCAAAAACAGCAAGCGCCGGTGGTTGTGGGTCAGCAACTATCCCAGTGAATACGGTACAACAACAACAACCTGGCTGGTGTGATATGTGTGGGGGGAGAAAACCACACTGCTGAGTTATGTGGAGCTAATCCAGAAGCAATAAACTTTGTGGGAAGTGCCAACAGAGGGGGCTATCAAGGATTGGGGAACTCATATAACCCAAATTAGAGGCAACACCCACACTTCTCCTGAGGTGGACGTTAGCAAAACCAGGGGTCACCTCAGCAGAGATTATAGGGGGTCAATGCTTACTATAATCAGCAGATGCAACAGCCTGCAAAGTAGGCTAACAAAAATAATATGACAGATAGTGAGGTACTTCAACAAATTTTGGCAAACTAGAATAGGCAAGTGGAAGAGATTCAAAGGAAAAAGAAAGGTCTCCAGAACTTGGAGAGACAGTTGGGGTAGTTGGCAGGTACTGTAAACTCTAGACCTTAAGGGGGCTTGTCAAGTAACACTAACCCCAACCCAAAGCAAATTAATGCAGTCAACACTAGGAGTGGTAGACCCTTGATTGAGTTAGTCTTAAAGAAGAGAGATGGAGCTAAATCAGGCACTGCACATAGTAATGAGGCTGGCACTCCTAGCCCAACCCCTGAAGAGACAACCCCAGTGGCTAAACCTCCTCCTCCGTCCCTACAGAAGTTGAAAAGAAAAAAGGAGGATGATTGTTTCCAAAAGTTCATCGTGCTTCTGAAATATGTACATATTAACTTACCTCTTATTGATGTTTTGCAGGGTATCCCGAAGTATACCAAATACGTGAAGAACATTGTGTCCAATAAAAGCAATTTGGCAGAATATGAAACTGTAGTACTCGTGGAAGCATGTAGCTCCAAGATTCTCAATATGTCCTAACTACCAACTAAGTTGAAGGATCTGGGTAGATTTACTATTTAAGTAACTATTGGGAGCCGTTTGAATGCAAGGGGTTTATGTGATCTGGGTGCAAACATTAATCTCATGCCTAGTTCCATGTTCTTGAATTTGGGGCTTGGAAACCCAAAGCTCACCACCATCATCTTACAATTGGCTGATCGTTTTATGTTGAGACCAGATGGTGCAATTGAGGATGTCTTAGTCTAAGTGGGATCTTTCATCTTCCCAGTGGACTTTGTCATCTTGGATTTTGAACCGGACCCAGAGGTCCCATTCATTCTTGGCTACCTATTTCTAGCTACAGGTGGGACATTGATTGAAGTAGCGGTTGGGAGGCTCACCATGAGAGCCCATGATAAGGTTGAGGGTTTTGACGTCTACAAAGCTATGGAGCTACCTATGACATATAAGGACTTGGAAACCATCATAGTGTTAGATACAACAGCTACAGTGAGCCAGGTGGAAATCGCAGACCTATTGACTAGAGTGTTATTGAATCAAGGGTTAGTGGATGACGCAGAAGTGAGGGAAATAGAAAGTGTGTTGAATAGTCACAATGTCAGCATGCTTAAGAGAGGAGCTAAGCCATTAAACAAGGTATTGGGACCTCCACTCAAAACCTCAGTTGAAGAAGCACCTCAGCTTGAGTTGAAGTCGTTGCCATTGTATCTCAAGTATGTGTTTCTCAACGAAAATAAGACTTTACCTGTAATCTTGTCTTTGTCATTGATTGCAGCCCAGGTTGGAAGTTGTTGTAGTAATAGTGAAGAGATGGAAGAGAGCAATGGGTTAGCAAATGTCAGACATCCATGGCATTAGCCCAGCTTTGTGTATGCACAGGAATTTTATGGAGGAGGGTCACAAGCAAGTGGCCCAACTACAGAGGAGATTGAATCCAATTATGAAGGAGGTAGTAAAGAAACAAGTGATCATGTGGTTGGATGTGGGCATCATCTTCCCTATGCGGGCATCATCTTCCCTATCTCAGACAGCAAATGGGTGAGTCAAGTGCAATATGTACCTAAGAAAGGGGGAATGATAGTCTTCACCAACAATAAGAATGAACTGATCCCCTAGAATGGTGACCGGGTGGCGTATCTGCATGGACTACAGGATATTGAATGATGCCACCCGAAAAGACCACTACCCGATGCCCTTCATTGATCATATGTTAGACAAGCTTGCTGAACAAGAGCATTACTGCTACTTGGATGGATACTCGGGGTACAAACAAATCACTATTACACTCAAGGACAAAGAGAAGACTACCTTCACCTGTCCATATGGAACCTATGCTTTCAAATGCATGCTCTTTGGATTGTGCCATGCACCAACCACTTTCCAAAGGTGCATGATGGACATATTCCATGACATCATAGAGAACATCATAGAGGTGTTCATGATGACTTCTTAGTCTTTGGGGAGTCTTTTGAAACATGTTTGAACAATCTGGATAGGGTGTTAGTGCGATGTGAAGAGACTAACCTTGTTCTTAACTGGGAAAAGTGTCACTTTTTGGTAAAGGAAGGGATAGTCTTGGGGCACAAGGTGTCCAAACGCGGCTCGGAGGTGGATAGGGTGAAAATTGAGGTGATAGAGAAGTTTCCACCACCATTATCAATAAAGGGGGTCCGGAGTTTTCTTGGACATGCGGGGTTCTACCATAGATTCATTAAAGACTTCCCCAGAATCACGAAGTCGCTGTGTACCCTCCTGGAGAAAGAGCTAACCTTTAACTTTGATGCTTCTTGTTGGCAGGCCTTTGAGTTGTTGAAAAAGAAGCTGGTTGAGGCTCCGATATTGATAGCACCTGATTGGGAGCTCCCGTTCGAGCTCATGTGTGATGCTAATGACAATATTGTGGGTGCGGTGTTGGGGTAGAACAGATAGAAGGTGTTTCACTCCATTTACTATGCCATCAAGATGCTGGATGCAACACAAAGCAACTATACAGTGACTGAAAAAGAGATGCTAACATTAGTGTATGCATTCGATAAGTTCAAATCATATTTGGTGGGCACCAAGGCCATAGTGTTCACCAAGGCCATAGTGTTCACCGACCATGCTGCTATGAAGTACTTATTCAATAAAAAAGATGTGAAGGCTCGGTTGAGCAGGTGGATTATGTTGCTCCAAGAGTTTGACATTGAGATTAAGGATTGCAAGGGGTGAAAGAACTAGATTACCGATCACCTGTCTCGTCCGAAGAATGATGCTCACATAGATGAACAAATGTAGATAAAGAAAGAATTCCCAGATGAGCAGCTGCTGGCGTTAGAAGTAAATGAGCTACCTTGGTATACAGATATAGTAAACTACTTAGTGAGTGGGGTGTTTCCTCCGGAGGCTACTTATCAACAAAGAAAGCGGTTGGCTCATGATATGAAAGCTTACATCTGTGATGAGTCGTACCTCTTCAAGCAGGGGGCCAACCGAATGGTAAGATGATATGTGGAGATGCGAAAGATTTTAAAGAGCTGTCATGCTTCCCCCTATGGAGGCCACCAAGGAGGTGAGCAGACAGCTCACAAGGTACTGCAATCAGGCTCTTTCTGGCCCACTCTCTTTTGGGATATTGTGCATTTTGTGAGGGCCTGTGATGCATGCCAGAAGACTGGCACCATCTCCAAAAGGCATGACATGCCCCTGAATAACATATTGGAGGTGGAAATCTTTAATGTATAGGGGATGGACTTCATGGGTCCATTCCCACCCTCTTTTGGTAATCATTACATCTTGGTTGCAGTTAACTATGTTTCTAAATGGGTGGAAGCGGTAGCTTTACCCACCAATGACTCCAAGGTAGTGAGCAAGTTTCTAAAGAAGTAGATCTTTAAAATGTTCAGAACTCTGAGAGCAATCATCAGTGACGGGGGCACACATTTTATTAATCAAACTATGAAAAATCTGTTGGCAAAATATGGAGTGTGGTATAAGGTAGCCATAACATATCACCAATAGACGAGCGGTCAGGTAGAAGTATCCAATAGAGAGGTCAAACAGATCCTGCAAAAGACCATCAATGCCATAAGGAAGGATTGGTCTATCAAGCTGGATGAGGCTTTGTAGGCATACATGACGGCATACAAGACATCTATTGGAACATCCCCATACCAGTTGGTCTATGGGAAAGCATGTCACCTCCCGATGGAGCTCGAGCACCAAGCATATTGGGCTATAAAAAGGCTCAATCTTGATCCTAAGCTCGCGGGAGAAAGAGATTGGAGCAGTTAGTGGATTTAGATGAATTCTATCCCCAAACATATGAGAATGTGAAGTTGTATAAGGAAAAGACCAAAAAATGACATGACCAGCACATTATCCAGCGAAACTTTGAGCTGGGACAACAGGTACTCCTTTTAACTCCTGTTTAAAACTGTTCCCAGGTAAGCTTCTGTCAAAGTAGAGTGGACCATATGTTATGGTATTTGTGATGCCACATGGAGCGGTAGAGCTGAAGGATGGGCCACGAACCAAACCTTTTTAGTGAATGGTCAGCCTGTCAAACACTACTCTGGTGAAGACACAAACAAAGATGAAGAGGCCATTGAGTTGGCCAATGAAGACTAATGAATACTGAGTCGTGCCTTGATAGTAAATTAGGCACTGCACGGGAGGTAACCCATGGTGAGGTAACAGTAGTTATTCCTAATTTATGTGGAAAAAACCCGTGGAACATTAATAGTTTGCACCAAGTGTGTGTCCACGACAACAACGTGTAATATTTCAATTTTTTTCTAAGCTAAGATTGAGTCATCCTTCATATGATATAGGATTTTAATTGATGATCCTTAATTGAGCAAAGATGTTAAAGACAATTTCTTAGTGTGGGAATAGAATTGGAGATGATTAAAGGTCGCAGTTCTAATGTAAGATTTTATAAACGTTATATGGACCAATGACTTTTAGGTTGTATATACATGCTAGGATCAATTCCTAAGTATTTACAGTATATTAGATGTGATTTAGAGTCATAAGAGATCTTTTACATCAAGTCAAGTCCAAAGAATTTCTACCGACTAAGTTTTCATATGAGTTGATAAAAGGGTAAACTTCAAGTGACCATATCTCCTAAAGTATAATGAGTTAGGTGACCTATAATGTATAAAATTGAAGATCTTTGAATCATCTTTCTAACGCATCTTATTTCTCCTTAATCAGAGTTTGGAATAGAAAGTTATGATCATTTTATTGAAGACCTGCTGAGTTGTCTGAAGATCTGCGACAGCTCCGCGTCACGGACCTATCGCGAACCCTTTCTGGATAAGCTAAATGACATCCTTTTATTTAATTTTGATTGTACTTTTATCCTAAAACTTTTGGAGGTCTATTTAATGTCCGAAAATGCATAAAACGTGAGTTTTCATAATTGGAACCCTCTCCTTCACTCCTAAACATAAACTCTTACGAATCATCAAGAAAATCACCAAGTTAGGGATAGCTTTCAAGATTCATCATCAAGGTAAGCTAAAACCCAAATTTCTTCATTTATTCATGAATCTCTAATAGAGTCTTAATCATAAACTAGGGTTTCAAGAAAATGAATTCAAGAATTATAAGAAAGGATTTCTTGATTCTTCTTTTTCAAGAATTAGGGTTCTTCATCAAGAACTCTAAAGATTCTAAGTCAAGAGTTCAAGAATCAAAGATAAGCCCTTCAAGAAATGTCTTTACAAGTTCTTCCACTCTAAAAGAACAACCGAGATCAAGGATTTTCTCCAAGAAGGCTAGTAATTCATCAAATTTCGATTGTAATATCAACTTTCCAAGTATGTAAGGCTAAACTAAAAACATGGGATTGTTCTCTCATGTGCCCCATAGAGGTCATAGATGAGTTGATGGTTGAAGAGTCTACATGCATGAATACTTAAGGGTTTTTCTTGAAAAATTGATTTGAAATTACATGTTTTCTATGTTGATGGTTATCATACTAATTATTATCTTCAATTGAACATTTTTCATGAAGAACTTGCATAACCCTACATGACTAATTTGAAAATCATGCATAATGAACTTGAGAATTGAGTTTAGAGCCTTGAGTTGAGATTGTTAAGTGTGATGAGAGGATGATGACGAGTTAATAGAATTTGATTATCTTATGAGTCTCTACAAATGAACTTTACCGATGTGTCTATTCAATTGCTTCCTATTGATTATTTGAAATCTTGAGTCATTGATGAGATTGATTGATGAGAGGGTTAAAGCCCCTATGAGATACTGGTTGACGGGGTTTGAGTCTCTATGAGATTGGTTGAGGTGGAGGTTTTATGAGCATTGAGTCATGGGAGGAGAATTGAGCACCGAAAGGGAGAGTTAGTTTGACTCGAACTCGTAAAACTATGTCGCCAAATGTAGGAGAGGCATAGAACCATCACATATATTATGGTTCCCTCGAGAGTAACAGTCCCCGAAACCAATAGAGGACCTATTGAGTTTGACTCCATATTGGGTGAGCTGATATGGTTTTTGAGTGTTCCCTACCTGGCAAGTTTGGAACCACTGTGGCAACATCAAGGTGATTGTTGTAAATTCACTGGCCCATAAGTGAGTGTTTTCGAATAAGAGAAACTCCCATAAA
Organism: Solanum rostratum; assembly: GCA_029948455.1. NCBI lineage: Eukaryota > Viridiplantae > Streptophyta > Magnoliopsida > Solanales > Solanaceae > Solanum > Solanum rostratum. The sequence goes on along the minus strand of CM057056.1, from coordinate 62,291,098 downwards.
AATTCCTACCTTGAGTACTCTTAGTCGAGATGAGATGAGAGGGGGTGAGCTCCTCTAAGATGAGATGAGATGAGAGGAGAGGAGGTGAGCTCCTCTAAGATGAGACGAGGTGAGATGAGAGGAGGTGAGCACCTCTAAGATGAGATGAGATGAGAGGAGGTGAGCTCCTTTGAGATGAGTCTGAGATGATTTATGAGTTTGAGTTGTTGATGTATCACTTGTCTACTCTTAATTCTTGCATAGATTGACATTTGATGATTTGATGCTATTTGATGAGTACTTTGAGTAGATGTTGTTTCCAAGTTATTCTACCTGTTTTTGTTTCACTCAGCTATTTTACATACCAGTACATTTGACGTATTGATGTCTTCTCTGTACTATATCTTTTTATAATACATAGGCAGGTATTAGAGATCGTCAACAGGCGCTCCATTGAAGATCTGAGAATGCAGCTGATTTGGTGAGCCTCCCCTACTCCGGAGGATCAACTATTATTATTTCATCATGCTTTAGAGTTAGATTGGACTATTTTCCTTATTTTGATTTGCGTAGCCATGGATCTGTCATTGGCACCACATGATTAGTGATAGAGGCTTCATAGATGATGGTTGAACATTGATGTTGAGATATGAGTTAGTTTTTTCTACTAGCCTTCATTATTTTATATATTCTTTTGAGACTTTAGATGATATGTGTCCATTACTTACTTATATTTTTTGCTGTTCTATAGAGTTTATTTAATTGAATGATGTGATGAGGCTAAGTGGTTCACTTGGGGACTAGCAATAGTCTCTGAGTACCGGCCACGCCAAGGGTACCCTCCCGAGGCATGACACAACGCGTCGCAGACATTGCATATTTTGGTGCAAAAATTTGCATGTTCAATTTTGGATGATCCCTTGGATGTTTTTGTAATATCTTTTGGCCAAATTAACTTGTTTCGGTGTTATGCAACATATTTCAGTGCTCGGGAATTTTTTCGGGGCTCGTAGCTCAAAATATTTTTTTTTATAGCACTAAAATAGTGGTTGCCCGCGCCAGGCACGCTACGTGCCTGTGCCGCAGATTGGCCTCCACTTTTGGGCCCAGGTAAGCCAAAAGTTTTTATCTATATAAGGCACTGTCCGCGCTCACTCCGCATCACGCCTTTGGCGCGGACAAGTGCAGTTTTTTCCTCGAGTTTCACGTGACCTAGCCCCTATTTAAACCCCTCAAATGTTGTTTCCCTCTATTTTCCTTCTTTCTTACTCGACACCTACCCTTCTCCCTTTAATATTTCTCTCTTCCACTTTTCCAAATACCCAAAATTTCAAACTAATCGACGTCTCACACCACATCTTTGAAGATCTTCATATCCTCCTTTTGTATTCTTCAGGCAGGTTAGTGTTCTTCTCGCACTTTTTGCTTGTTCTTACTCGAGTTGGTCATTTTTTATTTAACTTGAGATGTGATTACGTGGGTTACATGATTTCATTGCCTATTGTTGTTAGTATAGGTTTAGGTGTTAAGATTTTCATCCTACTTTCTTAGAGGAAGTGATTTTTGTGCTTGTTATTGGTGGGTGAAAGCCCTAGGGTGTCAATGGAAATAAATTGGGGATTTTTGGTACTCTTATGTTTAAATTATTGTCCTTGGGATGAATTGTTGTGGGTTTTGTAAAATTCTAAGTGTGGGGTTGTCTGTTGAAGCATGTTGCCTTGTTTTGTGCCCCACTTGGTTGACTTTTTTTGTACTTTCATCGATTGGGTGGAATTCTTGTACTTGTGGGCAGGAACAAGGTAGTAAGTGTTTGGGTTGTTGACATTGTTGGAATGAAAGCATGGGGAATGTATCAGGGCACTATTTCATGCACCTGGGTTGATGACATCTAATTAGTTTTGCAGGTTCCTATGGCTTCCCGTGCACGCAGAACTGTCCAGGCTAGTGGGGTAGGTACCTCGAGCAGCAGGAGAAGAAATAAGGGCGTCCCTACTGTGCCCAGAGCTCCGAAACACAAGGGCCAACGACTACACCATGGGCTTAAGGCTCTTGATAGGGATGGACAGCACTGGTACCAAGCACACAATGAAACAAAGTACTACTCGAATGTCCCCATTGATGTTGATTCCTTGGCCAGGGACTACCCACAGATATACCAGCGCAGCATGGAGTACCACTTGGAATTTTTATTTGGTGAGCCGATGCACTGCAACCTCAGTGTGGTTTGGGAGTTCTACGCTAATATGAAGAGGAAGTCGCGTACTCAGGTGGTGACAGTTAGGTGGGTGGAAATGAACATTGCTGCACTGACGGTTAATGGAATCCTAGGAACCATGGATGTTCCTGCGAGTTCCTTCACCGAGCTCTACCTTTATCCTCCATATAGGGTCATCCATCACATGCTCGCCGGGATGAATTCCACAGCTAAGTGGATTCGCCATGCTTATAGGGGTTACCATCAGTCCTTCCTGTTTGCCTATATGAACAGGGAGGCTCATGTTTGGGTGAAGATTGTGACCCACTCATTCTTCTCGGGGCAGCACTTCACGGCTGTCACGAGGGATAACATGTGTTTAGTTTATGCACTAATGATTGGAATGGAGCTCAACTTTGGAGTGATCATGAAATCAGCAATGCGGAAGGCGTGGGTGCGCAAGGAGTGTAGGTATGCATTTGGTGGCCATATCACTAAGCTTTGTCATTATGCAGGTGTCCATACGGAGGATCTTGACTACTGCCCACGCATTGAGGCCCCTCCCTATAATTTCACTAACATTAAGGGGCTTAAGGAATTGATTGGTCCGATGCTCACTACAGCAGAGAGGCCATAGGGATAAGCTGATCATGGCACGTATGTACAAGCTCGAGATGCTGCGACATTGGAAAAGTGGTCGCCCGTACACATAGCAAGAGCTTGAGAAAGTAGAGGCATATTACCCCCTTAATGCCCATGTCATTGCGTTGTTGGGCATTGAGCATCAGTATGTCGAGCCCATTGAGGATGACATCCCCACCGACCCTGATGAGGCACGGATTGGTTCCGACACAGAGGAGGATGAGATCGACAAGGAGGTGCATGCTGCTGTTGGGGGTGAGCCCATCTTTCCAGGCTCTGAGGAGTGACCCATAGGCTCCCCTACCATACGTTATGTATGGTTAGCACTGAGGGCAGTGCTATGTCTAAGTGTGGGGTAGGCATCTTTTGATTATGCTTTATTTTATTAATTCAGCTTGTACTAAGACTTGATGTTTCTGGTTTTCTGTTAGACATCATTTTCATTGGTATTCTTCATTGGGTCTGTAATTATTAAGTAGGTGATGCTTGAAATCTAGTACACATGTGAATGTTTTAGTTTATGCATCATTTAAGTTATAGTTACTTGTGGTTGTTGAGTATTATGGTTAAGAATGTAGAAGTAGTCCTAGTTGAGTGACGGGGCCCTATGATGGATGGATGACGACCGTTCTAAGGGTATTTGGCAAATTGAATCTCATTTAGAGCGTCGTCAATTGTACGATCAAGCATTATATGTCGAGCATGTGAATCAAGGTAACTTAATCTCTTGGAATCCTAGGAAGTTAATACTTGAGTCTGACACTTCGGGAATGGATGTGTGTAATCATTGATTCATTAGAATGAGGTAACAGTAAATCTAGTGTTAACATTATGAGGAGAGTGTGCCAAGAGGGGTGAGCTTATTTTTGAGTCTATGTTGCAATAGTTTCTAGAACTTGCACAATATGTGGGTTAGACTTGGTCGGAATCAAACTTGGAGGAAAGGATCTAGGCATTTCTTTGGTAGCCCCAATAATTTTGCAGCCTTTTTATCCACCTAATATAGACATTCCTTAGTCAACCCCTTGAGATTTAGCCTTTTCCTTTGGTTAGCCACATTTCAAGCCGAACCCATTCTTTCGAGTTCAAATCGTGTTTGATCATGATTCCTAAGCGCTTTGGCACGATAAGTTAGAGGGAAGGGAGCTTGAATGGAAACCCAAAGGATAAGTAGTAGTGTAGTGAGTAAAAGAAAAATTAGAAAATTATTGGCCCAAACCAGTGATAGTCTGCGACCAGTGTGCGTCGTGGACCCATCGCAAAGAGCCACAGTTCTAAAAAAAAGAAAAAAAAAGAAAAACAGAGAGTCCTATACATGTATAAAACAAATATTTGATAGTGTTCTGAAATGTGTATACTCTATAGCGACATAAAGGGTGTTGACGCAGGGAGGATTAAAAGTAATTGAGTCAAAGAATTGGATGTAAGCTATGAGCGCTTGGGAATCAAGCCATGTCAACTATAGCCATAAATGTATCCTACTAGCCTGCAGCCACATTACAACCAAATAAAAGACCTTTGCGATCCTTCGAGTTAGATTGTTACTAGGATACAATCATACATTAAGGGCAAGCTTATGGAAACTCTAAGGAACACAAGACATCTATTTGGAGAGAGAGAGTTGATGGAGTACCCATTTTTATTCCGTGTTCTAAGCTCTCAGTGGTGTGTATGGGTAATTATTCTGGTGAGGGCATATAATCATTTAAGGTAGGCAACTAGATGATGTTGCTAACTGAAATTCAACATGATTCCATAGTGAGGCACGAAGATTAGATGAAAGTTGATGCTTCTAGGGTCCCGGAAGTTATTTGCCCTTGTTCAAATGACTCGGTCATATGATGTCCTGTGTACATACTGCCTAGTGAGTCTCATGCATATGTCTTGATTTTCCTGAGGACAGAAAAAGCTCTAAGTGTGGGGTGGTGATCATAGGCGTCTTTATGGCCGAACTAGCCAAATACACCCATACACAGGGCCGAGTTAAAGGTTAAATCCATAAATTTTTAGGTGTTTTTAGCATGATTTTGTTTATTTTACTTATCAAGGGCCGAGGGCGCCATTTGGTTGTCATTTTTTGAAGTGTTTGATCAGACTTTGCTATTCTTGAGCCAAACCTGGATTACGAGGGAGAACACAGCCTAGTATAAAAGGAGAAAAATTAGTTAACCCAGGAAAAGTACTGAAGGGCGCGTGGTAGACTTGGGGAAAAGTTGTGTGAGCCGGAAAGAAGAAGAAAAAGGCGCAAACAAGGAACAAGGCCTACTTCGCGTCGCAGGCTGTTGCAAAATAGTCCAGATAGCAAATAAGCAAAGTCCTTCTCAAATCATGTTAGTCCATGTCGCGGACTTCGAGAATGCGTGGAAAAAATCAAGTTATGGGATTTTAAGTTATGTTTTGTTTTAAGCTTTAGGTTTCTTTTATTATAGAGGGGGAGAAAAAATAAGAAAGAGGATGAGAACTCTTTCTAGGTCAAGTTCGGTTAGTATTCATCTTTGGTTTCTTGGTTGTTAACGATTGTTAGATTATGCTTGATGTATGAGCTTGCTACGAGTGGCCAATTCTCCCATATTCTGGGGTTTTAGCCATAGACAATGTTTTAGTTCTTGATTTTTGATACATATAAATGGGTTTGCAGACTACTCCTATATTACTTAAATGTATACTCCATAGTCTGGCCAACTAGGGGGTAAACTTGTAGTTTATTCTGAATTCGAGAGATGTTGGAATAAATAGAACGTAGTAATATAGGGAGCATGTTCAACTAGGAGACTAGATTGATTCATGTAAGGGAGACCCATGAAAACTACCCTTACACCTCGCTTGGTTCATAATACAGGAAGATAACAATAAAACACTTCTATTGGTCTGTCTATCCCCGTTCAACGATGTAGTTAGGCAGTCAACAACGGTAGGCCGACAGAGGCGTGCAACCCTGTTTAGGTAATCTTAACCCTGTGAACCAGTAGGCAGGAGCTCAAAACATATGTGTGATCATTGAGACTAAAACAACGTTGATAAGGCTACAATCCCAGATTTGCTCTTAAATTGACAGTTAACAACAAACTAGTCTAGGATAGTAATTTAAGTGGCGGTTTCATTTCTTTTCATAAACTTCTTCACTATTCATCCTCAAAACACTCTAAACGTAATAGCTTGGATTGTTTACCAATTTCCTTTAAATCCATTGAGTTTGATATTCCGGCCCCTTGATCAGGGCCACTATATTACTTGTTTAGACCACGTACATTTGTGTGTGCTAGGGAAGCAACAAGTTTTTGGCGCCATTGTCGGGGATTTAAAGTTTGAGCTGGTTAATTCTCTAAGTTGTTTTGTTTTGTGGTGTTCACTACATTTGATCTTAGTCGTGTTGTGTTTCCAGGTAGTTGGGCACTAAATTGGAAGATTAGGACTCTTGCTTTCATCGATCTAAGAGGAGAGCAGGCATCTTATTCCAAATTCCGCCAACTAAACTTATTGAACAGGAGGATCTAGAGAATAGCATAAATGAACCAGATCCTGTTAGGGAAGAAATGGCCGAAGCAAATCCGCCTGCACCACTAGCACCTAGACCACCAGCACCTAGGCCAGTTCAGGATGTAGCAATCCCGCGAACCACCAATGTCACTAGTTGCTTTCTGAAACGAGAGCCCGGTGGTCGATGGGAGCTGAAATAGAATATGGTCTAGTTGCTACACTCTAATAGCCCTTATAGTCTTAAAACTATGAAAGCATTTCGCTACTTGTGCAGGTATATATTTGGAGGGTTATCACCTGCAGTACAAGATCACCAAATAGTGGGATAAGGAAGATGTTAAGATGTTACAACACATCCTGAGAACAATTCCTATGATAATTTTATGGATGCTATGGAAAAGGAGAAATGCTAGAAAGAATGGTAAGAACAATAATTATGATGCCCCAGTATTTCAATATCAACAACTACTATTCTATGTAGTGAAGAGTAAATTGTCCTTGGGTGATGATTAATAAATGCTAGGGGAGTGTGGTTGTCACACTGGAAGCTTATAAGCCCAGGTTGTATCATTATCTAGTCAAATGGGAATTTCGCAGGGATAACTGGATAAAATGCAACACTTATGGAGCTTGTAGAGGCAACCCAGGCAGTACATATGCCTTCAGTCTTACGGATCACAGAGGGGACCTAATCTATGTAGAGGCACAAGAAATTAGGATTACGACTATCATGGAAGCTGAGCCACTAGTTATTCTTTGGGGCTTGAGGTACTGTATAGGTAAGAGTGCTAGTAATGTCACTATTGAAACAGATACTCTTCGTCTATTGAAAATTGTTAGAGGTGTTTGGAAAGTGCCATGGCAAATAAGGGAACAAGTTGAGGAAATCAGAACTCACATGGCAAACATTCAATAAAAGATAAGCTAATCACTAAGCAGATAGTCTTGTTAATCATGCATTTAATAAAGGAGAGAGATTACAATTTCACAATTTTCAGTATCTCTCAATTTAGTCCGAAAAAGCAGTAAATATTGACAAGGCCAGTATCATTTCACTCCGAATTCGTACAAGGCCAGTCAAACACCTAGGAGACTATACATGAAGCAAAAACAACTAGTAGGAGCACAAGAACTAGCTATTTAAATGAAGATTTACACAGATAGAACAAGACGTAAAAACTCCTACATTCTATATATGTTAGCTCTCAAAAGAGTCTCCAACAAAAAGGAGGACCTGATAAAGATCTGGATAGGTAGCTCACTGTCTCAATCAAAGATCTTAGGAAGGTAGCTGACACAGGACCTCTGCACTTGGACAAGAACCACAGGACTCTTTGTTGGTAAACAGGTGCAGGCCCGTAACTTCAAACCAGTTGGTTGAGACACTGAAGAGGACGAGGTAGCCAAAACGATGGGAAGACAGTATCAACAGTTCAAGATGGAGGAAGATGAGACATGCAAAGCAAACATACCTAAAAGAGTTGATGTCATGACAAGGAAAAGGAGTAGATGTACCTCCTAGGAGGTTGATGACCCAAAATTGCGCACGGAAGAAGGAACGATTTACGAGAGCTTCTAGATTCTTCGGGGTAGGAAGTGTAGAGAATAAGCCACACTTAGGAAAGTGAAGGGTTGGAGTAGAGGTACAACTTTTGTAATGAAAGTAATGGGTTGTGACATGGCCCTATTCCACATATCGTACAAATTTTTGTTGCAATAAAAAAACCACATTGGCCCTATTAAATTTTTTTAAAAAAAAGTTGAAGAGCATATATAAATTTTTTAAAAGTTATGAAATTAATATTTTTTAAAATTTAAATAGTACATAAAAAATAGAGTTGAATGATTAAAATGGAACAAAGCCAAGATAGAGTGCCAAAGTAAAAAATTAAGGGCAAGTTAGAGGGATTATATATGTGTTTGGCTCCAATTAAATAATTATTGTGTGAATTTTTTATCGCTAAATAAAATTTTAGAATCTTTCAATCAGCAAAGAAATTTTTTTGACTTCTACAAATCCTATCTCATGAGTGGTGGTATTGAGAGTGATAAAAAATCAAAGAAGAATTAAATTAAAATTTTTAAGAAAATATTCTTTTTGGCTTTCACTCTCTTAGAGAAAGTGTGATGCACACACTCTGTTGCATCACTTATTTGTATTTAAATGAGACGCTTTTAATGATGTTAAAGTGTCTACTTGGAACAAGACATAATTAAGATGTCAAAATGAAAAACTATGTCAAGTTTAAAGGTACTTGATTCTATGTATTTATTAAAAAAATTATTATAAAATTGGTAAATTAAATATTTATAATAATTAAGGATATTTTTGTAAATTTATTAGTTATGATGCAGTACCATACTGTCAAATCAAACAATGCAATCATCATTAAACAGTAGCAAACCATACAACTTATTGAAACATTATATTGTATTGTATTGTACAGTACCATACCATATAGTACCATATATTATGAAACCATGGCAAACCACCATCCAAACAGAGGGAAAACCTGCTATAACACTAATGCTAACACCATGGATTACACTATTGTAGTTTGAAATTCAGTTGCATCACAAGCAACAGTGCCTATTATCATCAAACCTGTCACCTTTTTTCGTGGGGAGTTAATGATCATATGGACAACAAAGTAATTTGAGAAGTCAATAGTGAGCCAAAATCTCCAATTTTTTTGTGTATGGTCGTCCAGACCTATATGAATTGAGAAGGCGATTCCAATTCATTTGGAGATTAAAAGGACCATGTGAGGAGGGGCACATCGTGGTTAAATTGACACTATTAGAAGATTATGCAATATTAATGTCTAAAGCTTGGGATCTCAGAGTAAAGAATTCGTAGTTCCCCTTAACACTTGTAAAGTGGGATCCATGGCTTAACTCGAAAGAGGAAACAACCATTAACACTGCATGAATATTGTTCCTAGGATCACCAACTAATTTGGTTGATAAAGAATGTTTTCTTTAGCCACATGTGTGGGGAAACATTTAATTGACAAAGCAGCCAATAATCAAACCAAACCTATTTGTGTGAGGGTCAAAGTGGAAGTTGATATGCTAAAAAAACTACCAAAGAGAATTCAAATCAACTGTATAGAAAAAAAATGATGTCAAAATGGTATAAGATCTAATATGATTATAGACTTCAAGGGATGTTGGGTGTTACTGCAAATACAGGCCAAAATAGAGAAGAAAGGCAGGAAGATAGGAAGTCAAATGGAAAAGAAAAGAGTAAAGAGGAGGAGGATAATGGAGAAGAGGTACCAAACGTCAAAGGAGTATTTAAGAATGAGAAGTTGATTCATGAAAATTGATTCATGTTCAGAGTTAAAGTACCAAAAATAAGAAGCAGCATGACTTTATCCAGAAAGAAGATGCCATCCAGTAAAATCACAGCAACAAGAACAAAGTCACAAGGATAATACAGGAGACAAGGTGATGACTACCACTAATAAATTTGATACTTTAGTAGATCTCGCAGATAATAAGCATGATGGAGTGGAGAAAAGTGTTAAAAAACCAACACGTGAGAGAAACCAAACCAACAAGCAATAGCAAGCGTAAACGAGAAGATGTGACTAAACACAAGGCACAACAAATCAATAACCAAAGTGAAGAGAATACTAAGCAGAATAACAAGAATATATTAGATGGAATTACACAAAATAAGGAAAATATAAATAGACAAACGCTACAGTTAACATACTTATTACAAGAGAAACATCAACATTTGCAGAGGACGTTAGCTAGTCACGATACTCAGGATGATTGGAACATAGATGACAAATATTGTTCACACCCCAAAACCACCAGATGATAACTTTAAACAACACAAAGAAAGCAAGGTGTAACGCCCTGTAAAATTACCAAAATATCCCAAGATGAGAGACATGCGCATAACGCCTCTTCCCAAACTCTAATGACAAATTTGAGGCTGGAAATGCGTGATCAACATGAAAAATTATGTGGAAAAATGGTCTTGGTTGATTTTTAGAGCAACCAAATCAAAAGATAATTTTTCGATGCAAAAACAATTTCCAGAATAGGTGCGCGACAGGTATGCGACGCGGACCTTCCACAGTCTTACACTAAAACTTGGTCCCAATACTTTTCACGGGATTAGAAAACTCGATGGACAATTTTTAGCAAAAAACACCTAATAATAACCAAGTCCGCGTCGCAGACTTGGTACACCGAAGGTGAAATTGTCTAGTTTTTGTAAGGGGCATTTCACACTTTTTCCAACCCCTCCTAAACTTAAACATGATCAAAATTGGTTGTTTCTGGTATAAAAAGGGTTTTTAGACCCATTCTAAAACCTTTTACGCTAGAACTAAGAGGAGACTTTAAGTGAAGAAGAAGAGAAAAGCTAGGGTTTTAAGAGAATCGTGCGAGTTCTTCCAAGTTAATCCAAAATTCAAATCTTCCAAGTATGTAAGGCTACTCATAGCATTGGATTGAGTTCATCCACGCGCCCCACATGTTGAATCTTTAAAATTGAGTTCAAGTAGAGTTTCTTGATTTTCCTGAATTGAATTCTGGAGTTATCTATTGCTCGATTGAGTTCCTTGTACATAAAAAATGTATTAATGATGTTGTTGAGTTGAGTATTTGATTTGGATGCAAGTTCATATTTTCATTTACATGAACCCTAATTGATGATTATATTTTATTCCTTTTCTTATGAATTTTTTGAATTGGATTTGATGGTTATTTTTGTACATTGAGCAAGGATGATTTTTTTAGCCTATTTTACCGAGTCTGCATGAATATGAGTTTTGAGCATAAATGATGATTTTAGAAAGAGTCTTTATGATATGTAAAGATTTTTGAAGCGCATGTTTTTAGAAGTAAGCACTTGACATTTTGATGAGTTTTGATTAAATTGAGCATTGAGTTAAAATGACATTTTGAGTAAATATTTGATGATGACGTAAATAAATTTTCAAAATATATTTATTGATGGAAGATGATGATGTTGATGTTTGAGATGAGTTTTAAAGAGGATGTTTTGGGAGTAGTATTGAGCACTGAATTGGGTATAGTACAAGTGACTCAAACCCCATAACTACGTTCTCCGCGTAGGATAGTTTTGCAACACGTTCTTGCAACTCCTATCCCAAATATATTGACAAGGATGATGGATCATGATCCATGATGTTGATGTTGACATCCTTACCTTGGCAAGTTATGGACGGGCGAGCAACAATGCCACCTTCATTGTGCACCATAAAAGAGGGTAGTGGGATGTTTGTTGATTAAAAAAACTCCCTAATTTTACATAACTGATTTGACTAAGTTTCATATCATTGAGCTTATTTTCAAAGCATGACTACATTCTTAAACTTGCATATTTTACTGAGTTGATTTGGAGTTGAGTTATTTGAGTCAAGTATCTTTGACGATGTCCTTTCCTTTCTAGCCATTTTACATACCAGTATATTTCATGTACCGACATCCATTTGGGCTTCATCGTTTTATGATGCAGAGACCTATATTAGAGGTCATCAGTAGGTGCTTCGTTAAGGATCTTTTCTCATTCAGTTTATTGGTGATTCCTCCCTTACATTCGGAGGATACCCCACTTATCTTTCTTGCTTTGAGTTTTTTTACTTTTATTTTGATTTTGGGGTAGCCATTAACCTGTCGTTGGCACCATCTAGATGCTTAGAGATAGAGGCTTCACAAACAATGATGAATTAGAGTTGATGTTTTACTTTTGAAGACTTATACTTTTCAAACTATTTATTTTCACAATATTAAATTGAGTTAGATTATTCATTTCTTTAAAACTCTTATTATATTGAGTTATTGATGGATGATCCCACTAGTTTGTTCCTTGTGCTTAAACTAAGTCTTCTGTTGTTAATGAATGAGTGGTTCAACCAAGTGGTTCGCTCAGGGACTAGCAATAGTCTTTGAGTGCCAGCCACGCCAAGGGTACCCTCCCCAGGCATGACAAACTTAGTATCAGAGCACAGAGTTCAAGAGTTCTAGGGAGTCTATGAAGTCGTGTCTAGTAAAGTCTTTATTATTGGTGTGAAGCGCACCACATACATAATAGAGAGGCTATAGGTCATTAAGAATTGTTACCCTTGTTTCTTATTCTGATTCGTGCTATAAAGTTAAACTCTAGAAAATCTCTTTTGAATCATGTGTTACTCATTACAGACTATACCTTCCAAATGTTTCTTGAACCCGAGGAATGTTGTCAATGCTGAGAGGCTTAAGTAGAAGAGGACAAAGAGAATGAGATGGAAGAACCTTGGAGCAAAAATGTTGAGTCAATAGGACATGAGCGTAGTAAGCATAAGTAAGGGAATGGAAATAGGTCCCCCTTTCTGCAGAGACCCTGGAGTTATGCGCCACTACTAGTGAGTGCACCCACATTTAGTAGTAGATATAATCTGAGGGTGAGGAGAAACCAGCCTTTCAGGGTCCAAAATCCTCTTTCCCGAGGAAGTGTGGCTCAAGACCATAAAAAAAACCACCATGTAGAGAGTGTGGCAAACTCCAGTTTGGGAAGTTTCGAATGGGCACTAATGGTTGCTATAAATGTGGCCAAGTGGGTCACTTTTGGAGGGATTGTCCAAAACGGGCCAATGAAGCTCAACCCACTATATCTACACCACCAGTTAGAGAAAATCAGAGAGATGTTATTTCTAGCATGAGCGGGGCCACATACCAGTTGTATGCCATGGGTAGTCGCCCAGACCAGAAAACTCTTTAAGAGTTATGACAGGTGTGATTCGAGTATTTACTTGCTTTTGATGTTATCTATGAGAGAGAAACTTATGTCTCTAAAAGTTTAATGTTAACACCTAAGAATGTGATTTGAGATTCTTATAAACCATAAGTAGAGTTGTTATCCCTGAGCTAGAAGGACGACGAGGGAGAGGAGGAGATTAGATAGTGAAAGTGGTGATTGATTAAGGCTTGTAACTAGATTCATATGTCCTTTAGGTAAGTAGTGTAGTGATGATTTGATTCCCATAAATCTTGATGAAAGAATATTAAGTATCATTTAATGTTCATGATGAAGTATAGAAAAAGAGTTATTATTAGGATGAGTTGGAGTGTGCTCAAACTAGGAAGAGGTTTATGACAGAGGGCGAAATATAGAGGTTGAATAGGGAAACAAAGTGCTTTCAATGTGATGTCTCAAAACTAGGCTTATTATTCCAAGGTAAGAGCCCCATGAGATTCATAAAGTTATGAATGAGGTGTAATGAATGGGCAGATGGTACTTGAGTTGTGAAGAGGGGATGTGTTGATCAAGTATTCAATATGAGACTTTAGTGGCCTGTGTTCCTAAATTGTTACCTAGTAGTTATAGGTTAGTATGATATGAGGGAAGTGTGTGATGCACATGTTAGAACTAATCCCTAAACTCGAATTTTTGGGAGTGATGTGAAGAGGGAGATAGCATGATGATAGTGATAGTCTTCGTTGGAGATTTTCTCTAAGAGTCTTATTGTAGTGTGTGTTCGATGTTAAGATGTTGACTGGCAAGGAGAGTGATGCTACGGGTATAGTAGAGGTACCCCTTAGATGGAGATAGTAAATTGAGAAGGAAATACTAGATAAGAAGAGGCTTAAGATGTGTATTTGTGATAGTGTAAAGCTATGCGAAGCTCTAAGTCATGAGTTGCTCTGAGAACCTAGATATTATATTTGAGTTGTTGATGTGGAATAAGTCGGTGTAAGCATTCTTTGTCACCCTTAGTAATTAGGCTGATATGGATTTATGTATAAATGATGATGAGTTTTACCTCGTAATCCAAGACTTTTGTAGTCTATTATATAGGAGCTTAGAAGTTGAATGTTAGCAGACTAAACAAAGAGGTTAGATGACAAGAGTTATAGAAAGTTATTGTATATGCTAATAAGAATAGTAAGTATTTAAGATGCCCATAGGGCTAGAAGGAAGCTAAGAGTAGTACCTTAGAGGAAAGTTCTAATAGCGGTTTTACATCTTTGAGTATCGTATAACAGGAGAGTGTAAGATGTTCTTGTGGATAGTAATGACCCAATTGTGTGGAGAGTTTTACCAGTGGCTTAGTAAAGAGGATTGGTTCACAGACTTAGGGAGTGGACCTTTGAGCTAAGTGGGAGATAAGGAGTTAATAAACTAAAGCGAGTCTTGAGTTTTCGAAGGTGATGAGTTGATCAAGATGATACATTGATTCTTTTGTATCTCTTATATTCCTTATAGCTCAATTAAGGTGATGCTTTATTTCTGTCCTGTGTATGAGCGCTATGCCTATGGCCTAAACCCATCCACCCGATGTTGATTCACGTTCATGTTGAGTTATGAGGATGAGGAGTGACAGTTGTACTTATATCTCACAAAAATATCCGAGTTCCCAACCTTATATCATACACGATGCGACTTGAGTACATGATCGATTCCATAAATGCATGGTAGATCCTAAAAGGCTAATGAGATTATATCACATTATGATTACTCTTTGATCAAATTCCTCAAATGTATCATGCTTATGACCTTTCGCTCTAAACCTTTCCAATGATTTTTTCCAATCATGATAGCGATGTTGATGATAGTATATGAGTTATTGCTAATGATGTAATGATGAATGTTCTTTGATGAGATAATTATGATGCTCTGCCTTTATTAAGGTTATGGATGTGAAGAAATAGAGAGATGAGACCTTATAATATGCATCAGATAGGTAAGAGTAGGTTAGGGTGTCTCTAGGCAGAAGTGTGTTGGTGTGCCTTTGAGTGAGAGATCATTCAATGATGGATGTGAAAGTCCTAAGTAGGTTTGGTAATTCTTAGATATAATTGAAGTAGTTAGAGTTTAGATATAATTGAAGTAGTTAGAGTGATAGGCTTGGATGTGTGGATGTCATTATAGAAGTAACTGGAGAAGACTATTGATGACTTTTAAGTAAGTGTTCTAGGTAGAGGCATTAGAGTAGTGAAAGGGAGTAGTATTCTCTAAATGAAAATCCCTGAGGAGATATAGAGCTTGAGTTGATGATTAACTTTGTAGGAATATGATCATCCTAGGAATAGCACTTTGAGGCTTAGAATTAGGCTTAAACAAAATAAGAGGATGTGGTTAGAAAGATATTTTAATAGGAGCTATAAGCTTTAATTGACGAAGTATAGTGTCGTGAAGAGGAGCATAGTTGAGATGAGATACTAAGATTGAGAGCTATCCATGGAGTCTAATCTACCTTGATGGTCCCATCCTCGATTAGAGTTGATGACTTCCTTCTTGAGTTCAAATAACTGATTGTCGAGACGTTTAAATGATTCGAGTTGTTTGAATTTCGATATCTTATTTGTGCTAAATGGTGAGAATATCTAAGGTATCGAATGAGAATCTTACAGGATAGATTATAAAAGTATGATTAACTTACGAGGTAGAACATGATGACTTTGAATTAGTCCGGACTATAGTAAGAGTGTGCAGCGAGACTTAGGCCTTGATGAAAGTTATAAGCTATAGATGATGATGTCATCTAATGAGTTGAGTTTCCTATTCTTGAGTCGACGTTCACCCTTGAGTTGAAGTATTTGAGTTCGTGATTGTATACGTGCCTTGAGAAATCTCCTAGCGTACTCATCATTAAACCTTGAATGATTCTAAGGGGAGATAATGTGTAAAATTATCAAAATACCCCCAGATGAGAGATGTGTACATAATGCATCTCCCCAAACTCTGATGGAAAATTCAAGGTAGGAAAATGCGATCACCATGAAAAATTGTGTGGGAAAATGGTCTTGGTTGATTTTTAGAGGAACCAGATTAAAAGATAATTTTCCGATGCAAAAACCATTTCCAGAATAAGTGCGCGACAGGCGTGCGAAGCGGACCTGCCGCGGACTTACACTTAAACTTGGTCCCAATACTTTCCACGGGATACGAAAACTCGATCTAACAACTTTTAGCAAAAAACATCTAAAAATGCCAAGTCCGCACGGACTTGGAAAATCGAAGGTGCAATTTTCCAATTTTACCTGAAGGGCATTCAAGACTTTTTTTCAACCCCTTCTAAACTTAAAACATGATCAAAATAGGTTGTTTTTTGTCTAAAAAGGGTTTCGAGACCCATTCTAAAGTCTTTTACGCTAAAACTAAGAGGAAACTTTGAGCGAAGAAGAGGAGAAAAGCTAGGGTTTCATGAGAATCGTGCAAGTTGATCCAAGCTAATCCAAAATTCAAATCTTTCAGGAATGTAAGGCTACTCATATCATTGGGTTGAGTTCATCCACGCAACACATATGTTGAATCTTTGAAATTGAGTTTGAGTAGAGTTTCTTGAGTTTCCTGAATTGAATCCTGGAGTTATCTATTGTTTTAGTAAGTTCCTTGTACATCAAAAATGTATTGATGATGATGTTGATTTGAGTATTTGATTTGGATGCATGTTCATGTTTTCATTCACATGAACCCTAAGTGATGATTATACTTTATTCCTTTTCTTATGCATTTTTTAATCGAATTTGATGGTTATTTTTGTACATTGAGCAAGGATAATTTTTTAGCTTATTTTACTGAGTCTGGATGAATACGAGTTTTGATCATAAATACCGATTTGAGAAAGAGGCTTTATGATATGTAAAAAAAAAGTTGAAGTGTATATTTTCAAAAGTAAACACTTGACGTTTTGATAAGTTTTGATGAAATCAAGCATTGAGTTTAACTGACGTTTTGAGTAAATAATTGATGATAAGTAAATAAATTATCAAAATATATTTATTGATGGAAGATGATGATGATGATGATGATGATGTTTGAGATGAGTTTTAAAGAGGATGTTTTGGGAATAGTATTCAGCACCGAGTTGGGTAGAGTACAAGTGACTCAAACCCTATAACTACGTTGCCCACATAGGATAGATTTACGGCACACTTTTGCAACTCGCGTCCCAAAAGATTGATAGGGATGATGGATCATGATTCATGATGTTGATGTTGACGTCCTTACCTTGGCAAGTAATGGACGGGTGAGCAACGACATCGTCTTTATTGTGTGCCATCAAAGAGGGTAGTGAGATGTCTGTTGTTTAAAGAAACTCCCTAAGATGGCATAACTGATTTGACTGAGTTGCATATTGTTGGGCTTATTTTTAATGCATGACTACATTCTTAAACTTGCATGTTTTGCTGAGTTGATTTATTTGATTTGAGTATCTTTGACTATGTCCTTTCCTTTCCATCCATTTTACATACCACTATATTCCATATACCGACGTCTAATTGGGCTACATCATTTTATGATGCAGAGACAGGTAATAGAGGTCATCAACAGGCGCTTTTTTAAGGATCTTTTCGTATTCAGTTGATTGGTGAGTCCTCCCCTACATTTGGAGAATACCCACTTATCTTTCTTGCTTTGAGTTTTGTACTTTTATTTTCATTTCGAGGTAAGTATGAACCTATCATTGGCACCATCTAGGTACTTAGAGATAGATGTTTCATAGACAATGATGGATTAGAGTTGATGTTTTACTTTTGAAGACTTGTACTTTTCAAAACTATTTTCACTATATTAAATTGAGTTGGATTGTCTTTTCTTTAAAACTCTTATTACATTGGATTGTTTATGGATGAGCCTACTAGTATATTCCTTGTGCTTAAATTGAGTCTTCTGTTGTTGATAAATGAGTGGTTCAGCCAAGTGGTTCAATCAGGGACTAGCAATAGTCTTTGAGTGTCGGCCATGCCAAGGGTACCCTATCGGAGCATGACACAAGATCCTGGAAATTCAATAGACACAACCTGTATATGGAACTATGGGCCATAGACTAGAGTAGTTGTTTGAGGTGCAAAGTTTCAGGACTTTTGGAGAATGAACTAGATGAGACCCTTCTATGGGTTGTGGTCCAATCAATGGATCGTATAAAGGGGTCTCGTAGATAGGAATAAGAAACCCCAAAAGTCGTTCCTACCTTCTATGAACCAAAGACCATGGGTCGTAGACTCCTTTTTGCGATTTCTCTCAATGGTTTCAAAGAGTAGCAGCTTTGATATTTTTCGCTACCCTAAGACCCGAACTATGTCGCTTTGACATATAACTACTCAATACCTTCCCAAACCCTCCAAAATTCATTCGTTCTCATCCAATTCACAAACTTCTTCAAAATTATCCCAATTCTCAACACCTTCAAGTTCCATTTAAGACCTTCAAGCTAGGGCATCAAGTCACCTCTTCCATTACCAAAGTTTATTCCATTGAAGTTCACTAAAGTATGTAGGTTTTATCCATGGTCCCAAGCATTTTTCTCAAATCTCCATTAATTCCAATCATGAACTCTCATAGGTCTTATGGATTTTAGTTAAATTACCTAATTAATTCCAATTATGATTTCTCCTATAGGTCTTATGGATTATCAATTAATTTACTTGTATGGCGCTCAAAACATAGGATTATTGTGAGTACCTAAGCACTTTTTGTTTGTTTGATATGTGTTTTGTGTTTGTTTTTAGGAAAAATGAAGGTTTCATGTGTCGCGCCCCATTTTTCGCAAAGCAGGACCCTACAACGTCGGGACAACTCTTTTCGAGATTCAAAAGGATTGAAGAGTTGTCACCTAATAAGTTAAGGTGCATTATGACACCATTCTAAACTAAAAGTGCAATTTAACAAGAGATCACGTAAGGACTCAAATTACCTCAATGGAAAGGTGTTAAGCACCATTCGAGGTCCAAAAATGTGAGTCCCAACCCTATCTCATATCTTTACACAGGTGTTAAAATAAATAAACAGGGTCTCTTAATTTTTAGAAATATCCTAAATATCTAAGTGATAAAAGATAAAGAAGTTTATTAATCAACTAATATAATCTAGGTGATAAAATATGCTAAGTTAATTAAAACAATTAAAAGAGAATTGATTATTACTATTAATTTTCATAGCTAAGTGATTCAAACATATTTAAAAGCATAATTAATGAGTAAGAAAAGAATATAACACGTAAAGTTAATTTTAATTCACCTGAGATCTAAGTGACAAACAAGTTTATGTTTATGTTACTTATTAAAATCGGTGAAGGCAAACAAAATAAAGGAAAACAAATAAACCAAACAATATCACTAATACGAATTATTATAAGACTAAACTACCCCAAAAAATATAATATTTCGTAAAATAACTACTTTTCATGATTTCTAGAAGAAGATTTTTTGAAGGGTTTAAAAAAAAATATTTGTTTCTTTATAAGGGCTAAACTATGATATTAATTTATCATAGCTCCTTCACCATAGAAATATTTTATTTGAGATCGATCTTAGAAAATAATATGTAATTTCTTTTTCAAAATAGTGAAAATTTGATATAATATATGCACATATAAATATTTATGTATAAATACACATAATTCCTTTTGAAATTTTGTTAGATGGTACTTTCGGGGATATGTCAGCTAGATTAACAATTTTTGCAATTAGATCCCATAATTCCTTTGGCTTTCTCACTAACTATAGATTAGGAGATAGCCTTTTTCATATTTTATACATTTTATCTAACTCAAGACAATGATTTTTTTTAATTAAACAAGAGTTGTTTATAAAATATTATTAAAAATAAATAAATAAATAAATAAAAGAAAGCACAAAGCACAAAATCTCCCCCACCACCCCCCAACCCAACCAATAATAACCCCAATTCCACTATTATACTTGTTTAAGATACAATATTAGAGACTAATACAAAAGATAACAATAATAATAAATAATAAATAATAAATATGTTTGTCCTCTCCTTTTAAATCCATCCCCTGCCCAGGCGAACTCTTCATTTTTAACTCGAACTTAAAACTTGCTACATTATTCTAAAACATACAAAAACTATATAAGATAACCGGGTTAGTCAATAAAAACATCAAAACAAATAATATTCGTGGAAACATATTCTTAAAGTAGGTAGGGTAATACAATATATATGAAAGAAAGAGTAAAAACAAACCAAATGCTTCCAAGAATAATCCTCATAACTTGAGTTTGCTCGATTGAATGAACAAAAAACTTAAGAAATTGTATGTTAAGAACTTTGTTTTTAAAAGTGCTTTTATGGAAAAAGATGTTCTTCCTTTTGGTGTGTATATCATTTTTTTTTACTTTTCTTCATGTGCGGACCCTGCCTTTAGAATGAGAAAACAACCTTTTTATATAGGTGTAGACATTGAAATTTTGTAGGACTCTACAAGATGAGTCCTGTTTCAATCAGGCTACTCTATCCTAAACCATAGTTCATGCCTATATAAAGAGTATTATGTTCTCTTAAAGAGGCATCCCAAATATCCCATAAATCCTAGGGATATTTATAAAGAGATCAACATCTACCAGATTCTTCTTGATAATCAAATACTTCAAGAAGATCTACACAAATCCTTTCATGGAGATCAAGTCCAAATCATTATAGTTCGAGAAATACACCACTAACGGTATTTTATGAGAGAAGAATCAAGGGATAAACAGATTTGTACCGATATTGTTTATCAGTAAATTTATGTTTCTTCATATTTTATTTGTGATTGCAATTTATTTTCTATCACTTTTAAAATTTGTTGCAAACAAAGTGGCACGCCCAGTGGGACCAAATCTGCCATTCATCTCTTCTCTCATAAATCAAATCAGCAAATCTGAAAGCCACAAAACTGCAAAGGTGAAAGAAAGAGTACTTCAAGTCTCGTCTTGAAGTTTCATCAAGTCTACACTTCGAGAAGTCTTGAAGTAGGAGACATTTGTAGACATTGAAATTTTGTAGGACTCTACAAGGTGAGTCTTATTTCAATCAGGCTACTCTATCCTAAACCCTAGTTCATGCCTATATAAAGAGTATTATGTTCTCTTAAAGAGGCATCTCAAATATCCCATAAATCCTAGTGATATTTATAAAGAGATCAACATCTACCATATTCTTCTTGATAATCAAATACTTCAAGAAGATCTTGTAATCATATAAAATTTATCGAAATATAAATTTTATAAAATGATTCAAATTATATTAAATTCAAAATATATTAGTCCAAACTTATATTATGGATTAATATAATTGAGTTAATTAGTTAAGTCCAATAAAGTATGGATTTAATTAAAAGACCAAATTCAATTATTTGGACTACAAAAGATAACCCAAAAATATATTAGTCCAAACAAATATTATGGATTAATATAATTGGGTTAATTAATTAAGTCTGATAAAGTATGGATTTAATTAAAAGCCCAAACCAATTATTTGGGCTACAAAAGATGACTCACTTTATTAGGCCCAATATCCTCTCATCCAAGAGGCCCATCTTGGTGCCACATGTCAAATGACGTGGCACGCCAAGTCAAACAAAGAAGTGCCCATCTTGGCGACATGTGTCAAATGATGTGGCACGCCAAGTCAAATAAAGAATCCAATGAGGTCATGCCATGTGTCAAAATGACAAGCCCATTTCATTAAAGCCCAATATGCCATGTCACTTAAATCTGATTGGCTGAAGGGAAGTCTTTCCTATTATAATTCCTCTATTCTACAGTTATAAATAGAGGTCTTCATAATTCAAGAGAAGAAGAAGAGAA
This sequence comes from Solanum rostratum, assembly GCA_029948455.1. NCBI lineage: Eukaryota > Viridiplantae > Streptophyta > Magnoliopsida > Solanales > Solanaceae > Solanum > Solanum rostratum. Next base: position 62,269,242 of record CM057056.1, on the reverse strand, counting down.
TTCTAACAAAAAGCTAGAGAGAGCTCGTGGATCAAAAGCCATAAATTCCTCTACAAATTCAAGAATTCAAATATCCAAGTTCAAGAACAAGCTTAAAAGCTCTTGAACTCAAGAACAAGCTCAAGATCAAGAACAAGAACAAATTCAAGATTCAAGATCAAGATCAAGAACACATCCAAATTTCAAGATCAAGATCAAGAATAAATTCAAAGTTCAAGAACAAATTTCAAATTCAAGAACAAGCTCAAGAGCACTTGAATTTATACTTGAAAAGGCGAATCAGAGGATTCATAGAGATTGTAACACTCGCATATTGAAATCAAATACTACGATTGTTGCGATATTTTCGTTCTTGATTATTATTTCCGCGATACAAATTTTATCGTCTACAAATTTTGGCACGCCCAGTGGGACAATCTCTACCTCTCATCTTAACTTTTCAAGCATCAAAGAACATTCAAATGGCTTCCAAGAAGATTAACTCCCGATCAACTTGCTCCAATGCTACTGACTCCAAGTTCTCTTCTGAAGTGAAGGGAATTCTTAGTGTTACCTTTGGGCGTTTTGGTGTTGTTACGAGGAGCAAGGCTACCATGCTAGGACAATAAACACTTCATGTGTCTTCCACATCAATTCCTGTCTTTGAGTCTTCTACTCCGAGAGGAGGAGGATCCTCTACAAATATTACGAATGGAGAAAGCAGTATTGCTGAAAAGGTCGAAAGGACCTTAGCTTTGCTTAAGCTTCCTGGTTCTAAGAACTCTATCGCGAAGAAAGGCTCATGTCATATGAGCCCTTTGAAGGTTAACTCGCATGGAAGTCCATCACCAATTGTCATTCAAGCAATGGTAACTGATGCTTCATCCATGGAGGAGCAACTTACGAATCTGTCAAAGATGATTGAAGGATTGACCAAGCATGTGCAAAGTCAAGAATCTCGCATCGATAAGCTGATAGATAGGATGGATGGTTTACTAGGTGGAGAATCTAGCCATGCACCTGGAAAAGGCATTGAAGTTCAAGAGACTGAAAATCTTATGACCCAAGCATCACGTATCAAGGAGATGCCAGTCTCCTCTGAGGGGATGATCCCACTTGATCCGTTAAAGGAGTTCATCAAAGGGACCATTAAAGACAAGTACGAAGTCTCCACAAGGTCTTTCCACACATATGTTAAGCCTTACACTGCAAGGATTGATAGCCTCAAAATGCCTGCCGGTTATCAACCCCCTAAATTTCAGCAATTTGAAGGCAGAGGAAATCCAAAGCAGCATGTTGCACACTTTGTGGAGACATGTAATAATGTTGGAACCTATGGAGACCATCTCGTCAAACAATTCGTTCGCTCCTTGAAAGGAAATGCCTTTGACTGGTATGTAGACCTTGAGCCTCATTCCATTGACAGTTGGGAGCAACTCGAGCATGAATTTCTTAATCGCTTCTATAGCAGAAGGCGCACGGCGAGCATGGTAGAACTCACAAATACTCGACAAAGAAAGGATGAACCTGTCATCGACTTCATAAACCGATGGAGGAACGTGAGCCTTAATTGCAAAGACAGACTTAGTGAAGCTTCTGCTATAGAAATGTGTATCCAAGGGATGCACTGGGGGCTTCTGTACATCCTAGGAAGGATCAAACCTAAGTCTTTTGAAGATCTAGCGACTCGTGCTCATGATATGGAGTTGAGCATGTCTTCTGCCGGAAAGGATGGAATGCTGGTTCACGATCCTCGCAAAGGAAAGGACAAACAGGAACCTAAGAAATGGAGCAAATTTGTGCCCAGAAATGACAACAAAGAATCCATGAATGTCAATATGTCACCCATAAAGTTTACTGTGAAGGAGAGCAGGAAGCAGAGCGTAAAGACGACTTTTCAAGAGTGTTCAAACCGAAAGCTAACCCTGAGAGAGATGCAAGAAAAGGAATACCCTTTTCTGGATTCTAATGTTTCTGAAATTTTTGAGGAATTAGTTGAGCTAAAGCTCATTGAGTTGCCAGAGATGAAACGACCCGATGAGGCTGGAAAACCTGATGACCCAAATTATTACAAGTATCATAGACTCATAAGTCACCCTCTTGAAAAGTGTTTTGTCTTCAAGGACAAGATTATGCAGTTGGCTAATGAAAAGAAGATTGTCCTTGATGATGAAAAGGCAAGCTCTAATCAAATCTCTATCATGTTCGGCTCGCTTGACCCAGTCCAAAAATGTACACCTGAAGAAGAAGGGCCATTAGAGAAAGAAAAGTCCCAAGTTGGCATGGATGATGATGAAGGTTGGATTCTCGTGACTAGGCAGAGACGCAACAAGATAAGTCTGCGAAAAGAATCACTTGAACAACCGACTAGACAAAGGGTAGTAAAGAGAGCGAAGAGGCAGAAGTCGGTCAGGCGTCCAAGGGAGCCGAAGGTGGAAATGCATCACCACCAGAAACCGCGACGTCCTGTGACCTTGGGGGAATTCTTACCAAGTTGGTTCTTTGTGGAGGCCACTCAAGACAATGTTGAGGCATCATGTTTCAGTGCTGACCAGGGGAAAATAACGAATGAAACTTCATCGAAGTTGTCCCCTGCTAACAAAGACGAAGTAGTGGGTGAAATTCCATCAAAGGCATATCCGCCATCTTGTGAAAATTCTGTGGGGCCCTCTTTTCAAAAAGTACATGCATGTGACACAAAAATCATATTTACGGACGATGATCTTCTATTTGGTGAAACTCTACACAATCGTCCTTTGTATATGGTGGGCCACGTGCTAGAAAATAGGATCAATAGAATTTTAATAGATGAAGGGTCTGGGGTCAACATTCTACCCATCCACACGTTGAAAGAGCTTGGCATCACGACTGAAGAGCTTAGCGAAAGTCGTTTGTTGATAAAGGATTCAATCAAGGGGGGCAGAGGTCCATAGGCTCAATCAAGCTGGATATCTATATGGACGATTTGCGATCAAGTGCATGGATGCATGTGATTGATGCAAAGACTTCATATAATATATTACTGGGAAGGCCTTGGGTGCACGAGAACAAAATTGTCTCATCTTCTTACTATCAATATCTGAAGTACCTAGAAGATGGAATTGAAAGGAAAATAGTTGCTGACAATAATCCTTTCACTGAAGTGGAATTACATTTTGTCGATGCAAAGTTCTATTTGAAGAGTTATGTCATGAAAGGGGAAAAGTTTGAGGGTGTCAAACTAACCAAGTCTGATAGGCTTAAAGGCAAAGCAACCAATGCGACTATTGAAAAGGCCAAAGCTAATACTGGGGAGCCTAGTACTTGTCCAAATAAAGAGAACACCATGCCCTCGAAAATAAAGCCATCCCCTACACTCCGTTATATCCCAAAGGTGAAGAAAGAGGAGGATCAATCCTCTTATGTACAAAGGAATGTATTGGAAAGGTTGACTATTCCTATCAAACGGATCGATGTAGCTCTGTTTGAAAATCATGACAGGCCCAACTCAAGTGTTGCTTGGAAGTTTCTCTAACCGACAACTCTCCACCCCACCATAAGTTTGGTGATGTACAACAAAAAGACATTGTTGCCACGTCCACCCTAAACTTGCCAAGGAATAGGACGTCAATCTCTAGCGCTCTCTCTTTGATCCAAAGAGAATGCCCATCTATTGAGACATGGGCCACCAGAATTATCTTGTGCGATCATCCGACGCTGACAATGTAGTTCTGGGGTGCTTCTCATGGAAATTAACTCAGACTCATCTCTTTGACTCATCTCAATCAAGTCAACTCAGTTCTCAATAACTCAACTCAATTTCTCCACAACTCAATAACTTGGGGCCATCATTTATACAGTGCAACTCATGACTCTAACTCATACCATGCAAGACTCCCAATGATTATGGTCAAGAACATCATATTATCCAGATTCAACTCATAAGATAAAATAGGTATTCTCTATATACATATATGAAACAAGAAAGTATACTATCCAGGTTCAATTCATGGGTTTAGAAGATTTAAATTCAGACTTCTCAAATCAGTACATAAGTAAGAAACTAGATTTAGTGCTAGAGTATCAAATATTCAAATAACAATCATATGTTATGATAGTAGTGATGCAACTCATAATTGAGTCAAGTGAATTCATGAATATCCAACAAGTACAAGAATTTAGAACTCAAAAAATCATAGGATTCAAAACATGTGATTCATACTCATGATCTTGACTCAAAAAGATGAAGGGGCGCGTGGATGAACATAGTCCAACTCTTTAGGTAGCCTTACATACCTTGAAAGTTGACATCACCATTGAAATTTAATTAATACTAGCTTTCTTGGAGAAAATCTTCGATCTCGGTAGTTCTTTTGGAATGAAAGAACTTGGAAAAACATTGTTTGAAGGGCTTCTCTTTGATTCTTGAATTCTTGACTTAGAATCTTTAGAGTTTTTGATGAAGAACCCTAATTCTTGAAAAGAACAATCAAGAAATCCTTTCTTGGGATTCTTGAATTCGCTTGAAACCTTAGGTTATGATTTAAGATTCTATTAGGAATTCATGAATAAATATAGCAATTTACGTTGGGTAGCTTAAAATTTATGAAGAAAAACTCACCTTGATGATGAATCATGAAAGTTAATCCTAACTTGATGACTTTCTTGATTATTCTTGAGCGTTTACGTTTAGGAGTGAAGGAGAGGGTTTCAATTATGAAAACTGACATTTTATGCGTTTTGGGACATTACATAGACCCCCAAAGGTTTTATGATAAAAGTACCCTCAAAATAAAATAAAAGGACATCGTTTAGCTTATCCAAAAAGGGTTCGCGATTGGTCCGCGACGCGGAGTTGTCGCGAATCTTCAGACAGCTCTGCAGGTCTTCAGTGAAATGATCATAACTTTCTACTCCGAACTCTGGTTAAGGAGAAATATGATGCGTTGGAAAGCTAATTCAAATATCTTTAATTTACTATATTAAGGGTCACCTAATGCATTATACTTTAGGAGATATAGCCATTTGAATATGATCCTTCTATCAACTCATACGAAAACTTAATCGGTAAAAATTCTTTAGGCTTGACTTGATGTAAAAGATCCTTCATGACTCTAAATCACATCTAATATACTTTTAATACTAAGGAATTGGTCCTAGCATGTATATACAACCTAAAAAAGTCATTGGTCAATCTAACTTTTATCAAATCTTACATTAGCACTGCAACCTTTTATCATCTCCAATTCTATTTTCACACTAAGAGAAATTGATGTTAACATTTATGCTCAATTAAGAATTATCAATTAAAATCATATATTATATGAAGGATGGCTCAATCTTAGCTAAAACATTTGGGGTATAATATTATCTCCCCCTTGGGATCATTCGTCCTCGAATGATGAGTAAAGGTAGATATCAAGGCACGAATAAAATTAGAACGGTACAGACTCGAATTTTTCTGAACGGCCTGCCGGATCTTCCGGTGTTGTCCCAAGCGAAGCTGCCAGGCATCGCTCCATGGAAGGCCCGCATAGGCTGTGTGAAGCCACACGGACCGTGTGGCCTCCTGTGGAGGGACACTTAGTCCAGCTCACGACTGGGGAAATTTGGGACGGAGGAATTATGGACCAAGTGAGGGCACACGGCCACTCACACAGTCCATATGATGTGTCACTTGCCATGTGGCCCTCCGTGTAACTCACTACATAAAATTTTTCTAAGTATGAAAGTACTATCTTGTAACTTTGTCATGCGAAAATTATTTCAAGTACTATCATACGGTCGATGTCACGGCCCATGTGGACTCACACGAACCGTGTAGCCATCCATGTGGTACCCTTTAGCTTTGAATAAATTCCCTCTGTGAAATTTCTAAGCAACGGTTCACGGTCACTGTTCATGGTCTGTGTGACGTCTCACGGACCATGTGGACTTGACGGTTCCAATTTTCGCCCGTTTCATTAATGGTGTTTATGTAATTCCGATTTATTTTAATTATGAATTATGACCTTTTACCTATCCTAAATCCCTAATTCAGCTGATATCTCTCCCCTCTTAATTCAATCCTGAATCCCTAATTCAGCTGATATCTCTCCCCTCTTAATTCATTCTCCTAAAAACCTTCTACCCCTCATAAGATCACCTCCCAAATACTCTCCACTCGCCCCTCTCAAGGTTCAAGGCTAGGGTTTAATTGAAGTCCAATTCAAGCTAAGTCCTTCCCCTAATTCAGCTCCTCAATCAAGGTATGTGGGATTGATTCTTGGTCCCTTTCAACCAACAAGACCCAAAAATCTTTCAATTGATTTCATTAATTTAGTCTACTTTAAATATGAATTTTCATTACTTGATTCACTTAAATCCAATTGATGTATGGGTTGTATTCTACCTATGATTTCAAATCACTTTGATCACTATTATGATGATTTACATTGAGTTATGAAGTTATGAACATGCATGTCCCCTTTTAAAATTGATTTATGCATGGGTTATTTTTACTACGTTTTAGATGTTGACTTAATTATGGATTTATCCAATTTCATATTATGATGTTAATTTTTACTTGAATCTATGTTACCCATGCCAACCTCACATCATGCGTTGCATTTTCATTCATGTACATTGGTTTAAATAGAAATTATGAAATGGGTTAAGCCCAATTATGTTTTATTAAACTACTATAGCATGATTTTTGGTAAGGCATTGGTTATCACAAGAATGTGATCACATATATGTCTATGATTATGGCTCTTTGAGCATTTTGGGTGCTTGCACCATTTCGTATATGTAGATGAGCTACCTTGCATGAGCATTATGATTATGATTATGATTTATGATATGATATTTGAGCCTAAATATGCATTGAATGGTTTGAAATGAACATTGTATCTATTGAAAGCACGTATATGTATAAGTATTCATGTGGGATGTTTTTGACTTAGCACCGATGGATTGGGGGCATTAGGGCTATCTCCAAGGGCCCTCTCCATTTCCTTGAACTATGTGCCAGAATAAGAATGTTAGCCACTACCGAAATGACTGGGTTTTAAGGAGTGGTTATTCGTTTATGATTATGATGTTATATGGTATGATTATGGAAAATACTTATAAAATGGTGAGTTCCGTAAGGAAGATGACCATCTACTAAAATGATGTGTTCCATAAGGTGTGGTGTAGATTACCTTTGGCAAGTAATCTTCTCCTACTGACGGGAGGTCTTTATCGGACTAATTTATGTAATAGCTCTCATGGGTTTGATTGTCGGTTATAGTCCATCCCACTATATATGAGCATTATCACATTTCATGCATCATAAATTTCATGGCATCTTGTATATATTTCCATTAGATATATGATTCTTTCTACATTATGTGCCCTTGTCATCTAACATGGAAATGCAGGTTTGGTAAGTCATATGCATTGCATGCCTGCATACTTAGTACATTCAAACGTACTAACGCATACTCTATGCCTACATGATTTTACCATGTAGGGGCCGAGCACTTCGAGTATCAATCGTTTCACGAGTAGTTCGATTCAGAAGAATGTTGTGGTGAGTCACATTTTCCAAGGGCGAGCCATCTTCCTCTACCATTACTATCTTGAGTTTCTTTTTCATTTGAGGGTGAGCCTGGAACATGTCCTGGCCACCGTTCCATCTTGATTAGAGGCATTCGTTGGATAATATGTTGACCCTTTTGAAAACTGCTTGTTATACGTGGTATCTGGCTTATGTATTTGTTGGAATGTTTTAGGGGAAATTCTTTATGCATATCTTGGTATGAAAATGTGGAAGGTCCCTAGCCCTGTATTGCCCCCATAGCGTGAGTCCTATCCTCCCGCCCCTTAGAATCATGTGTTGCTATTTGTATGTCCTTCGTGAACCAATGATGTGAATTTAGATATTTGAGGCTTGTTTGGGGACTCTTGGGTTCCCATTTGTCGTGTCACATCTATGCCCTAGTCCAAGGTCGTGACAAGAACTCTTCTTAAAACTCACTCAATCAATCAAACTCTCAACTCCTCATAAATCTTAAACCATCTCTATTCAGACTTAGGAATTGGCACATCAACTCAAATAGACAAATCGGTTCAGATCAAGAGTAGAGATATTATCTTAGACATTCTCACCATCAGGCACGAATGGAATGTCGGAACTCAATCAATTTGAATCATTTGAACACTTTGACAATCAGTATTTTGAACTCAGGAAGGATGCTAACAAATCAAATCGAGAATAGGACCATCGTATAAACAAGACTCTGTGGACACCCTCATGCTCAAGTCCCCACCACAATTGTGCTCCTTTTCATGGCACTCTACTCTATCAATGCAAGCTCATAGCTCTTATTCAAACCTCCACCTAACTACGTCTTCTTCTTCCATTGAAGCCTAGTTCTAAGCCTCAAGGTGCTATTCCTAAGATGATCATATTCCTATGAAGCTAACCCTCAACTCAAACTCCATACCTCCTCAGGGATTTTCACTTAAAGATGCTACTCCTCCTAACTACTCTAACACATCTACCCGAAACACTCATCCAAAAGTCATTGATAGCCTTCTCTAATCACTCATATTGTGACATCCTCCCATTCAAGCCTATCACTCCGACCACTTCAACCATGTCTTAGAATTTTTTTTCAAGCCTACTTGTCACTTCTATCTCCACCATTTAGTGAGCTCTTACTCAAAGTCACACCAACATACTCTTACCTATCTATTGCGCATCACACGATCTCATCTCTTTCCTCCTCCCTATTTCTATCCCTACATGACACAAGTTTAACACTGCTATCATAATGAGGATACATTCACTCCTCATCTACACTCACTATCAGTCTACTATTGTCAGCATCACTATTTGGATGTTGAGGAACTCATCATCTCCCCCTTTGATGAAACCCCCAAATTACTACCTCTCCATGCAAAATAAGCACAATTATACCTCTAAAACTTGATACTCTACATCCTACCATCAATAATGGCATAACAAGTTGAAGGTCAATGCACGCGTGAGATGACATCAAAATTAATAGATCTCACTCCATAGTAACCTGTACTTAGAGAATACTACTCATCCTCATCACTCTAATACACTCGCATAATAGCAACCACACATTTAATCCTACCATAGCACCTTACACCCTCGATTGCATGAAAACTTTCCACTAGAGATACTAATATATTTTTACCTATGTATTAGACTCCTCACAATTTCTCTAGCTCCTCCTCCCCATCTGTAACCTTAAAAAAATAGCATCACGTCATCATCAGAATTAAGAACTCTCATTCTCTCTTGAATTCTTCCATCTCAAGCTCTTCTCCTCTTCTCTCAAGCCATAGTCTTGTTCAATTGTTAGAAAAGGACTTAGAATGGGGTTTTAGACCTTTTTTACATTTAAATGACCCAATTTGACCATGTATTGAGTTTAGGAGGGGCTGGGAATTAACCTAAATTCCCCTCACAAAGTTTAGAAATTTTTCAAACTCGGAGTGACCCGGTCCGCGATGTGGACTGGTCGCGTACCAGTATATTTTCTCCAAAACTTTTCTGAACGAGTTTTCTCAATCCCGTCAATTTTTTTTGAAAAAAGCGTAAGTGTCTCTCTGTGGCAGGTGTGCAACGCGCCTCTGTCGCACACCACCACTATTTTTCATTTCATATCGAAAAATTATCTTTTGATCCGATCGCTCAAAAAATGGACCGAGACCATTTTCCCACTCAATTTATCATGCTGATCACAAATGCGGCCTTGGATTTGCCATACGAGCCTTGGAAGATGTGTTACGCGCGTACCCCTCCTCTAGGTGTATTTTGGTAACTTTATCGGGCATTACATCATCTCCCCCATAGCTCTCAAGGTCCTCTCTCTAAATTTGTAAATCAATTTCCTCTACTAGGCTATAAGCATATACCTCCACACAACCAATGAATCACTATCCACAAGAATATCTTAAACTCTTCTGTTATGCTATAGTCGCATACATATAAGTAGCCACTCAGACTCTTTTCAACGTTATCACTCTTAGCTCCTTCCAGTATCTATGGAAATCTCTCTATATTTGCTATTCCTATGGCATACATAACCACTTCCCACATCTATTACAATCTAACCTCGTTTTTTGCCTACTAACGCTCAACTTCTGTGTTCCCATAAATTTAATTGCATAAGAATTAGTCTATCATGAAAAACTTGCCATCAACTATCGGTAAGCCCCAAATTAATTTAGCTACTCATGCTGATAAAGATTACAGACATCAGGCTACTCCACATCGGCAACTCAAATATACTATCTAGATTCTTATAAAAGTCATAACTTAAAGCTTCACACATCTTTACACAATTATGGATACATATCTCAAGCCTCTTCTTATCTATTAAGTTATCCTCGTCTCACTCGTCTTACCTAAGGGGCACTTGTACCCTGCCCATTACATCACTTCCTCACAAATCAAAGTCTTCATCTTCGAACATACACTATGACAAGCCTCTTACAGTGAATCTCTAACTAAGACTATCACTCTCATGATGTTGCCTCCTTTTAAGCACTACTTCTCAAAATTCAAGCTTAGAGTCTAGTACTAATATGTGAATCTATCACACATCTCTCTAATACCAACTTACAACTACTAGGTAAAAATTTAGGGAACATAAGCCCACTAAGATCTTATAGCAAGTATCCAATCAACACACCCTTCCTCATAACTCATTACCACTCACATATTCAATCATATCTCCTTATCTAACTATGCTTATAACTCGATGAGTCTCATGCACTCACAATTAAAAATCATAAGCCTAATTTAGATCTATCACATTAAAAGCACTCTTTTCCCCTATTCAACATCTACACTTCACCCTCAATAGTATGAATACCATAACACATCAACATAACTTCCTTCTAGTTTGAGTACGCTCTACAACATTCTAACAACAACTCTTCCTCTATTCCTCATTATGAAAATCTTAGGGTACTTATGTCTCTTTCATCAAACTTATGGCAATTAACTCAGCACCTCATTACTTACCTAATAAATACGTAACTCTAACTACAAGCCTCAATTAGCCATCACTCTTGCTGTCTCATCCCTTTCTTTCCATCATTACCTTTCTAACTCTGGGATGATTCGATTCTACTCAAGGTTTATAAGACCTCACATCTCACTCTTAGGTGGTAACATTAAACTCTTTAGAGACATAAGTTCCTCTCTCATGGGTCACGTTGGAAGCAAGTTTTGAAAAAAATGAGGGTCTACGTACATCTTGAGCTAACTCAAATGCACAATTCATATGAGTAATAGTGTACTCTTTCTAGTCAATCAACTTCTCACACTAATCGGCTTCTCTCAAGCTTAGTGTATTCTCTATACCATTCGGATTACTTTATCGCAGAGAATCTCATATGTAAGAGTTTTAACATTTTTGTCTCTATGGCCTCGTGGACGAGGCATAGTCAAAATGTTTAGAGCAACGCACAAATCATCGTATAAATTCCTTAGGAAATAGCTTTCACACGATTCAGAATCTGAAAGACAGAAAACTTTTCCTAATGTCCTATATCCTCCTGCTTATGTAGTGTGGTGCATATCACACCCATGAACAAGACTCTACTAGACACGGCTTCATAGACTCCCTAGGACAGCTGAACTTTGTGCTCTGATACCAAGTTTGTCACGGCCCAGAAGGGTACCCTTGGTGTGGCCGGCACTCAGAGACTATTGCTAGTCCCCAAGCGAACCACTTGGACTCATCATCACATCATACTCAACAGCGGAAGAAAAATGCTCAAGAAAAGACTGTAAAGTAAGTAAACCAAGTCTTTAATAAAAAAATGAATTTCCAATAAACAAGAGTATGGAAAGACAATACTCAACATCATCTACTCAATGTCTATGAAGCCTCTATCTCTAATATCTAGATGGAACCATGACAAGCCATGGCTACCCAACTCAAAGAAAACAGAAATAACTAATCAAATAAAATAAAGGCTCTTCCGGATAGCAAGGAGGGCTCTCTAACTCTGGAACTCGGGAACTCTGAACTTCAACAGTACGCTAGCCCAAGTCCTCTATCACCTGTATCTCATCATGAAATGTGCCGAGTGGCGTCAGTGCATGGAATGTATGGTATGTGAAAAGCTCAAGAAACAAGTAAGACTCAGACTCAATCAACTGACTCGACTTATGACTCGACTCTTCATCTCATATCTCATCTCAAATAAATAATGCAAGTTTAAAGTTTAAAATCATGATTTTCCTTATCTCATATCTCAACTCAAGTAAACGATGCAAGTTAAAAGTTTAACTTCATGCTTTTAAAATTTGACTTAGTGTTTAATGCAGCTTAGTTTGAAAATCATGATAGGCCCAATTCAAGTGTTGCTTGGAAGTTTCTCTAACCCACAACTCTCCACTCCACCATAAGTTTGGTGATGTATAACGAAAAGACATTGTTGCCACGTCTGCCCTAAACTTACCCAGGAATAGGACATCAACCTCTAAATCTCTCTCTTGGATCCAAAGAGAATGTCCATCTATTGGGACATGGGCCACCAGAATTATCCTATGCGACCATCCTACGCTGGCAACATAGTTCCAGGGTGCTCCTCAATCACCCAACTTAGTGATCAATACTTCTTCCAAGACTAAAATATGCTCATGGAAATTAACTCAGACTCATGTCAATCAAGTCAACTCAGTTCTTAATAACTCAACTCAATTTCTCAACAACTCAATAACTCGGGGCCATCATTTATGCAATGCAACTCATGACTCTAACTCATACCATGCAAGACTCCCAATGATTCCAGTCAAGAACATCGTATTATCAAGACAACTCATAACATAAAATTGGTATTCTCTATATACATATATCAAACAAGAAAATATACTTTCCGGGTTCAATTCATGGGTTTAGAAGATTTAAATTCATACTTCTTAAATCAGTAAATAAGTAAGATGCTAGATTTAGGACTAGAGTATCAAGCATTCAAATAACATTCATATGTCATTATAGTAGTGACGCAACTCATAAATTGGCTCAAGTAAGTTCATGAAACTCCACCAAGTACAAGAACTTAAAACTCAAGAAATCACAGGATTTAAAACATGTGATTCATACTCATGATCTTGACTCAAAAAGATGAAGGGGCGCGTATATGAACATAGTCCAATACTTTAGGTAGCCTTACATACCTAGAAGTTGACATTACCATTGAAATTTGATGAATACTAGCTTTCTTTTAGAAAACCCTCGATCTCGGTAGTTTTTTTGCAGTGGAAGAACTTGGAAAAACATTGTTTGAAGGGCTTCTCTTTGATTCTTGAATTCTTGACAGAATCTTTAGGTTTCTTGATGAAGAACCCTAATTCTTGAAAAGAAGAACCAAGAAATACTTTCTTGGGATTCTTGTATTCGCTTTCTTAAAACCCTAGGTTATGATTTAAGATTCTATAAGGGATTCATGAATAGATAAAGCAATTTAGGTTGAGTAGCTTAAAATTTATGAAGAATAACTTACCTTGATGATGAATCTTAAAAGTTAATCCTAACTTGATGACTTTCTTGATCATTCGAGTGTTTACATTTAGGAGTGATGCAGAGGGTTTTAATTATGAAAACTAACGTTTTATGTGTTTTGGGACCTTAAATAGATCCTCAAAGGTTTTAGGATAAAAGTACCCTCAAAATAAAATAAAAGGACATCGTTTAGCTTATATCGAAAGGGTACGCAATAGGTCCGCGACGCGGAGCTATCGCGAATCTTCAGACAGCTCTGCAGGTCTTCAGTAAAGTGGTCATAACTTTTGACTCTGACTCTGATTAAGGCGAAATAAGATGCATTGGAAAGCTAATTCAAAGATCTTTAATTTTCTATATTATAGGTCACCTAACTCATTAAACTTTAGGAGACATGGTCATTTGAATATGACCCTTCTATCAACTCATACAAAAACCTAGTCTATAGAAATTATTTGGGATTGACTTGATGTAAAAGATCCTTCATGACTCTAAATCACATCTAAATACTTTGAATACTTAGGAATTGATCCTAGAATGTATATACAACCTAGAAGTCATTGGTCAACCTAACTTTTATCAAATCTTACATTAGAACTGCGACCTTTTATCATCTTTAATTCTATTCCGACACTAAGAAATTGACATTAACATCTATGCTCAATTAAGAATTATCAATTAAAATCACGTATTATATGAAGGATGGCTCAATCTTAGCTTAAAAAAAACTTGGGGTCTTAACTTTTTAGAGCAACCGGATCAAAAGATAATTTTTCGATCCAAAAATGAAAAATAGTGTCGGTGTGGGACAAAGGCGCGTCACGCCTGTTTAGCAGACTCACACTTACTTTTTTCAATTTTTTTACGGGATTGGGAAAACTCGTTCGAAAGCTTTTCGAAGAAAAATACATTATACGTGACCAGTCCGCAATCTACATTGTACGTGATCAATCTGCGTCGCGGACTAGGTTATTCCGAAGCTAAAAAACTTCTAAATTTTATGAGGGGCATTCCGGTCAATTCCCAACCCCTTCTAAACTCTATACACAATCAAATTAGGTCATTTGAATGTAAAAAGAGTATAAGACCCCATTCTAAGTCCTTTCTAAACAATTGGACAAGATTAGGGCTTGAGGAAAGAGGAGAAAAGCTTGAGATTGAGGAATTCAAGAGGAAATCCTTGAAGTGATTGTTGAGAGCTTCGTCCCAGGCATGTAAGGCTAAACTAAAAGCATGAGATTGTTCTTTCATATGTTCCATAAATGGTCATAGAAGAGTGGAAAGTCTAACGAGTTTACATATATGGTTCTTGATGGTTTTTCTTGAAAAATTATATTAATTACTTGTATTTTCCTATGTCGATGATCATCACAAACTTGTTTTCTTGAATTGAATATTTTCATGAGATATCGTGTAACCCTACTTGACTATTTTCGAAAAGCATGCATGAGTGAACTTAGGGATTGAGTCTAGAGCTTTGATTGGAGGATGTCGATAGTGATTATGATTGTGATTTTGATGAGAGAATGATGATGAATTGATAAAACTTGATAATCCTGTGAGTATCCATAAATGAACTCGACTGATTTGTCTATTTGATTGTTCCAAAATGATTGTTCTAAGTCTTGATCTACTGATCGATGAGAGGGTTAAAGTCCCTATGAGAACTGATGAATAAGAGGGTTAAAGTCCCTATGAGACTGATCGATGAGAGGGGTAAAGTCCCCATGATTTGATTGGTTTGATTGGATTTATTGTCTTATGAGCATTGAGTCATGGGAGAAGTATTAAGCATCGGAAGAGTAAGAGTTAGTCCAACTCGCACTTGTCAAACTATGTAGCCAAACGTAGGAGAGGATTAGAACCATCATATTACATTGTGGGTTCCCTCTTGAGAGAGTCCCTGAAACCATATAGGACTTGTTAATTGTAGTTTCCCTAGTGGATTCGATTCTTTCTCTACCTGGAAAGTATAGAACAGTGATGGAAACATCGGTGGGATGTTGTACAATCACTGGCTCATAAGTGATTGATCTCAGATTAGAGAAACTCCCAAAAAGTTTCTACCTTGAGTACTCTGAGTCGAGATGAGATGAGATGAGTCCCTTTGAGATGAGTCTAACTTGATTGAATAAGGTTGATTGGTTGATGGGTCACTTGTCTACTCTTTATTCTTGTTTTAGATAGACAATAGACGTTTTGATTTGATGATTGTTCTGAGTTGATGATTGTTCCATATTACTCTATATGCTTTTATTTCATTCACCAATTTTACATACCGTACATTTCATGTATTGATGCCACTCGGCACTGCATCATTTTATGATACTTATACAGGGATTAGAGATCGAGCGCACCGTTGAGGATCCAAGATGCTCAGCTGATTGGTGAGCCTCCCCTACTCCGGAGGATTCACTACCTTCATTTCATCTTGTTTTAGAGTTAGACTAGACTAGCTTTATTGTGATCGAGGTAGCAATGGGTTTGTCATTGGCATCACTTAATAGTGAAAGAGGCTTCATAGATGATAGTCGGACGTTGATATTGAGATTGTGAGCTAGTTCTTCCTACTAGCCTTTATTATTAATCTATTATTATTTGAGACATTAGATGAGATGAGCCCATTTACTTTCCTGAGTCTTCCGTTGATTGTCCTGAGTCATTTGATTGAATGACTGTGATAAGACTAAGTGGTTCACTTGGGGACTAGCAATATCTCTAGGTGTCGGCCACGTCTTGGGTATCCTTCCGGGGTGTGACAAATTGAGAAAGTTATATTTTTATAAAATTTCTCAACATAATGTGACTAGTGAAGGAAAATTTCATCACATGTTCTAGTAATTTTTGTTCCAAGAATAAAATTTTGTCTCACTAAGATCTTTAATATCACAATGGCTTTTAAGAATATTTTTCGCTTCAACAATAACGTTAAGAACATTAATAAGTGACACTTCCCTTGGACGACGAATGGCATTTTCGTAATAAATATTATTTTCCAGGGCATTAGGCAGCGTGGCAGTTTCGTAATAACAAAGATTCCCCCGTGTATTTACGCACCGTCCCCACTGGCGAATGACTCCTTCACTTTCCCACGTCTCCCATCTGCGGTTTTTGCCCACAGTTTTAAACGTTTGCCCACCGTTATCCGCCTCTCACATATATATGTGTTTTGGCCTTCTTCTCATCAGTTGCTGTTGGAAATTTGGCTCTCGGTGCTTCATTCAAGGTTAGGAATTAAGGAATTTCGCATCGCTTAAAAATTCCTTTGGAGATGTTACTTTTTGTGTTGTATATCTTACCTTTCTAATGGCTTGAATTTTGTGGGTACGATTTTGCCATGCATGTTACTGAGACGATCACTTATTAATGTTCTTAATGTGTCTTTTGGCTTTCTCCTACTCATTTGTTGCTCCAACTTTGGTTCCTCCGGTTTATCAAAAAAAGCACAAGCAGTAACTTTCTTAACCAACTTTGTAATCTTGGGATCCATTAGCCTCACAAAGGCTAGACAACCCCAAACTCTTAGATATCCCAAGTTTGGCTTGTGTCATTTCCACAATTCAAAAGGTGTTAGTTTGAACTTTTTATGAGGTACTCAATTTAACACATAACAAGTAGTCAAAATAGCTTCACCCCAAAAACTTAAAGGTGCACTTGAAATATTTTTTATTTTTTTACTCAATTTCAGAAAAAATAAAAGAATAAATAAAAAGAGGGGCGAAATGCTACAAAAAGAACTCTGTTCGATTTTTTAGTCTATCTATAAGAAGAGATCATATGAAAAACGTAACTGATTCTTTCGTTTCTTTGGGCCACTGGCCATCTGCCGGGAGTTTCGGGTTTAATACCGATATTTTAGCAACAAATCCAATAAATCTAATCCAATAAATCTAGTGTAGTACTTGGCGGGCTTTGCTCCCCTTTACAATATGAAGAAAGAAATAAGGGTCGAAGTTTAGACCGCTCACATCAATAAGCATGGCATTAGTAAATTCAACCAAAGTTCTATTTTTCCTTTCTGCTACACCATTAGATGCAGGGTAATAAGGAGGAGTAGTTTCATGAATTATTTCCATGAATTATTTCCAATGATCTAACAAAAGAATTAAACTCATTTGACTCACATTCACAGCCTCTATCACTTCTATTTTTTTTATTTTTCTTCCAAAACTGATTTTCAACCTCATAGAGATAAACTTTAAAATACTTAAAAGCATCATTTTTAGTTTTCATTAAGTAAACATATATAAACTTATACAAATCATCAATGAAAGTGATAAAATATCTATTTTCTCCAAGAGTTTAAATTCCTCCAAGTTCACAAATATCAGTGTGAACTAATTCTAATAAATCAGTTTTTCTTTCAACTTGAAAATGAGGCCTTTTAGTGATCTTGGCTTTGCTAAAATCCTCACACTTTTCAAAATTCTTTTTAACCATTGAGATTAATCCTAAACTACTCATGATTTCAGCATAATGGTCATTTATATGACACTAATGAGCATGCCCAAAATTAGTAGAAGGCTGCATGTAAAAAGAATTAGAAATTTTATTCATTTCAACATTTATTTTAAACACCCATCACAAGCATACCCCTATCCCACAAAAATACCCCTTTTCACAATTACATATTGATCAGATTCAATGATCTGTTTGAAGCCTACTTTATTAAGAAGAAAACTAGACATCAAATTTTTTCTCATGGAAGGATTAAAAAGTACATCTTTCAAAGTTAATACCCTTCTAGTGGTAAAACACAATTCGACTTCTCCCGTTACAACCACTTGAGTAGTGTGTGAATCACCAAGCATGATGGTTTTGGGCTCTTCAAAAGGAGTATATTTGTTAAACCAATCTTTGTCATAAGAGACATGACAGTTTGCACAAAATTCAGCCCACTATCCATCAACATTCTCAACCATAAATATGTATATGATCAACGCCACAAAAGGCTCTTCAGTAACGGTTGCCTAAGGTGTAAGACCACATATCCGATATTTGCAAAATAGAGCAATATGTCCACTCTTGCCACAGACACAACACGATCCCTTATCTTGAACTTGTTGATTTTGTGCTTGATTATTCTCACCATTATTTTTCTTGGGAGGTTTACCATTCTTTTTAGTGAAATGTTTCTTCTTAGGCTTCATAGAGGCGTTTTTGTTAGATTCAGGAGTAGCATTATTCGAAGTAACTAAATTTATCTTCGATGTGTTGTTGCTCTCTTCTAATTGCAAAAGTGCATCTTGGCCCCTTGCCTCCTCTGCCATCCAAATTTTCATTATCAACGTCTCGAGAGAGGTTTCCTTTTGTTTGTGGTGTATATTTTTTAGAAATTCCTTCAAAAAGGTGGAAGTTTATTAACTATGCAACAAATAATAAGGTTATCCCCAATTTTGACCTCCTCGGACCTAAGCTCTCCAACAATCATGATGAAGTCTTGAGCATGATCTACCACTTATTAATTATCCACCATTTGGAATTGAAACATTCGACTAGTAACATATTTTTCATTTCCGCTTCTTCGGTATCATACTTACTCTACAATGGTTCTATCATAATAATCATGAAAATTATCAGACAGACAATTTAAAATATAATACCGACACTTGTATGAGTCATCATTGTATTTGTCCACTTTCCCTTGATGAGATCATTATCCATGGAGAGGATATCAACTTTATTAGGATTCTTCTCGGTTAACACATAAGAGACATTGAGAAGACTTAAGTAGAAAAGTAATTTACCCTTCCACCTCTCAAAATGATTACCGTTGAACCAAAATAGCTTGTTAAGATCTCCCATCTTGACATCCACGATTTTTTCAATTGTAGCCATTTGAATCTCCTTAAAATTGTTGGTGAAAATTACAAAAAGATTACAAATAACAACTGAAAAAGTAAAAACAAAGAACAAAATCTTCAGGCTGAGGCGGGGATATCTTGCTCTCTTTAAGGAGATTCAAGTCCACTGCAACAAAATTTTTCACCGGTCCAGTAGTATCCTCCTTGACTTGTCCCCTCAAGGATACAACAGCCTTTCACAAAAGTAAAACTCAACAAACTCTGGACAAGAGTTGAGTCTCAAGCTCCACAAGAAGAACCTCCCTTCAACTAATAAAAACTCTTTTTTACTAACTTTATGCACTCTATATTTTTTTATATGTTGTATATCCAAAACAAATGAAGACCACCGCTATTTATAGTTGTGGAAGTATTCCATGCAATGAATAGGTAGATAATGGCTAGTTAATAGAGAAGATAAATGGCCTAGAGGTTACATAGGTTACAAGGTATAATGGAGGAATAAAGTATGAAATAAAAGGAGGGCAACTAATGCACACCAACATGCATGCCTACACTAAGTGCCAACAACACTTCAGACTCTTAAATGATAAAGAGTAATGCACACCAAATGCATAGTTAGAAACCTCCAACAGGATGTAAGTCATACATTACACATTAGACAAAATGTCTTACATAATAAAATAGAATATGCACTTTTATAAAATATAATAATATTAAAATGCAAGCAACACATATTTTTAGAGATAAATCAAAGATAACCCCAAAAAACATGGTAGATTTCTTTAGTGACCAGCTTCAAGACTTCAATAGCAAAGTTGTCATTCTTCCACTCTATGGATGAATGGAAGAATAGATTATCAAATTTATAGTTTAGATAAATTAAAAGGAATAACATAAGGACAAGAATGACAAAGCACAAGGAAAACTATCGTATTAAATGACTTCATCAATGTAAAATGATGAACATCAACAACTATTTCAAGGAAAAATAGAGTAATAGATTTGTTGCAACATACATCTGCTCGCCAGCAAATTCCAAGTTGACATTCTATCCAAAAATAGTTTGACAACTGAAAGCCCCTGGTAAGGATCCGAACTTTGTATGACCTTAATGGAGCTTGAAAATTTGATTTTGAAAATTTTTGGACCAAGAAGCCTTCACGATCTATGTGAGGTTATACGGACCGTGTGGAGGCTCCTTGAAGTGGCCCTTGGCCTTGTGTAGGAAGTGTTGGCCTTGAGGTGGAAGTTTGAGACTAAGGCATATGATACATGGACCCCACACGGTCCGTGTCGTGGACCGTATGGTAGCCTTGGCCTTGAAAATTCACATTTTTTGGACAAGGCATTTCACACGAACCCTGTCACGGAGTGTATGGTCCTTCATAGTCCGTGAGGCCCTCCGTATGGGCGTTGGAGTGAAAATTCTCTAAGTATGGGATCACCATCTCGGAACTTCGTCAACAAGAATTTATTAAGTGAAGCTTCATGGAGGAGTATACGGTCTGTATACCTTGGTACGGACCATGAAACCCTCCATATGGGTGTTGGCCTGCATTTTTTCTAAGTATGAAATCTTCAAGCTGAAGCTAAGTTCTCTTTCAAGCCCTCAATTCAAGCTTATTTGTATAGTTTAGGGTCATCATGGGCCTCCTTCATCAAGTCAAGTTCAAAGGAATTTTGTTGACTAAGTTTTTCACAAGAACCGATAGAAGGGTCAACTTTAAATGGTCATATCTCTTAGCAAAAAACGAACTAGGTGGCCATTACCTACAAAATTGAATCTCTTTGAATTAGCTTTCCAACGCATTCAGTTTCACCTCATTCCGAGTTTGGATCAAGAAGGTATGCCAATTTTTGTAAATCCCATCCGTGCAGAGTTTCCTGTGAATTGGCTAAGTGTGGTCTCACGAGGATTCACGGTCCGTGAGACCTTATCACAGGACCCCTGGAAACAAATTTCATTCCGCTTCAATAATAATTTGTTTTTGTAATTATGACTACTCCTAAGGGACTTTTGTAACTTCCTATGCTATCTTAAGACCTCTAAATGACCTAATGGGTGATAAATTAAGGGTGACAAAAAAGTCTTGAAAATTAAAAAGAGTGACAACATTTTTAAGTATTGAGAGTAGTTGACAACTTTATGGTTAATAATAATGGGCTTTGACCACTTTTTCAACAAGTCCTTAAGTTTGTTTTAGACTTTGACCCAACCTTTTTTAACCCTAATATATATGTATTTTTAAAAAGTTGTGCATCTGCATACCTGCCTCCAACGACTATTTTGCACCATTTTCTTTCTTCTTCTTCTCTTATGCTTCTTCTTCAACCATTTCGCGCCATTTTCTTTCTTCTTCTCTTCTCCTCCTCCTCCTCCTCCTCTTCTTCTTCTTCTTCTTGTTCTTCTTCTTCTTCTTCTTCTTCCTCCTCCTCCTCCTCCTCCTCCTTCTCCTTGTGTTATTATTGTTATTTCTTTTGGTTGTTGTTGTTATTGTGTTATCAAGAATAAAAGAGAGAGCATAACATTTTTTTTCTCGAAAATCTTTTGGATTTGAGAAAAATCTTAATTTCCGTCAATTTGATATTAAATTTCATTGTTGTATCACTAGGCATTGCTTTTGAGGTGATTTTTGACCATTTTGGTAAGTTAATACTGTTGTTTTGCGTGTACTACTCATCTGGGTTTTATCTGCTATTTCGGTTGAATTCATTTCAACAATTGCTGAAATATACTTTCAGCAATTGTTGAACGTGCTCTAGCTATTGTTTTAGCAATTGTTGAATATTTATTCAACAATTGTTGAAACACATTCAGTACTCATCCAATAATTATTGAAATATAACTCAACAATTGCTAAAACCATTGCACGTGCTCTAGCTGCTGTTTTAGCAATTACTAAATCTTGTTCAACAATTGTTGAAACACATTCAATAACTCATGCAATAATTGTTGAAATGTATTAAGCAATTGCTAAAATTGTTGTAGGCGCTCTAGATGCTACTGCAGCAATTGCTGAATATTGTTCAACGATTGTTGACACACATTCAGTAACTCATCCAATAATTGTTAAAACATAATCCAGCAATTGCTAAAATCCTTGCTCGTGCTCTAGCTGTTGTTTTAGAAATTGTTGAATATATTTTAACAATTATTGCATGAGTTACTTGGTGTGTTTCAACAATTGTTGAAAAATATTCAACAATTGTTGCATCAGCTGCAGGCAGAATCAAAATAAAAATTATAATTAGTTTTCTTTTATATCATAATATAGGTACAGACGTCCATACTATCAATGGGGGATAAAATAACAATAGGAGTAGATTGCAATGGTGAATAGGTCGAGTCCAACAATCGTTATATCTGGCATTGGAAAAATAAAGAAACGGTAGAGACAATAGCAATGATGGTAGAACGAGATGTCATGTATAAATATTTTGCAAACACAATCATTTCCTATTGCGAACTAGATTGTGAATTGAAAGCTCTTGTCATCACCTACATGCATAGTTGCAGTGAAAAGCAAAGGGCCGCTCCATTTAGGATAAAAAATCAAATAAGTTTGCGTACTTATTTGGCAGATGAAGGTAGACCCATTTTAAGGATATATGTGGTTGAAAGATTGACTGAAAATTGTCAAAACCTACAAATATTAAATGATGAATGTGATTCGGCAGACATGGACATTCTAGACAAAGAAAATGCTAGTGCACAAAATATTCCTCAGATTCCTACTCCTACTCCTGAAGGTTCCAGCAATACACCACGAAGTACACAATCATCACAGTCTAGCCATGATCAAGAAGAAGAAACTAATTTTTACATCGGTATATCATTCAAGAATAAGTAAGAGTTAGATATTGCCTTGAAAATTGCTTGTGTGAAGAAAGATTTTCAAATGAAGAAGGTAATCGATTCGCGTGTTGTGTATTGTGTGAAATGTATACATTCTGAATGCAAGTAGTGGTTGAGAGTTGTAAAGCTCCGAAGTTCTGATAGGTTTTACATTAGAAAGTATGAAAAAAAATGCATACATGTGGTTCACAACATCTCACGAGCCATAATCCCCATGCCATGGCAAAGATCGTTGGTGAGTACTTCAAGGATAGGTTCCTAAAAGGTAAAGGTCCTTCCACAAAAGATATTGAGAATTTAATCTGTATTAAATTGGGTTGCAAGGTTAGTTGTTGGAAGGTTTGGAAGGAAAATGAGATCGCAAAGGCTTTGGTATGGGGGACACATGAGCACGGTTACGCAGTGCTTCATGCTTACCGTTATATTCCAACGACAGTAAATTCAGAAAGCAAGACAGATTTGCATCTTGATGAAAATAGTAGGTTCAAGTATTTTTTTTGTTGCCTATGGAGTTTGCATTCATGGTTTTTGATATATTCGAAAAGTCCTAGCTGTGGATGGAACTTTTTTAATAGTAAATACAGAGGTGTGTTATTGTCTACCGTAGCACAAGATATAGAAGATCATATTTTTCTTGTGGCATTTTGTGCAGTCGACACTGAGTATGATGCCTCCTATCGATACTTTTTCGAGAAAATGAGCAGTTTTATAAAGATGGTTGAGATGGTGTTTCCTTCAACTTATTATGGTTGTTGCATGAGGCACCTTGGATAAAACATCTGAAATACCTTTCACAATGGAAAAATCATCTTCCACTTTTATAAAGCAGCAAAAGCATATAATGAAGATGAATTTAATGATCACTTCATCCAAATAAGAGATATGGGTCTAGAAGCTGCCGCACACTTGGAACATGTTGGATTTCACGGATCGAGCAGGCCATTCAATTTGGGAAACAGGTAAATTTCATGTATTGAATTTTTTTGCATATTTTTCTTAGCAGTTGTGTGTTAAAATTGCAGTAATTACAACAATTGTTGCGCATATTTCAGCATCTGTTATATCAGATGCATAAAAGTGCAACAGCTTCTGATATAAATGCAGCAGTTGTTGCTTCTGTAATATTTTTCAGTAATATTGATAGTACAAAATCATGATATCAAATATTGTTGAGTTGATTAACCCAATGCTTCTTGATGAAAGAGAACATCTAATTGCTACTCTTTTTAATGAAATAAACCGAATATACAGTGAAAAGTTTCATGAGACGCGCAATATGTCCATCAATGCATCAACCATCTTTATTCCAAAGATAGAACAAAAAATTACCAAAAATGTCAATTTGGGAAATAAGCTATTGGTTCATCAAACTGCCAACTACGAGTATCTTGCCACTGGTCATAATGCAGTTGCAACGGTTAATTTGTAATGTAAATTTGCACTTGTGGAGTCTTTGACCTTGACAAAATATCATGTCTGCATACTATGGAAACGCTCCGATGCCAATATGGTAATGATTATGGAAGGCCCATTTATGAATACTCATCTCCATATTACAAGGTAAGAGACGTATCGTTTTGCATACTTAGAAGAAATTAAACCTATACCACCCGAAGATACTTGGGAAATTCCTAAGGAATTTTTAGAGGGAGAAATATATCCTCCGCATGTTGAGCTAGGCAAGGTAGGAAGAAGGGCTACAAAGAGACAAAAAGGAATCATAGAATCATTCCCAACAAAGAAAAATAATTGTTTTATATGCAAAAGGAGTGGACATAAAAGAACAACATGCTCGGAGCGAAGTGCTCCACAAGTGTAGATTTTGATTACTATCTGTTGTTTGTAAGCTTTTCTTATTTCTTTTAATATTGATGTTGAACAAATATTGTTGTTGAATGCTTCAGTTCTCAAGAAAGAAATTGGCAGTATTAATATTGACAGTTGCTTCAACAATTGTTTAACCTGTTTAAAATTTTCTCATCATGTCGCAGTAGCTTTAGTAATTGTTGTATACTTGCCAAGAAAAATTTCAATAAGGTAGACTCCTTTAGCAAATGTTGAAATTGTTGAGAAATTTTTAGCAAGTGAGTTGGTTGATTTAGCAATTATTGAAATTGTTGAGAAAATTTCTAGCAAGTGAGTTGTCTGATTTAGCAATTGTTGAAGTTGTTGAGAAATTCTTAGCAAGTGAGTTGTCTGATTTAGCAATTGTTGAAATTGTGTGAGAAAAATTTTTACCGAGTTGTCTAATTTAGCAATTTTTGAAATTGTTGAGAAAACTCTTTAGCAAGTAAGTTGTTTGATTTAGCAATTATTGAAGTTGTTGAGAAAAGGTTTTAGCAAGTGACTTGTCTGATTTAGCAATTGTTGAAATTGTTGAGAAATATTTTAGCAAATGAGTTGTCTAATTTAGCAATTGTTGAGAAATATTTTAGCAGTAAACTCAATTCTAAGTACTATAATACGTATAAATTACTTTATTTATCAATTATTATGATTTATATAATCAATTAACAATCAAATTGCTCGATTAAGGTTGATTACACGTTCCAGTACTCGATTTATTGTTCGTTATGAATAAATTATCATGTAATTGCATGAAATCATCAATAAAATCAAGTCTATGTACCATTATAAATTACTTTATTTATCAATTAATTATTTGATCAATTAACAATCAAATTGCTTGATTAAGGTTGATTACGCGTTCAATTACTCGATTGATTATCCGTTATGAATAAATTACTATGTAATTGCAAAAAATCATCAATAAACACAAGTATAAGTACTATAATACGTATAAAATATTTTATTTATCAATTAATGTGATTTATATAATGATTAAAAATCAAATTGCTCGATAAAAGTTGATTACGCGTTCAATTACTCGATTTATGTCTGTTATGAACAAATTACCATGTAATTGCATGAAATTGCCAATAAACTCAAGTATAAGTACTATAATACGTGTAAATAACTTTATTTATCAATTAATATGATTTATATAATCAATTAACAATCAAATTTCTCGATTAAGGTTGATTACGCGTTCAATTACTCAATTTATTGTCCGTTATCAACAAATTACCATGTAATTGCACGAAATCACCAATAAACTCATGTCTAAGTATCATTATACATATAAATTACTTTATTTATCAATTAATAAGATTTATATAATCAATTAATGATTAAATTGCTCGATTATTGTTGATTACGCGTTCAATTATTTGATTGTTTATCCATTATGAATAAATTACTATGTAATTGTACAAAATCGCTAATAAACTCAAGTCTAAGTACTATAATATGTATAAATTAACTTATTTATCAATTAATATGATTTATATAATGATTAACAATCAAATTGCTCAATAAAGGTTTATTACGCGTTCAATCACTCGATTTATTGTCCGTTATGAACAAAGTACCATAAATTGCATGAAATCGCCAACAAACTAAAGTATAAGTACTATAATACGTATAATTTAATTTATTTATCAATTAATATGATTTATATAATCAATTAATAATGAAATCGCTCGATTAAGGTTGATTACACGTTCAATTACTCTATTTATTGTCTGTTATGAACAAATTACCATGTAATTGCATGAAATCGTCACTGAACTCAAGTCTAAGTACCATTATACATATAAATTAGTTTATTTATCAATTAATATGATTTATATACTCAATTGATAATCAAATTGCTCGATTAAGGTTGATTATGCATTCAATTACTCGATTTATTGTCCATTATGAACAAATTACCATGTAATTGCACAAAATTGCAATTAAATTCAAGTTTAAGTACTATAATACATATAAACTACTTTATTTATCAATTAACATGATTTATATAATCAATTAACAATCAAATTGCTCGATTAAGGTTGATTACGTGTTCAATTACTTGATTTATTGTCTGTCATGAACAAATCATCATGTAATTGCACGAAATTGTCAATAAACTCAAGTCTAAATACTATTGTACATATAAATTACTTTATTTGTCAACTAATATGATTTATATAATCAATTAACAATCAAATTGCTCGATTAAAGTTGATTACGCGTTTAGTTACTCAATTGATTGTCCGTTATGAATATATTACTATGTAATTGCATGAAATCACCAATAAACTAAAGTACAAGTACTATCATATGTATAAATTACTTTATTTATCAATTAATATGATTTATATAATGATTAACAATTAAATTATTCAATAATTTGCTAAAACATTTCTCAAAAATTATTTAACATGCTGAAAAAATAATTCAGCATGTCGTAGCAACTTCAGCAATTGTTGTATACTTGTTTAGATAATTTTGACAGGTAAGGTAGACTCTTTTAGCAATTGTTGAGAATATTCTTAGCAAGTGAGTTGTCAGGTGTAGCAATTGTTGAAATTGTTAAGAAAATGTTTTAGCAAGTGAGTTGTCTGATTTAGCATTTCTTGAAATATTTGATAAAATTCTTTAGAAAGTGAGTTGTCTAATTTAACAATTGTTGAGTTTATTGTGAAATTTCTTAGCATGTGAGTTATTTGATTTGGCAATTGTTGAAATTGATGATAAATTCTTAGCATGTGAGTTGTCTGATTTAACAATTATTGAAATTATTGAGAAATATTTTTGCAGCAAACTCAAGTTTAGGTACTATAAATTACTATGTAATTACTAAATTAAAATTATCACAAATTGCCATAATGTTGAGAAATTTTCTCGATTAAGGTTGATTGCTCATATTCAACAATTGTTGAGAAAATTTTCTCAGCAATTTCAACCATTGCTAAATCCAACAACATATTTACTAAGATTTTTTTAGCAGTTGCTAAAGCACCTATCTACTTATTAATTTTTTTTCAGCAAAAGAAGCAATTGTTGAAGAAGTCTCTACTATACTTCAACATTTTTTACAACAGAACTATTTAATAAATTGGACTAATCAATACCATTTTTACAACATAACCATTCAAACAAAAGACATAAAAGAAAAATATTGTCTGCCAATCCAAAATATGCATTAAGTATTTTCCAAAGTCATTAACAACCAACAAATATGAACACTATGGTACCAGTTCCTTTTCAATTATGCCTTCCATCCACCTTTGCCGCATCCTGTTAACTGTATTATCATTTATAAGTGTCACAGAAGTGTTGGTAATCAGGTGTTCAATATACCCAAGTGAATACGAACCATAAGCTGCAGCTGAATCATTTTTTAGAACATCCTCCAACCTCTAAAAGTCTCATTCTCTATTCAAAAGTTTCTCAGGCAAGTGGTCAAATATTTTACTTTGCTTCAAGAATCTAGGAAACAACTCCACTATCGGCATCATGGCTACCACAAAATTCTCATTGGTAAAAATACCCCTATTGCGATCATACACGTTAAATCTTTCCCTCCTCGATGAGAATTTCAAGTGCAAGAAAATGCTTTGATCCAAGATTCACGAAAGTAAAAAGTCTCTTAGCACCACGCCATGCAACACCACCAGGAAATGGTTTACCATTTTTGTAATAATCCAAATAATAATCATCAAACACATATTGCTCAATTTGATCCCTCGATGTCAAACTCTCTCTGGTCAATGCTTCATATACACTCATCAAGTAATTACAAAAATCAAGATCAAGAATTATCTCTTTGATCATAATGTTGGGGGAATTCAATATGCCTTAGACATATGAAGCACAATATTTCATCAACATGTTGCAATAATAAAAGAATTAATGAGACAACTGAAAATGATTATTGCATCTGCTGCAACAACAATTGTTTCATAAGAATAAGAAATTGTTAAAATAACAAACAAAACTATTGCAGCAAGTGCTAAATATGTTGACACACATAATAATAAAATAAAATCAAAATTATTAGAACTTACCCGATCCTCTCACCACTTTTGCATGTTGTTCATGCTCTCAAAGTCTTGAAATCAAATTCGTGCATTGTGTAGGGTTTTTTCGCCGATCTTTAGTTTTCAAGATATTTTTTAATTTCTTGTATGATTCACTCTTTGCATGCTTGTAGATATCCACCGGTTGTTGCTTGATTGTTGTCACCTCAATAGGAGGAGACCTGGCAGCCCTTCTTCCTCTCTTTCCTCTGGCACTCTCAAGTGCCTTGAAATTTGCCTTCTCCTCTGTTTGTTAACTGATGTATAAGGACTTGAAATGTTTCTAGATGGAGTAACACCTCTCTTGCTGATAAAATTCTTGAGAGTTTTCTCCAGAGACTCAATTCTCTCAAGCATCGAACTTGTAGTTTTGGAGCATGTGTCGCATTTACATACACAAAGAGGCATAGGCCTCTGAGGAGTATCAACACCGATTTTAGAAAACCTATGTCCTGTGAATGGAGTTGTTGGATTTACTCCAACATTCTCACTGGTGGGAGAAAATCCTCTACCACCACCAAAAGCACTGGGAACAAAAGGAAAAAATCCACCTCCTCCACCAGCACCACTGCCACCTACACTACTGCCACTACCAATATCAAGTACCCTTTCTCTTTCCTCACCCAAGCATATCAATGGTCATTAAAGGATCTCTTTTAATGGTCACACAACCATCCAAATCTTTCGTCAGTTTTTCAATTTTCTCATCTTCAGTCAAATCCAATGGTATAATTCCAGTAAAAAACTTCATCTCTCTCTCACTGACTGTAGGCACTAACCATGGATAAACAATCTACATAAATGAAGAAAAATTAGAATATGATCAGATAAAATAAAATCAACAAGAATATTTAGCAATTGTTGAAATATTTGCAACAACTGCTGCAATCAACTGCAGCTTCCACAGTATATTTCAGCAGTTGGATTCAACAACTGTTAAAATATTTGCAGTAATTGTTGCAAATAAATATAGTTGTCATAATGTATTTCAATAGTCAGCTAGCATTTGTTGAGATGTTGCTACGATTGTTGAAATATTTAGCAACAACTATAGAAATTGTTGTAGCAATTGTTGAAAATAAATCCAATTATCATAGTGTATTTCAGCAGTCAGCTAGTATTTGTTGAGAGGTTGTTGTAGTTGTTGAAATATTTAAAAGCAATTGTTGAGGTATTAACAACAACTGTTGTGAACAACTTTAACTTGTAATTTCTTAGCAATCACATGCACTGATTGTTTAGTAGTTGCTGAGTAATTAAGCAACAATCGCTAAAAAAACCACTACATCTTCCACAAATAACTGCAGCAGCTAACTAAAATAATTAGTCAATTGATGAGGCTTACCGAATCTTTGAGGAGGTTAGAAAACTCAAGAGCATTGACAGAATGATCATTGACTGTTGATATCCATCTAACGAGTTGTGGAGAGGTTACTATAGTAGAAACCACCTTTAATTTCTTTCAGAGATGGAGAATGGCCTCAAATTCCTAACACTATATAAGATAATGGCATAGATAGAAATATGATCAAAATTATGAATGAACGGACCCAAATTTTTTTTCAAAGAAGATAAAATTTGCCATAAATGCCCATGGAAAACCATAAAGATTAGTGGTCTTCCCATGTTTTTATATATCCACAACCTTCAACAGGTAGTCAACTGTCAGCTCATAACATTCACGATCCCATGCACTAGCACAAAGGCCTTTCTCTCAATTGAAAGCAACACCATGTCAGCCGGGGTCTTTGTGTTTGGATCTTTCCCCAGAAGAATGCAATGTACAAAATAAACCAAGCACAAAGATTTTTTGACATCTCTTGAAATCTTATTCGATAGGAGAAGCTCCATCAGTTCATCCTTCTTAAAGGTTCTTCCTGCCGACTTAATAATTTCTTTTCATCTTTTCTTAACCTTAGATGATGATTTTTCAAAATCAGCAACCTCTTTGATATGACAATACAGACCAGTCATAATGGAAAATTCTTTCATGCCAAAATAGAGAGGTATGCCACAAAAATTTATCTAAATTTCTTATTACCGCTCGCTCAGAATTCAACGACAGAGAAGTTCGTACACCAATTTCATTTGTAACTACTGAGGTATCTTCTCAGTTATCTCCAAATAGCTGTCAAATGCTATCATCTTGAAATATTTTTCCAATATCTGTTACTTTAGCATTTGTCTAAAATCACAATAATTTTTCATACTGAACTTTACAGTAATAGTACCAGTCAAATGTGGATATTTATCCATCATGGTCACAAAGTTGTAATCGGGATATCCAACAATCTTAATTGAGGTGTCATCACCTCAAGGTCTAGTTGGAGAGGACTCAACAGAATCAGTTTTCTCCTCTTGAAGAGATTGATCATGTTGGAACTTCGTTCGTTGTTCAAAATCAATTTTTTCATCCTCTTCATCATTCTCTGCATCATTACCATCATATTTTTGAAGAAACATTTTTTCACCTTCTTGTCCTCCTCTTTCTTCTACATTATCTCCTCCTCCTTCTTCATTCATAACATAATCTCCTCCTCTTTCTCCATTTATAGCATCATCTCCTCCTCTTTCTTCTTCTCCTTGACATCCTGTCTTTATGTTTTCTTGACTTTTTGATGTTGTTTCACTTTCAAAGATAATACTAACATGTCCAGCAATGGTGCAGATAGGGAAGAAAATCCCTCAACCAACGTGTGGTAGTAGCCTACCAACCCTAAGAAACTTCTTATGTCAGTCGAAGTGGTCGGCCTGGTCTAGTTCTTAACCGTTTCAATCTTCTGGGCATCTACTCGAATACCATCGCTAGAAACAACATGGCCTAGAAAGGCCGCTGACTTAAGCCAGAACTCACACTTTGAGAATTTTGCATACAACTCATGGTCCTTAAGAGTTTGAAGGACAACTCTGAGGTTGTTAGCATGCTCCTTCTCACTCCTCGAATATACCAAAATGTCGTCGATGAACACAATCACAAAAATATCAAGATATTGCCTGAATACTCCATTCATCAAGTCTATAAAGGCGGCAGGTGCATTCGTCAACCCAAAGGACATGACCAAGAACTCAAAATGGTCATACCTAGTCCTAAAGGCTGTTTTAGGAATGTCACATTCTTTCACCTTCAACTGGTGGTAGCCAGATCTAAGGTCTATCTTGGAAAAACAAGAGGCGTCCTGAAGTTGGTCAAACAAATCATCTATCCTTGGGAGAGGATACTTATTCTTTATCGTGACCTTATTCAGTTGCCTATAATCAATACACATTTTGAGGGACCCATCTTTCTTTCGCACGAATAGGACAGGAGC
Organism: Solanum rostratum; assembly: GCA_029948455.1. NCBI lineage: Eukaryota > Viridiplantae > Streptophyta > Magnoliopsida > Solanales > Solanaceae > Solanum > Solanum rostratum. The sequence goes on along the minus strand of CM057056.1, from coordinate 62,236,881 downwards.
ACCCCAAGGTGAACATTTGGCCTAATGAAGCTCTTTTCCAACAAATCTTTTAGTTGCTCTTTCAACTTTTTCAACTTAGTGGGGGCCATCCTATAAGGTGGAACTGAAATAGGCTGGGTATCGGGAAGAACATCAATCCCAAAGTCAATCCCCCTATCAGGAGGGACTCCAGGCAGATCGTCAGGAAATACTTTCGGAAACTCGTTAACAATCGGGACTGACTCAAGAGTTGGGGCTTCGACATCATCAAATTTCACTCGCACAAAGTGATAGATACAACCCTTGGAAATCAACTTTCTGGCTCTAAGATGAGATAAACTTCCCTCTAGGTGTAACAGAATAACCCTTCCATTCTAGAACTGGTTCATTTGGGAATTTGAACTTAATGGTTCGGAATCTACAATCAACAGAGGCATAACAGGCGTGAAGCTAATCCATGCCAAGGATCAAATCGAAATCAACCATTTCCGACTCAATCAAATCAACGAGAGTATCCCTGTGATGGATGGACACTATGCAAGTTTTATAGACTCTTTCAGCTCGAATAGACTCACCTACTTGAGTAGAAACATCGAAGGATTCAAGAAGACTCTCAGGGGTTCTATCAAATTTACTGGCCACATAAGGAGATACACATGACAGTGTGGCACCTTGATCCATCAAAACATAACAATCAAAAGTAAAGACTCGAATCATACCTGTCACAACATCTGGGGAGCTCTCTTGATCTTGGCGACTACCCATAGCATACAAGCGGGTTGTCGCTCTGCCAACTCCTGATGTAGTGGCCCTCTGGGTTTACTCTAACTGATGGGGCGGGTGTAGTAGACTGGGCCTGGTCAGCCCGCTTCGGACAATCCCTCTTGTAGTGACCCGCTTGGCCACATCTATAGCACACATCATTCCCGTCATGCCATCTTCCCAAGTGCAGCTTGCCACACCGATCACACGGCGGCTTACCCTGCGAACCTTGAGCGATACTAGCTTGCGACTGGGATCCATGGGTTCCAGCATTCTGAAATCTTTGATCATACCTGCCTCTTGGCACAAGTTCACTAGCAGATGAGGGTTCTGGAAATCAATTTCCATTGCCTTTTCTTCCACCCTCATGGCTGGATGTCTTAGCTCTCTTGCACTTGAACTCTTCCTTGTCATACTGCCTCTCCTCATCAGCTTGCTGCACAAATGTCATCAGTTGCCCCATGTCCATGTCATTCACAAGCATGGCTCCTGTCCCATCTCTCTTGGGTCTTCTATTCAACCCATCCACATACATTCCCATCTTTCCCCTCATATCAGCAACCATGTCCGGAGCATAACGAGATAGTTGCGTGAACTTCAACCCATACTCTTACACAGTCATAGAGCACTGTTTTAGATTCAGGAACTCTCTCACCTTGGCTTCTCTTTTCTCTCTTGGGAAGAAGCGTCCCAAGAAGGCCTCCTCAAACAATGCCCAAGTCAAACATGGAGCATCATCCCTCCTACCTTTCTTCCATTGGTCAAACCACTGTCAAGCCACACCCTTGAGTTGGTAAGCAGTCATTTCAACCTTATCAGCATCAGTCACATGCATCACCTGGAACACCTTCTCAAGTTTCTCCACATAGTTCTTAGGATCGTCATTGGATGTAGACCCCATGAACTCAGGCGGATTCATCCTAAAAAATTCTGGGACTCTAGAAGTGTCATGAGTGTCCTGCCTGCCTGCTCCTTGTCTCATGACAGGCGTTGTGACAGCCTGGGCTAGAGCTTGAATAGCCCAGCATAGCTCAGCATTAGAGACCTCATCTTGAGGGGGTTGCTCAACAAGGACAGCTTGATCCACGGGCTCCTCGGTTACTTGAGGCTCAGGTAGATTAACAGCTTGCCTGGAAGGATGTCCCCTTCCTCTAGCAGCTCTTCTCGAAGGCATGTTGTCATTTTTTCACGCGTAGAGCATGAATTAGAAGAGAGATTTCACAAAGTTTAACTCTATCGAACGAATGGGAGTAAGAAGAAAAGTGTAACAGTTCCTAATGTCCTATAGTCTCCTGCTTATGAAATGTGGTCGACAACATACCCATAAACAAGACTCTACTAGACACAACTTCATAGACTCCCTAAGACACTTGAACTCTGTGCTCTGATACCAAGTTTGTCACGCCCTGGGAGGGTACCCTTGGCGTGGCTGGCACTTAGAGACTATTGTTAGTCCCCAAGCGAACCCCTTAGCCTCATCATATCATTCAATCAATAAACTCTACTGAACAGCGGAAAGTATAATTAAGTAAATGGGCACTTCTCATCTAAAGTTTCAAAAGAATATATATAATAATGAAGGCTAGTAGAAAGAACTAGCTCCCACTCTCAATATCAATGCTCGACCATCGTCTATGAAGCCTCTGTTACTACTCAGGTGGTGTCAATGACAGACCCATGGCCACCCAATCAAATTAAAGGAAATAGTGCAATCTAACTCTAAAGTATGATGAAATAAATGTAGTAAACCCTCCGGAGTAGGGGAGGCTCACCAGATTAGCTTCAAAACTCAGATCTTCAACGGAGCGCCTGTTGACGATCTCTAGTACCTGCCTCTGCATCATAAAATGATGCATTCCAGAGTGACATCAGTACTTGGAATGTACTGGTATGTAAAATAGCTGAGTGAAACAGAAACCGGTAGAAAAATACGGAAACAACATCAACTCAAAATAAGAATCAAATATCATCATACCGTCAAATGTCTATCTATGCAAGAATAAAGAATAGACAAGTGACACATCAACAACTCAAACTCATTCAATCATCTCAGACTCATCTCAAAGGAGCTCACCTCCACTCATCTCATCTCATCTCAAAGGAGCTCACCTCCTCTCATCTCACCTCATCTCATCTCATCTCGTCTTGTCTCATCTCATCTCATCTCAAGTCGACTTGGAGTACTCAAGATAGGAAGTTTGTGGGAGTTTCTTTTATTTGACAACACTCACTTATGAGCCAGTGAATGTACAACAATCACTCTAATGTTGCCACAACCGTTCCAAACTTGCCAGGTCGGGAATGCTCCGAAACCATATCACCTCACCCAATATGGAATCTAAACTCAACAGATCCGCTATTGCTTTCAGAGACTGTTACTCTCAAGGGAACCATATATATGTGATGGTTTTAAGCCTCACCTACGTTTGGCAACGTAGTTAATGAGTTCGAGTGAGACTCGCTCTTATCCATTTCGGTGCTCGATACTGCTCCCGACTCAATGCTCATAAAACCTCCATCTCAAATCTCAACCAATCTCATAGGGACTCACCCCCCGTCAATGATTGGTATCTCATAGGGACTTTAGCCCTTTCATGAAACATCTCATAGGGACTTTAACCCTATCATCAAACATCGCATCAATGACTCAAGATTGTATAACAAATATGAGGAAACAAGTGAATAAACACATCGGTAGAGTTCATTTATGGGGACTCATAAAACAATCAAAATTTCATAACTCATCATCACAATCAACAATCTCAACTCAAGGCGCTAGACTCAATTCTCAAGTGCATTATGCATGCTTTTCAAATTAGTTGTCAAAATTCCATCAACTCATCATCACAATCAACAATCTCAACTCAAGGCTCTAGACTCAATTATCAAGTGCATTATGCATGCTTTTCAAATTAGTCATGAAGGGTCATGCAAATTCTCATGAAAATATTCAATTTAAGAAAACATATAGTATGATGATCATCAACATAGAAAACATGTAATTTCAAAATCAATTTTTCAAGAAACACCGTCAAGAAATCGTGCATGTAGACTCTTCAATCATCAACTCATCTATGACCTCTATGGGGCATATGAGAGAACAATTCCATATTTTAGTTTAGCCTTACATACCTGGGATATGTAGCTATCAACCAAGTACGTTAAGGATCTCTTCTCAAATATCTCAACTCAAGCTCTTCTCTTCTCTCCTCAAGCCCTAGCCTTGTTAGATTATGGAATATGACTTAGAATGGGGGTTGTAGACCTTCTTCACGTCAAAACGACCTTGTTAGATCGTGTATAGAGTATAAGAGGGGTGGGGAATTGATCGGAATGGCCCTCTTAATAAATCAGAAATTCTCAACTCAGAAAAGACCCAGTCCACGATGCGGACGATCGCCACCGTGTATTTTCAGAGAAAGTTTTCTAAACGAGTTTCCTCAATCCCGTCAAAAATTTAAAAAGAATATAAGTGTTGGTCCGCAATAGGTGCGCGATGCACCCCTGTCGCGTACTAACACTGTTTTCTACTTCATGTCAAAAAATTATATTTTGATCGGGTCGCTCTAAAAATCGACCGAGACCATTTTCCCACTCAATTTTTCATGTTGATCACAAATCCGGCCTCAGATTTGCCATCTGAGCATCAAAAGTTGTGTTACGTGCATACCCTCACTCTAGGGATATTTTCGTAATTTTATCGAGCGTTACATAACTACACTAGGTTCAGCAATTGTTGAACTAGTTTTAGTAGTTGTTGTATCGATTACTGCACTAGTTTCAGCAATTGTTGAACTACTTTTAGCAGTTATTGCACTAGTTTCAGCAATTGTTGAACTAGTTTTAGTAGTTGTTGTACCAATTACTGCACTAGTTTCAACAATTGTTGAAATAGTTTTAGCAGTTGTTGTACCAGATACTGCACTAGTTTTAGCAATTGTTGAACTAGTTTTTAGCAGTTGTTGCGCTAGTTTTAGAATAACTTGAGCTATTCATAAGACATATGTGCGATTCAATCACATATTTGCTTAAGTTCAGCAACAACAATGTATTTTTTAAGCACAACAACCCAACCATTACGAAGCGATCAAAACAATAACAACAACAAACAAAAATAAAATATACACATATTTGTTGTTTACAAAAACAAAACATGTAAAAACTCATAAAAATATACCATACTAGGGCAACAAAATATGTAAAAACCCATAACAATATACCATACCAGGGCAACAAAATAACAAAATATGTAAAAATCCATAACAACATACTATACCAGGACAACAAGTACGTTGTTGAGTGTTTATTAGGAAAATCAAAAATGAAATATATCATCCTCTTTTATTGTTTAACCTATATCACTATTTTTACTTCAACAAAAACATAAAACCCTAACATCTATGCTTTCTTCTTTTTTTTTTAAACTTAAAACAACTTTTCATTTCAAAAATGCAAAAACCCTAATGAAATGAAAAAAGGAGTTTTTTTATACCATTTACCTTCTAAAATCTCACAGTGACGACGAATAGGGTGAATCGAGAAGAAAAAAAATAAAAAAAGGGATTTATTGTGAGTTACCTTCAAGGAGCTTTAGAGTTGTTGTAGAGTTGCTGCATCGTTTCTTGAGAGAAAATTTGAAAATAGAGAAGGTGTGTTGAAGAATTTGAAGCAACAAGTAACTGACAGGTATAGTTCAAATTACCCGCCTAGTCAGCCTTTTGAAATGACCTTTTTACCCCACCTTTTGTGATATGTCGTATTTTTTTTAAGTTTAACAAGTTTTAAAATTACACCTCAACCCTCATTTAACATAATCCCCTAATTGATAGAAAATTTGACTTGGCCTTGGTCAACATGTCACATTTTTCTAATTAGAAACTTTTTTGTCACCCCTCTCTCAAATTTCTCTAAATCTTCTCCTCTCATTCAAATTCATCCTCACACTTAGAATTATACTAAACTCTCCTAAAAACTCTCTCAAGAACTCTTGGGAAGACTAAGTTTCGGAATCAAGGGAAAACGTTTTTCTTCATCAAACTTCTTCATGAATCTCCTCCATTAGCTAAGGTATATGGGATTGATTCTTGGTCCCTTTCAATCAAGAAGACTCAAACTCTTTTCTATTGAGTTACATGAAAATTTTTCTTACTTTAAATATGGGTTTTGAATATTATTGGTTATTAAATTCAATTGTTGAAGTATGGGATATACTTTATTGTTGATTTTGAGTTGATTTAAGCCCTAATATGTTGAAATACATGATTATTATGAAGATTTGATTATGAATTGTCCCTTTAAAGTTTGAACTAAGCATGGGTGATCTATATTATAATTTAAATGCGAATTTAATTATGGATTTACTTCAATTTCACATTGTATTATTGATTTTAGATTGAATCTATATTACCCATGTTAACCTCACATCATTCGTAGCATATGCATTCATGAACATTGGGTTTTTTTTTATGAAAATTATGAAGTGGGTTAAACCCAATTATTTATGTATGTGTATACATATATATATGTATGTATATATGTATATGATTCTGATAGGATTATGGTTATGACAAGAATGTGATCGTATAAATGTCTTTGATATGGCTCTTTGAGCATTTTGGGTGCTTGCACCATTCCACATATATGCATGTTATTCCTACGTACGTGAAGCATGATTATGAACTATGATTTGGCTTTTGAGCCCAAGTATGAATGTATAAGAAATATGTTTGGCCTTTGAGGCTAAACGTGCATTAAAAAGATTTGAAATTACCATTGCCTCTTTTGAAAGCATGTATATGTATAAGTATTCTCGTGGGATGTTTTGACTTAGCACCGCTGGATTGGGGGCATCAGGGTTATCCCCAAGGGTCCTCTACCTTTCCTTAAATGCTTCGCATTTGTCTTTCAAGGGAGTTTGTTTTATCCTCTTATTATTTATAATGTGCATAGAGCAAGTGCACAATTTTGAGTGTGAGGTAGGGAGATTGCTTGGTAACTTTTTTATGCAACTTCATTAGGTAGCAGACTTTTTGACGTCTAGATTCATGGTAGTGACACTTTATATAACTTATCTTAATTTATAATTTGTAATAACCCTGATTGTCTTAATATAGAATTGATCCAACTTGATTGAGACATATTCAATGAGAGGTGAGCATATATTTTCATGATTTTGCATTTTAGTCTACAACTTACTAGCATGTTATTTAAGCAAAATGAAAATAAAATATCTTTGACATGTCAATTGTAACCATTAGTTAGTCCTTTAAGCCTGTAGCTTTTAAGTTGTATGCGACATTTTTACCTTGATCCAATTTGTTAAATCTTTAGTTTTTGTACCTTACTTCCTTGAACTTTGTAGCTTATACTATGGTATAATTGCTTAATGTGAAGGAAGTGATTGGTAAAAAGTTATCAATGATAGCTATAAAGTGATGAAAAGGCATCAAGAAAAAAAATCTAAAAAAAAAGTGATTAAAATATTTTTGATATGATGAAAATTACTAGTGAAATAATTGATGAAAAGTAAAGATAAGTTAATCGAAGAGAATAATAGGTAATGAAGTGTAAAAAATGTGACGTGCTTAGGAAAGTATAAGTTGCTATCATAATTAGCCTACTCATCTCTTAGATAATACAACTCGTTAAAGTCTTTTTTTTTTATTTTATTCATCATACTTAACTAGTGGGAATGTACATAATGTGCAAGCCTATGATTTTTATATAATATGCCAAGTATAGGAGGCTTGCCAACACAAAAAATCATGGCCATAATTGTGTGGAGTATTTTGCAGATGTTGATTGGGCTAGATCCAAACTTGATAGAAGATCTACTACAGGCAATCACATTTTTGCTAGAGGGAACCTAATATCATGGAGGAGTAAGAAGCAAGGTGTTGTATCACGGTCCAGTGTAGATTTGAATACAGAGTTATGTGAGAATCTATATGTAAGATTATGTGGACATAAGCTTTTATTTGAAATTGGGATGAAGCATCATACCCCAGCAAAACTCTAATGTGATAATCAAGTTGTTCTTCATAATGCCTCAAATCTCTAACAATCAGCTATATTATCAAGTTGTTCTTCATAATGCTTCAAATCTCTAACAATCAGCTATATTATCTATATACCTTATTATACAGATTTTGTAACAGTTTCTTTGGCAGAGTTGGTGAGTAAGCTTATATTTGATGAGTTAGAATTTGTCTCTAAGTGAGAAAGTGTGCTTTGATTCTAAGCCTGTCGCGCCCCATTTTCTAGCGAAAGATGGGAACCTGGATGACTTTGTGGCAAACAACTCTTTTGGGATTAAAAACAAGGAAGAGTCGCCACCTAATGATTTGAGGTGCATTAGGACACCATTCTAACCTACAAACTAATCGAAGGGTCAAGTCACCAGAGAATGGAAAAGGACTCAAATTGCCTTGAAGGGAAGGTGTTAGGCACCCTTCGAGGTCCGCAAGTGCGGGTTCCGACCGTATCTCATGTCTTATGTGGGGGTTTAAAAGCAAATAGGACTTTTATTTTAAATTTTCTAAATTGATTCTAAGTGATAGGATAATTTATTATTTTATTTTATTTTAACAAATAGGTGACAAAATAATGAAAATTCAATTGAACGAGTAATTGAATCTAGGTGATACATCAAATTAACTTGGTTAATTAATGCTAATAAAGAAACTTGATAACTAATTCTAATTAAATGATCAAGTAATTATACAATACAACACAAAATTTTATTTTTTATTTTTTATTTAAACTAAGATCTAAGTGATCATATAAATTTATTTTATATTATAATTAAAATTGGTGAGGATCATTAAGACTAAGCGAAAAATAAATAAATTAGACAATATAATTAATGCGAGTTAAAATAATCTAAACAACCCGAAAAGATAAAAATATTTCATAAAAGGTTTTTTTCTTTTTTATTTCAAGAGAGAAATTTTAAAAGGTTTTAAAAAAAAGGCCTGTTTCATTGCCGGAACGAAACTATAATATTTATTTATCATAGCTCCTTCCCTAGAATAATATATAATTTGTTTTAGAGAAAATTAGTATAATAACACAAGATTTTAGGGAAGGAATAACACAAGATTTTAGTATATAATTTGCATTGTCTAGCTCGAGTTTGAAAAGAGGCTAGACAATGGTTTTAGAAGAAAAGATTTTAGTAAAATCTTGATTAGAAGAATAATAATAAAAATAGAAAATAAAAAAAACATATCGCACGTAGTCCCCGCGCCCAATCACTAACCTAATTTTCACTATATTTTGTTACATCATCTTTTGCGAAAAAATAAAATACAAATAATTAAAAGGATAGCAGAAATAAAGAAATAGTGAATTAAATAAAACAAGCAATGTATGAATAAAACAACAACAAACAACAACATACCTAGTGGAATCCCACAAGTGGTGTCTGGGGAGGGTAGAATGTACGCAGACCTTACCACTACCTCATAGAAGTAGAGAGGTTTTTTCCTGGGAACCCTCGTCTCAACAACCCTGTAACACCCCACATTTTACATGTTCTAGTCCAACACAGATGAAACATGATATGGCAAGGTCAAATCCACACATATTTTTAAAAGTGCGTGAATTTCAGATTTAAGGGTTATATGTACGTCTAACGCTTAAGATGACCGAGCATATATAATTTTTAAGTCAAGCTAAGGAGAGTGTGACCTTAAATGAAGTAAAATAATTGAGGTGCTTGTGGGACTTAGCAAGCTAGTAGGTGAGTCACTTACGTGCTTAGCTTAAATAAGCTTGGTAAACGAAGACAAGGCCCAACACCGAATTTATTCAAGTCCGATAAAGAATAAATCCCGAGTTAAGGGTGTCATGTGGGCCCATGGTTTGGCATCATAAAAGGGCAATATTTGCAGCCCAAGATGGATAGGAAAAAGGGTCAAATTCCAATTACAATCCAATTCAAAACTAGGGCCCAAACTAAGTGGGCTTAGGGGAGAAATGTTTGCAACAAAGCCCATCCCATTTGAAGCCCAATAAGGCCCAAATGAAAGGGCCAAGCTGCTGCCCCATAACCTTATTAAAATAAGGCTAAAACCCCAAAAGAAAGTCGGCCAAAAGAGGCCTATAAAAGGGAGCAACCAGCAGCAACTTTTAGCCATTTTCTTAAGCCAAATTTCAGATTTTCTCTCTAAGTTTCTTCTTGCTCTTTCCTCATTTTCTAAAGCGGCCAAGACACACTTCTAGGGTTCTTGAAGAGAACCTAATCCTTGAGGGCTAAGGTAAGATAAAATACCCATGGTTTGGTGTAATTTTTTCATGAAAAACATGAAGAGTATGTTGGTTGTATTGTGCAGGAATTTTGGGACAGCATGTGTTCCAAATTTTGTGGTTCATTTTTCTTGTTAAATAAGAGATTTTTATCTTGTTGGTTGGCTGAGTTATGAAGTAATATGTATGTTTTTAAGAAGTCTTGGGTCTGAAATGATGTAAGAAGGCTGCTGGACCACTTGTATCTTCCGCAAAAACAAGTTCTTAAATGATGTCTTAATTCCGGTCATTAGTAAGAATTTGTGGACTGTTTTTGGAAATTGTTGTCTCATGTTTTTCATCTACTTAGGGGCTGTTTTTGGACTGGTTTAGGACTGTAATTGTGTGTAAATATGTTGAGGACAGTTTGGTTAAGGTTGAAACGGATTTGGAATGGTTAACGTCGAAATATAGCGGAAGGACGCAATGTTGCGTTGTCTACTTACGTGTTGTGTAGAGTTGTTGTATGTTGTATTGTATGAGTTGTTGTAATGCTGTTATGGGACTAAACATAGCTGGATATGACATGTATATGGGAATGTGTGTTAGAAAATACGATTAGGAGTGAAAATGTTGAAAGGATACTCGTTGGGTGCTAATTCCGAGCTTGCTGCCCGAATATTATTTTTGGGTGAAATTGGATTACTAAGACGTGTTTATTAGCTGCTAACACTAGTTTTATCCCCTAATATGTTGTAGATAAGTGTTTGGAGGAAAAGGATACTACCCGAGGTAATAACGACATAGTACAGCGAGGTATGTAAGGCAACTTGATTTCCTATTACTTGGCATGAAATCTATAATCTTCCTTAGCACGTAAAGGCACGTACAAACTCCGACATGGCTGCTAACCGTGTCCCCACTCTTTACCATGTTCATATGTACCCATACATAGTCATTGTCAACCTGCATATGTACTTGGATACCAAATATACATGAGTTCCTTCTTACCAAACAAAGTCTATGTGTCGTTTAATCTCCGATACGGTTCATTAGTTATGTATCTCTCTTTTCATTGTGGTATTATCTTGTATGGTTGTTCATATGTCACATGTCTATATTCCTACAGTTCTAAAGGTTATGACCACCAAAAGAATCATCTCAAAGTAAATAAAAGATAACTTACAGTTGCTTATAAATGAGTGGTAGCCCGAGGGGTGGAAGAATCACCTAGCCAGGGTCGATCTCATTTGGGTGGTAGCCCGAGGGGTGAAGGAATCACCTAGCCAGGGTCGATCCCATTACAGATTTACCACTGATCAGCTGGTCATTTACATGATATATTGTGCACAGATTATATAGTAAAGAAAAATAAAATAATAAAAAAGGACATAAAGTACATGATTCCACAGTATGACTAAAGGTGGTCTTTTCATCATTATACACCAGCGTGTGATTTCATCTGAGTTCTTATTTCATGTACAGTATTTCCTGCCTTACATATTCAGTACATTATCTCGTACTAATGTCCCTTACGGGGGACCTGCATTTCATGTTGCAGGTACAGGAGTTACTAGATCTCCCCAGTAAGAGTACAGGACTTTCAGCTGCTATTACTAAGCTCCAGGTTGCTTCGGGGCTTATGTGTTTAGAATTTGTATTTTGTATTGTATAGTTGGTCATGAGGCGGGGCCTGTCCCGACCCATTTGGATATGGTTCCTTACTTAGAGGCTTTGTAGACTATGTAAATTAAAATGTGGTCAAATAGTGTATTATAGACATCGTGGCTCCAACGGCCTAGTCTTATGCATTTACTTTTGGTTTGTTAGTACAGTTTACTTTCTTTTGACAACATATTGAGTGTGGAAACCTCTTAAATGTTCATAGCAGGTGTATAGTTATATGTTGGTTCTCCCGAGCCTTGTCGGTAACGGGTGCCAGTCCGCCTTAATGGGGCGTAGGGCGACATGTCATATCCAGCTATGTTTAGTCCCATAACAGCATTACAACAACTCATACAATACAGCATACAACAACTCTACACAACACGTAAGTAGACAACGCAACATTGCGTCCTTCCGCTACATTTCGACATCAACCATTCCAAATCCATTCCAACCTCAACCAAACTGTCCTCAACATATTCACACACAATTACAGTCCTAAACCAATCCAAAAACAGCCCCTAAGTAGATGAAAAACATGAGACAATAATTCCCAAAAACAGTCCACAAATTCTTACTAATGACCGGAATTAAGACATCATTTAAGAACTTGTTTTTGCGGAAGATACAAGTGGTCCAGTAGCCTTCTTACATCATTACGGACCCAAGACTTTTTAAAAACATACATATTACGTCATAACTCATCCAACCAACAAGATAAAAGTCTCTTATTTAACAAGAAAAGTGAACCACAAAATTGGAACACATGCTGTTCCAAAATTCCTGCACAATACAACCAACATACTCTTCATGTTTTTCATGGAAAAATTACACCAAACCATGGGTATTTTTACTTACCTTAACCCTCAAGTATTAGGTTCTCTTCAAGAACCCTAGAAGTGTGTCTTGGCAGAAGTGGTATCAGAGCGGGTCGTCCTAGGGAGTCTACAAAGCCATGTCTATGTAGAGTCTTGTTTATGGATGTGTTGTGCACCACATTTATAAGCAGGAGGCTACGTGGCATTTAGGAGTTGTCACTTTCTTTTCATTCTTTAGATCGTGCCATAGAGCCAAGTGTTGTAGGTTGATTATTTCTAATCTCTAAATCATTTTGTACAGTAAGCATGCCTGAAACAAGGAAAAGCAAAGGCAAGGGGAAGGAGGTGGAGGTGGTAGAGGAGCAGCTAGCCCCAGCGGAGCCCAGAATCGCACTTATGCTCTGGGAAGTCGACATAATTTAGAAGCTTCACCCGATATGGTCACAGGTACATTGTCCATCTTTTCACATAATGTGTATGCATTAATTGACCCTGGTTCTACATTATCATATATTACACCACTAGTGGCTGGAAAGCTTAAAAGAACACCTAAATTATTGAATGAGCCATTTGAAGTATCTACGCCAACCGGTGAATCTATTATAGCTAGAAGGGTCTATTATGACTGTGTTGTAACTGTTTGCGACCGTGATACGTGGGCGGACCTTGTTGAGTTAGATATGATGGAATTCGATGTTATAATGGGCATGGATTGGTTAGCTTCTTGCTATGCTACTGTGGATTGCCGAACTAAGAGAGTGTATTTCCACTTTCCAAATGAGGCGGACCTTGAATGGGAAGGTAATGTTGGGGCACCAAGGGGTAAGTTTATTTCCTATTTTAAGGCGAGGAAGATGATGTCAAAGGGATATACATGTCATCTAGTTAGAGTAAGGGATATGCAAGCAGAATCACCAACTCTTCAATCTGTTTTCGTAGTGAATGAATTTGTTGATGTGTTTCCCGAAGAGATTCCAAGTTTGCCTCCAGAACGAGAAATAGATTTTTGGTATTGACTTACTTCCAGGCACTCAACCCATTTCTATCCCTCCATATAGAATGGCCCCGGCAGAGTTACGTGAATTAAAGGAGCAATTGAAAGATTTGCTAGAGAAGGGCTTTATAAGACCTAGTGTGTCCCCTTGGGGTGCACCAGTGTTACTTGTACGTAAAAAGGATGGCACCTTGAGAATGTGTATTGATTACCGACAATTGAATAGGGTGACAATTAAAAACAAATACCCCCTCCCCAGGATTGACGATTTGTTTGATCAGTTACAGGGTGCCAAATGTTTTTCAAAAATTGATTTGAGGTCAGGTTATCACCAAGTGAGGGTGAGGGAGAAAGATATACCCAAGACAGCCTTTAGGACACGCTATGGTCACTTTGAATTTCTTGTTATGTCATTTGGGCTGACAAATGCACCAGCAGTTTTATGGACTTAATGAACAGGGTATTCAAGCCATTCTTGGATGTCTTTGTGATAGTATTATAGATGACATTCTGGTGTATTCAAGATCAAAAGAGGACCATGCAAATCACTTACGGCAGGTATTGCAAGTTCTTCGTGATCGGCAACTGTATGCCAAGTTTTCCAAATGTGAATTTTGGTTGAAATCAGTGGCATTCTTGGTTCATATTGTATCTGATGAAGGAATAATGGTTGATTCACAAAAGATAGAGGCAGTGAAAGATTGGCCAAGGCCAACAACACCCACAGAAGTTCGAAGCTTCTTAGGGTTGGCAGGTTATTACAGAAGATTTGTTGAAGGTATTTCTTCTATTTCTGCACCTCTAACAAAGTTGACACATAAGGCGATCAAATTTCGATGGAATGATGCATGTGAAAGGAGCTTTCAAGAGTTGAAAAGCAGGCTAACTTCTGCACCTGTATTAGTGCTTCCAGAAGGCACAGAGGGGTATGCGGTGTATTGTGATGCTTCGGGGGTTGACTTAGGGTGTGTACTGACACAACATGGTAGAGTAATTGCTTATGCCTCGAGACAACTGCGGCCACATGAGAAAAACTACCCGACAGAAGACCTTGAACTAGCAGTTGTTGTGTTTGCCTTGAAAATATGGCGCCATTATTTGTATGGAGTTCATGTTGACATACATACTAATCATAAGAGCTTACAGTACATATTTAAACAGAAAGACCTAAATTTAAGGCAGCGAAGGTGGCTGGAGCTAATAAAGGATTACGATGTTGATATACTATACCATCCAGGGAAAGCAAATGTGGTAGCCGATGCTTTGAGCCGCAAGGCAAGTGTGAATATTGATGATCAGACCGTGGTAAGTCAATGAGTCGCTAAGGATCTATGTCAACTAGCAAATTTGGGGGTTCGCCTCATTGAAACTCCAAAGGAAGGAGTTGTTGTGCATAATGCTGCGGAGTCTTCATTGGTAGCAGAGGTAAGGGAAAAACAGTTCAAAGATCCTATTCTACGGCGACTTAAGGAGAAGGTGAGTCAAGGCATAATGAAGGGCTTTGAACTTACCCAAAATGGAGTACTTTACTGTCAAAATAGACTGTGCGTTCCTAACATAAATGGACTAAGAAGGAAGACAATGGAAGAAGCCCATCATTCAAGATATTCTATCCATCCAGGATCAACTAAGATGTACCATGACCTGAAGGGAATGTTTTGGTGGGAAGGCATGAAAAAGGACCTTGCAGAATTTGTAGCTCAATGTCCAAATTGCCAACAAGTTAAGGTAGAGCACCAAAAGCCGGGAGGTTATATGCAATGTATAGAGCTTCCAACATGGAAGTGGGATATGATTAATATGGATTTTGTTACTGGGTTGCCTCGCTCATTTCAGAAGTTTGACTCCATATGGGTAATCGTTGATAGACTTACAAGTCAGCACACTTCTTGCCAGTTAAGAGTGACTATACGGCTGAAGAGTATGCAAAGCTATACCTTAAGGAGATAGTTAGACTACATGGGGTCCCAATCTCCATTATATCTGATCGGGGAGCTCAATTCACCGCAAAATTTTGGAAATCCTTCCAGAGGAGCTTAGGGACATAAGTGAATTTAAGTACAGCTTTCCACCCGCAGACAGATGGTCAAGCAGAACGCACCATTCAAACACTTGAAGATATGTTACGGGCGTGTGCATTGGACTTCAAAGGTAGTTGGGTGGACCATTTGCCACTTATTGAATTTGCCTATAATAATTGCTACCATTCAAGCATCAAGATGGCACCGTATGAAGCTTTGTATGGAAGGAAATGTAGATCACCAATAGGATGGTTTGAAGTGGGTGAAACCACCTTGCTTGGTCCAGATCTAGTCCAACAAGCCATGGAAAAAGTCAAGGTAATACGACAACGGCTAGAAACAACCCAAAGTCGTCACAAATCATATGCAGATGCTAGAAGAAGAGGACTGGAATTCTCAGTAGGAGATTGGGTGTTCTTAAAGGTGTCCCCAATGAAAGGTGTTATGAGATTTGGTAAGAAAGGGAAACTAAACCCACGTTACATAGGGCCATATAAGATTATTAAAAGGTTTGGACAGGTTGCATATGAATTGGAGCTACCCCAGGAGCTTTCAATGGTTCATCCAGTTTTTCATGTCTCAATGCTTCGAAAATGCATAGGTGATCCATCTCGTATTACTCCTATTGAAGATATGCAGGTTACGGAAGATCTCACCTATGAAGAGGTACCTATTGCTATCCTAGATCGTCAAGTTAGAAAGCTAAGGAATAAAGAAATACCTTCAGTAAAAGTGCTTTGGAGGAACCAGCAGGTAGAAGAGATAACGTGGGAGGCTGAGGAAGAAATGAGGTCTAAATACCCTTATTTATTTGATGCGAAAGAGGAAGTCCAAGATACAGAGTTGAAGGAGTAGTAGGTACGTGAATATGAATTCTTATTATGTTTTCAAAAGTTTGTTTACACGGAAGTTCGAACTTGTTTAACCTATTCAATTGTGCTTACATTCGGGGACGAATGTTCCTAAGGGGGGGAGGATGTAACACCCCACATTTTACATGTTCTAGTCCAACACAGATGAAACATGATATGGCAGGGTCAAATCCGCACATATTTTTAAAAGTACGTGAATTTCAGATTTAAGGGTTATATGTACGTCTAACGCTTAAGATGACCGAGCATATATAATTTTTAAGTCAAGTTAAGGAGAGTGTGACCTTAAATGAAGTAAAATAATTGAGGTGCTTGTGGGACTTAGCAAGCTAGTAGGTGAGTCACTTACGTGCTTAGCTTAAATAAGCTTGGTAAACGGAGACAAGGCCCAACACCGAATTTATTCAAGTCCGATAAAGAATAAATCCCGAGTTAAGGGTGTCATTTGGGCCCATGGTTTGGCATCATAAAAGGGCAATATTTGCAGCCCAAGATGGATAGGAAAAAGGGTCAAATTACAATTACAATCCAATTCAAAACTAGGGTCCAAACTAAGTGGGCTTAGGGGAGAAATGTTTGCAACAAAGCCCATCCCATTTGAAGCCCAATAAGGCCCAAATGAAAGGGCCAAGCTGCTGCCCCATAACCTTATTAAAATAAGGCTAAAACCCCAAAAGAAAGTCGGCCAAAAGAGGCCTATAAAAGGGAGCAACCAGCAGCAACTTTTAGCCATTTTCTTAAGCCAAATTTCAGATTTTCTCTCTAAGTTTCTTCTTGCTCTTTCCTCATTTTCTAAAGCAGCCAAGACACACTTCTAGGGTTCTTGAAGAGAACCTAATCCTTGAGGGCTAAGGTAAGATAAAATACCCATGGTTTGGTGTAATTTTTCCATGAAAAACATGAAGAGTATGTTGGTTGTATTGTGCAGGAATTTTGGGACAGCCTGTGTTCCAAATTTTGTGGTTCATTTTTCTTGTTAAATAAGAGACTTTTATCTTGTTGGTTGGCTGAGTTATGAAGTAATATGTATGTTTTTAAGAATTCTTGGGTCTGAAATGATGTAATAAGGCTGCTGGACCACTTGTATCTTCCGCAAAAACAAGTTCTTAAATGATGTCTTAATTCCGGTCATTAGTAAGAATTTGTGGACTGTTTTTGGGAATTGTTGTCTCATGTTTTTCATCTACTTAGGGGCTGTTTTTGGACTGATTAGGACTGTAATTGTGTGTAAATATGTTGAGGATAGTTTGGTTAAGGTTGGAACGGATTTGGAATGGTTAACGTCGAAATGTAGCGGAAGGACGCAATGCTGCGTTGTCTACTTACGTGTTGTGTAGAGTTGTTGTATGCTGTATTGTATGAGTTGTTGTAATGCTGTTATGGGACTAAACATAGCTGGATATGACATGTATATGGGAATGTGTGTTAGAAAATACGATTAGGAGTGGAAATGTTGAAAGGATACTCGTTGGGTGCTAATTCCGAGCTTGCTGCCCGGATATTATTTTTGAGTGAAATTGGATTACTAAGACGTGTTTATTAGCTGCTAACACTAGTTTTATCACCTAATATGTTGTAGATAAGTGTTTGGAGGAAAAGGATACTACCCGAGGTAATAACGACATAGTACAGCAAGGTATGTAAGGCAACTTGATTTCCTATTACTTGGCATGAAATCTATAATCTTCCTTAGCACGTAAAGGCACGTACAAACTCCGACATGGCTGCTAACCGTGTCCCCACTCTTTACCATGTTCATATGTACCCATACATAGTCATTGTCAACCTGCATATGTACTTGGATACCAAATATACATGAGTTCCTTCTTACCAAACAAAGTCTATGTGTCGTTTAATCTCCGATACGGTTCATTAGTTGTGTATCTCTCTTTTCATTGTGGTATTATCTTGTATGGTTGTTCATATGTCACATGTCTATATTCCTACAGTTCTAAAGGTTATGACCACCAAAAGAACCATCTCAAAGTAAATAAAAGATAACTTACAGTTACTTATAAATGAGTGGTAGCCCGAGGGGTGGAAGAATCACCTAGCCAGGGTCGATCTCATTTGGGTGGTAGCCCGAGGGGTGAAGGAATTACCTAGCCAGGGTCGATCCCATTACAGATTTACCACTGATCAGCTGGTCATTTACATGATATATTGTGCACAGATTATACAGTAAAGAAAGATACAATAATAAAAAAGGACATAAAGTACATGATTCCACAGTATGACTAAAGGTGGTCTTTTCATCATTACACACCAGCGTGTGATTTCATCTGAGTTCTTATTTCATGTACAGTATTTCCTGCCTTACATATTCAGTACATTATCTCGTACTAACGTCCCTTACGGGGGACCTGCATTTCATGTTGCAGGTACAGGAGTTACTAGATCTCCCCAGTAAGAGTACAGGACTTTCAGCTGCTATTACTAAGCTCCAGGTTGCTTCCGGGCTTATGTGTTTAGAACTTGTATTTTGTATTGTATAGTTGGTCATGAGGCGGGGCCTGTCCCGACCCATTTGGATATTATTCCTTACTTAGAGGCTTTGTAGACTATGTAAATTAAAGTGTGGTCAAATAGTGTATTACAGACATCGTGGCTCCAACGGCCTAGTCTTATGCATTTACTTTTGGTTTGTTAGTACAGTTTACTTTCTTTTGACAACATATTGAGTGTGGAAACCTCTTAAATGTTCATAGCAGGTGTATAGTTATATGTTGGTTCTCCCGAGCCTTGTCGGCAACGGGTGCCAGTCCGCCTTAATGGGGCGTAGGGCGTGACAAACCCATAAGCATAATACTAGATATGACGAAATGGAAAGGAAAAGAAATGTGCATAGGAAGAGAAACTACTAATGAAAAACACATGATAATATGTAAATACAATAGATTTTAGTACATATGATACAGATAAAGACAACACTCGATGTACGGACTCGACACTGCCTACTGCCCGCTAGACATCACCCTAACCCTGTTAACATATTAACCTTCTACTCTAATTCGCGACCTCCACTCCTTCCTATCTAAGGTCATGTCTTTGGTGAGATCAAGTCTCGCCATATCCTGTCTAATCACCTCTCCCGAATACTTCTTCGGTCTACCTCTACTTCTCCTAGTGACTCCTAAATCCAACCTCTCGCACCTCCTTACAGGAGCATTGGTATCTCTTCTCTACACATGTCCAAACCATCACAGTCTCGCTTCCCTCATCTTGTCAGCCACCGGAGCCACCTCTAGCTTCTCCCAATGGTCTCATTCCTAATCTTGTCCCTCCTTGTGTGCCCACATCTATCTCAGCATGCGACGTGCATCTTCTGAACATGTGCATTTTTTATTGGCCAACACTCCACCCTATACAGCAAAGATGGTCTAACCATCATTCGGTAAAACTTACCTTTGAGTTTAGGTGGTATCTTCTTGTCACACAATATTCCAGAGGCAAGCCTCCATTTAGTCCATGCTGCCCCAATACGATGTGTGACATCATTGTCAATATCGCCACTACTCTGGATAATGGACCCCAGGTACTTAAAGTTTTCTCTCTTGGGGATAGGTTGGGTGTCTAGCCTCACATCAATGTCTGTTTCATCCCTCGCGACACCGAATTTCCACTCCAAGTACTCTGTTTTGGTCCTGCTCAGTTTGAATCCTTTAGACTCCAGGACATGTCTCCATGCCTCCAACCTATCATTAACTTTAGTCCGAGTCTCATCAATCAATACTATGTCATCTGCAAATAGCATACACCATGGAAACTCCTCTTGGATAGATCGCGTCAACTCATCCATCACTAGGGCAAACAGGAAAGGGCTCAACACCGATCCTTGATGAAGTCTCATCTCTACAGGAAAATATTCTGAGTCTCCTCCCACCGTTCTTACCCGAGTTTTAGCTCCGTCATACATATCCTTAATCGCCCTGATATATGCCATTGGGACACCTTTCACCTCTAGGCACCTCCATAGGACATCCTTTGGCACTTTGTCATAGGCCTTTTCGGGATCAATGAACACCATATGAAGGTCGTTCTTTCTTTCCCTATGAACCTGAACCACTAATCTCCGAACAAGGTGAATTGCTTCAATAGTCGACCGCCCCGGCATGAATCCAAACTGATTCTTCGAAATAAACACTACCTTTCTCACCCTTATCTCCACCACTCTCTCCCAGACCTTCATAGTGTGACTTAACAACTTGATGCCCTTGTAATTGTTACAATTCTGAAAATCCCCTTTGTTCTTGTACAATGGAACCATTGTACTCCTCCATTCATCAGGCATCTTGGCAGTCTGCATTATAGCATTGAACAGTCTAGTCAACCACTCTATGCCATCCTTGATCATGTTCTTCTAAAAATCTACCGGAATCTCGTCGGGTCCAGCTGCCCTCCCTCTCTTCATCCTACTGATGGCCCTTCTAACCTCCTCAGTTCTGAACCGCCTATAATAATCGAAATCGCGATGACTATTTGAGTTTGTCAACTCACCCAGTTCAATGATTCTATCACCTTTTTCATTTAAGAGTTTATGAAAGTAAGTTGCCACCTTATTTTAATGGAAGTGTCATCCACCAACACCACACCCTCCTCATCCTTGATGCACTTCACTTGGTCTAGGTCACGAGCTCTCCTTTCTCTCTCTTTAGCGAGCCTATACAATCTCTTGTCCCCGTCTTTATCACTTAGCTCCTTATACAAACGCTCAAAAGCGGTTGTCTTAGCACTCGCCACCGCTATCTTTGCTTCTGACTTAGTTGTCTTATATGTCACCTTAAGCATTCGTTTTTCCTCTTCATCCCTACCCTCCAGCCACTTCGTGTAAGCAACCTTTTTATTCTTCACTTTGGCCTGAAGTTCCACATTCCACCACCAGTAGCCCCTACGTCCACGAAAGGCCCCTCTCGAAACCCCTAGTACCTCGGCAGCTACCTTTCTAATGCAACCAGCAGTAATGTCCCACATATTATTCACATTTCCGCCACTACTCCACGCATTTAAGTCTCTCAACTTATCTTCCATCTCTCGGGAAATGGTAGGAGTAAGGCATCCCCATCTAATCCTCGGTAGGGCATAAATAACCTTCTTCTTCTTTTCTCTCTTGATCTCTAAATCCATCACTAGTAGTCTATGTTGAGTGAAAATATTTTCATTCGGAATAACCTTGCAGTTCTTGAATAAAACAAGAGAGTGAAAATTTATCAATGAAGAGATGATCTAACAGAGATTAAATATAGCCAACGAACCCAAGGGAAACAAAAAGAAAACCTCTTTTTTTTTACTATTGCTCTTGGAGAGTATTAGAATGTAAGAGTTAAAGAGTAAGAGAATATATTTTTTAGGCAATAAGTTCTAAAAGAGGGACTCATTTCATAGGTAGCAAGGATAGGAAGAAGGGGTTCACTGAAGGCTAAGAGTGTTAGGAGCTATTCCATGAATTGTCTGTGGCGTAGCAAAACATTGTCCTTGAGTAAAAAGGGAGCATCATTTACATAAGGGGAGTAAGTTCGTGAAAAGGGAATAAAAGGCAAGAATATTACTTACACAATTTAAGCCAATCAATCAAATATTATATTACCAAAATGGAAGTGTAAAAACAATTCGTAATTTAATTAAAGCTAAACAAGGAAAATGAATTTTAAGAAAAGAAAACTTTTGCCAGTAAAATATTACGTTAATAAAATATGGTATTAGTAAATAAAACAGTAACATATTTTCATGTATTTTCCAACTCAGCATATAATCAATTTATCATAGTTAAAAACAAATCAGAAATTGAGCAAATCAATAAAATTAAATACTTTTACCATACATAAGTAAGTAAAAGTCAGTAAATCGCTTAAGAAATTTCCAAAAAAAATATTTCCTTAAATAAAGAGAGTAAAATAAAGGCTAAAAGCAAATAAGGAAAAGAGAGGAGGAAAACAAATTTAAATAAACCAAGCCATGTTTACGGACCTTCCATATATAAATAAGAATCTAATCAAATTGATTTAAGGTGTCACTCATGTAATTATATAGAGATTTTGATTAAAATTACTAAACGAGAGGAAAGGAAACAGTGATGTAAACAAGTCATATGTCAAAATTTACGAAAAGTAACGAGAGCATGACAGGTTCTAAGCAAAGCAAGGGAATAAAATGAAAGGGTAAATTAATATGAAACAGATAGTGCGAAACTTAACAGTAAACTGAATCAAGAAAAAAAACAATTAGAGACCAAAAGTTTGTCCAACATTGAGACTCTGAGTAACTAAAGTACAATAACACTAAGTGATTAAGGAGGTTTCAGATAGAACAAGACGAAGTGTTATATTGAAATTCATATGCTAGAAAGATCGAACCATGTCCATCTTTGACGATTAAACTGTGAACCTCAAATTTAACCGAGCATTGTTATCATCCGGGTCACCATTACTTTTGATTCTTCGTTGGAGCTAATGGAGAAAAGATTTTCTGGTGTCATGCCGGCGGTGAGATGAGAAGGAGGACAAGGGGAGAGATGGGCCGTTTGGTGGTTATTCCGCCATGTGCAATGGCATTTTGGGAGTTTTCCCGCGCCGGGGATCGTTTTGTTGCTGTTTGGGGCTGATTTGAGGAGTTGAAATGGGCTGATTTCGTGGCTGGAACAGGGAGGAAATGGGGTCATTTCTGGTGGCTGCCGGCGAGGTCGTTTTTGGTGGCTGCTATGGCTGATTTCTGGTAGTGTAAGGTTGGTTTTCAGGCGAGATTCTGGTCCAAAAAAGGGCTTTCCGGTGGCTGGTTTTGGAGGGCGTTTTGGGACTGAAATGGGCTGTTATTCCGGCGGAGAGGATCTGGTCGTTGGCTGCTTTGGTTGTCTGGGAACCGACTAGGAATATGGAAAATGACAAGGGCATTTGTGTTACGTAAATTAAAAGGGAAAATAAAAAATTCAAATCAAAATCGTTGGATCAAATTTGATGAATGAACGAAATCAAATTTCTACGAGAATGGGTTGGACCGTTGGATTCAAATGAAAAAAATGGGTCTTCAAATTTAACTAAAGTGAAATTGAATTGGAAATTTAAATTGAGTCATAAATTGACTCAATTGAAAGAAGTTGTGCACGATTTAACTGGAATTAAAATAAATTGGAGCAAAGGACCACGAACTAAATAAATTGGAGAAGAATTGATTAGATTGCCATTAATAACCACAATATATAATTTTATCATATAATAATTTTATGTAAAGAAAATACAAACACGTACATAATGTATTCTAAAATAATTTGCGTAACATATTTGAACGTATTAAAATTATTATTTTAAATTAAAAATTAATTAAAATAAAAATATATGATGTGTTTAAAAGTACCTTATTAAAAGACTAATAATAATAATAATAAATTAGTAAATAATACTAAATATTACTACTACTATTATTACTATTAAAATAAAATAATAATAATTACTATTATTATGACAATAAAAGTAAATAATAACAATAACAATAACAAATAAAAGGTAATTTAAAATGACAAAAATAATTAACGAACAAATTTTGATGATCAAGAATATTAAAAATACGCCATTATTTGGATAAAATTAAAAAAAATATACTCATTTATATTAAAAGTTTTAAAATACCTATTTGATCAAATGACAATCCAAAACAAATTACAAATCGATCAAAATTAGGTGTCAAAAAGGCTTCATTATATTCAATCATTGATTTGAGTATTTCTTCTTGTGAGAATACTTGTTTTTAGGGTACTTATTTCATTGATGACGTTATTTACTTTCTTTGACAAAGTCGATGAGCAAGCTTACATTTGATGAGTTAAAATCCGTTGTTGAAGTTAGGAAATTAGATGTTTGTTGTGTGATTGTGTTCACTTGTAAACTTGCATGGTAATGAAGAAGTCTAATTGAGTTGCTAGATGGCGTAATTATTTGTATCAACCAAAGTCGTGGTGTTCATTCTAATATTTGCTCAAGGACGAGCAAGTGTCTAAAAGTGGGGTATGTCATGTTAATCACCCTACCCTAATCCAATCATTAGTAGTTGCTTTCTTGGGTCGAAGAGCAGTCACTGACAATCAGTATACAAAGTTAGCCATCAAAACCCTTAGGGGTCGTTTGGTACAAATTTCAATAACGCAGGGATTAGTAATGCAGGGACTATTAATGCAGGGATTAATAATGCAGGGATTAGTAATGCTGGGATTATTTTTTATCAAGTGTTTGGTTCATTACTTCTCACCTAATCTTGTGGTTGGTTTAAATTTTACAAAAACCTTCTTTTCCAATTATATCCTTGAATTGTTGTGAGATATTATATTTCATGTAGTTGGGTCAAGTAGATAATTGCTGGAGATTTTTTTTTTTAGCCTTCTAACTAGCTAGGAGAAGAACAAATTTGTTGTCATGTTTTCTACTTAATTTCTCACTTGAGTTATTTGAAGATAAATAATTGTCATCTTAATAAATTGATTATTCACAAACATCAATTTTTAATTTAATAAAGATAGAACATTTACTTTTAAAATTGAAAAGACCATAAATAATAATAAGATCGAATAAACCATCTATGTTTACACATTCAAAATGCAAATTGTAGTTTTAAATGGAGTTAATATCTTAAATCACTGAGCTTTGAGAATTTATCTATTGAGCTTTGTTTTGTATAATAAAATCACCCAATAAGGCATTTGTATCAACAAAATAACTCAACTAAATTAATTATTGAAATAAATTTTTGACATGCCAACTTTATTTTTTATATTATGTAAATTTGAACCCATAAATACATAAAATTTTTAAAAAATTAATATGACAAAAATTATTTTATATTATGTAAATATGAACCAAAAAATTAAAAAAAAAATTGTAAGTTACTTTATTTAAATAAATTTTTTAGTACAAAACTACAAATACAAAACCTAACATCAAGAAAATTAAAAAAATAAATAAAAGAATTTGAGGGGATTGAGGGATAGTTTGGTCATTTAGGGAGCTTATCCAAGGATTGTTAGACCTTGGATTAGCTATCCCTCCATTTTCTAGGGATAAAATAATACCATGAATGAGGTATAACTAATCCATGGCTTAAATCAAATAAATTAACCAAACAATGGATTAGTTAAATTATCCAAGGATTATTCTTAATCCATGGACTATTTTTATATAATAAATCCTACCAAACAAGCCATTACTGTTATCAAAAAGCTAATATACATCATTACTGGAACTGAGAACACCTAAAATGTAAGAAAAGTCTTCAGATAATTACTTCAACGAGGGGTTGGCAAAATTCCTTCCACTGTTGAATGGAGTCACTATACATTATCTTCATTCGCATATATCAACCAATTCAACATCATACACAAGCCATGAGTCTGGCAGTATTGGAGGCTTAGCCTTGCTCCCATGGCTGCACGGCATTAGAGCAGAGAAACATTTTAAGCGTTGGAATCACTTTTAAAAATGAGAATTTCAGCAATGATTTGTATATACCCCAAAGATGGTGGAATAGTGAGTCTTCTCTTTTCACCTACATGCATACCTATAAGGTTATAGCTTAGCCACCCATAAAAGAACGCTTAAGATATAAAGAAAATAGTTTCAAGTCCATGAAAATGAGTACCCTCAATGCCAATGTTCAATCCCTTCAACACTTTTTTGTAACCTGATTGAAGACATCAAAATAAGAATTTAAAGGGATAATTAGTTAAATTAATGGTGGAGCAGAGTAACTTTTATTATGGGGAAAGAGTGATAAGAATTTTCTCGGGAAACATGGGAAGAACTAAAAGATCCACCCAAACTGTATATATTTCACATCTGTTTATCCAGACAACTCACAGAGCAGTGTGTGTGTTTGTGAGTGTGCGAGAGAGAGAGACCTAGACAAAATTGATGGGGAGGTGCACCAATGTTTGAGCCAACAATGCATCCTGTATCTCTTAATTTGGCGATGAAATTAACTTTGACCTGGACAAAAGAAAGGATCATTAAGCAGCACGATGTTTGCACCATGTCTCTCAATTTTCAAATAGAATCACCTGTTTTCCTGGAGAAGCAACTTTCCCGTCCACTCTTCCCTTCACCAGCACCTCAACAGCCAGTCCATCCGGTAATGTATGTATTTGTGTTAATGTGGCACTCTCATTGATATCCTTAGCATTAGCAACTGCGTTCCGATTTGCCATCTCCAACTGAGATTGTATACTTGAGTCGCAATGCTTTTCTTGGTTTTCGATCTTCCTTTTCTTTTTCTTCTTTCTCCCCTGAGAATGACACATTTCACTTACTGATTTGGGACTTGTATCGGAAGGCCTGCACATTCACAGCACAAGTCATCAAGTGAAACCAGTTAGACAAGAAACTAAATGTAAAAACTACCAGAAGTCAATCATAAAATTCAGCAGTTGATAAAAGAAGATAAATGTTAATTCAAAGTTCATAGTACATTGGAGAAAAACTATAATATGCCATGAAGGATTCCTACCGGCAGACTATCCTTCAATTGATTTGATCCTAGTACATCGTGCAAGTCATGTAATACTGTCAAAAAGGAAAACTTGAAAAGGAAACAAAAACAAATAATAAATAAACTTACTTTCCAGTGATTGGTTTCCAACATCCAATTGTAGCCGGTGGACAGTTGCCCTCAATCATAGCCTTTGGTGTATCTTCCTTGAGTACACCATCAATTTCAACATTTATAAGAGAGTTTTCTGAGGATACAATGTAATATTAACCTTTCAATCTCTCACCAGTAAGTTAGGCTTAACAGGGCATAGATGGCAGTAAATTGCAAATTACTAATATTGTACAATCTTCCAAAGTAACATATTTTTGAGCATGTGATATTTCCATGTCATATAACTCAAGTCATAGAATTAGAACACTTCACAGATAAGTATTAAGGGAATGGTACATATGCATAATGGTGAACAAGACATCCGCCTAAAGTGAAGTCCGGTGCACAAAACATTCCATGCTAGCAGGGTCCAGGAAAGGTCAACACCAAAGAGTGTGAGGTAGACATCCTAACCTAATGCAAGCATTAGTGGTTTCTTCCACGACTTGAACTCATGACCTATAGGCAGATGCGAATCCAGGACTTTGAGATTCTGGGTGCCACAGTATTTTTTTATTCGATCTACTTTGAGCTTTATCCATATTTTTTATTTATATAGACAGTCGAACAAACAAAATGATTTAATAATTTGTTATGATCTCAACTGTGATTGTTTTTACCTATAATTGTTTACTTTCATTAAAAGTAGCTGAGCTGGCTGGTAGTTAAGTAGTTAAACCAGTTCTGGAAATCTCTTAGGAGGGACACTGTTAAGAAAACAGTTCTAACTGATTTTCCCTCCAATTTCTGTGGAGTCTTAGAACTTGTATAAATACTTGTAATATCATAGATTAGAGATATCTTTTGAGAAATAAGAGAAGTAAAATAGTAGTCGTTCCATAATTCTTCCATTCTAGAGTTGTAAAGCAATAGTTTCTCTACAACAATTATCATTTTCCCCCATTTTTCACCACTAATTGTGGAGTTTTTATCATTGGTATCAGAGCTAGGGCTTCTCAGACCTGTGAAAATGGGTGATCACAACACTAGGTTACAGGAATTGAGCAAGGAGATCGATGCTTTAAAGGGATACATGGAGGGACTAGTTGGATCTGTGTCAGAATTGCGTAAACTGGTGGATGGAAAAGTAGCAAATGACATGAATGACATCAAGAAATCGATAACCACCATGATTGCTGGTAATGACCAAGCTGTAATTGGGACAAGAAGTTACAAACAAAGGAGGAGATCAAGATTGTGGAGGGATGGGAGCTGAACATACCCACTTGAAATTATCAGATGGTATTTCCCCAAGTTTGATGGGACTGGGTTGCGGGAATGGATCTACAAGAGTGAGCAATATTTTGATGTGGATTAGACCCCAGCAATTGCTAAAGTTAAGCTAGCATCATGTAGGTTGGAAGGTAAGGCACTGCAGTGGCATCAAACCTTCATGAAGAAGAGACTCTCAAGAGAATGGCCAAGTTGGGGAGAGTATGTAAGGTGTTTGTATTTCAGATTCAGCACAGAGCTCTTTGATGATCCAATGGGAGAATTTAATGACTTGAGACAGGTATCTTCTGTTCAAGACTATGTGGATACATTTGAACGATCCCTGAACATCACAATAAATGCATATTTAGATGCTCAAAGCAAAAGCCAGTGGCACCAAATAATCATTAGTCAATATGGGTGCCACTTCATATATTTTCCCATATTTATTATATATACATGCATGCATGCACATATCTATATATAGTTCCGACCAAGGTGTGCGAGTGATAGGGCACCCTCACCCTCTTTACTAGATCCACCACGCCCCTGCCTAAAGACCTACTCGCATATATTTCAGGTACAAATGAAGCACTAAACTTTTCTAGTAGCTAAGGAACTTACTTGAATGGTTATCTTATAAGGTAAAAATAAAAAATATTTGATCGTATAAAACCCACTGGGTGCAAACAATTTCTGAGGGTCATCAGACTGGGTAAAACCTGAATTAACCGTGGTGCACTTGCGGGAAAGTCCTTGCCGAGGGCTTGTGCACCCCTGGGATTAGTGGGGCTCAAAGAGACTCGGAAACCCGGTGCAAGTCAAAAAAAAAAAGAATATTTGAGCATTCTCCTTATCGCAAAGCTTGGGAGCTGGTAAATAAAATGCTATTATGAAGGTATAAATTAAGACAACCTGGTCATAGAGAACTTCCGTAGATAACTAGCTTTGGAGTTAAGGTATAGTTGTTATACAATTGTTTTTAGGACAAGACTCTGGAGTTGTTCATCGCATATAAATCTTTCCATACATTATACTGAAGAAAACAAGTTCATATTAGATTGGATCAACTTAGCCTGCTATAGGTTGTTATTTGTTATGTGATGAAACTAGTATTACTAAGAATATAACTCTCTTGGCTCTTTGACATAGAGATCACAAGGGCATAGGATCATCATTGCATTGGCCTACTTCCTTCCAGAAGACAAAAAAGTCCAAAGACCTAGATTGTTAATTATATCTTGTATTTTTTTTCTTGTATAATTAAAAAACTATTCAATGCTATTATGAAGACTGCCAAGATGCCTGATGAATGGAGGAGTACGATGGTGCCATTGTACAAGAACAAAGGGGATATTCAAAATTGTAACAATTACAGGGGTATCAAATTGTTAAGTCACACTATGAAGGTTTGGGAGAGAGTGGTGGAGATGAGGGTGAGAAGAGTAGTGTCTATTTCGGAAATCAGTTTGGATTCATGCCGGGGCGGTCGACTACTGAAACAATTCATTTTATCCGGAGATTAGTGGAAAAGTATAGGGAAAGAAAGAAGGACCTTCATATGGTGTTCATAGCCTATGACAAAGTTCTAAGGGATGTCCTATGAAGGTGTCTAGAGGTGAAAGGTGTCCCAATGGCATATATTAGGGCGATTAACAATATGTACGATGGAACTAAAACTCGGGTAAGAGCAGTGGGAGGAGACTCAGAGTATTTTCCTATTGAGATGGGACTCCATCAAGGATCTGTGTTGAGCCCTCATATGTTTGCTTAGGTGATGGATGAGCTGACGTGATCTATCCAGGAGGAGGTTCCATGGTGTATGCTCTTTGCAGATGATATAGTACTGATTGATAAGACCCGGAGTAAAGTTAATGATAGGTTGGAGGTCTGGAGACACGCCTTGGAGTCCAAAGGATTCAAACTAAGCAGAACCAAAATAGAATACTTGAAGTGCAAATTCAGTGTTGCGAGGAATGAAGCAGACAATGATGTGAGGCTTGCCACTCACCCTATCCCCAAGGGGGAAAGCTTTAAGTATCTGGGGTCCATCATCCAGAGTAGTGGCGATATCTACGATGATGTCACACATCGTATTAAGGCAACATGGACAAAATGGAGGCTTGCCTCTGGAGTATTGTGTGATAAGAAGATACCACCTAAACTCAAAGGTAAGTTTTACAGAATGGTAGTTAGACCATCTTTGTTATATGGGGTGGAGTGTTGGCCAATAAAAAATGCACATGTTCTAAAGATGCATGTCGCAGAGATGAGGATGTTGAGATGGATGTGAGGTCACACGAGGGATAAGATTAAAGCTGGAGGTGGCACCGGTGGCTGATAAGATGAGGGAAGCGAGACTACGATGGTTTGGACATGTGCAGTGACAGAGTACCGATGTGCCTATTAAAAGGTGCAAGAGGTTGGTTTTGGGAGCTACACGGAGAGGTAAAGGTAGACCGAAGAAGTATTGGGGGGAGGTGATCACACAAGATATGGCGAATC
Source organism: Solanum rostratum (assembly GCA_029948455.1). Taxonomy (NCBI): domain Eukaryota; kingdom Viridiplantae; phylum Streptophyta; class Magnoliopsida; order Solanales; family Solanaceae; genus Solanum; species Solanum rostratum. Next base: position 62,206,211 of record CM057056.1, on the reverse strand, counting down.
TGGATCTCACCGAGGACATGACCTTAGATAGAAAGGAGTGGAGGTCGCGAATTAGAGTAGCAGGCTGATTGGTTGATAGGGTTAGGAGGATGGGTGACCTCGAGGTTTAGTGAGGTAGAAGGGGTAGGCATGATTGATGTCACTATCTGTCGTATGGGTGTTGAATTTATCGTATTAACATATTGACATGTGCTTTTCGTAAATAGTCGCTCTTTTTATTTCTATTTCTATTTCTATATATTTCTATTTCTCCTTTTGTTCCTGTTCCTTCCCTTTGCTATATCTAGCTTATTCTGCTTATGGGTTGTTGAGTCGAGGGTTCCCAGGAAACAGTCTCTCTACTTCTGTGTAAATACGAGGTAGTGATAAGGTCTACGTACATTCTACCCTCCCCAAACCCCACTTATGGGATTCAACTAGGTATGTTGTTGTTGTTGTTGTTGTATAATTAGAAAACTCATAATCTCTATTGGTTTACAAAACCCATTGTACAAATAGATTTGGGAAAGAAAAATACATTGTCCTTGTAAGATTGGGGGAACCTTTATCTTACAGATATAGAGGTTGTAGTTGGGGATTCATGAGAATTGTACACTTATTCTTTTAATGGTGAAACCTCTCTTAGCTTCTGCTTAGAGTATTAACTTATTCGAACCTCATTAAATCGTTATGTCATTTTTCTTCTACATTTATTTTGTGTTTGATTGTGTGTTGATTTATCCACAATCCTTCTGCAACAATTGGTATGAGAGCAAGGCTAGGTAGAGTTTCTAAGCAAAAATCTGCCACAGTGCAACAATTAGAGTCAGAGTAAGGCTAGGGTTTTATACATAATCAATGATTAAGATGTCTTCATCATCTTCAACAAAGTATGAAATAGAGCAATACAAGGGAGATCTAGTTTCAGTCTGTGGAAGATTAGGATGAGATTGTTTCTGATGTTACAAGGATTATAGAAGACAATTGAGGAGATTTTTTATCCTAAAAAGATAAAAGAGCTAAGAGAAGAAAGACCTTAAGGATAGGGCTTTGAGGTGGTCTGGTCGTGAACGTTACAAATAGCATTTCTGGTGAAATTGCTGAAGAAAATTCTGCAACAGCAATATGGAAGAAGTAGGTGGTGAGAGGCATACCAGTAACGGAAAAACTCTTCATTGGGGGAGACTTTAATGGGCATATTGGGGCTACCACTAGCAGGTTTGAACATGTCCATGGAGGCTTTGGTTATGGGGAAAGGAATGGGGATGGGACGTCTCTCTTGCATTTTGCCAAAGCCAATGAGTTTGTTATTGCTAACTCATGTTTCTAGAAGAGGGAAAATCACTTGATTACCTTGCAGAGTGCGGTAGCTAAGACTCAAATTGATTACCTACTTCTCTGGAAGGGTGATAGAAGCCTTTGTAAGAATTGCAAAGTTATTCCGAGTGAAAATATTTCCACGCAACATAGGCTTCTAGTGATGGATTTAGAGATTAAGAGAGAAAAGAAGAGGAAGGTTGTTTACGCCCAACCGAGGATTAGATGGGGAGGCCTGACTCCTCCCCTTTCTTGTGAGATGGAAGGAAAGTTGAGAAACTTAGAGGTTTGGAATAGTGGCGGAAATGTGAATAATATGTGGGACACTACTACTGGTTGCATTAGAAAGGTAGCTACCGAAGTACTAGGGGTTTCGAGAGGGACCTTTGGTAGATGTCAGGGCGATTGGTGGTGGAATGACGAAGTTCAAGGCAAAGTGAAAGCTAAGAAGATGGCCTATACGAAGTGGTTAGAGTGTAGGGATGAGGATGAAAAGCAAAGGCTTAAGGAGATCTATAAGACGACTAAGTCAGAAGCAAAGATGGCAGTGACGAGTGCTAAGACAGCAGCATTTGAGCGCCTATACGAGGAGCTAAGTGGTAAAAATGGGGACAAGAGAATGTATAGGCTTGCTAAAGAGAGAGAAAGGAAAGCTCGCGACTTGGACCTAGTGAAGTGCATCAAGGGTAAGGGTGAGGTGTTGGTGGACGAGACTTTCATTAAACTAAGGTGGCAAGCTTACTTTCATAAAATCTTAAACGAAAAAGGAGATAGAGATTGAGTTGGGTAAGTTGACACACTCCGAAAGTCATCGAGATTTTGGTTATTGCAAGCAGTTTAGAGTTGAGGAGGTTAGAAGGGCTATTAATAGGATTTAGAGAGGGAGGGCGACCGGACCTGATGAGATTTTGGTAGATTTTTGGAAGAACATGGTCAATGATGGCATATAGTGGCTTACTAGACCATGTTAATATGAAGACTGCCAAGATGCCGGATGAATGGAGGAGTACAGTGGTTTCACTGTACAATAACAAGGGTGATATTCAAAACTGTAATAATTACAAGGGTATCAAGTTGTTAAGTCACACTATGAAGGCCTGGAAGAGAGTGGTGGAGATGAGGGTGAGAAAAGTAGTGTCTAATCGGAGAATCAATTTGGATTCATGCCAGGGCGGTCGACTACTGAAGCAATTCACCTTGTTTAGAGATTAGTGGAAAAATATACGGAAAGAAAAAAGGATCTTCATATGGTGTTCATTGATCTCGAGAAGGCATACGACAAAGTCCAGAGGAATGTCCTATGGAGGTGTCTAAAGGTGAAAGGTGTCCCAATGGCATATATTAGGGCGATTAAGGATATGTACGACGGAGCCAAAACTCGGGTAAGAACGGTGCGAGGAGACTCAGAGTATTTTCCTGTTGAGATGGGACTCCATCAAGGATCTGTGTTGAGCCCTCATCTGTTTGCTTTGGTGATGGATGAGCTGACGCGATATCCAGGAGGAGGTTCCATGGTGTATGCTCTTTGCAGATGACATAGTACTGATTGATCAGACTCGGACTAAAGTTAATGATAGGTTGGAGGTTTGGAGACACGCCTTGGAGTCCAAAGGATTCAAACTAAGCAAAACCAAAATAGAATACTTGAAGTGCAAATTCAGTGTCGCGAGGAATGAAGCAGACAATGATGTGAGGCTTGCCACTCACCCTATCCCCAAGAGGGAAAGCTTTAAGTATCTGGGGTCCATCATCCAGAGTAGTGGCGATATCGACGATGATGTCACACATCGTATTGAGGCAACATGGACAAAATGGAGGCTTGCCTCTGGAGTATTGTGTGATAAGAAGATACCACCTAAACTCAAAGGTAAGTTTTACAGAATGGTAGTTAGACCATCTTTGTTGTATGAGGTGGCATGTCGGCCAATAAAGAATGCACATGTTCAGAAGATGCATGTCGCAGAGATGAGGATGTTGAGATGGATGTGAGGTCACACGAGGGATAAGATTAGGAATGAGACCATTCGGGAGAAGCTAAAGGTAGCCCCTGTAGCTGACAAGATGAGGGAAGCGAGACTGCGATGGTTTGAACAGGTGCAGAGAAGGAGTACCGATGTTCCTGTTAGAAGGTGGGAGAGGCTGGATTTGGGAGTTACAGGGAGGGTTAGAGGTAGACCGAAGAAGTATTGGGGGAAGACGATCAGACAAGATATGGTGAAACTTGATCTCATTGAGGACATGACCTTAGATAGGAACGAGTGGAGGTCGCGAATTAGAGTAGCAGGCTAATAGGTTAGTAGGTTGATGTCTGGCTGTGGGGCATAGTAGGTAGTAGGAGTTGTCCGGTGTTGTCTTTATCTGCCTTATATATGTTAAGTGTCTCAAATTTACTTGCTATCATGTGTTTTTCGTTATTAATCGCTCTTTTTGTTCGCTTTCTCTTTCTCTTCCTTTCCTGTTTTCATATTTAGCTTATTCTGCTTATGGGTTTTTGTGACGAGGGTTCCTAGGAAACAATCTCTCTACCTCTATGAGGTAGTGGTAAGGTCTGCGTACATTCTACCCTCCCCAGACCCCACTTGTGGGATTCCACTAGGTATGTTGTCGTTGAAAGATGGTAGTTGAGAGGTAGACAATGTTATCAAAGGCACACTTAAGCCCTAAATCGAGGCTTGGAAATTGTTGAGCGTTTCGCCTCACTTAATGTGTACTTTAGTGTCGTCATCAAGGTTCTAAAACATACTTTTTCTTACAAATGAACCTTTTTGGAAGATATGGCACTAAACAATTGATATTTTACTTTATCGTAATTATTTTTCAATTTCTTTGTACATATATTTTTCATTCATGCTTATAAGTTATTAATCTTGGACTCAACATATAGTAGTTGTATTATTTCTCTCATTGTGCCTTTATTCTTTAAAGTCCATGTTGTACTTCCACTTTGTACTCAAAACCCTAACAAACCTTAGAGCTCTTTTTGTGCTTTTTTGCTTTTGATAACAACTAGAGGCAAACTGAAAGAAAGTCTCTTCGGAAGAACAATGGATTGAAACATGCAAGTTAGAGTTCATTGATTGCTATAGCAGAGAAGGCATTATGAGACACCAAACTTGTGTTTGAACACTACAAGATAAATATTGTTGCGGAACGAACGAACAAAACATTTTGCGACAAGGCGCAAAGCATGATTTCACACTCATATGTTAGGAAGGATTTTTCGGCTGAAGCAATCAATACAACTTTGTCATTAAATCTCCATCCATAACTATTGAATTAAAACTTTTTTTAAGATATGATCCGATTTGTGTGCTGATAATTCAAATTTAACGATATTTGGTTGTCCTACTTGTGCGCATATGAAGGATGGAAAACTTGAGTCGAGGGCAAAAATGTTCATATTTCTAACGTATGCAACTGAAGTGAAAGGTTATAGGTTGTAGTGCACAAATAAGAAGACTACAGTGTTAATTATTAGTAGGGATATAATATTCAATGAATGTGCCTGAGTGGATTGTCAGAGAAAGAAGGCAATAGTAGAAAAAGATTGTGGTGTCAGTGACTGCATAAAACAAGAAATTGAATCTCCACTAGCTTAGCCCAGTAGTTCAGAAGTGGAGGAGGCGCAAAACCTTAATCAAGATAACGTTGATGCGCCTATGCAACAAAAATCATATAGCATTACATCAGGTGGAGAGAAGAGAAGAGAGTGATAACAGACCAAAAAGGTTTGCGAAGTAGTTGATGGGAATCTTCTTGGATATGCCAATCTAGTGAATTTGCTTGGTAAGTTGCAGAGGCAATTGATGTGTTTGAGCCTAATAGCGGCAGAGAAGTTATATTTAGTTCAAAAGTTGATCATGGGTAGTGCTATGGGTGAAGAGGCCGAGTCTCTTCAAGAGAATCACGCATAGAAGCTTGCTGAGCAAACACACAAAAGGTAGTAGGCTGCAAAGAGGTTGTTGATGACCAAGACAGTCTCGGCTGACAAGTTTGGCATTACCTTGATTTGATTGGTATACAATACTCAGTATAGCCCTTTCAAGGGTTAAGGATATGGCAAAGAGACATTCCCATAGATGAAGAGAATTCAAGCCATGGATAATATGTCTTAATTTTTTCTTGAATTTTTCCCTCGTATATTTAGGAAACTCAATATCCTAATAGATTTAGAAAGAAAAATATATTTTTCTTATAGGGCTCAGAGAACCTTTCTTTTATAGGTTTGGACTATTTGAGATCTCTACGTAGGGATTGTAGCTAGGGATTAATTAGCCTTGTACTTCTTCTCTTTCATAGTGGAAAACTCTCTGCTTTTGTTTGAAGGATTAGATTAGACTAAGCCAAACTTCGTTTGTGTGTGTTTTTCTTCTCTATTTGCTTTGTGTGTGATTGTGCGCAAGTTGACCCACGATCTTTCCGCAACAAAAATGCTAGCCATAAAGACACCAAATTCAATTGACAGTACTATCACTTATGTGACCCCTACTGAAGAAATGATGCCAAACTACATCATATAGTTTCATGTAGATAGACCTGATTATGCAAAATCAGAAAGGGCTACATGTCTAAAGGTTAAGAATCCTTAAGAATTGTTATGCTTATATAGGGGGCAACTTATTCAATCCTTTTCTCTTTATCCAATAAATATGAAATTGCCAGAAAAATTAATTTGGTGATATGTTCTCTGAAGGAAGGGAAGTTACTATTTACTAAAGAAAAAGAAAGTTATCTGAAGGCTAACTTAGTCTGGTTCTTTCAAATGAAGGAACAAATCCAGTTATGCTCGAGTTCCTAAGAGTTCATTCCACAAGAAACTAACAAAATTTGAAGTTAAAGCATAGATAAAAAGCATAATACATTAATAAACACTCAAACATCGGCTCAACTGGCAAGTAAGCACTCCCACTTTGAGTATGCACATCTAGACACCTCAACTTATCTCTAGTGTGCCAATTGACCACTCCAACTTACAAAATGAGCATCTAGACACCTCTAATATTTATGTGTCATGTTAGGTTTGGGTGTCCACGAGACACAATGGAGGCAAGTTGGAGTATTTAGTTGTTAGTTGAGACCAAGTTGAGGTGTTTATATGTGCAATCCAGAATTGAAGTGTTTATTTGCCAAGTTAGCTAAGTTTGAGTGTAAAGTCTGCAAATTCTAGAAATAAGTTCTACAGAAACTATATTTTTTATCCTTTATGCCCCTGCTGAACACATATTCTTCTATGGACTATAAAGTTTGTGAATAGTGCAAAACCCTTCCACGGCATGTGGATAACAAAGGACCTAAACTAAATGTAATTAGGGCTAATCATGGACAGCAAAGCTAGGGTAACAATTGGGATTGATATTATTATTCTTTCTTCAGTGCCAGAAGTTTAATGAAATAGTCCTACGTAATTTAGTTCACAGACAACACTAACTACAAAATAATTGCTTATAACTCGATAAAGCAAACGGGAAGAGAGCAAGGCCCAAAGGTCCACTTGAAAGGAAACACCAAATGTGGAAAGCTTATTGATGCTCAGGCACAACCCTATTTGGTATCAGTGGCTATTTTCAAAACTAGAAACACGCACACAAAGACACTACGTAATTTGAAAATGAAAGCCCCAAAGGATCATCAATAAATCAAACTGCTAAAACTGCTTCAGATTCTGACCATTCCAAGCAATAACAAGTATATAACATCAATATAAGAAAAAAATTTCCTTTACACAAAATGAAAACTAGATCTTCTTAGCTGGATAGAAAGCTTACCAAAACCATGGCTAGCATGATAGGCATCTGAAACCAATTGTGCATGTTGTATCTTCGTGTTGAAATAGCTCCTTGCTATCATTTGCTCCTCTAGTTCAGAATGCTCCTCCTTGTATAAAAGTTATTCGTAAGAGATATATATGCACTTGGAAAGTACCAAGACAAAGAAGTTTACCTTATCAAAATATGAATTATAAAAAGAGAGAAACAAGATATGCACAATTTTCACTTTACAGGGCACTTAAAGAATACACAACAAAAATTCTGAAAATTGACCCTTTTATTACACATACCAATTGAAGCTTGATGAGGAAAATATATTGTCTCTATTACTATTGATCAGTGAAGGTTGATAAGGAAGAAATAATTCTCATTGCTTGAAGAGAAAACCGATATAAACAAGTCTTTTAAAAAAGTAAAACAACTCTGTTTGAGTAACAAGGAGAGAAATTTAATACCATGAAAACTGTAAAAATCTTTACATATGTTTACGCATTTAAAATCCATCCAGCACTTGAGATCCACAAACCCTGTTACCTTGGGAACCACAACTTGAATAATTGGTTCCCAGGTATTAATTTAACTTTGAATAATTAATATGCACCCAAGTGTAGGCAATAAGAAATGAGTTATGGTACATGATACTTTAGGTGTGTGGAATGAAAATCAATGGTCAGATTATACCTTTTTGGGGGTTATCCGCGCCTCCAGCATTTGGTTTCCATAAGCCTTCCTAGTACTCAAACTTTGAGAAACTAACTTGTATTGTTGAAGAGCTGCTTGGACTGGATTAGAGTGATTCCTGCTGATAGTTGCTAACGCTAGTCCTAGGTCTCCCACAAAAATTTTATCAGATGCTTCCGGGTCCAAACTCTGGTAAGGCCTAATGGAAGAAGAAGAAGAAATAGTAAGTTGTGGGTATATGTGATGATGCTTGTTCACTTCACCCCAAACCCTGTCACTTAAGTAGAACAACTGTTCCTCGTGTGGGGTGCTTGGATTCCTGGACCTCTTTGAATTCTTCTTATGATACTTCTCCCTAAGACACCTGATTTTTTTCTGCAAATCAACTTGTGTGGCTGATTCACGATGAAGTGATTGTTTGATGGAGTCATAAAGTGCAACATAATCTATCCTTTTTGATTTCTCAGTTTTCAAGTTTACGAGTCCCTGTAGGATTGTGATTTCATCCTCTTTGCTCCAGCCACCAACTTGAGATGAGTATGGCATCAATAATTTTCTCTCTTCATTTAGCATTTCCTCACAATCTGCGTATTTTCAATCTTACATTTAATTTATTTCCAAGAAGCTACTATTTGTTTGAAAAATTATGTTACTTACCTTGGGCTTGGGGTTCAGAGGACACTGGACATGTTTGAGTTGAAACATTTTTTTATAATTGTATGGGGAGAAGAGGAAGAGTCGGGCAACACAAACTCAATCATCATTTCCAACATTCCATATGATTTAATTGAAATCATTTTTATTAGAAATATAAAACTTGTCTCTAAGTGAAATTTTTTGGTAAACTATTTATATTCATATACTCTTTTATAATTTATGCCCCCTCTATTAAAATTTGTGCGTTCAACACTCGTCTTGCATGATATATCAACAGGATATACATATATTGAAATAGTATCATAGAAGATTAAGCTCAATCTTGTATGAAACCGATAGAATATCACGAAGAATATATTTTCTACTAATTTAGAATTTAATGAATAAATTTGTGACTTTAATAAAAAAATTTAATTATTTTATTTATTAAAAAGGAGCTCAAAATTATATGATTACGACAGGGTATCAATATACCGACGGAGTATCACACGAATATATTTTCTACAAATTTAGATTTTAATAAATAATTTTGTGACTTTAATAATTTTCTCCTAATCGTTCTATTTCTTGAAAAAAAAAGAGCTCAAAATTATATGAACGATAAGGTATCAATATAATGATGGAATATCACAGATAATTAACTCCAATCTTATACGATACCGATTTGGTATCAATATACCGACGGAGTATCACAACGAATATATTTTCTACTAATTTAGAGTTTAATAATTTTTCTAGTTGTTTCTTATTTATTTCTTAAAAAAAAAACATAATTCTACATTATACCAATATGGTTACAATATACTGCTAAAGTATCGCAGAGGATTGAGCTCATTAACATGACATCATGGGTGAAATAAAAAAGGAAAAGTGGGTAAGAAGGTAAATAGTTTAGGTGATGAGTCCATTAAGGATAAATAGTTTGGGTTGAGTCTATTAAGGATAAATAATTGTAAAATTTTTATGAATCACATAGTGTAATAACAAATTTCAATTTATCCCAACCTTTTTCAATTCTATAAAAATCCCTTAAAATAAGCCATGTGCGGATACGTTGCCTGGAAACTAGATTCATATATGATGATTCATTATATTTAATTACAGTTACATTTTAAATGGAAAGTAGTATAGTTTTAGCTTCAAATCCCATAAAATTTGCTAAACAAATCCTAATCAAATTCCCAACAAAAACCCAATAGATTAATACGCTTCAAAAATTCAAATTTTCCAGATCTTCGACCTTTACTAAGAAGGAACGCTACTGTAAACAAAAAATCAGTAGTTACTGCAAGAAAATAATTTTACATAGATCTGGTACAAAGATTCAAGTAACTTTAGAAAAGTATATAATCATGCAGTGGTGTATCAAGTTACAAGACACATTGTACTAACCACGTTTTTCATCACATGTGATTTAATTAATCTATTAATGTAGTTAAAATTCAAACTCTTCTATCAAATATTAATCTAGTATCGTTTTGGATGATTCATTGCAAGAAAAATATAAGATACACTATATTGAACACATTTTACATCATAGGTGATTCAATTAATTTATTAACGTAGTTAAGATCCAAACTATTCTATCAAATATTAATCAGGTATCATTTTGGATGATTCATTGCAAGGAAATATTTTACACAGATCTGATACACTGATTCAAGTAACTATAATAAAGTGTATAATCATGTATCATGTAATATTGTTGTATCAAGTTATAAGATACACTCGACTGGCCACATATTTCATCGTGATTCAATTGATCCATTAATGTAGTTAAAATTCTAACTCTTCTATCAAATATTAGTCAAGTATCATGTAATTAGAGACACTCAAATAAAAAAATTTCTTCATAACTGTAACACTACCAAAGTTCTTCTTCCGCTTTTTTGAGACTTTTGGAACTAGGGGATTTGAATTTGTAGCTTCATCCTTGTTCAATTTGACTTCTCCCTTTTTCTTCATGGCTAGAAGATCATGAATATGTTTGGATCTATTTTCATGTACAAATTCATCATCAAAGTTATAAACACCATCTCGAATAGATTCTTCTTGCTCTAATTGAATGAGCCCAATACTAAAGGATGGAGGATTATTCATATGTATCAGTATATGAATTGGAAAAAAATGAAATTGCCAATGATCTTCTTCAGTGAACAAGAATGTGTATGAAGTTGGTATGAGGAAGACGAAGTTAACCTACATTTTTTTGAAATTTTAAATTGAAGAATAGAGGAAGATATAGCCGGTTTAAATTAGAGAGAACTTGGAAGTAACTAACTTGATTTTAGGAGAAAAATTAGGGTTGTTGAGAAAGAGGTGGGAATTCGAAGGAATGTATTGGACGTGTATATAGAGAAATAGGAAAAGAAGGATTTTGAAAATTTTTAGAATTAGTAGGGAATATTTGAGAATAAGTTAAAATAAGGTGTGTACTTTGGTAAAAATTCCTAAATAATTTTACATTAGGTCTATTTTGTGTAGTTTTCTCAAAAATAAAAGCAAGTCTTTCTTATTAAATCATTGCCTAAAGTACTTTTAACCCTAGTAAACCTAAATAAATTACCTGATATTTTCTTCAGAAACCAAGCTTCGACCTTAGCCTAATTTTTGTTATGACATTTATTTCTCCGCTCTATTACATTTAGCCACTAAAAAATAAATTTCATATTAGTAATGTTTAGTTTATGCACTCACATATTAATATATTTGTATATAAATATTATTATTAAAGGAGCCAATTTCATGATCTAATAAAGCATAAAAATATTTGGGCCTAAAACAATATCTATTAATAGGGAGGTTGATTTAAATAAGGAGAAATTTATTAATCTTTTCATATGTCTAATGAAGACTTATTAAAAAGATGTCTTTTAACTTGAAAGGCACTTTAGAACCTTTTAATAGGATATGATCTCTGAACTAGAAGTAGGCTTTTCTCTTTACTCGGCATTTGATGAAAGAAAGACTAAAAAATCACTCTTCCAGGTGTAATAGATCATATCTTCTTCAATTTAAGTCTTGCATGGAATAAGGTTAATTTCTTTTCATTCTTATATGTTCATATCTCTATCAAATGATTTACCTATGATTTCAGGTTCTATAAAGTTTCCCAACAAGCGCTATCAAACACAATCTAGTTAAATGTAATTACCCTTCAGGTTATTTTACCTATTACCTTGTATTTTAAGTATTTTGAGCTTTTCTATAGTGATCCCAATTCATTTATAACTTGTTGGGATTGAAAGTTCGGTCAGTTGATTGTTTGTTTGATTTTTATGTAAGTTTCTGTGTTTTGAAGCTTTTGAAGTTTATCTAGTTGACTCCAGTTAGTACTTCAGGTATATAATATCAAAATATAATTCTGATGGTTTTGTTATATTCAAAATATTGAGTTTGTTCTAGAAGGACTGTAATATCCCGAGCATCTGAAGGTTGAGATATGATATAGTAAGATGAAATGTCGGAAGAAGGGCCTCGGAGATGTTTAGGTCAAGCGGATTGCAAAATAAAAATTCTGAAAAAATTTCTTATCTAGAAGATTTCGTGACACTGGCGCATTATGGACAGTGTTCAAAACAAGCCAAATACTTTCTAGGGATAAGTATAAAAAATACGCATGAATTGTCCCCTTTTTTGAGTTTCATACCTAAACTATTGGGAGTATGAGTTTCACACTTAAACTATTACTTATTAGTTTGAGAAACACACCCCTCTTTTTAATTCTACTCTCACCATGAGGTGTGTAATACACTCTCTTTTATTTCTAAAAGAAATACCACATCACATTCCACATGGACAAAATATTCCACCTTGACAAAAAAATAAATAAATTGTAGTATTAGTTAACGTTAAATAGTAAAGTATTATTATTTTTAAAAAAATCATAAAATAAAATATAGATATTTTTCTTACCCCACTCCATCACTTCCTCTTCCATACCCCCCCACCCCGAACCAATTAATGTTTTAGTTTTTATTTTTTTGTAAAAAAACTTTGTAAATATTTTTGAAAGAAATTCTTACTTCATCTCCCCTCCCCTCCCCTCCCCTCCCCTCCCCTCCCCCCTCATAAAATAAAATAAATAATTTAAATATTGCTTTAATTTTTTTAGAAAAATAATCCAACCCTACCCACTTTTTTTAAAGTAAATAAGACCAAGTGGTCTTTTTATTCAGAAAAAACTAATAAGTCCATACAACCATTGTTCCTTTGAGCCCGACATTGAGCCCAAAACAAGATATAAAATGTCTAAACCCTATCAATAAATCCTCCCTATGTTTCCTAATTCTATTTTGTCTCAGCCACTTCTCAAGATGTCTTTAAAGCTGCAATGAATCTAACTTTTCTGATTCTTCAACTTTGGGTCATCAAGCTTCTAGCTGATGCATTGCATGTTATTGTTCATCCTTTCATTTCTCTCAGAATCCAGGCCATGTATTTTTGTTGTCTTTGTTATTTCTTCTCCTCTAATTTCTTCCCTTTGTAGTCTTTTGTTCCAAAGAAAATGGTCATCAAGGTAATGATCTTTAAGGTGTTTGACCTGTGAGTTGTTATCGATGCTTTGTGTAAGTGTGTTCTTCCTCCCGCTTCCTCATTCCTCTTCCTTATCTACTCTTTCAACTTAGATAATCTTTTTTCGCTGAAACGACAAAGGAGATACCCACGATACTCATGACCTTTCTTTCAGAGCTCTTCATCAGACGCAGGAGTTTCCAAGTCAGATCCAACATCAAACCCTTCCTTTTTCTAGACCTTTTTTTATAAGCTGACACAACGTAGAACGTAGGAGCGTTCTCTATCCACAACTATAGATGTACCACTATGGTACATTCTGCCTTTATATCTATAATAGTTGTAGACTCCTGCTAGTAGTTTTTCATCCGGATCCCAAATGTTACTAATTGTGCTTTGTCCATACTAACAATCTTCCCATATTATGCTGACAACTGTTGAAATGTATGACAATGTATTAGCTCCTCTTGATCCAAAGCTATATTTGCTAACTTATTTGCTAACTGGTTTGTTTCTCTGAAGATTTGTCTGATTGTTTAATGTATTTGTGCCATTATTTGTTAAATCTCATCTATTTCCTCAGTGATTTGCTAAGGTATCTAACATTCCTTCTTTATCATCTTTGTTACACTTAGTGAATCAGATTCAATCATAATATGGTGTAGATTTGCTCCTCTTCTATGCCTTAGGCTTATTAAGATAGCTAGTGCCTCAACCTACATATTAGTCCTAGTGCCCATCCTTATACCTTCTGCATATATAATATCTTCTTTTACATCTCTTATGTAGAAACCATACGAACTCTGACCTGAATTACCTTTACAGGCTCCATCAATATTACATTTTTCCATCCATCCTGTGAAAAACACCATTCCATTGGATGATAATGTAATTGTGGCCTGTAATTTTGTATACTCTAGTCATATCTTCCCAATTCCTCAAAACTTCTACCCAAGGAAATCTCAGTTTACCGAAGTAATACAACATCTATTGACACTGATGAATCAAACCTTTATAGGTAACATCCTTCCCATGCCTCATAGCGTTCCTTCTTTTCCATAATTACCACATTATAACCATATGAACATCTTTGTAAATTTCTTGTAACTTAGTTAATGCATCCTTTTTCCACCATTTGATTACGAGTTATTGAAGATGGTATCCTTTCATATTTATGCCTACACAAAAAGCAAAATGCTTCCATAGCTTTTGGGTTATCGAAGTTGTTAGAAAAAAATGGGTCATAGTTTCCTAGTCAAATCTGTCACGGCTGTAACATCTAGAAGCTATATTAAATTTATCCTTTTTAGATTATCATCCTCTATAGCTATCCTTCTCTTCCAAACTCTCCACTGGAAAAACCATATTTTAAAGAGGATTCCTTTAATCCATATGTATAGCATCTAGTCACCACTTCCTTTTTTCCTCCGCAAGCACTTAAAAGCAGAGTTAGTTGTGAAGCTTCCATTAGGTTTTACCATCCACCAATTTTTATCTGTCTCTCCATTCTTTAATACATGACTTATATTCTGAACAATGTATTCTATCATTTCCTCAAATATTTCTTCAATATTCCTATTTCCCAACTTCCTTCCCTAATGAATTCTCTGACCTCCCACTCCGCCTCGACAATCTTCTCCTCCATGAAGCACAGAGCCCCAAGTTTTGTCCAGTTATCAAACCAAAAGCAACAGGTTCCAAATTTCAACTACTACCATATATCTTGCTATACTTATCTCTAATATTTATCATCTTCTTCTAGATATGTAACCCATTCAACTCTTTAACAATACAAGGATGATGTCTTTTGCAATACTTGTTCCGCATAAAGTTGCCCTACATGGATCTGGTTGAGGTTTTAAAGTTCCACCAAAACTTTGCAAACAAAACCTTTGACATATTTTGCAAGAATCTAAAGCCAACACCACCCTCCATCTGAGGAAAACAAAGCTCATCCCAGCTTATGTTTACCCTTTTCTTTAGAAAAAGGATGCAAAGATCTTATGAATTTGATTCACCACCTTCTTCGGAGGACTCATAGCTAATAAAAGGTAAATAGGCATAGACAATGAATATTATTGATCATGATGAATTTTCTTCCATTTGATAGGAACTTGTTTTGCCAACTTCGGATTCTCTTTGATATTTTCCCTAGCAACTCCTCATAGTAGGTAACATTTCTCCTTCCATAGAAGACAGGACAACCTAAGTACATAAATGGGAAGTTATCCATCTTAATTACAGTAATTTTCTTTATTCTGATTCCAACCGCCAGAGAAGTTTTCTCATAAATATAGAAGTAACTCTTGTTCTTATTAATGAGTTTCCTAGACACTCTTTCATAACCACTTAGACCAGTCATAATCTTAATAATTGAATTCTTATCCCCGAAACCAAATAAGGTAGTATCATTAGCATAGGACAAGTGATTAATTTGAGGACTTTATCTAGACATCCCAAAGCCTATAAAAATATTGTCCATAAACAAATTATTGAGATTCCTAGATAGAACCTCTGCAGCTATAATGAAAAGGATGGGAAAGAGGGTCCCCTTACTTCACACCTTTGGAAGACATAAAGAAACCACACGATTACCCATTCGCCAGACAAAATACTAATTATTACTAATAAGTCTCTAACTTCTAAGAAGCCAAATTTCCTCAAGACTTTAGTCATAAAAATTCATGAAATCCTGTCATACGCTTTAGCCATATCCAACTTGACCACCACATTATGATTCTTATTCCTCAAGTTGATATCTCTATTAATTTCCTGAGCTAGTAACACATATTCACAATTGATTTTGCCTCTAACAAAATCAGACTGGTTTAGAGAAATAATCATAGGAATGATGTCAGAAATCCTACTAAATGTTTCACCACTTCCTTGTTAAGAATGAGCACCAAATTAGTATGAGTAACATATCTAGAATGTTCACTACCACAAAAAAAACCCCTAACAAAATTAGTCACATTTCTCCAATAATATTCCAATATACTTGGAAGAAAAGCCCCAAGAATCCTTGAGGACCCCTGCTCAATCTTCATTTAGATCAAACACTTTGTTTTTGACCTCCTCCTCATTGGGAAGTCTAGCCATTTCCTCATTCTGATTATCAATGATTAATTTTGGAATAATGGTTAGCATATTGAAATATTTAATCCTGTCTTCTTCTCTAAATTGATCTTCAAAATAGGCTGCAACTTCAGCACCAATATTCTCACCAGTATTTATAATGTCTCCTTGAGCAGTCTAAATCTCATCAATATTCAATTTTTCCTTCTCCAATTAACATAAGACTGGAAAAATCTAGTATTTGTGTCCCTATTTGTGATCCATTTCATTCCTGCTTTCTGTTTCCAAAATTCTTCCTCAAAGTGCAGAAATCTTTTAAGTTTAGCATTGACCTTGTATAATGCTTCCCTATTTTGTGCTATTGCTTTTATCTCCAATTGCACTTCCTTAACCTTAATTTCCTCTTCCAAACTAGCTATCTACTTAAGTATGTTCCCAAATGTATTCCTACTAAAAATCCATCTTGATAAAGCATGTCTTACCTTTTTCAGCTTGGCATGAAAAGCCACAAAAAGATACCCTATGAAGTCCACCTCCCAACTCTCCTTTACTACCTATAAAAATCCATGATGTTTGGTCTAGAAATTTAGAAACTTGAAAGGCTTCTAGATAGGTTCTTTCCTCCAATCACACACTATATGCATAGCGGCATGACTAGAGCTTGTCTTACTAGATGATGAATTTCACTAAAAGGCAGAATATTCAAGAGCTCCTGGTTAACCAAGATCCTATCCAGCCTTTTAAAGATACACTCTTCAATTCTCCCATCCCACTATGTAAATTACTTTCCAAATATTTAAGCTTAAAGAGTGCACATTTGTCAATATAGTTGTCAAAATCCGTAGACTCAGCAATAGTGAAAGTTAAGCCATGTTGTTTCTCTTCTTCACCTAAAATAACATCAAATTCTCCTCTAATTATCCAAGGCATGTTACAATCATCAACAATGTTTTCAATTTCATCCCGCAGTTCTAGTCTTTCCAAGTGATTTTACCTATCATACACCAGAGTCACCTTGAACTCCATTTAAATAGAAATTAAAGTAAAGTCATTTGCTGACTAGTATCTACTATATGTTGAGTATTCCACTCATCATTCCAAAAGGTCCATATTTTTCAGGACCTGCAAGTTAGGAGAATAGAAATGCAGAAAAAGTTCAACTAGAAAAGTTGTAAGTCAAAAGCATCAACTTCATCTACAACTCATGGATCAAATCATAGGTTTTAAATTGGGCTCATGGATAGGGTTGTCCAGGATGGAAAATTTACCAAGTGACAAGGCCATCCATGAAGGGACTTTACGTTATGTAAATAGAACTACGGACCGTAGAAGTGGTTTGTGGATTGATGCCTTGAGTTAATGGAAAATAGGTTTCTGAAGTTGGAACTATGAACAACAGGATGGGTCGTGGTCTGTTTTATGGATAGTAGTTTGGACTTGTGGTTAGTATCCTGAAGATTGGAAATTTACTAATTATGGGAGAAAGCCACGAGGGGTTTCTATAACCCATAGTTCAAACTACGAGTCATAGATGGGTCTCGTGTATGAGACTTCAAGGATCAAGTTTTAGAAGATTGGAAAAGGAGAACAGGATGAAGCTATAGTACGGCTCATGGTTTGGTTTATGGATCATAACCAGGGTCCTGAACCATGTTTTGGCACATTCCTCATACCCTAGACACAAAACTACATCATTTTGAGGCTCTCTTTCCTCCTATATCATTCCCTAAACCTTTCCAAACCCTCTCATTCACTCCACTCTCAAACTCTATCAAGTTTTCCTAAGGCAAGAATGTCGCGACCCAAGCTAGTCATAATATGGTGAATGAGATCCCCAAAGGAACCTCAAACTAACACCTTAGCATGCAATCAAGAATCAAAGGTAAATCAATGAAGAATACATAAGAAAAATCATAAGCTCATCATAACACATAACATAAGGAAGATCATAACATAAGACTATAGAAGTCTAAAAATTGAATCAACGCAGGGGTCCAACAAATGCCTCTAACTTATGACATAAGATGGGGTCTTATACAGGTCCTGGCTCACCCTAAACATTAATGTTTTATCTCTAATACATAAGCATGGCATGAAAGATAAGATGATAGGCCTTGTCCTCGAAGCATGCGTACTCACCCAATCCGGATCATCTAGAAACCTGGATCTAGCTATGTGGATAGCTAGGATTACTTCCACCTATATTGTAATATAATGCAGGCATAGAGTATGCAATAATACGTTTGAATGTACTAAGTAAGCGGGCATGTAATGCAAGGTAGGCATGTTAAACCTCTATTTAAATGTTACATAACAAGACATACATATAGATGAAAAGTATGGAAAAGATAGTCATATCAAGATGCCGTGAAATACCATGATGTATGTATGCCATAGTATGTAAAATATGTGGAGATGAGATCATAACCGACAACATAGCCCCACATAGTGGGTGGTAGTACATCCTTAACATAACCCCATATAGTGGGTGGTTGTACATCCTCAACATAAACCCACATAGTGGGTGGTGATATATCCTTAACATAACTACCTGTAGTGGATGGTGGTACATCCTATGGTGCCACATAATTATGGGGCAATGAAAATTACCAAGGCCCTCTTGGTGTTAAGTCATCATCCTAAGAAATACATATTATATACATAGTCATGCTTATAGTGATTCAACCATAAAATATGGAAAAGTTATCATCCTGCACACTTGGGCCTAAAGGCCAAATCATAGTTCAAAACATGCTTCCATGCATAGGAATGACTTGTTCGTAACTTGTACATGGTAGTGTATGCATACCCTTAAATTCTTAAAGACAACTCATAGTCATTACATTGTTCGTAATGATGTCATAATCGTATTCGTATTGAAATTATGTTTATAACCATAATTGAAACCATTTCCATAACCAAGACCCCATGTAGAAGCCTTGTGCATGCATGATTTTGTATGAGAATTGAGAATAAAACATGGGTACATGAAATTCATACTTAAAATATGATAATAAGATAGAAACATGCATAATCCATGAAAAGACAAACATTTGAACCATAATTCAAGTTACCCATGTATGAATTCATAGTTCATAAGGAAATGTAAGTTCAAATCTCATGAAAACCATGTAAATCCATAGAATAATACTTGATTCATGCTTAAACCATCATTTGAATGCAACTTATATCATAATTATATCAATTTGAAGTCAAAGCATGAAATCAATACTTGAATCATACTTTAAAGTCATGAAATTGATGAAATAGATTTTGGGCTCCAAGGTTAAACGTAACCAAGGATGAATCCCACATACCTAATGCTTGAAATAAAGAAATAAGATGGTATCAACTTGAAATTGAAACTTTACCCTTAGCTTGAATCCTTGAATGAGAGGCTTAAGAGTGTTTTAGGAGTAGGAATTTTATATACTAAGTGTTAGGCTTGCATGAGAGGTCATGAAATGAGTAAGGCTGATTTAGGAGTGTAGGAGTGAATAAATGTCAAAAATACACCTGGGGTTAGGGGAAAAATACCAAAAGGCCCTTAGTGAAAGGAGGTTAAAAATTGAGCTGGGCTACACCACATATGGGTTCATGACTCCTGAACCTTTTCATTATCCGTGGTTCCCTCTCATGAACTTGCCCCCATGATCGACAACGACTTAGCCAGTGGTGAGGTGCCCCTTCGTGGACCACACCATGGTCCGTGGTGTGCTCCGTAAAAGGTGTGGTCCGTGAAAAGCAAACTTCACTTGGCAGTGATATGCTGTCAAAATATAGCACTTTTGATACTTGAAAGTTGGGATTTTGTGTGTTCTCAAAGCGAAGTTAGTAGATTTGATGTGTTTTTGTGTTTATTTTTCAGGATTAGAGGATTTTGCATGATTTTGGGCTAAGTGTGCAAATAATGAAGTTTTCGTTGCTCTACAATACCCTTTACAGGTTGTGAAAGTTTTCACGGGTCGTAGAGTTGGTCTCGTAGAAAAGTCCAGTGAAGGGGTGATTTTCTGAAGTTGAACATATGAAATATCAGATGAGCGTAGAAGGAAGCACAAGTCGTAGATAAAGTTTCATACACTGAGGATCAGAAAGTGGAAAGTTGCTGAAAAGTCATCAGATGAAATCCTATACGGGCCGTAAGTTTGAATACGACCCATAGAAAGGTCTCGTAGAAGTCAAACCTAGAATTGAAGATGAAGTCTATAAAGCCTAGATTACGGGCCGTAGAACTTTATACAACCCGTAAATATACTCGTATGCTTGCCTAATCCAGTTCTCCTATTTTGATTTGGTTTTGTGTTTTAAACACTATAAATAGGTTTTTCTAGGTTATTTTCAAGAGACAACCTTTAGAGAACGGTAGAGAACCAGTAGATAGCAAGGAGAAACATTGAGAATCACTTGGAAATAATATTTTGTGATTTTA
Source organism: Solanum rostratum (assembly GCA_029948455.1). Taxonomy (NCBI): domain Eukaryota; kingdom Viridiplantae; phylum Streptophyta; class Magnoliopsida; order Solanales; family Solanaceae; genus Solanum; species Solanum rostratum. The sequence continues at coordinate 62,185,790 of CM057056.1, read as the reverse complement.
GTTCCTACTTTGTGATTTCCATTGAAGAGTTTGGATTTTATATTCTTAATTTCATCCTTGTAAGTGCTAAATTATGCTATTTTATATTATATTTCTTGCATCTACAATGAATATGAGTAGCTAAATCCATAACTAGGGTTGTGGGAACCATGGAGAACTAACAAGGTAAAACTGGATAATTCATAATTCTTGAAAAGTGTGCATGCATGTATTAATTAATTCTCTCCATCTTGATTGCTTTTTAATGGTGGCCAATGTTAAAACTCGCTTAGTGTTACTGACTGGATCAAGGTAGTAATGAATAGGAAAAGAGATTAATTAACAAGATTTGATTGATGTTTTCTCATCTAATCAACCAAACTAGATCAAGGAAAGGTTGTACTGGAACAATAAGTAAGTGTTAGTAATGTCACACTATGGGGATGGATCAAATCACGTAATGAAATTTACCTCTCTCCTAAATCAATGGGTTTGGTAAACTTAAATTACCGTTCTTCATGCTACACTCTTGAAAATAATGCGATTATTTGGAGATGCCAAGTTAGGAAATCACGGGGATCAATATCCTAGTTACTCTTCTTATTGGTTTCACACACTTGTGTTAGTTTAGGATTTATTTCTGCAATCTTACAACCCCCCCCCCCCCCCCCCCCCCTTTTCGGGAGATAAATAGGTTAATCAACTCGAATTGCTTGAAATTACTCTAAGTCTACCACATTCCCTATGGCCTCAACCCTAACCTCGATTAGGTTATATAGGTTAGGTGACATCAAGATTTTAGCGTAGTTACCGGGAATATGGCTAGACTTGTTTAATTTGAGTAATTTGGGAATTAATCCTTATTTCCCTATTTTACATTTTTGTTGTTTTTATTTTGCTTTACCATGCAGGTGTAGTGTATGCATAACACTCAAAGTCCTAACATTCCCTTAACTCCGTTTGGCCTAGAGATCTAATGACGCTGAGAAGAAAGGCCAAGGACAACACGAACAATTCTGAAAATACTGGAATGAATGCAACACTAAACAAGAACTAGAACCGTAATGAAAACAATAATAATCCACCTCCGCTTGAGGATATTGACCCACAACCACAGGATCTTAACGTAGAAGCTCATACATGGAATCAATATCGGCTTATTCCTATGGCGATGGATGTCACTGTAGCTATTGTGTTACCATACTATCGGATGACACAGTTTGTTGTTTCAAGTGGATTACTTTAAATGCTGTATAATTGCGGGTTGTTCATTGGCCTACCATTAAAGGGTCTACATAGCCATCTACATAATGTTGTCTTTGTCTATAAGAGTGTGATGGGAAATCAGAATCTATCTATGGATGACATTGGGCTCCATATCTTCCCATTGTCTCTAACAGGAAATGCAATGCTATGGTTATCTGAGCTCCACAGAGTTTGATCACTAGCTAAGCTGAATTCTCAGAAGGTTTTTTTGGAGAGGTTCTCCCCGAGGTCGAAGAAGTTGAAGTTCAATGACTAAATCAACAACTTTGAGCAACTTATTGGTGATTCGATTAGTACCACGTGGGAGAGGTTCACAAAGTGTCTGAGGAGTGTCCCTGACCACAAGATTGTTGATGATGCCTTAGTGGAGATACTCTATCGAGCCTTGGACGAGAATATCCAAGCATGTGGTGATACTATCCTGGGAGGCTCATTTCTAAATTAATCATTTTCAATGATTGTTGAGAAGCTAGAAAAGGTGGTCAAGACAAATCGTGCATGGGGAACGAGAGATACGTCGACAACAAAGAGCTCATGTGCAGTCAGTACTAATTTGACAGAAGCAAAAATAAATGACGATATGATGCAAAAGCTTGCTTAGATTAGTACCAATATGGAGTTGTTGATGAAGCAGAACCAAGAACATGTGAATGCAGTCACTCATCAGCCTTCACGAGCACCATGTACGAGGAGCATTACTATGAGAAGGACACTTGCTTCTTCACTGATTAGATGGGAGGTTTCTGGACCAACACCCAAGGGTCCAATCAGGACTAATGCCACCAAGGTCAAGGAAACCAAGGTCAAAAAGTATAACCAGTGTGGCGCCTTTAGAGACAACAATCAAGGAGGTTACTATGACAGAAAATAGGGGCCAGGACAGAGATACTGATTGGGGACACTGAGATGATTACAGGAATGGTCCATATGTGCCACAACATAATCGAGATTCGAGTGTAGGTAAGCAGCTAGAGCAACAGTTCAGTCAAATATCAATTCAACATAACTGTGAGATCCTATGTTTCTCGTCTTCCATTATACAAATAGTGTGGTATTATATAAGGCATATGTGATTTTTGCTAGAACCTAGGGATAATAAGGCTGACAATAATAATATCAAGGACTTAATGTTTCAAGTCAAAGGAATCCCCTAAATACACATTCAGAGTTAAAGAAATGGCCCGAGTGGCACCTCGCCCTTTTTGGAAGGTTTAAATTAGGTTTCACATTTCAGATGAAACTAAAAGTGTATAAGTTGCTAATAATGGATTTTTAAAAGTTATTTTAATAGCACAAAGGTCTTTTATTAAGTTTTGGAATCAAGAAAGTTGCAAGATAAAGGTTGGCCAAGGTTATCGTAAGTTTCTTTAAGAAATCTTCTTAAATTTAGGTCAAATCTAACAGGCCATATCTCCCAAATTATAAGTAGTTAGAAGGTTCATGACCTATCAAATTGAAGATCTATGAGTATTAGTTTGCAACGCACCAAACTGCGCATCAAACTGACCTCAGAATAAAAAGTTATGACAGTTGTATTGGGACTGTCCGAGCAGGAAACCAGGTCATGGGCCGGGTCGGGTCAAGCCCAACTTTAAGTCGGCTATTTTGACATTTTAAAGCTAAAAAATGAACCATTTTCGTCCCAAAGCAGTAAGAAATTGAAGAGAAAGCTCCCAAAAGTTCTCTAAGTGTTTTAGGTATGTTGTTTTGCGTTTTTACCGTTAAAATTCATCCCCGTGCTTAGAAATGTGTGCCTTACGCTTAGCAATTGTTTTCCCCTCATATTAGCTTTGTTTGGAGCTGTTTTTGGGCTGTAAAAAAGTGGCGCTCTTGCTGGTATTGTTGGTTTGAAGATGGTGTGTTCAGGTAATAATTTTGGGGCTCTTTTACGGTCATTTTAATGAAGTTTTACAGACATTTCCTTGTGTAAATGCTCCTTGCTGAATCTGGTCGTTAATGCTAAATTTTTAACTGTTTATAAGTGTCTTTAAGTTGCGTCTATATAGTCTTTTCGAAGCTTAGGATGTAAGGAACAACTTTTATGAAGAAACTTTTGGCAATTGGACGTTCGTTGGAGAGGTATGTTAAGTCTAAGCTCCATCCCTCCTTTTAGCATGAAATTTGGGAAGTTTCCAAAAACGTCAAATGCAATATCTTACTATTCTATTGCTAGAAAGACCTTCTGTGAAAGGCATTGGGATTGCAGCTGAGTTATTTTCATAACAGTATTAGGTTGAAATTCCATTCGTTTCACTTAAACTGGACATTCAATATCTACATATCATTTTGTCGGGTTTCCCGGCTACCTATTCATATGTTTGAGGTATTTCTTTTCTTGGTGTAGTGCTATTAAAATAAATGTAGAATGCGAAGGGAATTTAGTATTCATAATCAGTCCTATTTCCATACAAAAGTATAATTGAAGCATTTAACAAGTAACACGTTGGTTCCCAATATTCTCCAGTGAAATGCTCCTATTTAAACGACTAAGGCACTTAATCCTGTTTAAATACTTTCTTTTACCAATTGACATGGGACCAAGTATAAGCATTATGTAAAGCACTTTTATGAACATTTTAAAAGTTAAGGCTTCACTCTGAATATTGGGATAAGTTACTAAACATGTTAAAAAGACATATAAGATCCCACAAGTCATGTGTTTATACTATGACAACGATTATGATGCTATGAGAATAAGTGTACCAATGAGCCAAGATTGGCTAAATGAAAATGATTATGATGCTATCAGAATAAGTGTACCAGTGAGCCAAGATTGGCTAAGTTCTTGCTATGACCAACTGTGTGCATTCAATATTCATATCATACATTGCACGTTATGTATTGACTTCGAGCTATAATCAAAGGTATGGGGCCTATTTCCCCAAATGATTATATATATATATATATGTATATGATACAGATGGCCACAAATTGGCAGATATGATGCTGGTTAGCTACCGAAAAGGACCACCATTGCTAGCATTTGGTTGGGTATGTCATGCATTTGCATCGATATATATATATTCACGATATGCGATACTCGAGTATCCCATGTATATTTGATCACTAGGAAATTGCTTATTTGCCATTAATGCTACTTGAGTTTTGGTTATAGGTGGTATTTTTATTAACCTTTTTACCATGGTTATATATGATTTTACTTCCTGCATTACATACCAGGACATGTTTATTCGCGTTGACATCCCTTTGCCTGGGGACGCTGCATTTTATTTCGTGAGTGCAGGTTCGGGTAAGGGTTCTGATTTACCCCTTCTCTAGGAGCCCTGTTTAGCTGTGAGTCGGTAAGCTCCACCTCTTCCTGGAGCTTTCACATGATGCTTACTTTTTGTTATATGGTAGGGTATAGTTGGGGCTTTGTCCCGGCAGTGTTAGTCATTCTCTTAGAGGCTATTGTGGACATGTTATTGTGAGTTGGTTCTTTTGTGTCTTTCAGTCTCCAGTCATCAGATTCACATGTATATGTAGTGTGTGCCTGTACCTCTATTGTTGCAGCCTTGTCGGCTAACTAGTACTCTATCGTTTTGGTTTACCTATCTTGATGTACATGATTTACTGTTGACTAGGTCATGACATAAAATGTCCAGGCTTAGTCTGTTAGACGTTATGCTGCCCGATTTTCTTCCGGTCCCTAGTTTACAAATGTGCCTCTAGATTTTTCAACAAACAGGCTTACACACACATGGCACATCCCTTACACTAATTAGTGCAAATTAACCTAGTTACACTTCATTCATCAATGAGCCAACCATACCATGCATAACATGCTTTCCACAATGCATAACAGTTAGTCAGGATAGTATACATGCACATATAAGCTTTTTACAACATTATTAATGCTAATACTCAAAACAAGGGTTACCCTAAACAAATTTAAGCACATGTATTTACAAAAACATGTAACATTATGACCTACACAAGCCAGTTCTACTAGATAATACACCTTCATAGAAAAGAAACATGGCAAGAAAAACTCCTCAGGGTTCAGGATGCCCCACCCCCTCCAAAAATACTGTGCAATGCCCTCATTGAACCATAATTAACAATAAAGCACAAAATGGGGTTAGAACATACCTGGGACTCTCTAGGCGTCAGTCGAGCCATCGTGGTTAGACCCACCGAGTGGGTCTGTGTCATTAACAGGCGCGTCCGGTCCAACGGTGCTCCCGGAGGCTCCTGTCTGAGCTGCCTCATATGCTAGCCGCTCTCTCTCTTCCTGTTCTGCAGCTGCTCGGCACTAGGCTCTCATGGCCTTGCACAATTTCCTCTCTTCTTCTCGCTGCGGATCCTCCGGAGGGCTGCTGCGATGGCTGCAGCGCTTCCCTTTATCCTTTCTTTTGGGTGCTTCCGAGGGTTGCACCTAGACAGCAGCTGGCGTGAGCGGAACACCCCATATATCATCCAAACTCGGCTCCACCGAGGTAGTAAAAAGTGACATCAAAGAATCTGGAGGTGGAGTCGGAGCCGGCACCGTGCTGTTATACCGAGCTGTCAGCTCAGCAATTTTTGCCTTCATATCATGCACCGTCTGCACCAAATTGGACATCTCATCGCTGGACATACTTCCAAACATGCTATGGAAGTATCCCTCCAAGGTGTTGACCTGTTCTTGCAAGCTGCTGATTTGGCCCAATAATTCTGCGCGGAGACAAGCCTGCTGAACGTGAGACTGCACCACCTGAGGCAGCCGTGCCACTATCTAGTCAATAGTCGCCCGTGTTTGCCACTGGTCTGTCACCTTTCGGGCATAAAATTCATAAGGGACATAAGCGTACCCTTGTTGCATCTACGGAGCTGTACCACTACTTTCGGGCTGCTCAGAAGCCATACCTGACTATGGGGCGATAGTGTGCTCCTCAAAAGACAAAGGCTGTTGCGGAGTTGCCCGAGGAAGCGATGCAGGCGGTCCAAGCCAGCGTGCTGTACTGTGGAACAACGGGTTGTGAACATCTTTGATCATGGCAATGTTGACCACACACTTCGGAGCCATCTTTCGATCCAGGAAATATGTGGTAGGGACACGTGCCTGCCTACAAAGTGCTCAAATCAGGCATGGAAAGGACATACCTGCTCTGTCTGATAGGGCCCGGTCCCTCATCTCCATGGCAATGACCCGACCCACATTGATTCCATACCGTACAATCAAACACGCTACCAACTAAGCACGAGAAGGTTAGAGCATGTTGTCATTAGCGGTGGGTCGTAGTCTGGCCCGCACCACCGACCACCAAAACTTTGCGACAAAAGTGAGCGACGCTTTGGTAATAGGAATTTTGGGGTTTGAAACCCAAGCTGCCTCAACTCCTTGCACAACGATATGCTCTGCAACCCACTTTAACCGAGTGGCCCGTGAAGTGGGGTCAGACATTTGGACCTCATCAGTAATTTGCATGTACTTGGTGATGAATAATCTATCCGGTGGGGCGTGGTAGTCTGGCCCAAATAAGAACCTGTTGATGGTGGTTGCTGAAATATCTACCTCCGCCTCACACACTGTTACATAGTCCCGTGGGGACAATTTATAGGCCAGCCGCCTATTCACTCTTTTGGATTGGTTACCCTCGATAGAGGCTAGTAGGCTAGCAGCATAGCTGGAGTAGAATTCTGCAATCATGTCTGGCCCGTAGTAGCTGGGTGGGTTTGCCATCCACCCAAACTGGTAGGCCTCAAATGCAATTTTTATCTCCTGAATCCCATCCAGTTGATCAGTCAGGACCCGCATCTCAGGGACGATGGACCACCGTTGGTAACCCCCGGAGCTTTTAATAAGGCCATTCACATATATTTTCTTAGCACCGGGGACTGTCCATTGTTCGCACAAGAACACGAGAAGCCACCTTGTAGTTTCAGGGTCAGATGTCCGAGCAATTGCCTGGTGTATGGCTTCATCGTCGCTATCTCGGAGGATCAGGATATCGTCCTCATCCCCTGTATTGTGCTTGGCTGTTTCCGGGGTACCTGCCTCTTCCTCCTGCTCCGAGGCCTCATCTTCCCCCTCAACTCCCACCTCAGGAACCCCCTCCTCAGACTGGGGAGCTATATGTTGGCCCGCTGCACGAGCTCTTGTAGTACAAGGGGAGTGAGGGGAGACGTTGCCGGTGAACTGCACATCGAACCCTCCCAAGGAGTCATCACCTGAGTCACTCTCCTGGTGCTGACTAGTAGAATCAGTGATAGAATCCCAGAGACGTGACTCATGCTCGTCCCTAGGCTAGCGTGATCCTTGACGGGGACCCATTTTTACCTGTGAATACCACAAAGAATAAATAATTAGTTATGTAGGAATACGCAGGACGACACACAAATGGGTACTTAGACTTCCCCTGTGTTATCAAAGTGACAAAACCCCTTAAGAGTGGCGTCACCCGGTCTGTCATAGGAAGTTTTGCACTAGGATGCATATATGAACTAAAAAGGATCAATACAATGCAGCCTTAGGTGAGGAAGTACTCTGGCACGGAGGGCCATACACGGGTCGTGTGGCATTACACGCTCCATGATAAGGCTCGTGTGAGTGACGTTCCTAAGTGACCTGACATGGACGGCCATACGGCCCGTTTAGAGTAACACGGTCCGTGAGAGCTGCTCCATATCGGGGCAATAAGTGATTTCACACGGACCATTACACGGCCTATGTAGTATGACACGGTCCGTGTAACGTACCGTGAAATCACTCGTCACCTCCAGTCAGCCCCAAAGCCAAGAAATCACATATTCATTCCTGAAATTTGACATATAGCACCCAAGATAGACTATTATATTTACTTACCATACACAAGACATCATTAATTTAACTCTAGAAACCCTAAAATCACAAAACTCCCATGTTCAAGAATCAAAGGTTCAACCATGGTGATTTACTTTAACCCAACACAAAATCTTCTAGAATTTGTACACCAAAGTGTCATATAACACGCAATGAATAAAGGGGGAAACATAGGTTCACACATAGACTAAAAACAAGAGAAACTTTAAACTAAAAAGAGAAAAAAAGACAAACTAAAAAAACTTACTTGACGAGAGAGACTTGAGGTTAGACTAGAAAATTGCCCAAGGAAAGTGCTACGGATCGTGAGAGTGTCGCACAAATCGTTTAAGAAGAGATAATTTTTTTATGGGTGTGAAATGATGAGTTAGGCATGAGGGGTGGTAGAAAGAGAGTGAATATAAAAGTGAAAGTGGGAAAGAGGGTATAAATACCTGACCAGTTGCGGCATCGAGACGGTTTGGTAAATGGTCCGTGGAACATGACACTATCCGTGAACCCTACCGTGTGCTCAACCTTTGAATCGTGGAGCACTTACCTGGGCCATGCACTACACGGACTGTTACATGGTCCGTCTGGCTTCCCACGGGCTGTTTAAACCTCTGTGTGACTCTTCTTGAGACAGTAACCTGACGCGACATCAAGACGGTTGGGAAAATGGTCCGTGTCGCCTACCACTTTCCGTGTACCCCTACCATGTGCTCAACCTTTACTTACCTGGGCCACGCGCCATACGGGCTAATAAACGGTCCGTCTAGCGGAAAACGGGTCATGTAGGCTTTCTTGTGACTCTCCTCTGCCAGTTTATTGTTGTGCGTTTGTGTCACACCTTTCACCCGCACGTATGCTCATGCCTCTCTACACAGTGCTCATCCTACCCTGGGGCCAAAAATAAAAAACAATGCAATGCATGACATAAAATGTAATTTTTTGATGGGTTGCCTCCCATTAAGCGCTTGGTTTAGCGTCACGGCTCAACGCGATTGTGTTGAATACTCAGACTTCGTCAAGCTGCAGGACCTCAATCACTGAGGTTTCATCTGCAGCTTCCAAATACTTCTTCACTCGCTGCCTATTAACTTTGAAACGGTGCCCTTTGTCAGTTTCTAGCTCAACAACACCATGTGGGAATACCTGAGCAATCTTGTATTGGCCAGACCATCTCGATTTCAGCTTCCCTCGAAACAACCTCAACCTTGAGTTGCACATCAGAACCTTGTCACCAACATTGAAACTCCTTGGTGCAATAAGCTTGTCATGATGGGACTTCATCTTGTCCTTATACAATGCTGCACTCTCATAAGCCTTGAGGCGAAATTCATCCAGCTCATTTAGCTGATCAAGCATCGCGTTAGCTGCCGCATCCCACTTTATTTTCAGGGACTTAAGAGCCCAGAGCGCCTTGTGCCCCAATTCCACGGCAGATGACAGGCCTTACCAAACACCAATTGATATGGGGACATACCAATGGGCATCTTGTAAGTCATTCTGTAGGCCCACAGTGCATGGTCTAGCTTCTGAGCCCAGTCCGTTCTTGTGGCATTCACAGACTTGGTCAGGATCTCCTTGATTTCCCTGTTGGACACTTCAACCTGCCCACTTGTCTACGGATGGTACGGTGTTGCGACCTTGTGTTGTCGCACCCCGTACTTAGCTAGTATAGCCCGGAAGGATTTGTTGCAGAAGTGGGAGCCCCCATCACTAATGATAGTTCTGGGTGTCCCGAACCTGACAAAGATATTCCGCCTCAGAAACTGTACCACGCTTTTGCTCTCATTGTTTGGCAACGCTATTGCCTCCACCCATTTGGAGACGTAGTCCACTGCCACCAAGATGTACTTCATCCTAAAGGTGCTCATGAACGGACCTATATAAAATCAATGCCCCATACATCGAACGATTCAATTTCAAGGATAGGGGTTATTGGTAACTCTTGACGCCTAGAGAAGTTGCCTTGGCGCTGACACTGATCACATCCGCGCACCATGTCATGGGCATCTTTGTAGATGGTGGGCCAGTAGTATCCATATTGCAGGATCTTTTCACTGTCCTAGCACCACCATGATGGCCCCCACTGGGGAAGAGTGGCAGGCTTCCATGATGCTCAACATCTCCGCTTCCGGTATGCACCGCCAGATGACCCCATCTGCGCATGTTTTGAAAAAGTATCGGTCATCCCAAAAGTACCTGCGAACATCATGAAGAAACGTTTTTCTCTGGTGAGGGTTAAGGCCCTCCGGCATAATATCACTCACCAGAAAGTTAGCAAAATCAGTAAACCAAGGGATTAAGTCAGCAGAAGCTGCCAATACCTGCTCATCGGGAAACGAATCATCGATGCTCAACTAATCTTTAGCTCTGGCCTCATCTTTCAGCCTTGACAAGTGGTCTACCACTTGGTTCTCCGTGCCTTTTCGGTCTTGCACCTCGAAGTCAAACTCTTGCAGCAAGAGCATCCATCAGATTAATCTTGGCTTGGCATCCTTCTTGGCCATGAGATACCGTAGTGCTACGCGATCAGTATGCAAAATCACGTTTTTGCCCAATAGATATGCCCGGAACTTGTCGAACGCGAACACCACAACCAACAGCTCCTGCTCAGTCATAGTGTAATTCCTTTGAGCGTCATTCAGTGTCTTGCTGGCATAGTATATAGGATGAAAGATCTTGTTGCGCTTTTGCCCCAGCACAACACCCACAACAACTCCGCTCGCATCACACATCACCTCAAATGGGGCACCCCAGTCTGGTGCAACTATTACAGGCGCAGAAATCAACTTCTGCTTCAAAGTCTCGAAGGCATGCCGGCACACATCATTAAACTGAAACTTCACATCTTTCTCCAATAGCTTGCACAATGGGTGTGCAATCTTGGAGAAGTCTTTGATAAACCTGCGGTAGAAGTCCGCATGCCCAAGAAAACTCCGGACCCCCTTCACAGAAATGGGAGGTGGCAACTTTTCAATGACATCAATCTTCGCCTTATCCACCTCAATGCCCTTATCTGAAACTTTGTGGCCAAGGACTATCCCCTTCTTGACCATGAAATGGCACTTTTCCCAGTTTAACACCAACGGAGCCTCTTCACAGCATTGAAGTGCCCTGTTGAGATTCAACAGACAGTCGTCAAAAGAGTCACCCACCATAGATTTTACCTCCTCGGTGTTCAATCGAAAGGTGAGTTCTCCATGCTCTACATCCACTAGTGCCCTGCCAATTTCCACAAATGGTCTTCCGAGGATGATGGACACCTAAAAATCAACCTTACAATCAGGGATTACAAAATCTGCAGGGAAGATGAACATGCCAACCCGAACCAATACGTTGCACAGAATCCCCACAGGCTTCTTTACTGATCTGTCTGCCATTAGTAGCCGCATGGTAGTGGGTGTGGGGGCTCCCAAGCCCAACTACTGATACACTGCTAGCGGTATTAGATTAATGCTTGCACCTAGGTCACAGATGGCCCGTGCAAAACATAAGCTCCAATAGTGCACGGGATGGTGAAGGCCCTTGGATCGCCCTTTTTCTCAACCAAGGATCTTGTAGCAATGGCGCTACAGTGGTGTAGATTGTCAGCTGGCTCAATCGTGGCTGTCCTCTTCTTGGTGACTAAGTCTTTCATAAACTTAGCACAGCCTGGCATCTGCTCAAGTGCTTCCACTAAAGGTATGTTCACGGACAGCTCTTTCAACATAGACAAAAACTTTTGAAACTTGCCATCCTCATCCTTCTTTTTCAACCTTTGTGGGAATGGCGGTAGTGGCTTTGGGATGGCTGGCAAGCTCGGAGTAGTGGGAATATCCACATCTATTGCCTCTTTGGTAGCCTATGGCTTTGATGGTGCTGCATCAATCTCTTTATCCCCATCATCCACAAGAACCTCCATGGGGCTAGGCATCTTGCCAATTGTTTTATCCTGACCTGCATCACTGGCAACAACAGGGTGAGAAAGTACCTTACCACTTCTCGTGGGGATCGCCATGAAGTGGCCATTATTCTTAGGGTTCTGCATAGTATCACTAGGAAGTGACCCAGCCTTACTTTGATTCAGTGAAGCTGAAAGTTACCCCAATTGCTGCTCTAGTTTCTTGATCGAGGTGGAGTGTGAGTCTACCAATTGCCTCACATTGGACATTTCTCCTTTCACATCTCGCAACCCTGCCTCTGTGGCCTCCACCTTGTTAAGAACCTTTGCCATCATCTCCTCCAACCTGGAGTTGTCGTCACCCTCATTTTGGCATTCTCGATTTCTGTAGCCATCTCCGTTCTGCCAGTTCGCTTGGTAGTTATCACGACCATAGTTCCGACCTTGGTTACCGGAGTTAAAACCTCGGTAAACCCCTGACTGCCCAAAAACTGAGCTTTTTCATCGTAGTCGCCGTCTTGGTCATCATACCTAGGGAGTGTGTCCATCGCTTTCACCTTCTCAGTACCCCCACCACGGAACCTCTTTGACAACAAGTCTATCTGTGTCCGCATATGGGCTATATCTTGATCCCACTCTTCCTTCTTTTTCCGTTGCTCCGTACTCATCTCAAAGACCATCCTAGAGCAGTCTATATCTCTGGTGTACCATGCCCTGTTGTTCTTTGCCACGTGATCCAAGATCACCACTATGTCCGAGAACGTTCTTGACAGGTACGACCTTCCACAAGCTGCATCTATGATTGGCTTGGTAACAAAGTTGCAAGACCTGTAGAAGACTGCCTTCAAGTGTTCATTTGTGAGATGATGGTTTGGGCACTACTTGAGTTTCTATCAGAATTTCTCCCAAGACTGGTACAGTGCTTCATTCGACATTTGCTTGTGAGATCCGATCTCATCTTTGAGCTTCAGTTGCCTTGAAGCAGGGAAGAACCTCTCTAAGAAGGCTCCTTTAGTTCTCCCAACGTACGGATGGAATCATGGGGGAGCTCATTCAGCAACCTTATAGCCTCACCAGACAGAGACAATGGAAATAATCTCAACCACAGTTCTTGTTGACTAACTCCTGGGATCTCGGATGACTGGCATGTCGCCTCATCAGATGCTGATTTACGTCCTCGGTGGTGGCTCCACTAAACAACCCCTTTAACTGCAGCATTTGCAGCATCGTGCTAGTGATAGTGAACTTGACACCAGCAGACAGAGGTGGCAACACTATTGCCCCAATGGTCCCAGCACCCTCATCATTATCGTTAACTGCTGGGGGATACTGAGGTCCTTGAGGTCTCAATGGGGGTTGGTGTTGCTGTGGTGGTATAAGTGGCACCTGTCAAAGTGGTGCCGCTGGTGGTACCACATTACCGGAGAGATCATCCTCACCCAACCCATCATGTCGTCTATCACCAGGATTCACTGCTAATTCCCTCTGCCTTTTTGCTTCACGGTCATGGGCATTCATTGTACGAACTGACTTAGTGAGTTCGGGGTCGTAGGGAATAAGTGCTTCCCCTATCTTCGGGTGCTTGGCATGCAATGCTGGTTCCCTACAAAAACAAAAACAAGAAATAAAAGTAAAATTAGGGACTATACTTACAAACTGAAAGTAGTAACTAATAGACTATTTCTTCGCCGCATTCACCGGTAACGGCGCCAAAATTTGATACGCTCAAATTTACACTCCAAAAGGAAGAGTAAAGCAGTCGTTGGTCAAATATAGAACTCAACCAGAGTTGAGGTCGATCCCACAGGGAACGCGTAAAAATGATTCTATTAGTACCGGCTTTCATATGTAAATTCTATTCCCAAGATAAAGTTGCATAAAGTAAATGGGGGGTTACGTTGTTCAAATTAATTCCTATTGTAAAGTGATTAATAAGGATGTTGATACTGGTTTAAAACAATTAACGAGAAGCTAGGGTTGTGTACCCTATGACGTCTAATACGATATCAAAACTGGCTTGGTAAACTCATTCGTGATTGCGCATACAAGATCAAACAAAATAGCTAATACCTAATTCACCTTTCGGTCCTTCCTGCTATATTTCACTCATCTCCTTCCGGTCTCAGAGTGTGTAACTTTGACCTTTGTTCTCGATCTCAGAACACCCTCACCTTTCGGTCTCAGGTACTTAGACTAGGTTAAAAACCCCAAATTTCTGTTGTAGAACTCTTTTCCTAATCACTACATCCCTCTCGGGTATGTAATAAATACGGGCTTGCCCTAATGTGTCGACTCATTAGGTGGAAGTTAAAGTGAAGAATTCTACAATGAATGCAATGATCAATCCCTCGAATTTACCTTAGTTTGTGTTATCTTATTGAATTGTCATGGTTCCCACAACCCTAGTTGTGGGTTTAGCCTAGCATGTTCAATACAACTTGCCCACAATAATGTAATGAAATCATAGTAATTGACTTACGATTGAAAGAACGATGAATTCGTGTTACAATCTTCGAAGAGATGATCACAACACACGAATCTAAGGTAAAATAAAGTCAAAATATTGTTCTTTCTTTTGTTTTATGACTTCAACGTTCAACAACTCAAAAATGAAATAAAATAAATATATATATATACAAGGAAAAAACTAATCCAATTAAAAATAGGAAAATAGACTTCGACATGGGTACGGTTCTTCACACGGGCCGTGTCAGTCCAGACGGACCATCACACGATCCGTAAGTCATCACCCCTGGTTTCTCATGAACACTGACACGTCCCGTGTAGGGGTTCACAGTCCGTTTATTGGTCCATGAGTCTTTACTTGCACGATTTCTATTATTTTTTACGGTGGTACTTCCAAGTCATGTCAACTTCACGGCATATGGCATGGCCCGTGAGAGCTTTGACGGTCCGTGTGAGCCGCCTATGCAACTTGCCTTGGTTTCATTCCAGTTTCACGCCCAAGTATGGGGACACACAGTCCGTGTACCATGAAGACCTCTGTGGTCCCTCACTTGACTCAATTTCCAGCTTCATGCCCAAGTGTGAGATCACGATTGGTCACACGGTCCGTGTACCGTGACACGGTCCTTGAATACCTCTATGGTCCCTCACTTGGCTCAAATTTTAGCTTCTCTACGTTGGGCCCTTCACGCACCCTCCCACGGTCCGTGTGATGTTACATGGCCCGTGAGAGGATCCATGTGTCACCACTTCACCAATTTTTTTATTCTTTTTCTCATAATTTCTCTGTCATTCCATGCCTTTGTCATTTTCCTGCAAAGTACCACAACACACACATCAAACCAATATATTTGCTTGAGAAAGTGCAAAAATCCTTCGCTTAAAGCGTCATAAAGTGTCGTATTTCAACGACTCATCACATGCTCAGCTTGTGACTCATCCTAAATATTGCCTTTCGAATATCAACATCCCTGACTTGTAGCTGGTAGTACCTTGGTCATAAGTAAATCTTTGAAAAACCATCAATCCACATAAAAGGATACTTATTCTTGAGAGTGAATTTTTAGCTATCTATAACCGATACACATCTGTAAGGAGCCATCTTTCTTTCAAGCAAAGATCATTGGAGAACCTCATGGAGATGTGATTAGCCTAATAAGGTCTTTATCAAGCAAGCCCTTTAGTTATTCCTTCAAGTCTATTAGCTCTACAAGAGCCATCGTTTAGAGAGGAATGGGTATACGTTGCATATCAGGGAGAAAATCTAAAGAAAAATTGATATCCCTTTTGGGGGATCCTGGGAAGCTCATCGGGGAATTATCATGAATTCCTTCACAGTAGGGACTGACTAAAGGGCCAATTGCTAATAAAATATCCTGTCTTCCCGTAATGGTAACATGCACCTTAACCTTTTTTACACTGCCTAGTATGAAGCTTACCGCATTGTGTACATAGGGGAGTAGGTTGTCTCATTTGTGCATAGCACTCCTGTTGACGGTTCTCAGGTTGGCGCAAACTCCGCCTTGGCACTGATCAAATATAATGATCAATTTGCTGGCCCTGTATTTATAGCGGGGAACTACCCACTGACGGAGGTGGATATTGATAGAATGGAGACCTAAAATCACCCGTGGCTCCCTATAAAACCCCATAGTACAAGCCCTCTTATTCTTCTCCCTATCTCTATGGGCCTCCCGAATTCGACGAGAAAGATCCTCTGTAGTCTGAGTAGAAGCCTGAATATAAGAAATATCTACACCATCCTGTAAAGAGGCTATCCTGCAGTCTTTGATCAAATGATCCCCCAAACCATCTACGTAACGATGAACTCTAAAACTCATGGTATGTACAATATCTAGTGCATACCTAGCCAAAGAATTAAACCTAAGGCTATACTCTCTTACTCTCAAATCCCCCTGCTTCAAACTGATAAACTGGTCAAGACGGGCCTGTCCCACCTCCCGTGGTACGTAATGGGCTAAAAATGCCTCAGAAAAGTCCTCCCACTCTGTTGGCGGAGCATCAGGCCCTCTGGATCTCTCCCACTCCTCGTACCACAAGATGGCAACATCACGTAGTTGAAAAGAATCCAACTCCACTGCCTCGGTGACTGAGGCATGCATTAGCCTCAATACTCCACTTCCTCGGTGACTGAGGCATGCATCAACCTCAATACTCTATACATATGGTCTGTAAAGTCCTGTAGATCCTCAGTGGGACTGGACCCTGTAAATATTGGAGGGGCTAATTAAAGACACTCTCATACCTTTGAGCTTTCTGTTTTATCCCTTCTGGTGTCTGCTCTCACCTCTAGTTGCCTATCATGAACATAAACCATCATAGTTAGTAGCTGAATAACCTCCTTCATCACTGATCCCCAGCCTATAATAGGGCTTGGGGTACTAGATCCACTTGGGTCCCAACAGGTGCTGGTGAATCTGGTACTGTGGGTATTGGATGCTCCTATTTGCCTCAATAGGGAATATATCTTCCTCACCTAGCACGACATAATTTGTACCTTCTCTCGGATCCATACTTATCTCATGTTGTGCCATCTCCTGAGCATAGGTAACCTATTAAATAAGAACAACAAAACATGATATAGATTTCATATATTCCTATAGCTTTGCTCTATAACACGATCTATTAAGTGAAAGAAATGTAACCATCCCTAAATGCCACGTAGCCTCCTGATTATAAATGTGGTGCACAACACACTTATAAGCAAGACTCTACTAGACACGACGTTGTGGACTCTCTGGAACACGACATGCTCTGATACCATGTTTGTCACACCCAAAAGTGAGGGGAGGCGCGACTAGAACTCGCTACCGTTATTGGCCAGGTAATCCACTAAACATGCTAGTGAACTAACTAGGGACCAGAAGAAAATCGGGCAGCATAACATTTGAAAGACTAAGCCTGGACATTTTAGATCATGACCTGGTCAATAGTAAATCACGTACATCAAGATAAGTAAACCCAAATGATAAAGTACTACATCATTTTATGATGCAGAGGCAGGTACTAGAGATCACCAACAAGCGCTGAATTGCAGATTTGAGATTTTCAGCTGATTGGTGAGCCTCCCATACTCCGGAAGATCCACTATTATTATTTCATCTTTCTTTAGAGTTAGATTTAACTATTCTTATATTTTGATTTGGGTAGCCATGGGTCTGTCCTTGGCACCATATAATTAGTGATTGAGGCTCCATAGATGATGGTTGAACGTTGATATTGAGATTTTGAACTAGTTCTTTCTACTAGCCCTTATCATTATCTTTATCATTTTGAGACATTAGCTAAGATGCGCTTATTTATTTACTTTTATTTTTGCTTTTCAGCATAGTTATTTGATTGAATGAATGTGATATGGCTAAATGGTTCGCTCGGGGACTGGCAATAGTGTCTAGGTGCCGTCCACACCAAGGGTACCCTCTGGGGGCATGACAGTTCGTGCCCTAAACAAATCCTAAAGAATATTATGAGTGTTCATTCTCTAAACAAATATTATGAGGGTTCTCTCCCTAAACGAATATTATGAGGGTTTGTTCCCTAAACGAATATTATGAGGGTTCGCTCTTTAAACAAATATTATGAGGGTTCGTACCCTAAATAAATATTTGAAGGGTTCATGCCCTAAACGAATATTATGAGGTTTCTCTCCCTAACTGAATATTATGAGGGTTCGTGCCCTAAAAGAATATTATGAGGGTTTGTGCCCTAAACGAACATTATGAGGGTTCGTACCCTTAATGAATATTATGAGGGTTCTCTCTATAAACGAATATTATGAAGGTTCGCTCCCTAAATGAATATTATGAGGGTTCGTGCCCTAAACGTATATTATGAGGGTTCTCTCCCTAAACGAATATTATGAGTGTTCACACCCTATATGAATATTATGAGGGTTCGTGCCCTAAATGAATATTATGACGATTCGCTCCTTAAATGAATATTATGAGGGTTCTCTCCCTAAACGAATATTATGAGGGTTCATGCCCTGAACAAATATTATGAGGGTTCATGCCTTAAAATGAATATTGTGAGGGTTCGCTCCCTAAACGAATATTATGAGGGTTCGTGCCCTAAATGACTATTATGAGGGTTTGCTCCCTAAACGAATATTATGAGGGTTCTCTTCCTAAACGAATAATATAAGGGTTCGCTCCCTAAACGAATATCATGAATGTTCGTGTCCTAAACGAATATTATGAGGGTTCGCTCCCTAAATAAATATTTTGAGGGTTCGCTCCCTAAACGAATATTATAAGGGTTCGCTTCTTAAACAAATATTATGAGGGTTCGTGCCCTAACGAATATTATGAGGGTTTGCTCCCTAAACGAATATTATGAGGGTTCACTCCCTAAATGAATATTATGAGGGTTCGCTCACTAAACGAATATTTTGAGGGTTCGTGCCTTATGAAGAATGAAGGAGTTTTGTTTTATTTTACTTTTATTTTATTGTTAGAAATAAAATAAAATAAAATATGCCTTGGTTTTGAAACTAAGAAATTTTACAACTTTTTTTTATTTTTATTTTTTATTGTTTTTTTTCAAAAATTGCCCAGTTTGATTATTTTCATGAATATGAGAGAGAGAAATATATATTCTTTTAGATCGAGCCCTTTTGTAGGACTGCCTACATATCTTACCACAACATGAATCAAGTCTAACATAGTTCATACGAATAAACTTTTTTTTTTTGCAAAATAATATCTTTTGAAAAGATTGTTAGATAGAATAGAATTGACTTTTGATTGATCATATCTTGGGTTTGGATGGTAACAACAATTAGTGTTATGCATACAAATCACCTTCAAGTACTCCTAGGCAATTTGAGGTCAACTTTGAAGTAATTTATTATAGTTTCAAATGATACCTCAAGCATACTTAAATATTAACAAGATCTACTCATTTTGCATCAAATACGAGGTTAAAATTATTCATGTCCTCATATTTCAAGTGCCTTACAAAAATAAAGTCCTAATTCACACAAAATAGAAGAGTTGTGACCGTAAGACATTTTGAGAGTCACTCACACTCAGAAAAATATTCAATGCATGAGATTGAGATTCCATATGTTTGACCCTCATATAAGTATCCACTAATGTGAGAACATCGAAAATAAAATCAAATTATGACTTGTATTCAGCATATAATATGGGCTTGGAATGGGTAAGGTAATCTTTGTATAAAGTGACTATTTTCTCCCCAACATTGCACTATGCACTCAATTTATATTCTTCATTTCACATTTGATCTTTATCTGCTTGGTTGCTTATTTTTCGGACTCTCTCCTCCTTTTTTTTTTTTGAGTTTTTCTCCTTTTATTGGAGGGTTTTTTTTACTATCACAGTTTCACTTTCACTTTTCCATCCGACTTAAAACTTTATCGGTGCATTCAAGGAGATTGGAGGAAAAGGATATAGGCTAAGATATAGTTATCAAAATAAAGATATTTTAGGCTCAAAAAGAGAACCACTAGGGATCAGGTTTGATTTGGTAGGCTTACAAGGCACAATTGGATCAAAGAAAGCCTATAATCCTTTTTCAAATTAGATGTTGCTCAAAATTTTACCTTAACAAACATTCGGGACAAGTTCTAGATCAACAAGTCACGCCATTGAACTTTATATCTAAAGCTCACCCGACAACGCACATGAAACAATGAGGTCAAATATTTTTTAATACCTTAACTTTGAGCAAGAGAATTTTTCAAGTGTGAAATAAAGAGGTGCCAAAAGAATCTATATGGGTCGCAACAAAGTTGGTCCATTCTATCATGCCAAATAGTTAACACTTTTTCATGCACACTTCTAAGTATGTTGGTACCAATCAAGACAAGAAGTACCTTTTTATTTTTAGCATTTTTAATTTGAAGATGAATACAGAAATTTTTTAATTTATTTTTTGAATAAGAATGAAAAAATATTTTTCTTTTCTACACAAAGAAATAAGATCTTCCTTTTTTGAATTTCTTGAATGAGGATCTTTTTTTAAAGAGAAATCTTTTTTTATTATTTCTTTTGGATAAAGAATTATTATTATTATTATTTTTAAATAAAAATCACCGAACCCAGGGAGGGTTGCCTACGTATCTTTGTTACACTTCGAGAGGGTACCTTTGGCGTGGCCGGCACTCAGAGACTATTGTTAGCCTCCAAGCGAACCACTTGGCCTCATCGTCACCTCATACTCAACAACGGAAGAAACATCCTCAAGGAAAAGACTTTAATGCAATTAAAGTAATCAAGTCTTTATATGAAAAGTTAATTTCCAATAAAAAGGAGTTGGAAAAACATCAATGCATAACATCCACTACTCAATGTCTATGAAGCCTCTAACTCTAACATCTAGATGGTACCACGACAGGCCATGGTTACCCAACTCAAGGAAAATAAATTACTACTCAATCTTGATGATAATAATATGGAAATCCTCTGAACACAAGGAGGTCTCACCGATCAGCTGAGTGCGAATAGATCCTCAACGAAGTGCCTGTTGATGATCTCTAATACCTGCCTCTGCATCATAAAATGATGCAGTCCCAGAAGAGGACATCAGTACGTGGAATGTACTGGTATGTAAAATGGCTGAGTGAAACAGAAACAGGTAAAATAATATAGCCATATCATCAACTCAACATCATACTCCATCAGAATGTCAATGTCTATCTAAAGAAAGAATAAAGAGAGGCAAATGACTCATCAACATCTCATCTCAACGTCAACAATACATCAGACTCATCTCAAGGAAACTCGACTCATCTTAACTCAAGAAAACTCGACTCAACTCAACTCAAGGAAACACGACTCAACTCAACTCAACTCAACTCAACTCAAGGAAACTCGACTCAACTGAACTCCAGGAAACTCGACTCAACTCAACTCAACTTAAATCAACTCGACTCAACTCAACTCGAGGAAACTTGACTAAACTCAACTCAAGGAAACTCGAATCAACTCAAAGGACTCGACTCATACCATCACATCAACATCAACATCAGAGTACTATTAAGTAAGACCTCACTGGGATTTTCTCTAACCGACAAACATCACGTATGAGCTAGTGATGATACAACGAACCGATGTTACTGCCACATTCATCCAGTACCCTGATCAAGGTGAAGGAAATCAACCTCAGTGGATCCACAAGAAAAACCTCAGTCCTCTTTTGGGACAAGATAGGAGCCATCCGCATTGCGGTTCAATCCTCTCTTTCTACGCGGGCCTTGTAGTTAATGAGTTCAAGTGAGACTCACTCTCACCCATTTCAGTGCTGAATACTCCTCCCAGAACTCGACATGCTCATAAAACATCATCATCATCAGTCCCATAGGGACATAATACCTCATCATCAGTCCCATAGGGACATAGTACATCATCATCAGTCTCGTAGGGACATAATACCTCAACATCAACATCAACTCGTCTCATCAACATCAACATCAACATCATGGACTCGAGATACTCTTTTAGAATGTAGTTTCAGGTGTTAAGACATCATGAAACATCATTCTCATCAACATCATCATCAAGACTCTCATCAAACGTGAAACACGATCACAACATCAGAAACATCATCATCATCAAGGCTCTAAACTCATCCCTTAAGTTCATTATGCATGCTTTTCAAATAATATGTAAGGTTATGCAAAATCTCATGAAAAACATTAACTTCAAGAAAACAAGTAGTATGATGATCATCAACATAGAAAATATGTAATTTCAAATCAATTTTCAGTGAAAACTCTCAAGTATTCATGCATGTAGACTCTTCAACCATCAACTCATATATGACCTCTATGGGGCACATGAGAGAACAATTCCATCTTTTAGTTTAGCCTTACCTACCTGGAAATTTGATACTACAACCAAAATTTGATGAATACTCGTTTCTTGGAGAAAATCCTCGATCTCGGTAGTTCTTTTATAGTGGAAGAACTTGGAAAGACATTGTTTGAAAAGCTTATTTTTATTCTTGAATTCTTGACTTAGAATCTTTAGAGTTCTTGATGAAGAACCCTAATTCATGGATAGAAGAATCAAGGAATCCTTTCTTGGGATTCTTGAATTCGCTCTCTTGAAACCCTAGGTTATAATTTAAGATTCTATTAGAGATTCATGAATAGATAGAGAAATTAGCTTAAATCTTATGAAGAATATCTCACCTTGATGATGAATCTTGAAAGTTAATTCTAACTTGATGACTTTCTTGATGATTCTAGAGCGTTTTATGTTTAGGAGTGAAGGAGAGGGTTTTACTTATGAAAACTGACATTCTATGCTTTATGAGACCTTAAATAGACCTCCAAAGGTTTTGGGATAAAAGTACCCTCAAAATAAAATAAAGGGATGTCGCTTAGCTTATCAAGAAAGGTTTGGCGATAGGTCCGCGACGCAGAGCTATTGCGGCTCTTCAGACAGCTTTGCAGGTCTACAGTAAAATGGTCATAACTTTCTACTCCGATCTTTGATTTAGGCGAAATAAGATGCGTTGGAAAGCTAATTCAAAGATTTTTAATTTGATGTATCACAGGTCACCTAACTCATTATATTTTAGGAGATATAGTCATTTGAAGTTGACCCTTTTATCGACTCATACAAAAACTTAGTCGCTAGAAATTCTTTGGACTTGACTTGATGTAAAAGATCCTTTTATCATCTCCAATTCTATTCCACTCTAAGAAATTAACTTTGACATCTCAATTAAGAATTATCAATTAAGATCGTATATCATATGAAAGATGGCTCAATTTTTAGAAAAAAAAAGGTTGGGTGTTACATTATCTCCCCAAGGTGAGAATCAGGTGTGCGTAGTTCTTGAATCAAACAAATATTCGTGTTTATTTTTTGTTATAAGAAATAAATATTTTCTTTTGCTTTTATGAATAAGAAGGAAAAATGTATTTTTTTACATTTAATAAGAAATATTTTTTTTTACAATTTTATCAATAAAGATCACTGAACTCAAGGAGGGCTGCCTACATATTTTATCGAGATAAGATCAGGTATGCGTAGTTCGACCTTTCTAAACAAACTTTGTTTTAAAACTTTTAATAGTAAATGATTTTTTTACAAGAAAAATAAAATTTTTCTGTAGTAACAATTTTTTTAGAAGTGCTTTGGGATAAGAAAATAAAACTAAATTTTGTTAAAGAAGGAGCAGTACAATTGATAAAATCTACAAAGATAATTTTGACTTTTTTAAAACTGATTCTTCTTAAAGCGGTCGACATTTAATATAGTTGTAATGACCTGGTACAACACTGTGAAGTATTATCTACTCTTGGGCCTAGCCCATCACGGATTTGTCCCTTTGGGCTCACCCCAAAAGGTGCCTCATAATATTAGTCCAATCCTTCACTTAAATAGCCCAAAACTCTCCCTCTCTTTTTCGATGTGGGATTTGCCTAAGTGAGCCAGACAATACGTATTGTCATCCTTGCACATTAAATTAGCGAGAAAATATCACATTAAATGAATGAATACAACATTCAAAATAATAAAGCCATATACAAGCCAATATTGATAAGCTTGAATTCTAGTTGTCTCCAATGGAGTCGCCACCTGTCACACCCCTAATTTCCCCCCGTGTGGTATTTCGAAAAATAGTGTTTTTCCAACTAAAGTGATATTTTGAAAAATGGGATATTTTATTTTTTCAGAGTTGCCACTTGGACTTGAGTTTTGGTGTTCCAAGTCACCTAATTTAAAATCTAATCAAAAGAAAATGACTCTTTATTTTTTGGTTTGCGTAAACAAAGATCGGGTAAGGAATTCTGTTGACCGAGGGGAAGGTATTAGGCACCCCTCGAGTCCTGTGGTTCTAGCACAGTCTCTTTATTGACTTATTATGGCTGAACATAATTTTGAACAAATTATATTTATGTGTTTTTATAAAAGAATGTCATCTACATGCCGTCTTTGATTTATTTTGAACTCGTTTAATACTGTCTTATTTTATTAGTGCCGTGTGTTGGTAGCAATGCTTTCCAACCTTGTCACGAGTTATTTATTTTATATGTCACACCTAAAATTTTGTAATCCTTTTCAAATCCTAAAATTTGCTTATTATTATCGGCCTAATCATGTTTTTAATGATTTAATTTAAAGAAATTTAATTGTAAAAATTATTTCAAGTTTGAATTCGTTTTACAAAATCGAAGGATTTTAGTTCTTTTATTTTTAATTAAAAGTTGATCATTGTAATTAACTAAAAGTATAAATCAAGAATTTAATATTAATTACGCGAATTAACATATAATTGTTAAGTTGATATTCTAAAAGAAACCATCATTCAAGTAAAATTATTTTTAAAAAATTACAATTTTTTTTGTTTTTTTCCTAAAGAAAAAGTAAGTAAAATATTTGTAAGAACACAAAAATACATTTTTACTATATAAATTTTGCACAAGTATAAGCATGTTAGGTATCATGCACACCTAAAATTTTTCTTTTCTGTATTTTACATTATAATCAAAAGAAGAACCTACTAATTGAAATCATTATTTAACATGATGAAATGATCCTTGTCATCAATTATTCTTATCATTTTGATTTATTAAGTCATAAATCCTCATACATAATTAAAATATGAAAATAAAGATAGACTTGGACAAGAGATTTGCTTATACATGAAACAAACATTTGATTGTTTAAATATAAAATAAACTACAGGCCCCGGGAGGGTACCTTAGACGTGGCCGACACCTAGAGACTATTGCTAGTCCCCTTGCGAAACACTTGGCATCATCATATCCATTCAATCCAACAACTCTACATATCAACAAAAGTAAATGGGCTCATCTCATCTGATGTCTCAAATAATATAGATTAATAAAAAAGCTAGTAGGAAGGACTAGCTCACAATCTCAACATCAACGTTCGACTAGTGAATCCTCTGGAGTAGGGGAGCTCACCAATCAACTGAATGACTTGGATCCTCAACGGTGCGCCTGTTGATGATCTCTAATCCCTGTATCTGCATCATAAAATGATGCAGTGCCGAGTAGCGTCAGTACGTGGAATGTACGATATATAAAACAGGTGAATGAAATAGAATCAGGTAGAATAATATGGAACAACATTAACTCAGAAATAGTAAACAATCAACATGTCAAATGTCTATCTAAAGCAAGAATAAAGAGCAGACAAGTGACCCATCAACCAATCAACCTCATCAATCAAATCAGACTCATCTCAAAGGAAGTCATCTCATCACATCTCATCTCATCTTGACTTAGAGTACTCAAGGTAGGAATTTTCTGGGAGTTTCTCTTATCCGACCACAATAACTTATGAGCTAGTGATTGTACAACATCCCGCCGATGTTTCCACGACTATTCCATACTTGCCAGGTAGGGAAAGAATTGAATCCACTAAGGGAAACACAATCAACTAAGTCCTCTATTGCTTTCAGGGACTTCTAATCAAGAGGGAACCACAATATAATGTGATTATTCTACGCCTGACTTACACTTGGCGATGTAGTTTGATGAGTGTGAGTCGGACCTACTCTTACTCTTTCGGTGCTCGATACTCCTCCCATGAAATCAATACTCATAAGACAATCAAACCCATCTAGCCAATCAAATAATAGGGACTTTAACCCTCTCATCGATCAGTCTCATAGGTATTTTAACCCTCTCATCAATGAACATCTCATGGGGACTTTAACCCTCTCATGAATGAACATCTCGTAGGGACTTTAACCCTCTCATCAATCAATCTTAATTAATAGATCAAGCTTGGAACAATCGTTAGGGAACAACCGAATAGACTATCATTGGAGTTCATTTATGGAGACTCATAGGACTATCAAGCTCTATTAATTCATCATCATTCTCTCACCACAATCACAATCACAATCAACGCTCTCATGTCAAGGCTCAAGACTTAACCCCTAGACTCATTCCTGCATGCTTTCAAAAGTAAAAACATAGGGTTATGCAATTTATCATGAAAATATCCAATTCAAGAAAATAAGTTTATGATGATCATCAACATACAGAAGTACATGAAAATAGACATAATTTATAAGAAGATATTAAAGAATCAATTTATGAATGATACGCCCAAATTACACTCCGAATAGAAGAGAAAAGCGGTCGTTAGTCAAATATAGAACTCAACCAGAGTTGAGGTCGATCCCACAGGGAACACGTAAGAATGGATCTATTAGTACCAGCTTTCAGATGTAAATGCTATTCCCGAGATAAAATTGCATAAAGTAAATGAGGGGTTGCGTTGGTTAATTTAAATACTTGTGTAATGTAACTAATAAAGACGTTGTTCTGGTTTCTAAATAGATAGAGAGAAGCTAGGGTTGTGTTCCCCATGACATCTAATACGATAACTAAACTGGTTTGGTAAACTCGTTCTTAATGGTGCATGCATGATCCAACAACTTAGCTAATCCCTAGTTCACCTTTCGGCCCTTCCTAGTTATATTTCACTCATCTCCTTTCGGTCTCAGAGTGTATGCAATTCTAAACTTTGTTTTTGATCTCAGAGTACCCTCACCTTTCAGTCTCAGGCACTTAGACTAGGTTCATAACCCCGAATTTCCGTTGTTAAACTCTTTTCCCAATTACTACATCCCTTTCGGGCATGTAGCGAATACAAGCTTATCCTAACCCGTTGACTCATTAAGGAGAAGTTAGAACGAAGAATTTAACATACATGCAATAATCATTCTCAAGAATTACCCCAGTTTGCATTATCTTATTGAATCGTCATGGTTCCCACAACCCTAGTTGTGGGTTTAGCCTAGCATATTAGTGATAATTTTCCCACAACAATAAGATGAAAACATAATGTTTGACTTACAATTGAAGGAACAAGAATCCGTGTTACAATCTTCGAACGATGATCATAATCACGAATCAAACGTATTACAAAGTCAAACTATTGTTTTTGCTCTTACTCTATTGTTTTTTGCCGTCAACAAGAACATCCTAATGAAATAAAATAACATACTATTTATACCAGGTAAAACTAATCCGATACAATTTAGGAAAAATAGCTTTCGGCACGGACACGGCTCATTACATGGACCGTCTGAGGCCAGATGGCCCGTCAAACGGTCCGTCTACTTCTGTCTGCTGCGTCTTCACGAGCCGTGACACGGCTCGTGTTACGTGTGACGGGCCGTTTGTCCATTCGTGCGGCTACATTTTCACAAATTCCTTGATTTTCGACGAAGCCCCTCCAAGTTCACGTCAATCACACGGCGCGTGACACGGCCCGTCTGAAGGTTGACGGTCCGTTTGTCTGTCCGTGTGACTCCACTTGCACAAATTCCTTGAATTTTGACGAAGCCCCCCTGGGTTCACGTCAATCCCACGGCGCGTGACACGACCCGTCTGAAGGTAGATGGTCCGTGTACCCGTCCGTGCGAGTGACGTGTGTCTTTCGTTTTTTGCTCTTTTCACCAAGTGTGGTGCCAAGGTTGGTCACAGGGACCGTGTAGCGTGACACGACCCGTGTAGACCTTCTGTGGTCCTTCACTTGGCCTTATTTTCCTCTCATTCCTTGCAATTCCCTCAGCATTCCATGCCTTCGCTATTTTCCTGCACAGTATCAAAACACACTTATTAAACTAACAAAAGCGCTTAAGAACGCACAATAATTCTATGTTTTAAGTGTCATAAAAGTCGTATTTTCATGACTCATCAACACCCTCAACTTAGAACCATTGCTTGTCCTCAAGCGATGACCAAAAACAACACATAACGACACACAAAGACAAGCACTTAACAAGAAGTAAATAGCGACCCCTTAATCATCAAACTCATGCTCAAAAAGTATACTTGCAATGTGTTCACACCCCAACAGATCCTCATCAGATCAAACTAAGCACTACACCATATCCCGTTGGCCCGAAATAAGTCCGAGAATAAAGATGAACCAGTTAGTATAGCAACCAAATAGCGCGGTGATAGTGCTCTCACTACAAAGACGTCTCACACATAGTGTATAAATGTAGTACAGAGACTGGAATGTAGACACTCACGCTCAAAGCGGTTTTCAACTGACACACCAGTATAGACCATATGCTTGCCTTTATTTTCACCACCTTGACTCTTAAATGACCTTTTTAGGATCACTTTAGGGCTTTTGCAGCTTGTAACGTAGGCTCGGGCTTGGGTGAGGTACATTTAGGATTAAAGTGACTAACTTTTTGTTCCAAGACCCTGCTTTGACTCAGCCTCTACTTTCGGCTCCCAAACTCTTTATTTCCCCCGTTTTACCAATTTTCTTTGCGGATGGGAGTGGTTACCTTTTTCGTTCATTCGTTTACACGCCCCAAACTTTTTTTTCTTTTTTTTTTTTACAATCACAATCCAGCTTTTCTTCTCATTACTCGACTCCTTTCCATCCTTATTATTCTGCCTCTCTTACAATAGCCACCCTCAACTTAGGATTTTGGCCTGAGTTGAGGTTCACAATGTCTTTTCAAGGACCAGGGCCAGTATAAGCCACCCTCAACTTAGGCCTTTGGCTTGGGTTGAGGTTCACGATGTCCTTAAAGGGACCAGGCCCTGAGTACAGGTCTGCAGATAGATTGGGCATGTGAATTGGGTAATAAGAAAGAAAAGGTCTATTAAGGCTCAATCCTTTGGTTCAAAGGGAGAAACTTCATTTGGTTGATTCGTTTCATGCTTAGTGACATTTAAAAAAAATGGCCTAAGATCCTATCCTAATCCACACATTCAATCATTTTAGGGGGACCAACAGGGCAAGTTCTAGCTTACAAGTGCGTCAATCGAAATTAAGCAAGTAAACTCCCACACACATGGCACATATCCCCCACTATTCGGCACTAACCAACATAGTCATGCTTCATTATTCAAGATGCCAACTAGACAATGTACACTGTGCTTTAAAAGGATCACAAAATCAGTCAGTATGGGCTGCATGCACACACAAGTTTCTTGGATTATTTTATTTTAAAAATGGGGTTACTATAGACTCTTATAAACACTTGTCTTTACACAAACAAAACAAACAAAGCAAACCTAAACATGCCAGTTCTACTAGATACTACACCTTCAGAGAAAAGAAACATGGCAAGAAAAACTCGTCAGGGTAGGATGCCCCACCCCCAGCAAAATACAGTGCAATGTCCTCATTGCACCATGACAAATACTAGAGCAAAAATGGGAGTGGAACATACCTGAGACGCCCTAGGCGTCAGGCGGGTCGTCATGGCCCGCTCCGGCAGGTGGCTCCGTGTCGGCAACATCCGCATCGGGTCCGATGGCACTCCCAGAAGCACCTGTCCGTGCAGCCTCATAATCTAGTCGCTCCCGCTCCTCCTAGGCTGCAGCTTCTCGACACTGGGCTCTCAATGCCTTTCACAGTTTCCGTGCTTCCTCACGCTATGGGTCTTCTGGAGGGCTAGTCCGCTGGCTGTGGCGCTTACCTTTATCCTTATTACCAGAAGCCTCTGGAGGAGGTACCTGGGCAGCAGCTGGTACGAGTGGCACGCCCCAACCCTCAGTGAGGCTCAGCTCCACCGGGGCACTGAACAGTGACAACAACGAATCTGGCGGTGGAGCTGGAGCTGGCACCGTGCTGTTTTACCGGGCTATCAGCTCTGCAATTTTCTCTTTCATGTCCTGCATAGTCTGCACCAAATGCGCCATCTCATCACCGGACATACTTCCAAACATGCTATGGAAGTAGCCCTCCAAAGTGTTGACCTGTTCCTGCAAACTCTGTATTTTGCCCAATAGGTCTGCGCGGAGGTGGTCTTCAGCCTACTGAACATGAGCCTGCACCACTTGAGGCACCCGGACCACCATTTGGTCGACAATCGCCCGTGTCTGTCTCAGGTTTTTTACCATTCGGGCTAGAAAATCATAGGGGATATAAGTGTACCCTTGATGCATCTGGGGTGCTGTGCCACTACCCCTGGGCTGCTCTGATTTCGTGCCAGGCTGAAGGGCTGTGGTGTGCTCCTCAAATGACAAGGGTTGCTAGGGAGGAGCTCGAGGAAGCTGTGTAGGAAGCCCAAGCCGACGGGCTTTACTGTGGTACAACAGGTTATCTATGTCCTTGATCATAACAATGTTCACCATGCCCGTTGGAACCATCTTTCTATCCAGGAAGTCGGTGGTGGGGACACGGGCCTGCCTGTAGAGTGCCCAAATAAGGCATGGGAATGACATACATGCTCTTTCTGATAGGGTGCGGTCCTTGATCTCCATGGTGATGATACGACCCACATTAATACCATATCGAGCAACCAAGCATGCTACCAATAAAGCATGAGAGAGTTGGAGCGTGTTGTCATTCACCGTTGGTCGTAGTCGGGCCCGCACCACTGACCACCAGAACTTGGCGACAAATGTGAGTGAGGCCTTAGTAATGGGAATTTTGGGGTTTGTCACGCAAGCTACCTCAGCTCCTTGGAGCGGAATCTGCTTCGCAACCCACTTCAACTCATTGGCCCGTTCAGAGGGGTCAGACATTCAAACCTCATCAGTGATGCTCGCATACCTTGCAATGAATAACCCATATGGTGGGGCACGGTAGTCCAGGCCAAATAAGAAGTTATTGATTTTGTTTGCCGAAATATCCACCTGAGTTTCCCAAATGGTAACATAGTCCCGGTGAGACAACTTAGCTGCGAGCCGCTTCTTTACTCTTCTGGACAGGTTACCTTCGATGGAGGCGAGTAGACTGGCACCGTAACTGGAGTAGAATTCTGCAATCATATCTGGCCCATAATATCCGGGAGAGCTGGCTATCCACCCGAACTGGTAAGCCTCAAACGCATTGCGTATCTCCGGGATGGCATCCAGTTCGTCGATGAGGACTCGCATCTCCGGAATGATCGGCCTCCCCTTATACCCCCCGGAGCCTTTAGTGATACCATTCATATAGATTTCCTTCGCCTTGGGGACTGTCCACCGTCTGCGCAAGAAGACCAGAAGCCACTTGGCGGTTTCCGGGTCAGACGTCCGAGCAACCGCCTGGTGAGTAGCCTCGTCGTCGCTATCACGGAGGATTAGGATGTCATCCTCACCCCCATCATTGTGCTCCGCGGTGTCTGGAGTTCCGGCCTCGTCCTCCTGTTCTGGGGCTGCATCTTCTCCCTCCACTCCCACCTCCGAAACTCCCTCCTCAGACTAGGGAGCTATATAGCGTCTCACTGCACGTGAATGGGTAGTGCGAGGGGAGTGGGGGGAGACATTGCCGGTGATATGCACAGCTGATCCGCCTGAGGAGTCATCACCTGAGTCACTCCCCTGCTGTTGGCTTAAGGATTCAGTGATCGAGTCCCAGAGACGTGACTCATGCTCGTCCCTAGGCTGGCGGGATCTTAGACGGGGGCCCATATTAACCTGCGACACCACAAGGAATAAACAGTTAGGCACGTCAGAATGCGTAGGACGACACACAAACGGGTACTCAGACTTCCCCTATGTTAGTAAAGTGACAAAAACCCTTAAGAGTGGTTTCACCTGGTCTATCATAGGGAATTTCGCACTAGAATGCATATTAGAATCAACGAGGATTAATACAGTCAAGCACGCAAGAAGACAGTATGCTTACACAGGGGCCTCGCACGAGCCATGTAACAGTACACGGTTTGTGCAAAGGCTCGTGTGATGGGCCATGGGCGTGGCAGAGGTCAAGGGGCCTAGGACGGATAGTCACACGGCCCGTGTAGGGTCAGACAGTTCGTGCGAACGGACCGTGTGGCGTGCCTTGGCGCGGATGCGGGACTTGGTCCAGAGGGCCCACTACATGGCCCGTGTAATGACACACGGACCGTGTAAGGTGCCGTGACATGGCCTTTGTCCCCCAGTCAGCCCCAACGTCCTAAAATCCATGTTCATACATGAGATATTGCATTCAAACCCAAGATCGGCCATTATCTTATACTTACCACTTGTCCTACAACATTAATCCAATTTTAGGACCCTAAAATCACAAAGTCCCTATGTTCAAGAGTTCATGATTGCAACAATGGTGATTTAGGGTAACCTATCACCAAATCATTAAGAAATCGTACCCAACAACGTCCGTCCTAGACTTCGCAATCAACCAAATACACACATAAAATCACATATTGGACCAAAACTAGAAGAAAAACTCAAGCTACAACTAAAGAACAAACTAACCCAAAACAAAAACTTATTTGAGAGAGGAGAGTTGAACTTTGACTCGAAAATTTGCCTAAGGAAAGTGTTACGGATCATGAGCGAGTTGCACAAATCGTATAAGAAGAGATGACATTATTGTGGTATGAGGAAGAGAGGAGGGGTCGTGTGGGGTGAGTAAGAGAGAGAGAGAGAGTGTGTGAAAGTGAAAGTGGGAAAGAGGGTATAAATACCCACTCACACGCAACCCAAGATGCCCTGTCAAACGGGCCGTTCCACGTGTCATGGGTCGTGTAGCGTGCCGTGTGTTGGTACGCATGACTCTTCCCGAGGCGCACGCTTAAATGGTCTGATAAATGGTTCATTCGAACGCACACGGACCGTGTGAACGGACCGTGTGATTTGCCTTGGCGGCTGAGGTGCACTTACCTGGGGAGACTTGCCAGACGGACCATCACACGGCCCGTCTGAGTCTGCACAGGCCGTTTACACCGCCGTGTGACGCCCCTTTTCTGAATTTTGGTCAATGTTTTCACTTCCTTCGCCTGCGCGCCTGATCATGCCTCCCTTCACCATGTACATCCTTCCCTGAGATAAAAATACAAGCCAATGTAAAGCATAAGGCAAACATAAATTAATTTCTCTACTTTCTTTTTCTGATGGGTTGCCTCCCATTAAGCGCATGGTTTTAACGTCACGGCTCCACGTGGTTGTTTTGACTAGTCAGACTTTGTCAAGATGGAGAACCTCAATCACAGAGGTTTCATCTGCAACTCCCAAATACTTTTTCACGCGCTGCCCATTGACCTTAAAGTGGTGCCCATCATCCGTCTCCAGCTCAACTTCTCCATGATTAAACACGTGTGCGATCTTGTATGGGCCAGACCACCTTGATTTTAGCTTTCTTGGGAACAACCTCAACCTGGAGTTGTAGAGCAGAACTCTGTCACCAACCTCAAAGCTCCTTGGTGCAATAAGCTTGTCATGATAGGACTTCATTTTGTCCTTGTACAGGGCAGCACTCTCGTAGGCTTGGAGGCGGAATTCGTCCAGTTCATTTAGCTGGTCCATCCTCATGTTGGCTGCCTCCTTCCAATTCATATTCAGAGTCTTAAGAGCCCAGAGAGCTTTGTTCTCCAATTCAATCAGCAGATGAATGGCCTTACCAAACACCAACTGATAAGGGGACATACCGATGGGTGTCTTGTAAGCTGTCCTATAGGCCCATAATGCATCATTGAGCTTCCGCGCCCAGTCCGTTCTTGTGGCGTTCACAGACTTGGTCAGGGTCTCCTTGATTTCCTGTTGGACACTTCAAACTGCCCACTTGTCTGCGGATGATAGGGCGTGGCAACCTTATGTTGGTGCACCCCATACTTAGCCAGTACAACCCGAAAGGATTTGTTGCAGAAGTGGGAGCCCCCATCACTAATGATAGTTCTGGGTGTCCCAAACCTGGTAAAAATGTTCCGCCTCAGGAACTGTACCACACTTTTGCTCTCATTGTTTGTCAAAGCTGTAGCCTCCACCCATTTGGAGATGTAGTCCACTGCCACCAGGATATACTTCATCCCAAAAGATCTGACAAACGGTCCCATGAAATCAATGCCCCACACATCAAATAATTCGATTTCAAGAATGGGGATCATTGGCAGCTCTTGTCGCCTCGAGATGTTGCCTTGGCGCTAACATTGGTCACATCCTCACACCAAGTCATGGGCATCTTTTTAGATAGTGGGCCAGTTGTATCCACACTGCAGGATCTTTTTGGCTGTCCTGGCACCACCATGATGCCCCCCATTGTGGAGGAGTGGCAGGCTTCCAGGATGCTCAACATTTTTGCCTCTGGGACGCATCTTCGGATGACCCCATCTGCGCATGTTTTGAACAAGTATGGGTCATCCCAAAAGTACCTGCACACATCATGAAAAAACTTTTTTCTCTGGTGAGGGTTAAGGCCTTCCGGCATAATATCGCTCATTAGAAAGTTAGCAAAATCAGCATACCAAGGGATTAAGTCCGCAGAAGCGGCTAATACCTGCTCATCGGGAAATGAATCATCGATGCTCAACCACTCATTGGCTTGGGCCGCGTCTTCCAGCCTTGACAGGTGGTCTGCCACTTGGTTCTCCGTGCCTTTACGGTCCTGGACCTCGAAATCAAACTCTTGTAGCAAAAGCACCCATCTGATCAATCTAGGCTTATCATCCTTCTTGGCCATGAGGTACCGGAGCGCTGCGTGGTCAGTGTGTACAATCACCTTAGTGCCCAGTAGATATGCTTGAAACTTGTCAAATGCATACACCACAGCTAGCCACTCCTGCTCAGTCACAGTGTAATTCCTTTGAGCCTCATTTAGTGTCTTGCTGGCGTAGTAAATGGGATGGAAGATCTTGTTGCGCTTCTGCCCCATCACAACACCCATAGCAACTCCACTTGCGTCGCACATTACCTCAAATGGGGCACCCCAGTCTAGTGCAACCACTACGGGCACAGAGATCAACTTCTGCTTCAAGGTCTCGAAGGCATGCCGACACGCATCATCAAACTGGAACTTTACATCCTTCTCCAACAGTTTGCACAATAGGTGTGCAATCTTGGAGAAGTCCTTGATAAACCTGAGATAGAACCCAGCATGCCCAAGAAAACTCTGGACCCCCTTTACTGAGATGGGAGGTGGCAACCTCTCAATGACTTCAATCTTTGCCTTGTCTACCTCAATCCCTTTATCTGACACCTTATGGCCAAGGACTATGCCCTCCTTGACCATGAAATGGCATTTCTCCCAATTTAAGGCCAATTAGGCCTCTTCACAGCGCTGCAGTGCCTTGCTTAGATTCTACAGACAATCATCAAAAGAATCACCCACTACCGAAAAATCATCCATAAATACCTCGAGGGTGTCTTCGACCATGTCTGAAAAGATGGACATCATGCAACGCTGGAAAGTGGCTGGGGCATTGCAGAGTCCAAATGGTATCCGCCTGAAGGCAAATGTGCCATAGGGGCAAGTGAAGGTAGTCTTCTCCTGATCCTCTGGGGCAATAGATATCTGATTGTAGCCCGAATACCCGTTGAGGAAGCAATACCAACCACGCCCAGCTAGCCTGTCTAACATCTGATCCATGAACGACATGAGGAAGTGATCCTTTAGAGTCCATCTGTTCAACTTCCTGTAGTCCATTCACACTCGCCATCCGCTGATAGGTCTCAGCGGGACAAGCTCATTTTTGTCATTGGCCACCACTGTCATACCCCCCTTTTTTGGGACACACTGCACTGGGCTTACCCATTTGCTGTTCGAGATGGGGTTTACCACCCCAGCATCCAGCCACTTGATGATTTCCTTTTCACCACCTCTTGTATGGGTGGATTCAGCCTTCTCTGATGCTCGATGCTGGGCACGCAGTCATCCTCCAATTTGATTTTATGAGTGCAGATGCCTGGAGAAATGCCAATTATGTCTGCAATGGTCCACCCAATAGCGCCTTCACTTGATTTGCTTGAAGATCTGCAGCCACAATCACAGGAAGAGTGTTATTTGTACCCAAAAATGCATACCTGAGGTGTTGAGGCAACTCCTTGAGCTCTAAAGCAGGCGGCTCCTCGATAGAGGGTTTTCCCGGTGGTGTTGGCCTATTTTTCAAGTCCAGGTCCAACTTCCGAGGGACAAATGGTCTGGTACCCATGCCCTGTAATGCATAGATGCTGTCTTTATACCCATCAACACCATCTCCCGGGAAGTTCATAAGAACTGCCGCCAGTGTGTCGACAGTCAACTTTTCCTCCAATGAGACTTCAGAGGAACCGTCGTCATCAATATCCATGACAGACATCATCGCCAACTCCTTAGGCCTCTTCATGGCAGCGCACACACTGAATTTCATCTCTTCGGTGTTTAACCGGAAGGTGAGTTTTCCGCGCTCTACGTCCACTAGTGCCCTGCCAGTTGCCAAAAATGGCCTTCCGAGGATGATTGGTTCCTCAAAATCCACTTTACAGTTGAGGATCACGAAATCGGCAGGGAAGATGAACCTGCCAACCCAAACTAAAACATCGCACAGGATCCCCACGAGCCTCTTCACTGATCTATCTGCTATCAGTAGCCGCAGGGTCGTGGGTGTGGGGGCTCCCAAGCCCAACTGCTGATAAAATGCCAACGACATTAGTTTAATGCTGGCACCCATATCACAAAGGGCCCGTGCAAAGTTATACACTCCAATAGTGCACGGGATGGTGAAGGCTCCCGGATCTCCCTTCTTTTCGAGGAAGGATCTTGTAGCGATGGCGCTACAGTGGTGTAAATTATCAGCTGGCTCAATTGTGGCTGTCCTCTTCTTAATAACTAAGTCCTTCATGAACTTAGCGTAGCCAGGCATCTATTCATGTTCCTCCACCAAGGGTATGTTCACAGACAGCTCCTTCAACATGGACAGAAACTTTTGGAACTTGCCATCCTCCGCCTTCTTTTTCAACCTTTGGGGGAATGGTGGTTTCGGTTTCGGGATGGCTGGCAGACTCGGGTGTTTGGAGGTGTCCATCTCTATTGCTTGCTTGGTCGACTCTGGCTCTGCTGGCGCTGCCTCAGGTTCATCACCCCCATCGTCAACACGACCCTCCTTGGGGCTATGTACCTTGTCACCTGCTTTCTCCTGACCTGCATCATTAGCAATAACCGAGTCAGAAAGTACCTTACCACTTCTCGTGGTGATCGCCATGCAGTGGCCATCATTTTTCGGTTTTGCACCATATCACTAGGAAGTGACCCAGCTTTCCTCTGATTCAATGACGCTAAAAACTGCCCCAGCTGCTGCTCTAACTGCTTGATCGTGGTGGAGTGCGAGTCTACCAGCTGCCTAACATTGGACATTTCGCCCTTTACATCTCGCACCCCTGCCTCCGTGGCCTCCACTTTCCTAAGGACTTTTGTCATCATGTCCCCTAGCCTAGAGTTGTTGCCACCTTCATTTTGGCTGTCTCGGTTTCTATAGCCATCCCTATTCTGCCAGTTCCCTTAGTAATTGTCCCGACTGTAGTTCCGACCTTGGTTACCAGAGTTGAAACCCCGGTAACCCCCCTGACTACCCAAAAACTGAGCTTCCTCATCATAGTCGCTGCCTTGATCATCATACCTGGGGAGTGCTTCCATTGCTTTTACCTTCTCAGTTCCCCTACCAAGGAACCTCTTTGACAACAAATCTATTTGTGTCCGCATATGGGCCATACCCTGGTCCCATTATTCCTCCTTCTTGCGCTGCTCCTCACTCATATCAAAAACCATTCCAGAGCAGTCTGCCTCTCTAGTGTACCATGCCCTGTTGCTCTTTGCCACCTGATCTAAGATGACCACTATGTCCGTGAAAGTCCTAGACATATATGACTCTCCACAAGCTGCATCTATGATTGGCTTGGTAACAAAATTACAGGACCTATAGAAGACTGCCTTCAAGTGTTCGTCAGTGAGATGATGGTTTGGGCACTGTTTGAGCTTTTGTCGGAATCTCTCCCAAGACTGATACAGTGCTTCATTCGGCATTTGTTTATGAGACCCAATCTCATCTTTGAGCTTCAGTTGCCGTGAAGTAGGGAAAAATCTTTCTAGAAAGGCTTCCTTTAGTTCTCCCCATGTACGGATGGAGTCATGGGGGAGCTCATTCAGCCACCTTATTGCCTCCTCAGACAGAGACAGTGGAAATAGTCTCAACCTCAGTGCTTGTTGGCTAACTCCTGGAATTTCGGACGACTGACAGGTCGCCAAGAAATTCATCAAGTGTTGATTCGCATCCTCGGTTGCAGCTCCAGTGAACAACCCCTTTAACTGCAACATTTGCAACATCATGCTAGTGATAGTGAATTTGACACCAGTAGGCAGAGGTGGCAGCACGATTGCCCCAGTGGTCCCAACACCGTCATCATCATCATGTACTGCTGGTGGGTACTGAGGTCCTTGAGGTCTCAACGGGGGTTGGTGTTGTTGTGGTGGTACGAGTGGTACCTGGCGGAAGTGGTGCTGCTGGTGGTACCACATTACCAGCGAGATCATCCATACCCAACCCATCCTGTTCTCTATCAGCAGGGTTCACTGCCAACTCCCTCGGCCTTGCTGCTTTGCGGTCCTAGGCATTCATTCAGCGAATCGATTTAGTAAGCTCGGGATCGTAAGGAATAAGTGCTTCACCCTTACTTCGGGTGCTTGGCATGCAATGCTTATTCACTACGAAGACAAAAACAAGAAATAAAGTAAAATTAGGGACTAGACTTACAAATTGAAAGTAGCAACTAATAGACTTAGTTCTTTGCCGCGTTCCCCGGCAACGGCGCCAAAATTTGATACGCCCAAATACACTCCGAATAGAAGAGTAAAGCGGTCGTTAGTCAAATATATGACTCAACCAGAGTTGAGGTCGATCCCACAGGGAACACGTAAGAATGAATCTATTAGTACCAGCTTTCAGATGTAAATGCTATTCCCGAGATAAAAATGCATAAAGTAAATGGGGGGGGGGTTGCGTTGGTTAATTTAAATACTTGTGTAATGTAACTAATAATGACGTTGTTCTGGTTTTCAAACAGATAGAGAGAAGCTAGGGTTGTGTTCCCCATGACATCTAATACGATAACTA
This sequence comes from Solanum rostratum, assembly GCA_029948455.1. Taxonomy (NCBI): domain Eukaryota; kingdom Viridiplantae; phylum Streptophyta; class Magnoliopsida; order Solanales; family Solanaceae; genus Solanum; species Solanum rostratum. The sequence continues at coordinate 62,146,677 of CM057056.1, read as the reverse complement.
AGCTGGTTTGGTAAACTCGTTCTTAATGGTGCATACAAGATCCAACAACTTAGCTAATCCCTAGTTCACCTTTCGGTCCTTCCTAGTTATATTTCACTCATCTCCTTTCGGTCTCAGAGTGTATGCAATTCTAAACTTTGTTTTTGATCTCAGAGTACCCTCACCTTTCAGTCTCAGGCACTTAGACTAGGTTCATAACTCCGAATTTCCGTTGTTAAACTCTTTTCCCAATCACTACATCCCTCTCGGGCATGTAGCGAATACAGGTTTACCCTAACGCGTCGACTCATTAAGGAGAAGTTAGAAGGAAGAATTTAACAATACATGCAATAATCATTCTCACGAATTACCCCAGTTTGCGTTATCTTATTGAATCGTCATGGTTCCCACAACCCTAGTTGTGGGTTTAGCCTAGCATATTAGTGATAATTTTCCCACAACAATAAGATGAAAGCATAATGATTGACTTAAAATTGAAGGAACAAGAATCCATGTTACAATCTTCGAACGATGATCACAATCACGAATCAAACGTATTACAAAGTCAAACTATTGTTTTTGCTCTTACTCTATTGTTTTTTGCCGTCAAAAAGAATATCCTAATGAAATAAAATAACATACTATTTATACTAGGTAAAACTAATCCAATACAATTTAGGAAAAATAACTTTCGGCACGGACACGGCTTGTTACACGGACCGTCTGAGGCCAGACGGCCCGTCTAACGGTCCATCTGCCTCTGTCTGCTGCGTCTTCACGAGTCGTGACACGGCCCGTGTTGCGTGTGACGGGCCGTTTATCCATCCGTGCGGTTCCATTTGCACAAATTCCTTGATTTTCGACGAAGCCCCTCCGAGTTCACGTCAATCACGCGGCGCGTGACACGGCCCGTCTGAAGGTAGACGGTCCGTTTGTCTGTCCGTGTGACTCCACTTGCACAAATTCCTTGAATTTCGACGAAGCCCCTCCGAGTTCACGTCAATCACACGGCGCGTGACACGGCCCGTCTGAAGGTAGACAGTCCGTGTACCCGTCCGTGCTAGTGACATGTGTCTTCCGTTTTTTGCTCTTTTCACTAAGTGTGGTGCCACGGTTGGTCACATGGACCGTGTAGCATGACACGGCCCGTGTAGACCTTCCGTGGTCCTTCACTTGGCCTTATTTTCCACTCATTCCTTGCAATTCCCTCAGTAGTCCATGCCTTCGCTATTTTCCTGCACAGTATCAAAACACACCTATTAAACTAACAAAAGCGCTTAAGAATGCACAATAATTCTATGTTTTAAGCATCATAAAAGTTGTATTTTCATGACTCATCAATGAACACGTATGGGGACTTATGAACACTCAACTCCTCTATGACCATCTACGAGGCACATGAGAGGACAATCTCATGCTTCTAATTTAGCCTTATATACCTGGGATGAAGCACTCAAAAATCTCTTCAACGATTTCTTCTTGAATTCCTCAATCTCAAGCTCCTTCTCCTCATTCCTCAAACCCTCGTCTTTTTAGATTGTAAAAAAAGGACTTAGAATGGGATTTTAGACCCTTTTTACGTCAAAATACCTAATTAGATCGTGTATTGAGTTTAGAAGGGGTTGGGAATTGACTAGAATGCCCCTCAGAAAAGTTAGAAAATTTTCAACTTCGAGATAGCTAGTCCACGACACGGACTGGTCGCGCATACTATATTTTTCTCCAAACCGTTCCTGAATGCGTTTTCCCAATCTCATCGAATAATTTTGAAAAAATATAAGTGCGGGACCACTACAGAGACATGACGCACCTCCGTCGTGCACCAACAATATTTTTCATTTGTGGACCGAAAAATTATCTTTTGATCCGGCTTCCCTAATAATCAATCGAGACTATTTTCCACTCCATTTTTTGTGCTGATCACAAATCCAGCCTCAGATTTTCCATACGAGCATTGGAAGATGTGTTACGCGCACACCCCTTCTCTAGAGGTATTTTTGTAATTTTATCAGGCGTTACATCACCTTCCCCTTGGGATTATTTGTCCTCAAATGATGAGTATAGGTGGATATCAAGGCACGAATACACTCAAGAGTCACCTCAACACTCACATGAACCAATCTCTCGACTCCTCCTCAACCTTAGTCAACTCTACTCGGACTTAAGAATAGACAATCAACTCAAGAATAGATCAATCAATTTTGGTCAAGGGAAAGAAATTTACCTTCGACGTTATTATCATTTGGCATGAATAGGTGCAGATATTTGGCCTTCATCTCTTCCTAAGCTTCCCATGTGGCTTCCTCAACGAATTGATTTCTCCATAGGAATTGGACTGAGGCTATCTCTTTGTTTCTCAAATTACCAATCTGATGATCAAGGATTTGGACCGGAATCTCTTTGTAGGACAAGCTATCCTTCACTCCAATGCTATCAACAGGGATAATCAAGGTAGGATCTCCCAAGCACTTCTTTAACATCAACACATGGAATACCAGATAAATTTCATCTAACTCGGAAGGCAACTCTAACTCATAAGCAACCTTTCCAATCCTCTTCAAAATTTGATATGGTCCCACATAGCGTGGACTCAACTTCCCTTCTTCCCAAATCTCATGACACCCTTCATAGGTGACACTTTCAAGTACACCCAATCATTCACATCGAACTCTAAGTCTCTTCTCTCACATCAGTATAAGATTTCAGGTGAATCTGTGTAGTCTCCAATCTCTCTCTAATGACCTTAACCTTCTCCATCAATTGGTGGACAAGATCAGGCCCATTAATTCTGCTTCTCCAACCTCAACCACCCAATTGGTGATCCACATCTCCTTCCTTACAAGGCTTTATAGGGAGCCATTTGAATGCTTGCATGATAACTATTGTTACATGCAAATTCAATTAATGGTAGGTGATCATCCCAATTTCCCTTGAAATCGAGAATACTGTCTCTCAATATATCCTCTAATGTCTGAATTGTGTGCTCTGCCTGACCATCTGTCTGTGGATGAAAGGTTGTACTCAGGTTCACTTGAGTACCCAATCCTTTTTGGAACAATCTACAAAATTGAGAGGTGAATTGAGATCCTTTTTCCTAGATGGTGGACAAGGGAACTCCACACAACCTCACAATCTCCTGAATGTACAACTTGGCATACTCCTCTGCAGTGTTGGTTGTCTTGACGGCTCAGAAGTGAGTCGATTTAGTCATCCTGTCTACAATCACCAATATCAAAACATGTTGCTTTTGAGACCTTGGTAGACCAGTAATAAAGTCCATATTAATCATCTCCCACTTCCATTTAGGAATCTCAAAATTCTGAGCCAATCGGCATGGCCTTTGATGCTTAACTTTCACTTGCTGGTGATTTGGGCACTTTGAAATGAATTCAGCAATATCCCTCTTCATTCCACTCCACCAGTAGACTTCCCTTAAGTCATGATACATCTTGGTAGAACCAGGATGAATGGAATATCTAGTGCTGTGGGCTTCAGCCATGATTCTGTCTCGGTTACCATCAACATCTGGAACACACAATCTACTCTAGTATCTCAACACTCCATCTCCCCTTTTCGAGAAAACCATCACTTTTTGTGTATAGACAACCTTGTTCAAGTGGAGTATGATAGGATCTTGGTCTTGCTTTTCCTTCACCTCTGCAACTAAGGATGAAGCAGAACCATTTTGAACATTAACTCTTCCCTCATTATTCTCCTCCAGTTGAACTCCCAATCAAGCCAATCGATGCACTTCTTTAGTTAGCTCTTTCTTTCCCTCCTCAACATGGGCTGTGCTAACCATTGACAACCTGCTAAGAGAGTCAACAACAATGTTAGCTTTACCTAGGTGGTAGAGAATGCTAATATCATAATCCTTGAGCAACTCCAACAATCTCCTTTGTCGCAGGTTGAGCTCTTTCTGACTTAAGACATACTACAAGCTCTTGTGGTCAGTGAACACATCCACATGCACTCCATATAAGTGGTGGCGCCAGATTTTAAGCGCAGACACCACCACTGCCAACTCAAGATCATGGGTTGGATAATTCTTCTCGTGAACCTTGAGCTTCCCAGAAGCATATGATATCACTTTACCCCTCTTCATCAACACACATCCCAATAAAAGCCTCAAAGCATTACAATAGATTACAAAGTCCCCTGTACTATTGGGTAAGGCTAGAACCGGTGCAGTAGTAATTCTCATCTTTGAATCTTGAAACTCTTCTCACATTCGTCGGACTACTAAAACTGACCTTCTTCTGAGTCAATTTAGTCAATGGAGCGGATAGGGAACAAAATCCATCAATAAATCTGCGGTAGCAGCCTACCAACCCTAAGAAGCTTCTTATGTCAGTCGAAGAGGTCGGTCTGGCTAGTTCTTAACCGCTTCAATCTTTTGAGCATCTACTCGAATACCATCACCAAAAACCGCGTGGCCTAGGAAATCCACTGACTTAAGCCAAAATTCACATTTTGATAATTTTGCGTACAACTCATGGTCCTTAAGTGTTTGGAGGACCACTTTGAGGTAATTAGCTTGTTCCTCCTCATCTCTCGAATATATAAAATATCATCGATGAATACAATCACAAACATATCAAGATATTGTCTGAATGCTCTATTCATCAAGTCCATGAAGGCTGCAGGTGCATTCATCAACCCAAAAGATATGACCAAGAACTCAAAATGGCCATATCTAGTCCTAAAGGCTATCTTTAGGATATCACATTCCCTTACTTTCAACTGATGATAGCCAGATCTGAGGTCTATCTTTGAGAAAAAGAAGGCACCCTAAAGTTCGTCAAATAGGTCATCTATCCTTGGAAGAGGATACTTATTCTTTATGGTGACCTTATTTAGTTGCTTTTAGTCAATACACATTCTGAGGGACCCATCTTTCTTTTGCACAAATAGGATAGGGGCTCCCAAATAGAAACACTCGGCCTAATAAAGCCCTTCTATAACAAATCTTTCAAATGATCTTTCAGCTCTTTCAACTCAACGGGGCCATCTTATAAGGTGGAACTAATATAGGCTAGGTATCAAGAAGAATATCAATCCCAAAGTCAATCTCCCTATCGGGAGGGACTCCGGGAAGATCCTTAGGGAACACTTTCGAGAACTCATTCACAATTGGGACTGACTCAAGAGTTGGTGACTCAACATCATCAGATTTCAGTTGCACGAGGTGACAAATACAACCGTTGGACATTATGTTTCTAGCCCTAAGGTATGAGATAAAATTTTCCCTATGTGAAACAGAATCACCCTTCCACTCAAGAACTAGTTCCTTTAGAAATTGGAACTTAACGGTTCAAGATTTATAATAAAAAGAGGCATAACAGGCGTGAAGCCAATCCATGCCAAGGATCAAATTGAAACCAACCATCTCCAACTCAACCAAATCAACAAGAGTATCCCTATGATGAAGTTACACTACATAAGCTCTATAGATTCTCTCAACTCGAAAAGACTCACCCACTAGAGTAGAAACATCAAAGGGTTCAAGAAGACTCTTAGGGGTTCTATCAAATATGCTAGCCACATAAGGAGTTACAAATGACAATGTGGCACCCGGATCCATCAAAACATAGCAATCAAAAGTAAAGACTCGAATTATACCTATCACAACATCTAGAGAGTTCTCCTGATCTTGGTGACTACCCATGACATACAAACGGTTTGTTACTCCGCTTGTGCCTGGCGTAGTGTCCCTTTGGTTTCCTCTAGCTGGTGGGGCTGGTGCAAAAGATTAAGCCAGGTCAACCCACTTTGGACAGTCCTTCTGGTAGTGACCTTCTTGGACATATTTGTAGCATACATCATTCCCTTCACGACATCTCCCCAAGTGCATTTTACCACACTTATCACACGGTGGCTTACCTTGTAAACCTTGAGCGACACTAGCTTGTGACTGAGATTCGTGGGTTCCCACATTCTAAGAACTCTGGTCATACCTGCCTTTAAGCGCAGGTGCACTAGAAGATGATGGTGCTGGGAATTGGTTACCATTACTTTTTCTTCCAACCCCATGGCTGGATTTCTTTGCTATCTTACGTCTTAACTCTTCCTTATCATGTTATCTCTTCTCATCAGCTTGTTACACAAACGTCATCATCTTCCAATATCCATATCACTCACGAACGTTGCTCCCCTCCCATCTCTCTTTGGCCCTTTGTTCAACCCATCCACATACATTCCCATTCTCCCCCTTATGTTAGAAACCATATCCGGAGTATAGCGAGATAGTTGTGTGAACTTTAACCCATACTCCTACACAGTCATAGAGCCCTATTTCAGATTTAGGAACAATCTTACCGTGGCCTCTCTCCGTTCCCTTGTAAACAAATGCCCCGAGAAGGCTTCCTCAAATATTTCCCAAGTCAACAATGGGACATCATCTCTGCTACCTTTCTTCCATTGGTCGAACCATAGTCTGGCCACACCCTTGAGTTTGTAAGCAGCCAGTTCAACCCTGTTGGCATCAGCCACATGCATCATTTGGAACACCTGAAGTTCCTTCACATAGTTCTCAGGATCTTCAGTAGATGCAGACTCTGTGAACTTAGGCGGATTTATCCTAAAGAATTTCCGAACTCTAGACATGTCATGGGAATCCTATCTACCCACTCCCTGTCTCGCAGGAGGTGCTATGACAATCTGGGCTAGAGTTTGAATAGCCTGGCGTAGCTTTACATTGGAGACCTCATCTTGTAAGGGCTGCTCAATTGGGAAAGCTTGGTCCGCAGGCTTCTCATATCCTTGATGCTTAGGTAGGTCAACATTTTTCCTGGAGGGACGTCCCCTACCTTTGACGGCTCTTCTTTGAGGCATGATAACAACTCTACAACACACAGAGCACAAATTAGAAGAGAACCTTTCATAGAGCATAACTCTATCACACAACTTAGAACATGAAAGAAGTGAAACAATCCTAAATGCCCTATAGCCTTCGAATTACGGATGTGGAACTCTTCACACTAATCAAAAAGACTCACGACTTCATAAACATCCTAGGATACTTGAGCTTTCTGCTCTGATACAATATTGTCACTCCCCGGGAGGGTACCAAAGATGTGGCCGGCACCTAGAGAGTATTTCTAGTCCCCAAGCAAATCACTTGGCCTCATTACATCCATTCAATCCAAAAACTCTATAGATCAGCAGAAGTATATGGGCTCATCTCATCTAATGCCTCAAATAATAATAGATTGATAATAAAGGCTAGTAGAAAGGACTAGCTCACAATCTCAACATCAACTTTCGACTATCATCTATGAAGCCTCTATCACTATCAAGTGGTGCCGATGACAAACCTATGGCTACCTCGATCACAATGAAGCTAGTCTAGTCCAACTCTAAAGCAAGATGAAATAAAGGTAGTGAATCCTTCGGAGTAGGGGAGGCTTATCAATCAGCTGAATGTCTCGGATCCTCAACGGTATGCTTGTTGACGATCTCTAATCCCTTTATCTGCATCATAAAATGATGTAGCGCAGAGTGGCATCAATACGTGGAATGTACGGTATGTAAAATGGCTGAATAAAACAGAAATAAGTATAATAATATGGAACAACATCAACTCAGAAATAGTAAACAATCAACATGTCAAAATGTCTATCTAAAGCAAGAATAAAGAGTAGACAAGTGACCCATCAACCAATCAACCTTATCAATCAAATCAGACTCGTCTCAAAGGAACTCATCTCATCACATCTCATCTCATCTCGACTCAGAGTACTCAAGGTAGGAACTTTCTAGGAGTTCCTCTTACCCGACAACAACCACTTATGAGCCAGTGATTGTACAACATCTCGCCAGAGTTGCCACAACCGTTCCATACTTTCCAGGTAGGTATAGAATCGAATCCACTAAGGGAAACCCAACCAACTAAGTCCCCTATTGCTTTCAGGGACTTCTAAAAAAGAGGGAACCACTGTATAATGTGATAGTTCTATGCCTTAACTACGTTTAGCGACCTAGTTTGATAAGTGTGAGTCAGAGTAATTCTTACTCTTTTGGTGCTCGATACTCCTCCCATGATTCAATGCTCATAAGACAATCAATCCAATCTAGCCAATCAAATCATGGAGACCTTAACCCTCTCATGGATCAATCTCATAGGGATTTTAACCTTCTCATCAATTAACATCTCATGGGGACTTTAACCCTCTCATCAATCAACATCTCATAGGGAGTTTAATCCTCTCATCAATTAATCTCAACCAATATCCCAAGGCTTAGAACAATTGTGTATAAACCATCATTAGAGTTCATTTATGGAGACTCATAGGACTATCAAGCTTTATCAACTTATCATCATTCTCCCACCACAATCACAATCACAATCAAGATTCTCATGTCAAGGCTCTAGACTTATTCATGCATGCTTTCAAAAGTTAACATGTAGGGTTATGCAATTTCTCATGAAAATATCCAATTCAAGAAAAATAAGTTTATGGTGATCATCAATATACGAAAGTACATGAAAAGAGACATAATTTATAACAAGATATTCAAGTATCAACTTAAGAACACGTATGGGGACTCAAGAACACTCAACTCCTCTATGACCATCTAGGGGCACATGAGAGGACAATCTCATGCTTTTAGTTTAGCCTTACATACCTGGGATGAAGCCCTCAACAGTCACTTCAAGGATTTTCTCTTGAATTCCTCAATCTCAAGCTCTTCTCCTCTTTTTTCAAGCCCTAGTCCTTTTAGATTATTAAAAAAGGACTTAGAATGGGGTTTTAGACCTTAGAATGGGGTTTTAGACCCTTTTGTAATGCCCGGTAAAATGACCAAAATACCCTAGAGGAGGGAAGTGCGCATAATACATCTTCCGATTCTCATATGGCGAATCCGAGGCTGGATTTGTGATCATCACAAAAAATTGACCGGGGGAAGGGTCTCGGTCGATTTTTAGAGCGATCGAGTCAAAAGATAATTTTTTGTTCTGAAATGAAAAAACTATGGAGGTGCTCGCCAGAGTAGCGTCGCACACCTATCGAGGAGAGGGACTTATGTTTTTTTCCAAAATATTCAACGGGATCGAGAAAATTCATTCAAATATTTTTTGCAGAAGATATACTGGAATGCGACCAGTCCGCGTCGCGGATTGAGTCACTCTGAGTTTGGATAATTTCTAAAATTTTTGAGGGGCATTCCGGTCCACTCTTAACACTTTTGAAACTCCATATACGACAAATAAGAGTCATTTTCATGAAGAAAGGGTTCAAAAATCCCATCCTAAATCCTCTTCTTAACAATGCTAGGGCGTGAAGAAAGTAGAGGAGAATTGAGATTGAAGAGTTCAAGAGAAGACCCCAGGAGCAATTTTTGTTATAAATCATCCTAGGTATGTAAAGGCTAACCTAAAGGCATGGAATTGTTCTTCCATGTGCCCCCTTTTGATTGAATTGAGTCCATAATCGAAGATAATGAGTCTATATGTGAAAATCCTTGAGTATTCTATGGCGATTTTACTTATTCCATGTATTTTCTTAAATTGATGATCATCACAAACTTGAGTTGCTGCATAAATGGTTTTCATGAATTATTTCACCAAACTCTATGTACATTTTATTAAAGATTGGAAGAATGAACTTAGGGTATGGGTCTAGAGCCATAACAATAATGATGTACTTGATGTTTGTGATTATGGTCTGAATGTTGAGAGTGTTAATGATGATGTTGATGAGAATGATGTTCTTTGAGTCTTAAAAAGTCTAATACTTAACTCTAAAAAATGTTTTGAGTCCATGAGTTGATGTTGATGAAACGAATTGATGTACTATGTCCTTATGGGACTGATGATGAGAAATCTTGATGTTAATGTCTTATGAGCATGTCGAGTTTCTGGAGTATTGTAAGGACCTGGCCCAATACTATTAAGTATTGTCCGCTCTTGGGCCTAGCCCATCACGGATTTGTCCCTTTGGGCTCACCCCAAAAGGCACCTCACAGTATAAGGTCCAATCCTTTACTTAAAAAGCCCAGAACTCTCTCTCTCTTTTTCGATGTGGGATTTGCCTAAGTGAGCCAGGCGTTACGTATCGTCGTCCCTGCACTCACCACGTGTAGGGACTTAGCGTCCTCATTGAGGTTTTCCCCGCCACTTTACTATTCGAGAGTCGGCTCTAATACCACCTATAACAACCTGGCCCAACACTGTGAAGTATTGTCCGCTCTTGGGCCTATCCATGACGGATTTGTCCCTTTGGGCTCTCCCTAAAAGACGCCTCATAGTATTAGGTCTAATCCTCCACTTAAATAGCCCAGAAGTCTTACTCTCTTTTCCGATGTGGGATTTGCCTATGTGAGCCAGGTGTTACGTATCGTCGTCCCTGCACTGGAATGGATATAGGCCTTGTGTTCGGGAGCAAATCTATAGCAAAATGAATTTCCATGTAGGCCTGATTCTCCTGTAACAACCTAGCCCAACAATGGGAAGTATTGTCCACTCTTAGGCCTAGCCCATCACAGATTTGTCCCTTTAGGCTCACTTCAAAAGGCGCCTCACAGTATAAGATCAAATCCTTTACTTAAATTGCCAAGAACTCTCCCTCTCTTTTCTGATGTGGGATTTGCCTAAGTGAGCCAGGCATTATGTATCACCGTCCTTGCACTCACCCCCTATAGGGACTCAGTGTCCTTGCTGAGGTTTGCCCCATCACTATACTAGTTGATACTCGGCTCTGATACCACCCATAACCAAAACACAAGTAGCTTTAATGGCCAATAAGAAACCTTCTCATGATCAGATATGCATGGTATGCTCGAGTATGGCATGTCATGAATACATATATATATATATATGCAAATACATGACATACCCAACCAAATGCTAGCAATGGTGGTCCTTTCTGGTAGCTAACTGGACATCATCTTTGCCAACCTGTGGCAATTTGTACCATATACATATACATACACATATACATATACATATACATACATACATACATACATACATATATATATATATATATATATATATATATATATATATATATATATATATATATATATATATATATATATATATATATATATATATATATATAATCATTTGGGCAAGTAGGCCCTATACCTCCGATTATAGCTCGAAGTCCATGCATAACGTGCAATGTATGATATGAATATTAAATGCACATAGTAGGCCACAACATAAATTTAGCCAATCTTTGCTCATTGGTATACTTATTCTCATAGCATCATAATCATTGTCGTAGCATATACACCGGATTTGTGAAATCTCACATGTCTTTTGAATAAGTTTGACAACTTAACTCAACATTTAGAAGAAAGCCTTAACTTTGAAAGTGCTCATAAAGGTGTTTCACATAATGCTTATACTTGGTCCCATGTCAATTAGTAAAACAAAGTATTTAAACAGGATCAAGTGACTTAGTCGTTCAAATAGGAGCATTTCACTGGAGAATATCGGAAACCAACGTGTTACTTGTTAAATGCTTCAATTATATTTTTGTATGGAAGAAGGAATGATTAGGAATACTACATTTCCTTCGCATTCTACATTTATTTTAATGGCACTACACAAAGAAGAGAAACACCTCGGACATATGAATAGGTAGCTGGGAACACAAACAAAATGATATATAGATATTGAATGTCCAGTTTAAGCGAATGAATGGAATTTCAACCTAATACCATCATGAAAATAACTCAGCTACAATCCCAATGCCCTTCATAGAAGGTCTTTCTTGCAACATAATAGTAAGATATCGCATTTGACGTTTTGGGAAACTTCCTGGATTTTGTACTCAAAGGAGGGATGGAGCTTAGCCTTAACATACCTTCTCAACAGACGTCCTATTTCCCAAAGTTCCTTCACGAGAATTGTTTTTACATCCTAAGCTTTGCAACAAGTATATATCCGCAGCTTAAAGAAACTTATAAACAGTCCAAAATTTAGCATTAATGACCATATTCGGAAAAGCGCATTTACGTGAGGAAATGTCCGTAAAACTTTGTAAAAATGACCGTGAAAGAGCCCCAAAATTATTCCCTGAACACACCATCTGCAAACTAACAATAACCAGCAAGAACTCCATTTTTTATAGTCCAAAAACATCCCAAACACAGCTAATATGAGGGGAAAACAATTGCAAAGTGTAAGGCATACATTTCGAGGCACACAGACAAATTTAAAGGTAAGAATGCGAAAAAGTTACTCAAATCCCTTTGGTACCTTTAGGGAACTTTTCCTTCAGTTTATAAACTGTTTGAGGACGAAATGGCACTGGTTTGAGCTTTAAAAAGCTCAAATTAGCCGACATTAAGGTGGGTCGACCCGACACGACCCATGACCCGACCCATAACCCGATTTCCTGCTCGGGCAGTCACAGTAAAACTGTCATAACTTTTTATTTTGAGGTCGGTTTGATGCGCGGTTTGGTGCGTTGAAAACTATAATCATAGTTCTTCAATTGGATAGGTAATAGACCGTCTAACTCCTTATACTTTTGAAGATATAACATGATACATTTGACCCAAATTTAAGAAGGATTTCTTAAAGAAACTTACGGTAACTTTGGCCAACCTTTATCTTGCAACTTATTTGATTCCAAAAGTTAATGTATGACCTTTTTGCTATTAAAATAACTTTTAAAAATCCATTATTATCTAATTATACACTTTTAGTCCCATCTGAAATGTGAAACCTAATTTAAACCTTCCAAAAAGGGTAAGGTGCCACTCGGGCCATTTCTTTAACCCCAAATATGTATTTAGGGGATTCCTTTGACTTGAAACATTAGGGCCTTGATATTAAATCTTATTGTCAGCGTTATTATCCCTAGGTACTAGCAAAAATCATATATTTCTTGTATAACGCCACACTATTCATATAATGGAAAACGAGAAACACATGGTCTCACAAGTATCGAACACCGAAACGGGGAAGAGTGAGTCCCATTCGAACTCATTAACTATATGGTCATCGTAGGAGAGGATTGAACCGTAAAACGGATGCTTCCTATGTCCCAAAAGAGGAATGATGTCATTTACTGTGGATCCACTGATGGCGATGTCCTTTACCCTGACAAGGTACTGGATGGATGTGGCAAACGACATCGCTTCATTGTATCATCACCGACTCATAGGTGATGGTTGTTAGTTAGAGAAACTCCCAGTTGGGTTCCTCACTAATAGAACTCTAATGTTGATGTGATGGTATTATTCTTGATGGATGTTGATGATTTATTATCTACTCTTTATCCTTGTCCTAGACGCGCATTGTCCTTCGAGTTGAGTCGAGTAGAGTTTTCTTGAGATGAGTCTGATGTATTGATGATGCTGAGATGAGATATTGATGAGTCATTTGTCTACTCTTTATTCTTGCTTTAGATAGACATTTGACATTCTGATGGAGTATGATGTTGAGTTGATGTTATGCCTATATTATTCTACCCGTATTGTTACATTCTGCAATCTTACATACTGTACATTCCACGTACTGACGCCACTCGGTGCTGCATCATTTCATGATGCAGATACAGGAGATAGATGACTTCAGCAGACGCATCGTTCTAATTCCAGCTATTGGTGAGCCCTTCTTGCTATTCCGAGGAGCCTTTTCCTTTATCACTTATTTGATTTTATTGAGTTGGGTAGCCATTGCCTATCATGGTACCATCTTAGACTGTTGAGTTGAGGTAAAGGCTTCATAGTTTAGAGTTGAGGATTTGATGTTGGGGGTTTTCCCCTCCTTGAGTTTAGTTAGTAATAATATTTACTTATCTTAGACGTTGAGACAGAGGTTGTTGACCTATGGCCCTTTTTATTGATATAGAATTTCCTGAGAGGCTCACTACCTTTATTATTTTGCCCTACTACTTTCCACTATGTTTGATGTTGAATGACTGGCTTGAGATCGAGTGGTTCTCTTGGAGACTAGTAATAGTCTCTGGTGCCGACCATACCTACGGTAACCCCGGGGTGTGACACCTTTTTACGTCAAAACGACCTAATTAGATCATGTATAGAGTTTAGAAGGGGCTGAGAATTGATCGAAATGCCCCTCATAAAATTTAAAAAATTTTCAGCTTCGGGATATCTTAGTCCACGATGCGGACAGGTCACGTACAATGTATTTTTCTCCGAAAAGTTTCTGAATGAGTTTTCCCGATCCCGTCTAATAATTTTGAAAAAATATAAGTGTGGGTCAACTACAGACGCGCGACGCGCCTCCGTCGTGCACCGACACTATTTTTCGCTTTCTGATCAAAAAATTATCTTTTGATTTGGTTGCTCTAACAATCAACTGAGACCATTTTCCCGCTCCATTTTTCGTGTTGATCACAAATCTGGCCTCAGATTTTCCATGTAAGCATTGGAAGATGCATTACGCGCATACCCCTCCTTTAGGGGTATTTTGGTAATTTTACCAGGCGTTACATTTTTTTTTCTCGTTTTTTGCTAAGGCTTTTTCTAAATGTGTATAAGATGTGTGTGTAAAAGAAGAAAGTATTAGATGATTTTATCTCTCGAGTTTTTGCTGTGTGTAGTATATTGTGTATAATGTTGGTCTCTATATTGTAGGGGAGTGGAGGTTTTGTATATATGTTATAGTTTAGTGGAGCTTTGAAGTGAAGAAAGGTGGGGAGCATGTATGGGAGTTTGGAATTGGTTGGATAAATGGGGTTAGTGGCTTAGGTGGTTTAGGTTTTTTTTCTTTTAGTTTGATTTGTTTTTGTTTTGAAAAGAAAAATATAAAAATGTTAGAAAATTATTTTAAATTAAATAATATATAGAAAGGTTAACTAGCTAAAACTAAGATATAATTAAGAAAACACTAACAATACTAGATTATTTATTAGAATCGAAATTAAAAGAAAATATATATATTTTTTAGAAATTTTGTCTTCTTTAAAACAAAACTCTCATTAAAATGTGACTCTATTTTTGTTGTTTTCAAATTATTCTAAATATGATAAAAATAAAAATTATCTAATTTAGATTAAAAAATATATTTAAATACTAAAAATTACATAACTTAAGTCATGTAAAAAAAATAGGTGCTAATAATTGGGCCAACATGATTATGGAGCAGATACATGAGGCGTCCCAGAAGAGGTCCACCTCCATCCCCTTCCCATGCCTGATATATAGACTCTGTATATAGTCGGGGATGGAGATCTTGCATCATTTGCACTCTCTGATAGAGGTTCAACGGACGCTTAATGCTACCTAATAAAGGTTGATAAGAACCCGGTCCCGCAAGCACCACGCCCCCCTTGTTCAGATGCCAGAGATGTTCGCTGTAGTGCTACCGCCTGAGCCTCCATCTATTACCACCACTGTTTCTCCTACTACTAAGGGGCCCCCAGAGACTAACATGGAGAGGGGCCCACTACTACTGCTACTACTACTACTCTAAAGGCCATACCCACATCGACAACACCCGTTAACATGGTTTATATTTCAGCGGCATATATTCATGCCATAGCGCAAAGGCAAGCCCACACTGAGTCCCAGCTGATTTAGTCATTATAGAAGATTGGGCCTTGGGTCAGGCCATTTCATAGGCAGAGGCTCGTAAGCAGACATTCATGGTAGCTATTATTTAGGAGAGACTCACATCTATGGACAATCGTATTTATGCATTCTAAAGGCGTGTACAGTAGAGCCTCAGCTCTGCACGGCCTGCAGATATGATGACCATTCAGATGGAGAACCAATAGCTTTGAGTCGAGATGACAGTATCAGTAGCAACACCGATTGTGCTCCTACTGGCCGATCCCACAGAGGTGGTGGTAGATTTATTTGATCTTACTGAGACACAACTCTCTTCTCTCGGGAAGAGGCCCCGCATTGATGATCCTGAGACAATGAGACTAGAGGCAGGGTTAACAGAGGAGCAACAATACAAGCTTTCCAGGCTACGATCGATGCAAGATGAGGAAACAAGGCGAGTATGTGAGGTAGAGAGAGTGAGGGGTGCTGGACCTTCCAAACATGCTCTTACTCTTATGGAGACCCCCAGGAAGGTTGAGGGTGGTCAGACTCAACTACAGATCGGCGCTTAGGTGCCTAGGCATGTTTTTTGATCTCTGTGCTTTATTGCTATATTTTTTGCATTGAGGACAATATAAAGCTTTCTCGATGTGGTGTGGGTAGTTATTGGCCACAGTGAAGTCTGAGTAACTTATGCCTATAACTATCCTAAATTTTGAATAGAGGGGTTTTCTTACCTGTGTTCTTTTTCCCCAAGGATGTTTACTTTCTGTTGAACCAACATGTTTAGGATGTGTAGGTAGTATTAGTAGCATGTATACTGAATTCTATGACATATGTTAGTTTTTGTGTGAAAAAAGATACCCACCAGTAATTTTTTGTTAGTTAGTCTTGATAGTAACCATCCATGTTTGATTGTCGGACAGTGCTTGTTCTGATAAGTGAGGTTGAATTATGATGAAAAACATGATCTGAGAGTCTGTGTTAATAGTGTAATTAGTGCCATGTGTGTGTGAGCTTTCTTTGCTAAATTCTTATGTTGTGTTCCAATTCATAACTTGCCCTGTTACTTTGACTTAGACTATGGGTTAGTTTGTTAGGAAAGTATCTTAGGTCATTGTTCATAATAGTCCACTTAGCCTAAATAATCAACCAAATGTGTAAAGTATCCTTTGATCCCAATGTTTTAGCCTTGCATGTACGCTTTTCTTTGTGAAAACCTAAGTTACCTAGCCTTGTTATATATAAAATCTTAAAATTGGCCCTAGTCCTTCCTTGAATATTATATACCTTGACTGAGGCAAAAAGCTTAATTTGAAGATGACTACCAAAAGTGGTCCTGGTTCATAGGTTGGATATTGCACACCTCGACTCGAGCCGAAAGCCTAAGTTGAGGTGGCTAGTGTATGGGTAATCACATAAAATGGGGTGAAAACTAGTGGTACATAGAAAAGCGGATAAAATTGTGCTCTGGGTGCAAAACAAATGAGTTGATGCCTAATCAATGAGCTAAAAAGAAAAATAACGTGAAAACAAAAGGCAAAGAACTAAAACATGAGAGTGATGCACCCAGAAAAGCTTAAAATGGGAAAGGGAGAATGAGTTGAAAAATGGAGTGTTTGTAGGACAAAAGTGTAGAATAACTCAGTGTCAAGGAGGAACCTTAGTCACTGTGTTCCCAAAAATCATAGGAAAGCCCCATAAGCCTACGTTACAAGCCAAGAAATTCCTATAGTGATCCTAGTCCAAGTAGTCGAAGGTCATAATCGTGAGTATAAGGGAAAACATATGGTATGGAGAAAGGTATTCGAATATATTTTGTGAGAGTGAGCGATTTCAATTAGTCCCAAGCATTGAATCTGAAAATATCATCATGAGTGGTATATGAGACTTCTTTCTATGAGGGCATTTTTATTGCACTATCAATTTTAAACTAACTCAGTGATTGTGGCTTATTTGTAGTTACCTTACTTATCATAGTTGCACTATTATATGTATTGATCTGCACTGGTTTACCTGATGGCTATCTAATATACATTTATGACTAATGTGGGTATTTGTGTTTGAGTTTTAGATGATGTGTGCCATTAGATTGAGGTATGTCTATTATTGTACGTCATATGTAGATTGAGTCCATTTCTTGAGGACAAGCAACAATTTTAAGTTAAGGGTGTTGATGTGTTTTCAAAATAAAACACCTTTGAAGCTTAAAACTTGGAGTTTTTTGAGTTCTGAAAGGGATGTTAGTAGATTTGATGTGTTTTTGTGTTGATTTTTAGGGTTATAGAATTCAATATGATTTTAGGCTAAGTGTGCAGATAATGAAGTTTTTGCTACTCTACAATACCCATTACATGCCGTGGAAGTTTGCATGAGCCATAGAGTTGGTCTCATAGCAAAATCTAGTGAAGGAGAGATTTTCCGAAGTTGAATTTAAAAACTATCAGACAAGCCATAGAAGGAAGCACAAGTCATAGACCAGGTTTCGTACCCTAAGGATCAGAAAGTGGGAAGTTGCTGAAAAGTCATCAGAAAAAACCCTATATGGGCCGCAAGTATGAATATGACCCGTTCAAAGGTCTTATAGAAGTCAAACCTAGAACTGAAGATGAAGTCCACGAAGCCCTCATAACGACCGTAGGACTTTATACAGCCCGTAAATATGCTCGTGTGCCTGCCGAATCCAGTTCTCCTATTTTGATTTGGTTTTCTATTTTAAACACTATAAATAGGTTTTTAAGGTTATTTTCAAGAGACAACCATTAGAGAATCGTAGAGAACCAGTAGACAACAAGGAGAAACATTGAGAAACACTTGGAAATAATATTTTGTGATTTTAATTCTTACTTTGTGATTTCTATTGAAGAGTTTGGATTTCTTGTTCTTAATTTCATCCTTGTAAATGCTAAATTATGCTATTCTATATCATGATTCTTGCATCTACAATAGATAAGAGTAGCTAAATCCACAAATAGGGTTGTGGGAACCATGAAGAACTAATAAGTAAAATCGGATAATTCATAATCCTTGGAAAGTGTGCATGCATGTATTAATTAATTCTCTTCGTTTTGATTGCTTTTTAACGGTGGCCAATGTTAGAAATCGCATAGTGTTATTGATTGGATAATGGTAGTAATGAATAGGAAAAGAGATTAATTAACAGGATTCAGTTGATGTTTTTCGTCTAATCAACCAAACAAGATCAAGAAGAAGTTGTACTAGAACAATAGGTAAGGGTTAGTAATGTCGCACTGCGGGAATAGATCAAATCACATAGTGAAATTTACCTCTCGCCTGGATCAAAGGGTTCGGTAACGTTAACTCACCATTCCGCATGTTATACACTAGAAAAGAATGTGATTATCTAGTGATGCCAAGTTAGGAAATCATGGGGAACACAATACCCTAGTTACTCTTCTTACTGGTTTCACACACTTGTCTTAGTTTAAGATTTATTTCTGCAATCTTACAAACCCCGTTTCGAAAGATAAGTAGGTTAATTAACTTTAATTGCTTGAAATTACTCTAAGTGTACCATATGCCTTGTGGAATCAATCCTAACCTTTGTTAGGTTATATAGCTTCACAACAACCGCTTTAACCTTTAAAAAGGAGGTGTAGCTTGGGAGACATCAGGCAGTCGAGTCCAAAGGCCAAGGACTTTTCACGAGCCACTTTCACAGCTAGCGGAGAGGTTAACGAGCTATGAAGTACTCCATGGAGGGAACACTTGGCTTGAAAAGATGAGAAAAGGCCAAGGCAAACTAGGTATTGGCTAAGTCTACCTCCACGACCCCCTTCACAGCCGATGAAGCAGTTCATGAGTCTTGAAGATTTCCCTGGAGGGGCACTCTTGCAAAAAGCTTTAGGAACTTCATTTCTAATCATCGTTAAGGTCTTATAAAGTTCAAATCCTTGCATTATCTTCTGCTTGGGAAAATCCGTCTTCAGATGAGATAGAATATAGATTAAATGGATCAAAATGAACATGAAACTTATCCAATATGAATGCACATTGCAATTTAACATTTAAAACTTTGAAATCATAAAATTCATGCTAAAAACATCATTTAATTCAGTTTTGTGAATATGTATGCATATCATGACATGAAAACATGGAAATGAAGCACTTCAGACAATTTAAGCATGAAGGACCTAATACTTCAGGCTTAAATAGATTAGAATAGATAAGGGTTTTATCTCATCATAACCAATTCCACCTCCCATGTAGTAGTCTCAATATATTGGTCCCTCCAAAGGACTTTAACCGATGCAATATCTTTGTTACAAAGTCTCTTCACTTGTCTATCTAAAATCTCCACCGGAAGCTTTCATAAGTCAAGTTCTTTTCAACATCAATGCCTTTCAAAGGCACAATCGTACATGGATCACCAACCAACTTCCTAAATAAAAACATATGGAACACCAGATGTATGGAACTATATCCAAAAACAACCCCAATCTATAAGCCACATTGCTAATCTGTTCAATAATCTCATAAGAGCCTACATACCTGAGACTCAACTTTCTCTTTTTGCCAAAATTCATCACACCCTTCATGGGTAAAACCTTTACATATACCCACTCACCGACTGGAACTCATGGTCTACTCTCCTAACGGATGAATAGGAATTTTGATAACTTTGAGCCATTTTCAAATTTTCCCGAATCAACTACACCTTCTCCATGGCATCCAACACCAAATCAGGGCCAATCAATGCCATCTCACCTATCTCAAACCATCCTACTTGAGATCTACATCTCTTCTCGTAGAAAGCCTCAAATAGTGCTATCCCAAATTATGATGATAATTGTTGTTGTAAGCAAACTCAACAAGTGGTAGGTGATTATCCCAATTACTGTAGAATTCTAACACACAATGCCTCAACATGTCCTCCAAAGTCTAAATTATTCACTCAGCTTGGCTATTGGTTTTGGGATGAAATGTGGTGCTCAAGTTAACCTTAGCGCCTATCCTCTTTTGAAATGACCTCCAAAAGTGAGAAGTGAATTAGGTACCACGGTCCGATATAATAGAAAAAGGCACATCATGCAATCTAACTTGGTCTTCCTATCCACAATTACCCAAATAAAGTCGTGTTAATTTTGGGTACAAAGAAAACCTATCACAAAATGCATATTCATATCTTCTCACTCCCAAGCAGGAATCTCAATATCTTGGGTCAAGCCTCCGAGCCTTTAATGTTCCACCTTGACTTGTTGACAAGTAGGACACTCAAATACATATTTAGATATGTCTTTCTTCATGCCATTCCACCAATACACTTTCTTCAAGTCATGATACACTTTGGTGGATCCCATATGTATAGAATAGGGAGAGTTATGGGCTTTTCTCAATATCACCTCCCTTAGGTAATCAATATTAGGAACACATAACTAATCTTAATATCAGAGTACACCATTTTCCCTTTGGGAGAAACCCTCTATTTTCTTTTTGATAACAAACTTCTTCAATTATAGGTCCAAATCTTGTTTTTCTTTGACATAAAAAGCCACAAAAGATTCAGCCTCGTTGAGAACATGAATATCACCATCATTAGGATCTTCTAGCCTAATATTCAGTCTAGCCAAATGGTGCACATACTTCACTAACTCTTTCATGGCTCCATCAAGATGAACCACACTACCTATAGACAGCCTAAAGGGCATTGGTTACCATATTTGCCTTTCCTTGATGGTATTGCACACTTACGTCATAGTCCTTAAGAAGTTTCAACCATCCCCTTTGTCTCAAGTGTAGGTATTTTTTTGGGTGAACACATATTGTAAACTCTTGTGGTCTATGAGCACATTAACATGAACCCCATAAAGATAATGTCACCAAATCTTCAAAGCAAATACCATAGCTACTAACTTAAGATCATGAGTTGGATAGTTTTGTTCATGTACCTTCAATTGTCTAGATACATATGCTATAACCTTTCCAAGTTGCATTAGCACACAACCCAAACTAATATGAGAAGCATCATAATACATGACAAACCTATCTAAACAATCTGGTAGTGTCAAAACAAGACAAGCAGAACCTCAATCTAACCCCTTAGCATATCGTCAAGCATTCAAGGTAAATCAATGAGGAATACATAAGAGAAAGCATAAGATTATCATAACTCATATTATAAGGAAAATTACAACATCATAGTACACAAGTTTGAAATTAAATCAATACATAGGTCCAACAAATGTCTCTAACTCATGACATAAGATGAGGGCTCACACAGGTCTTGGCTCACCTTAAACATAAAGAAAAGCTATCTCTAATACATAAGCATGACATGAAAGATAAGATAATAGACTTTGTCCTCAAAGCATGAGGACTCACCCAATTTAGATCAATTAGAAGCCTGATCTAGCCAGGGGGATAGATGATAGGATCATCTGCACCTGCAATGTGATATAATACAAGCATAGAGTATGTGTTAGTACCTTTGAATTTACTAAGTATATAGCATGCAATGCAAGGTAGACATGTTAAACTTGTATTTAAATGTTAGATGAATGATGTATACATATAGAAGAAAAGCATGGAAGAGATAGTCATATCACGATGCAATGAAATACCATGACGCATGCATGCCATAATACGTAAAATATGTGGAGATACGATTATATCCAAAAACATAACCCCACATAGTGGGTGGTAATACATCCTCAACATAACCCCACATAGTGGGTAGTGGTAAATCCTCAACATAACCCCATATAGTGGGTGGTGGTACATCCTACGATGCCACGTACTTTTGGGGCGATGGAAATTACCAAGGCCCTCTCTGTACTTAGTCATCCTCCCTTAGAACATGTGGTATATACATAGTCGTGGTTGTACTAATTCAATAATAAAACATGAAAACGTTATCATCATGCACACTTGGGCATAAAGGCTAAGCCATAGTTCAAAACATACTTCCATGCATAGGAATAACTTATTTGTAACTTATACATGATAGTGTATACACACCTTTAAATGTTTAAAGCTAAATCATTGTCATCATAGTGATGTAATCATGTCATAATTGTATTCGTATTGAAATTACATTTATAACCATAATTGAAATCATTTCCATAACCAAAACCCAATGTAGAAGCCTTATGCATGCATGATTTTGTATGAGAAGTAAGAATAAATCATAATTACATCAAATTCATACTTAAAACATGATAATTACATAGAAACATATATAATCCATGAAGTGACAAACATTTGAACCATAATTGAAGTTACCCATGCATGAATTCATAGTTCATAAGGACATGCAAGTTCAAATCTTATGAAAATCATGCAAACCCATAGAATAAGACTTGATTCATGCATAAACTATCATTTGAATGCAACCCATATCGTAATTCTATTAGTTTGAAATCAAAATGCGAAATTCATACTTGAATCATACATTAAAGTAATAAAATAGATGAAAGAGATTTTAGGCTCCAAGGTTGGATTGTAACTGAAGGGTGAATCTCACATACCTAATGTTGGAAATGAAGAAATAAGATGGAATCAACTTGAACTTGAAACCCCAATTGAACCCTTATCTTGAATCACTAAATGAGAGGCTTGAGAGTGTTTTAGGAATTGGTATTTTAAAGAATAAGTGTTAGGCTTACATGAGAGGTCATGAAATGAGTAAGGATTGATTTAGAAGTATAAAGGAGTGAATAAATGTCCAAAATACACCTGGGGTTAGGGGAAAATACCAAAAGGTCCTTAATGAAATGACGTTAAAAACTAAACTGGGTTGCACCATGGATGGGTTCACGGCTCATGAACTTCCTTACAATCTGTGGTTCCCTCTTGTGAACCTACCCTCAGGGTCAAAACAGACTTAGCCAGTGATGTGGTTCCCTTTCACGAACCACACCATGGTTTGTGGTATGTTTCGTGAAGAGAAAACTTAAACTTTGCAGTTAAGTCCAAAGGCCAAGGCCATTTGATGAGCCACTTTCACGGCCAGTTGAGAGGTCCATGAGCCGTGAAGTACTCCATGAAGAGCATACTTGGCTTGAAAAGCTTAGAAAAGGCCAGGGAAACTTAGGTATTAGCCAAGGCCTCCTCTATGACCAATTTCACGACCATTGAAGGGGTTCACAAGCCATGTTGGTGTCCTTGGGGCAGCACCCTAGCCAAAAACTCTAGGAACTTCATTTCTAAAAGTCATTAAGGTCTTATGAAGTCTGTGTCGTTACAAAGAAACACTCTCAAGGCTAGGGCAAGGTTAAGGTTTGCTTCTAAGCACTTTCTCCTTAACTTTCTTAAGATTTTCCTTGAAGTCATTTTAAAGGTATATGAGTTTGATTTATGGGTACCTTCCACCCACAAAGTTCCCCAACAAAGCCTTTTACCCTTTTTTAATGTTCTTGAAAATCTTGGATTCCAGGATCATGATATTAATGACATTTTTATGATGCATCTACATGTATTTTGATTTTGATGATGCAATATGATGATATATCATGAGCTTTTATGATGTTTAAGTTGATAGCCATGACATACCCACTTAGGGTTTTATCAGTGATGTGTAGACTGCTTAATCCTAATTTTAAAGTTACATATGTTATCATGTTCATGTATTATTGCATCAAATCATGTGATTTCAAGTTATTGCATAGGCCCACAAAGTTCATAATAAATTTGCATGATCTTGATGATAAGATCATAAATAAAGACTTGAAGCTGTTAATCTTGTCAAAGATGTAGGCATTTTTAAATTCCCCTTAAAAGATGTTTAAGATGGACCCTCAACATGAAAGACCAATTCTTACTTAGGTGGTTCCCGAGGAATAGAGCTACTCCTATGATATTGCTACTTATGATTCTAAGTTACATTACATGACTATGCTTATATTTTGAAATTATTTCGTGGAATTAACTTAGCACCAAATGAGGCATTTTAGGTGAGGTTCAATAAAGGTACCCTAGTAGAAACCCCTTGCCCCATTAAGTATGCACCACCATAGGATCCCTTTTAGCCTAGATTAGTAGCTCTATGAAAGCCTTATTGATAAATAATGATACTTGTTTAGGTTGATGGAGTTCCACCTGGCAAGTGGTTTCCACGTGTCAATGCAGAAGTTATGTTGGATTCCATGTAGTAGCTCACATGATCTTATATGTCAGTTATGGTCCTCTCCCACAAAGTATATGGTTTTGTGTCTTCATTCCATCACGTGTGTTCCATATGATGCATTGATTTTACTTCATATTGAGCTTTATTACTTGATCATGTTTAAGCATGTTTGAATGATGACATTACAATTCTATGCATGGAGACTTCTAAATTTTGTCAATGGTGGCACTACAAATTAATGCATGGTGACATTATAATTTCATATTTGCATTGCATCTCACATACTTAGTACATTTTAATGTACTAACGTACATTGTCCTACATGATGCCATTATATATGGACCGGCATTCCACCTACTTCATCAGCACGTGGTTAGCTTCCGAAGACTGAGTTTAGTGATTTGGTGAGCTCTTAGTTTGGGGGACTTCACCTTCTTTTTTTATGCTATGTATTTGCAACTCCTATGTATTTAGAGTTTTCTATTGGATGCTTTTACTTTCTATTTTGTTTCCATATATTTAGGGGAACCATAACTACGCTTTGGTCTCCGCTAAGTCATATATAGATTGGTATGTTTTGACAGTGACACTTTAAGGAGATGTATTTTGACTTTAAACTTTGAATGTTTCCCTTAGTCCCATCCCTCACTTTTAAATTCTGCACTATGTTGCTTATATTACCTATGAATGCTTAAAGTATGCTAATATGACTTGGGTGAGGTACCTCCGGGTTCCTCATTTGTCGTGTTACAACTAGGTCCTAGTTATATTATCAATGCATAGGACTAGCTCATAATCATAGCTCATAATTATATTATCAATGCATAGGACTAGCTCGATTACAAATACGACATGGTGGAAGCACACAAGATGCTCAAATAACCATAATCATAACACATATGTGATCATATCCTTGTCATAACTAATATCTTATCAATAATCTTTTCATAAAACGTAATTTGGATTGACCTACTTCATAATTTCCTTAAAGATCAATGTCCATAAATACATATGCTATGCATGATGTGAGAATGACATGGGTAACATAGATTCAAGCTAAAATCAACATCATCATATCAAAATGAGTAAATCCATAATTAAATCAACATCTAAATCATAATATAAATCTCCCATGTACAAATCAACTTTAAAGGGGACATGCATGTTCATAACTTCATAACTTCATAACTTCAATGTAAATCATCATGATAGGGATTTAAAGAAATTTAAAATCGTATATAAACTACAACCCATATATCAATTGGATTTAATAAGATCAAATAATGAAAATCCACATTTAAAGTAAGCTAAAATTCATGAAATCAATTGAAAGGGTTTTGGGGCTTCTTGGTTGAAAGGGACCATGAATCAATCCTACATACCTTGATTAGAAAGATGAATTTGAGAAGAATTTAGCTTGAATTTGAAACCCCAATTGAATCCTAGCTTGAGTCTTGAGTGAAGGACTTAGAGAGTATTTTAGGAATTGATTTTAGTGTGAGAGTGTTTCTAATGAGAATGAATTCGAATGGAAGGTTATCAACTGATCTAGGGGGTTTAGGGTAGGAAAAAAGCCATAAAACACAATTTAAATGAACCGTAATTACCAAAATTCCATTAATGAAATGGATGGAAAAGTGGGCCGTCAAGGATACACTGGCTCCTACACGGTCTGTGAGCTGTCACACGGACGGTGAACAATGCCCGTGAGGAGGCACTTAGACAGATTTTGTGGTGCCAACACTTAGAATTTTTCTAAAGCGAAGGGGTGCCATACAGATGGCTACATGGCCCGTGTGACACTACAGGGGTCTTGTCAAGAGTTGTGTGACAGTACTCAAAAAATTCTTGCACAAAAAATTTACGAGACGATAATTTCATACTTAGAAATATTTCACATTGTGAGCCATACAATGGACTACACGGCTCGTGACAAACCACACAGACTGTGTAGGTGGCCGTGTGCCCTCACTTAGTCCAAAATTCTCTATCGACTTCCCATAATTGAAATTATGGCCAAGTACCTCTATACTGAAGGCCACACGGTTTGTATGGATCCACACGAGCCGTGTGGGTATGGAGTGTCACTTGGTCAAATTTTATCCCGGGCCAATATTATGAGATCCAATAAAGTCATTCAAAAACGCGGGTCCTTACATCATCTCCCCCTGGGAACATTCATCCCCCAATGTGCAACGACAAAGCTTGAGAGCTTGACTTAAGACATGAAACATACGAACACAAGGTATAACACATAGTGTATTGCTTGAATAATCATCAGTCCTTAAAACCCATTTCAAAGGTATTCAGATCATCAAAACGTCATAAAAAAGAATCATTTTTGTGCACTTGTATGCATGTCATGTCTTGAGACTCAAGATCGAAAGAATTGGCTATTTAGAAAAGGATTGACGTAGTACCTTAGGCTTGAGTAGATTGGAAAAGATGGCGATTAGCTTCATCATGTCCGATTCCGCCTCCCAGGTAGCACTCTCCATGTGATGATTTCTGCAAAGTACCTTCACTGAAGCCACATCCTTGTTGCGAAGCCGCTTCACTTGCCTATCCAAAATCTCCACCGGGACTTCCTCATAAGATTGGTTCTCCTCAATTTCGATTCCTTCCAAAGGCACAATGGTGCTAGGATCGCCAACTAAATTCCTTAACATACGCACATGGAAGACTGGGTGAATGGAACTTAAGTCCGGATGCAACTCTAGCCTATAAGCCACATTCCTGATCCGCTCAATGATCTTATAAGGGCCAACATACCGGGGGCTTAGCTTGCCTTTCTTACCAAAACACATCACACCCTTCATAGGCGAAACTGTCACATATACCTAATTACCAACATGAAACTCAAGATCCATCCTCCTAACATCTGAACGGGACTTTTGTCAACTTTGTGCTATCTTCAACCTTTCTCTAATTACCTTCACTTTTTCCATATCCTCCAACACTAAACCCAGGCCAATCAGTGCCATCTCTCCCAACTTAAACCGCCCCACCGGTGACCTACACATCCTACCATACAAGGCCTCAAATTGTGCCATACCAATGCTAGCATGGAAGCTATTATTGTAGGAAAACTCAATGAGGTGAAGGTGATCATCCCAGTTACCCTTAAAATCCAACACACAAGCCCTCAACATATCCTCTAAGGTTTTAATAGTCCTCTCAGCTTGCCCATCGGTTTGAGGATGAAAATGGTACTCAACTTAATCTTAGTTACAAGTCCCTTCTGAAATGAACTCTAAAAGTGGAAGTGAATTGGGTGCCATGATCCAATATGATAGATCTAGGCACACCATGCAGTCTCACCAATTCTTGGATGGAAAACCTTGCATACTCCTCGGCGTTATAGGTAGTCTTGACCTGTCAGAAGTGAGCTGACTTGGTCATCCGGACAACTATGACCCAAATGGAGTCAAATTGCCTTCGGGTCTGAGGCAAACCCATCACAAAGTCCATGTTCATATCTTCCCACTTTCATACGGGAATCTCAATATCTTGAGCAGAGCCGCCGGGCCTTTGGTGCTCTACCTTCACTTGTTGACAACTTGGACATTCAGATACGAACTTAGCTATGTCCTTCTTCATACCATGCAACCAATACACTTCCTTCAAATCTCGATACATTTTAGTAGACCCCCGGTGGATAGAATAATGAGAGTTGTGAGCCTCACTCATTGTCACTATTCTAAGATCATCCACATCCGGAACACAAAACCGGTCTTGGTACCGGAGCACACCATCTCCCCCTTGGGAGAACACCTCGATCTCCTTTTTGGAAACCAACTTCTTTAATTCACCCAACCAAAATTCACATTTGCTAAACTTTGCTTACAACTTCTTCTCCCTCAAAGTTTGTAAAACCAACCTCAAATGATCCTGCTCACTTTGGGAGTAAATAAGGATATCATCGATAAAGACTACCGCAAAATTATCAAGAAAAGGCTTGAACACCAGATTCATAAGATCCATGAACACAACAGAAGCATTGGTTAAGCTGAACGACATTACCACAAACTCAAAGTGTCCATACCTTGTCGGGAAGGTTGTCTTGGGAATGTCACACTCCCTAACCTTCAAGTGAGGATAGCCAGAACATATATCAATCTTTGAGAAATGAATAGCCCCTTGAAGCTGGTCGAACAAGTCATCAATCCTGGGCAACATATATTTATTCTTAATGGTCACATTATTCAGTAGCCTGTAATCAATAGACATCCGAAGAGATCCATCTTTTTTTCTTACAAACAACACTGGAGCACCCCACGTCAATATACTTGGCCTAATAAAGCCTTTCTCCAACAAATCCTTCAATTGCTCTTTTAACTCTTTCAACTCTGCTGGCAACATACGATAATGAGGAATAGAGATAGGTTGAGTATCCTGAAGAATATCTATGCCGAAGTCTACCTCTCTTTCTAGAGGAACACCGGACAAGTCTTTGGATAACATATCCGAAAACCCATTCACCACAGGAACTGACTCAAGAGTAGGTGCTTTGGACTCCATATCCTTGACCCTCACTATGTGATAAATTCAGCCCTTGGAAATCATTTTCCGGGCCTTGAGGTAGGAAATAAACCGATCTTTAATAGAGGAGTAACTACCCTTCCATTCAAGAACGGGCTTACCGGGAGGTTGGAACTTCACCTTCCGGGTTCTACAATCTATAGAGGCATAGGATGCAGGCAACTAATCTACCCCAAGAATCACGTCGAAATTGAACATCTGAAGTTCCACAATGTCACATGGGAAAACTTTGTGCAACACAGAAACCGGGAAACCATGATAGACTCTCTATGCAATAACAAATTCACCCACAAGAGAATAAACTAAGAAAGGATCCTTCAAAATCATAAGACTCAAAGCAAATTTAACAGCCAACAGAGGAGTCACAAAAGAAAAATTTGCACCCAGGTCAAGCAAAACAAAAGCATCAAAATCAAAGACTTTTAACACACCAGTCACGACATCCGAAGCTTCCTCAACATCCTGACGGGTATGGAGCGCATAGAACCTATTGTTCCTTGGGAAACACCTAAGGTAGCTCTTTGTTGGCCTTGACTGCCTTGAGCTACCTAACCTTGTCCTCTATGAGCATTCTTAGGACAATCAACAACCTTGTGGTTTTTATCACCACACCCATAGCAAACACCCAAATCCCTCTAATAAACTCCCCTGTGGGGCTTCCCATATTTATTACACAGAGGGTACCCCTGGCCACAACCAACCGGTGCCCTAGGAGGAAGTATCTGAGCTTTAACGACCTGAGCATTAGAACCTTGGCCCTGTTAGAAGCGACCAAAGTCATCACTTTGAGAACTAGAGAATCCACTATCAAAACAGGCCCTCTTAGGATCGTGTACCCTTATCTCCTTGAGTTTCTCCCCTTTAATCTGTTCAACCTACACCACGAGTCTAGAAATATCTATAACCCATATGAGTATGGCAGTACGACATTCTTTTACCAGAAAATCACAGATACCAGAAATGAACTTATGCATCCTTGCACGGGGGTTAGCCACAAGTGACAAAGCATACTTGCAGAGCTTTGTGAATTTGAGGGCATAGTCCCTCACACTCATACCTCCTTGCTTGAGGTTGATAAATTTAGTCATCTTGGCCTCCCTAAACTCAAGTTAAAAGAAGCGATCCAGGAACGCAAGTCTGAACTCTTCCCAATTTACATCACCACCGCAAAACCTCTCCATAGACCATTGGGTATACCACACCTAAGACACATCTTTCAGTTGGTAGGTAGCCAATTCAGCCTTCTCCTAAGAAGTGAATCCCATAATGTTCAATATTTTGGTGAGCTCATCACTGAACTCTTGAGCATCCTCATCAGCCTTCGAACCATGGAACTCCGGAGGATTCATTCGGGTGAAATCCCTCACCATAGAAGCTGGTGTAAGATCCCGTGGCAGGTTAGCTTGCCTTGTCTGAGATGACACCAGCTGAGCAAGCATGGCAAAAGCTGTACGGGATTCATCGCTTGAAATGGGTTCATTCATAGGCTCTTGAGGTGCTTGATCCTCATTAGCCAGAGCCAACCTTAGGTGGGGTCTTCCTCGAGGCATCTTCTGAAATGAAGCAATGACGCTACCAAGATAAAAAAATCCAATTACACAATTCTTAGCTTGACATGGGGCATGAAAAAGTGAGGCATTTCCTAGAACGTCTCCGTAGCCTCCCACCCATAGGCATGGTCGACTTCACACCCATGAATAGGACTCTACTTGACGCGGCATGATAAATTCTAAGGACTATTTATAAACCTAGGGCTTTGATACCATCTTTTGTCACGACCTGAGACTAGGGTCTAGATGTGACATGACAAATGGGAACCTAAGATTCCCCAAAAAAACCTCGAAGTATCCAAATCCACATCATTGGTTCATAAGCGTAATCAAATAATAATCACATAATACTAAGGGATGGGTAAGTAGGACTCACGCTATAGGATATCGAGGGGAAAGGGATTCACATGGATTCATGTAACATATAACACATAAGAACTAAGGGGCGGTAAGTAGGACTCACGCTATGGGGCAAACGGGACTTAAGACCTTCCACATTTCCACATCAAACATACATACATATCATAATTCCCATAATCGATCCATGATAGCCATATCTAATAGATAACTGAAATCATAAGTTTCAAATACAACACATAAAATATAGAATCTACGAGTGTCTACAAGATGTCCAACAATGTCTCAAGTCATAAGATGGAATAAGGGCCAAGACATGTCCCAGGCTCACCCTCAAATAAGAAAGTAGACATAGGATAACATAGATAGAGGAAGGTGGCTTGTCCTTGGAAGATGGAACTCACCACAAGTTTAACCTTCGAAATTTGAGCAACTTGTCAAAGGGTGGATAATCGTAGCGCTCAGCCTTTACATGGTAAAATCATGTAGGCATAGAGTATGCATTAATACATTTGAATGTATTAAGTATGCAGGCATGTAATGCATATAACTTATAAAACTTGCATTTCAATTTTAGATGACAAGGGCATATAATATAGAAAGAATTATATATCGAAGGAAATAGTATACAATATGCCATGATATTCATGATGCATGAATGCAGTGATGTTCATATTTTGCAGGGATGTGACCTCAACCGACATGTGTAAGACCAAGTGATCTAGTACTTGGAATCCCGATGAAATCCCCTCACTGATACAGAGGTCGTCTACTTGCCAAAGGTAAACCATACTTCACCTTACAGGAACATATCCCATTTCATATGAAGTAACCTCCTTACGAGAACATATCCCATTTCAGAAAGGATTTTTCATATCATATCATAGTACTTCACCTTATGGGAATATATCCCATTTTGAATGAAGTAACATTCTTTACGGTAACATATCCCATTTTGATAGGATTCTCATAACATATGTTAGGCACACAGTTCGAGGAAAAGGAGAGGACCCTTGGGGATAGCCCTGACGCCCCCAATCCATTGGTGCTATGTCAACATCCCACGATAATACATATAGCATATATATACATACTTTCAAAGGGCTTGCACATTTAGGCTCAAATGCCAAATCATAGCTCATAGTTATATTATCCTTGCATAGGACTAGCTCGATTACAAATACGGGATAGTGCAAGCACCCAAGATGCTCAAAGAGCCATAATCATAAGATATATATGTGATCACATCCTTGTCATAACCAAGATGTTATCAATAATCATTTCATAAAACGTAATTGGGCTTAACCCACTTCATAATTTCTATAAAGATCAATGTCCATAAATGCACATGCTATTCATGATGTGAGAATGACATGGATATAAATCACATAATTAAATCCACGATTAATTTAATCACCATCTAAATATGAAAGGGGATATGCATATCAATGACATGCTATTCAAGCTATAATCAACATCATAATATGAAACTGAGTAAATCCATAATTAAATCAACATCTAAATAATAATATAAATCACCCATGCATAAATCAACTTTAAAGAGGACATGCATGTTCATAACATCATAACTTCAATGTAAATCATCATGATAGGGATTCAAAGTAATTTAAAATCATAGATAAAGTACAACCCATACATCAATTGGATTTAATAAGATCAATTAATGAAAACACACATTTAAAGTAAGCTAAAATTCATGAAATCAATTTAAAGAGTTTGGGTCTTCTTGGTTGAAAGGGACCAATAATCAATCCCAAATACCTTGATTAGGAAGATGAATTTGAGAAGAATTTAGCTTGAATTTGAAACCACAATTGAATCCTAGCTTGAGTCTTGAGTGAAGGATTTAGAGAGTATTTTAGAAGTTGATTTTAGTGTGAGAGTATTTCTAATGAGAATGAATTAGAATAGATGGGTATCAGCTGATAAATGTAGGGGGTTTAGGGTAGACAAAAGGTCATAAAACACAATTTAAATGAGCCGTAATTACCTAAACACCATTAATGAAACGGATGCATTAGTGGGCCGTCAAGGCTACCCGGACGCCTACACGGACCGTGAGCTGTCACACGGATGGTGAACAGTGCCCGTGAAGAGGCACTTAGACAGATTTTGAGGTGCTAACACTTAGAATATTTCTGAAGCGAAGGGGTGCCATATGGATGGCTACACGACTCGTGTGACGCTACACCGGTCTTTTCAAGAGCCATATGACGGTACTTAGAAAATTCTTGCAAGAAAAAGTTATGCGACGGTAATTTCATACTTAGAAAAATTTCACGTTGCGAGCCATACGGTGGGCCACACGGCTCCTAACACACCACACGGACCGTGTGGATGGCCGTTTGCCCTCAATTAGTCCGAAATTCTCTGTCGACTTCCCGTAATAGAAATTATGGCCATGTACCTATGCACTGAAGGCCACATGGTTCGTGTGGCTTCACACGGGCCGTTTGGGCCTCCCATGGAGCGTCACTTGGGCAATTCTTCTCCTGGGCCAACATTATGAGATCCGATAAAGTTGTTTGAAAACCCGGATCCTTACAAAGACTATAATAATTTATCATTTTATCCTTTCATAAATATTAAAGATTAATAATTTAACATTTCATACTAAATCATTACTCGTAAGTCATGTATTTTCTTAGTGTCCAATGTATAACTCTTCTGTTGGAAAGTAAATTGGAATATGAGGTCAAATATTGCATATTATTATGTTTAAGTGCTCAATTGATTTGTTTGTTGTACACTATCTCATCATATTGCGTCAAATAGTTAAAGAAGTCATATATTTATTTTATGGGTGTTTTGTTATTGAGTAAACTGAAAACCGAACCATTAAGAACCAAAAATGGATAAATCAAAAACTGATAAAAGATATCTTATTGGTTTGTTATTGGTTTAACATATTTGAAAATCAAAAATTGATTAACCGAATCCATAATACATAAAACCGAACCGAACCGATCGATACATACCCCTAACCTCCACTCCCGCCCCCAATATTTATAAAGAAAAATAAAAAAGCACACACAATTTTTTTAGTGTAATTAAGAATCTTTTATTATGAGTGGGGGATCGATGGGTCTATATGGGTACCCATATTTTACCTCTTTTGACCATATTTGTATGAGCTCTTAAAATCAATCGACCCATACTTATTCATTTAGAAAATATGAGTGATCCATTAAAATAAATATGGGTTAAATGGACTTCTTTTACCTTATATGGATAGAAATTTCCACCTTTACGTACCTTATTTTCGGACCAACATAACTACCACGTTCAACCTCTATTTATGATGATATTTTTATAATATAAGTCATGATTTAACTAACGCTAGCAAATAATTACATCGTAGGCCTCATAAAATAGTACCTAAATACTTGATGGATAGTTGGTCCACATAGCCCTTACGCAAATAGTGAATCACCACATCCTCCTTTTATATGTCAATATAACTTCATATACCCTTTGCCAAAATCACCCCAAGATGCCCCCGTCAACATTACACATAAAACAACTCCAACATATCCTTCATACGATTTGGGAAAAAATTGGATAGAATAACTAAGCAGTTCATGCTTCATTATAACTCTCGTCAACAATTCTATGAGGTCCCTCACTACATCCCAACAACAACAAATATATGTAGCTCCTATACAACCTCAAAGTCATTCAACACAATAAGAAAATATTATCACGACTTCTAATCACCTTCCCCTAAGTTCTTAACAATTATGTGTATGCCATTGTCCAACCAAACCTACAGATAAAGAGAGGGACAAATAAGGGTAGTATCTTACCTCAAATTCTGAAAACATTTTCTCTTAACTTGTACTCCTTTAAGAGCTTAAACTTCTTTTTGCACTTAAACCAAATAAGAAGAGAAAATTCTCTTAGTAACAAAGAAAAGTTGGTAGTCAACTTGCAATGTTTGCCTTATATTTTAAACGTGAACATCATGAAATTTTAATATTTTATGGAAGAATCAATCTAAACCCATAAGATTTCCACTCACCTTGGCTGGAAATGAGGAGTGTTTCTCTAAGAACCCTAGTAGTATTTTGAGGTGGCTGTGATAAGCTTCGAGAGAAAGGAGAATGCTGGAGTTGAAACTAATTTTTCTATGTAATAATGAAGAGAAAAATTAAATAAACATGACCATGTAATATGGCCACTTTACCTCCTCTATCTTGGTCATTATTAGCCGTAATTTGCTAAGTAGCTGATGCTCCTACTTATCTATTTTTAAGTTGCTCAAATATCAAACTAGGTGATGTACTTAATTCCCCTTATTAAATCTATTTATCTTAGATAGGTAATCCAACAAAAGCTTTTGTTAAGTTATCCAAAATTCTAATTAGGTGATGCACCTACTTGTCATTTACTAGCTTGATTTAGTCAAGCAAGCAACTCATTTATTCTACTTAATTTTCCCAGTTCTTAATCCTCCATGTACTATATTAATACTTCACTATAAACTTCAAACTCAAATAGCACCTCATTATCTCGAATTTAAATGCTTTTATCAAGTTTAACATGGACTTATACCCACTTAAACATATGGACATCACATCGCTTCCCGATCTGATTCAAATTATACCATTTATATGAAAAAACTTAGTTTATCACCTATACTATAAGGATATGTCAAGTGATGTATAAATAGGACCAACGTGTAGAAATTTTTAGTTGTTACACTTGATATGTTTTTGGTGGTATTAATCTACTACATCTTGATCTGCTCTCGGAGTAAAGTGGAGCATATAGAGCATTTGAGGGTGGTGTTGCAAACATTTATGGAAGATAAATTATTTGGTAAGTTCTAAAAATGTGAGTTTTGGTTGAAATAAGTTGCTTTCCTTGGTCATGTGGTGCTATGTGATGGAAACAAAGTTGATCCTAAGAAGATGGAATTGTTAAGGAATTAGCCTAGGCCATTGACTCCTTTGGACATTAGGAGTTTCTTAGGACTTTCTGGGTACTATAGGAGGTTTGTTAAAGGTTTCTCCTCCATTTCATGACATTTGAATAGATTGACTCAAAAGAAAGTAAAGTCCATATGGATTGATGAGTGTGAGAAGAGTTTCCAAACCTTGAAGGATCGGTTGACTTCATCTCCTATTTTTGCCTTGCTGTAGGGAACCGGGGATTTGTGGTGTATTGTGATGCCTCATGGATTGGTCTAGGTTGTGTTTTGATACAAAATGGGAAGGTGGTTGCCTATTCCCCAAGGAAATTAAATATGCATGAAACGAACTATCCGACACATGAGCTTGAACTTGTTGCCGCGGTGTTTGCATTGAAGATATGGCATTATTATTTATATGGGGTTCAATGTTGATGTCTTCGCTGATTAGAAGAGCCTCCACATGTGTTCACCAAAAAAGACCTCAACCTAAGGCAAAGAAGATGGTAAAGCTTCTCAAAGATTATGACATGAGTTGAAAATATCACCTGGGCAAGGCTAATGTGGTAGCTGACACACTTAGTAGGGTATCTATGGATAACGTGTCACATCTTGAAGATGATGGAGAAAATGGAATTGGCAAAGAAAGTCCATAGGTTGGCTGGGTTGGGAGTGAAATTAAGTAATGCCGACAATGGTAGTATGATGGTATTGAATAGTTCTGAGTCTTCATTGAATGAGGATGTCAAGTCTAAGTATGATTTTAATTCCACCTTCAAGGAATTGAAGGCCTTAGTGAAGGAAGAAAAGATAGAGGTCTTCTTACAAAGGGGAAATAGGGTACTTCCTCACCGAGAAAGGTTATATGTGGCACCTATTGATGGATTGAGGAGTTGGATATTGTGAGAAGCTCACAATTTATCCTATTCCATTCATCCCAGTTCCACTAAAATGTATAGAGACTTGAGAGAAGTACATAGGTGGAACAGAATAAAGGAGGATATAGCAAAGTTTGTGTCCAAATTCTCCAATTGCAAATAAGTCAAGGTTGAACATCAAAGGTCGGGTGACCTAGCTCAAGACATGAAATCCCCACTTGGAGTGGGACGAGAATAATATGAACTTTGTAGTGGCATTTCCTAAGACCAAGAAGCATTTTGATTTCATATGGGTGATAATGGATAGAATAACGAAGTCGTCTTATTTTCGACTAGTCAAGACAACTTATACTGCCGAGGATTATGCTAAATTATGTATTCGGTATTTGGTGAGGTATCATGTGGCGCCATTATTTATCTTATCAGATTGTAGAGTTCCCTTTACCTTCCGCTTTTGGAAGTCATTTCAAAAGGTCCTTGGTACGAAGGTAAAGTTTAGTACCGCCTTGTATCCTTAAATCAATGGACAAGCCAAAAGAACAATTCAAACATTAGAGTACATGTTGAGGGCTTATGTATTCGAATTTCAAGGAAGTTGAGATGATCACCTACCTCTCATTGAGGTTTCCTACAATAATAACTTCTATTCAAGCATTGGGATGAAACCATTTGATGGTCTATATAGTAGGCGATGTAGATCACCAGTTGAGTGGTATGAAGTGGGTGAAATGGCATTGTTAGGGATGAAACTAGTCATAAGTGGCATGGAAAATGTAAGACTCATAAGGGAGAAGATGAAAATGTCTCAAAGTTTATAAAAGTCATACATCGATGTTAGGGTAAGAGACCTTGAGTTCAATATCGGTGGTTGGGTCTATTTAAAGGTATCAACCATGAAGGGTGTAGTCTTGTTTGGCAAGAAAGGGAAACTGAGTCCTAGGTATGTACGGTCTTACAAGATTGTGAGAAAGGTTGGCAAGGTGGCATATTAGTTAGAGTTGCCTATGGAAATAAACATGATTCACCCGATATTTCATGTATCTATGTTGAGGAAATTCATGGGGGATCTAAACTCCACAGTCCTGTTGGAAGATGTGAACATTGAGGAGAATTTGTCTTATGGAGTGGCTCTAGTTGAGATCCTAGATTTGCAAGTGAAGAGGTTGAGAAACAAGAAGGTTGCATCCATTAAAGTACTTTGGAGGAATCAACACGCTGAAGGTGCAACGTAGGAAGCAGAAGTGGACATGATGAAGCATTATCCCTATCTTTTTCACCCTACTAAAGCCTAAGGTACTAAGCTCTGTTGCCTTAAGGCCTCAAAAATCATGCATTTTGATTTTTATGTCATTTATGTATGTTTTCATGTTCATGGGACTGTTTTAAGTTGATACGAGAAACACGAGTTTTGAAAATTTCATAAAACGATGGTTAGATTGCATTTTCGCATGCATGCTAGGGTGTTAGCTGCCTATTTAACTCCTTAGATCATACATTAGTATAGCCAGGGATAAATATTATTAAGAGGGAAATATTATATGGACCCGCAAGTTAGGAGGATAGAAATACAAAAAATCTGAAACTAGAAAAGTTGCAAGTTAAAAGCATGAGCCTCATTTACGGCTCGTGGTTCAAACCACGAGTCGTAAACAGAGGGTTGTTGGATAGGGTTGGCCAAGATGGAAGATTTATCAAGCGCCAAGGCCATCCATAAAGGGATGTTACAGTCTGTAAAAGAAACTACAGACTCAAGAAGTGGTTCGTGGATTGACTCCCTGAGTTAATGGAAAATAGGTTTCTGATAAGTCCATATTTTGAACTCATTTTGGGGATAGATTTCAAGGAAACATTGCCCTTATGTTGATGAGTCCATATTTTGTACTCATTTTGGGGATAGGTTGCAAGGGAA
Source organism: Solanum rostratum (assembly GCA_029948455.1). Taxonomy (NCBI): domain Eukaryota; kingdom Viridiplantae; phylum Streptophyta; class Magnoliopsida; order Solanales; family Solanaceae; genus Solanum; species Solanum rostratum. The sequence continues at coordinate 62,107,964 of CM057056.1, read as the reverse complement.
CATTCCCCTTAATGTGCTATTAGTTCTAGCTTCTAACAAATATGCATGTGTTATGACATGAAATAGGATTAAAAGTGCACAATTGGACAATACTTGGTGAAATCTTGAAAAGTGAGCAAAAGTGTAAAAAGGCAGTGAAAAACGGTGTCGCCAACATGCATGATGATTCACCAAAGACATATAGATATCACTTATCATTGCAGCAACCAAGATTTCAGATCAGGTCAAAATGACGGTCAAACTTGATATCCCAAAGCATATACCACCGAATGGCATGAGAGATCGCTTAATGTTACAGTACCCAAAGCCCCAAGACAGTGAAAGAAAGGCAATACAATGGATATTTCAGCGCATTGCTGAATTGGATCGGTAGTGAAAAGAGCCGTTGTCTAATGTTGCAGATGAGGAAGCCTTATAAAGATGCATATGAAAGTGGTCAAGTGCATATTTGGCACATCATCGGAGTGCTCAACGATGGTCGACCTTGACCTCTGAACGACATTTCACAGCATAAATTTTCACACATTTGCACCGAATGTATAATCTATTTTAGAAAGGACATTATACATTATCTGTTCATACCAAATCAGAACAATTAATCTATTGTCGTAGTAAATACAAATTTCCTCTTAGAGTACAAGGGGAGTTAGGGGTTTGAAGCTTTTAGGGAAGCAAATTGGAGAAGATTGGCTGGTGTAATCAACTAATTTGTACTCAATCTTGTTACCCATGAATTTTGTTGTTATGTATGGTATCAAATCATTACTTTCTAGCATGTATGGCTAAAACTCCATGTTGGGGGTGTGCTATTGATATGGGTCTTTGATTTATTTATTGGGTCTTTGATATCTTGACTTCTCTATAGTTGATTTATGTGAATTTATACTTGTTCCTATGTTTAATCTACAATTTCAAGGTTGCAAACTTCGGGTTTTTCTTTAGATCTCTAATGGTTGCCTTATCCGAAACTATTAGAATATGGAATGGATATAATGGCTAAAAACCTCTTGTGGTTTCAGTTAAAGTCCATAATCGTGGATTCAACGACCAAGGTATTAGTGGTTTTGCTGAGACTTCTTAGGTCAAGCGTGTCCTCAATGGTCCGCGTATGATTTCTTCGTCGATTCATGCGAAACACCCTTGTATCTTAGCTAATATAGGTTATACGAAACCTAGCCTATTCACTCAATATCAACTCATTTAATAAAGTATCTAGACCCAACTGGTAGATCAATTTCCATATTTGCACATCCCTAACATCTTCCCATAATTGATGTTTGAATCATTATTTAGAACTCGTTGGCCGAATCTTATTTTGATTATTGCTACCCCCAAGATCATAGAATTTCTAGGTCCAATGAGACACTTTCACCTTGAACAAGATTCCCTGTTGGATCGACCTGAACCTCTAAAGTTGGGTTATTATGCAGACAACAATTGCCCCTTCTTCCTTTGAGTAGTCGGGTAGAGAAAAATCAATTTATGAAGTTGGAACTATGAATAATAGGATGGGTCGTGGTTTGTTTTACGACCATAGTTTGGTCTCGTGGTTAAAGTCTTGAAGATTGGAAATTTACTAAGTGTAAGAGGAAACCACAAGGGGTTTCTACGACCCATAGTTCAAACTACGAGTCATAGATGGGCCTTGTATATAGGAATTCAGTGTTCAAGTTTTAGAAGATTAGAAAAACAAGAACCATACGAAGCCATAGTATGGCTCGTGGTTTGGTTTATGGACCGTAATCAGTGTCATGAAGCGTGTTATGGCAATTTTATTGAAGATTATTTTTGTCCATTCCTCATACCCAAGAGACAAATGTACATTGTTTTGCGACTCTTTTGCCTCCCATATCAGACCCTAAACCCTTCCAGACCCTCTCATTTACTCTACTCTGAAACTTTCTCTAATTTTACTAAGGCAAGAAACACTCTCAAGGCTAAGGCAAGGTTAGGGTTTGTTTCCAAGGACTTTCTTCTTCAACTTCTTAAGTTTTTCCTTAAGGTCATTTTGAGGTATGTGAGTTTGATTTGTAGGTACCTTCCATCCACAATGTTTCCCAGAAAATCCTTTTACTTTTTCTTTAAGTTCTTAAAAATCTTGGATTCTATTAGAATGATTTTAATAATGTATTTATGATTCTTTTACATGTATTTTGATCTTGATAATGTAATATGATGATATACCATGAGATTTTATGATGTTTAAGTTGATAGCCATGACTTCCCTTCTTTGGGTGTTATCAACGATGTGTAGGCTGCTTAATCCTAGTTTAATAGTTACATATTTTATCATGTTCATGCATGATTTCATTAAATCATTTGATTTAAGTCTTTGCATAGGCCCACTAAGTTCATGATGAATTTGCATTATATTGAGTATGAGGGCATAAAGAAAGATTTGAAGCTGTTAATCTTGTCAAAGATGTAAGCATGTTAAAATTTTCCTTAAAAGATTTTTAAAATGGGCCCTCAATGTGAAAATACAATTCGTATTTAGGTAGTTTTTGAGGTATCGAGCTACTCCTATGAGGTTGCTACTTATGATTCTAAGTTGCATTACATGACTATGCTTATGCTTTGAACAAATTTTGTGGGATTGACTTAGCAGTGAAAGAGGCACCTAGGTAGGGTTTAGTAAGGTAGCCCTAGTAGCAACGCTTTGCCCCATTAACTATGTACCACCATTAGAGATTGTATAGGCTAGGCTAGTGGATCTACGAAATCCCTAATGACAAAGAAAGATGCATGCTTAGGTTGATGGAGCTCCACCTGGCAAGTGGTCTCTCTGTGTCAAAATAGGGTGTTATGTTGGATTCCATGTAGTAGCTCACATAGTTTTATATGTCGTTTATGATCCTCTCCCACAAAGTATATGGTTTGGTGTCTTCATTCCATCAAATGTGTTCCATATAATGCATTGATTTTCCTTCATATTGAACGTTATTCCTTGATCATGTTTAAGCATGTTTGGACATCGACCTTACAATTCCATGCATGGATACTTCTAAATTTTATCAATAATGGAATTACAATTTCATGCATGATGTATTATAATTTCATATTTTCATTACATCTCACATGCTTAGTATATTCCAATGTACTTACACATATTTCGCCTACATGATGTCACAATACAATGACCGACGTTCCACCTCCTTCACTGGCACATGGCTAGCTTTCGTGATTGGGACTAGTGATTTGGTGAGCCCTTAGTTTTGGGACTTCACCTTCTTCCTTTTCATGCTTTGTATTTGAGTCTTCTACGTTTTAGAGTTGTCTATTGTAGAATTTTACTTTCTATCTCATTTTCATTTCTTTAGAGGAACCATGACTATGATTTGGTTCCCGTTAAGTCATATACAGATTGGTATGTTTGGACAATGAAGCTCTGATGGATGTATTTTGACTTTAAATTTTGAATGTTCCTCTTAGTCCAATCCTGCACTTTTAAATTCCACATCATGTTGTTTAAATTACCTATGAATGCTTGATGTATACAAAGATGGCTTGGATAAGGTACCTCTGAGTTCCTCGTTTGCCGTGTTGCGACTATGCTTGGGTCGTGACAATATTTTTGATAAGAAATTATAGTAAGCCTTTCAGAACCGCAGCCTCCTTTTGTAATGATCTATCTTTGAGAAATCTTCAAAAGACTCTATCAAAGCTATAAATCAGTAGTGATGTCTTTTATTAAGATCTATTAGTCTCTCAAAGGCCTTTTGAGTCTTGACAGATCTTTTAATCCAAAAAAACATTTTTTCAATCATTTGACACTATTAACGGATTTAACTCAACTGCTCATTCTTTTCACTTGTAAAGGTTTGACATTTTGATTACTTTAGACTCCACGTTTCAAACACTGCATTTGCCTTGGAGATTAATCCCCTATCTTGACAATATTATATATGTTCCCATCAATATTATCATCTCATCAACATCTTTTCTTTTTAGTTGTTCTTCATTGGGCATGTCATGTACATCAAAGGGCTCTTGATCGTGCTTATCCATCAATTATATCTATATGGATTAAGTATTAACCTCATTCAAGTTAATAATAGAACTTAGACTATCTTCATTTTCCAATGGTTCCTTCTCCTTGCTAGCGCTACCCACATCTATTTGATATTGTTCCCTGGCTGATTCTCCCTTTGATCAACATTCCTGTCTACCTCCTCCAGCTTCTATCAAATATCCTTTTCCACACCTTCCCCTTTTTCTGTATCCAGATAAGTATCATTAAGTCTGCCATTGGTGAACTTTTCCTTTACTCATTCCTTTGTATTCTCAATTTCGTATTCTACTTCTATATCTTTCTGTCCTCCTTATTTATACATTCCACCCTTCCCTTCTAGCGCATCAAATAGGTTATTAGTTTCTATTGTTAGGACATTTGATGTTGTTTTCCTCTTCCCTAATCCATCCCTTATTATTGCCCATCTTCACTTTTTGATCTTTATCCTGCTCATTATTCATTACAGTTCCATCATTCACTATCTTTCCTTTATTGCTATCCCCTTTGTTATCTTCTCCACTTCTCTTTGGATATAGCTGAGGATGAATAAAAGCATTGTGATACATCAAAATTTACACTCCAAAAGGAATAGTAAAGCGGTCGCTGATCAAATGTAGAACTCAACAAGAGTTGAGGTTGATCCCATAGGGAATGCGTGAGAATAATTCTATTAGAACCCTTTTTCAGATGTAACTTGTAATCTTAAGATAGAGATGCATGAAGGAAATGGGGGGGGGGGTTATGATGCTTAAACTAGCTTCCTAAAGTAAAATAACTAATGTGTACGTTGAGTACTGGATTTCAATCAATTAATGAGAAGCTAGGGTTGTGTTCCCCATGATGTCTAACACGATAACCAAATTGGCACGGTAAACTCATTCATGATTGGGCATACAAGATCAAACAAGTTAGATAACACCTAGTTTACTTTCTGGTGCTTCCTAGATATATTTCACACATCACCTTACGGTCTCAGAATGTGTAAAATAGTAACCTTTGTTATATATCTCAGAATACTCTCATCTTCCTATCTCAAGTACTTAGACTATGTTGAAAACCCCGAATTTCCATTGTAATTTCTTTTCTTAATCACCACATCCCTCCCGGGCATGTAACATATACAGTCTTACCCTATCGTGTTGATTCATCAGGGAAGAAGCTAAAAAGAAGAATACTACAATGTATACGATGATCAATCCCAAGAGTTCACACCCAAATTTTGTTATCTTATTGAATTTTCATGGTTCCCACAACCCTAATTGTTGGTTTAGCATAGCATATTCGAAATAATTCACCAACAATAATACAAAGAAATCATGATAAATAACTTACCATTGATAGAATGATGAATCCACGTGTTACAATCTCTAAAGAGATGATTGAAATCTAGGAGTTCAATATAAATAAGTGCACAATAGTATTCTCCTCTTGTTCTCTAAAATCAGCGTCCAATAATCAATAAAAATGGAATAAAAAAATACATATATACAAGGAAAAACCTACTCCAACTTAAAATTGGAAAATAGACATCGACATGGGTACGTGTCTTTACATAGACCATAAGAGTCCACACGGACCGTGAAACGATTCATGAGGCTTCACTGCATTACAATCCCACGTGTATCAGCACGGTCTATGTAGGATTTCATGTACCATGAAATGGACCGTGAACCTTTCCTTATTTAGTTCCCAACAACACTTTGATCATCCATCTTCACGGCTCGTGTCGCGGTCCATAGTTGGTCACACGCCCATGACAGGCCCCGTCTCTCTCCACTTGTACAATATTTGTTATTTTCGATGATGATCCTTCAGACTTACATCAACTCCACGGCACGTGACATGGCCCGTGTCAATTTCTATAGTCCGTGAGAGGTCTCGTGCGATGTGCCTTCTTCTCCTTTGTTCTTCAAGCCAAGTGTGAGGCCATGGCGGGCCTCACGATCTGTGGAGTGATACACGAACCGTGAAGGCACCTGTGGTCCTTCACTTGAATTAATCCACTACTTCCATCATCTGGTCCAATAAACGTACCCTCCCATGGTCTATGTGAGGCTACACAGGCTGTGAGAGTCTCCATATGCCACCACTTCAGCTCTATTTCGCTCTTTTTCTCTCACTTTACCCATTGTTCCATGCCTTTACCATTTTTCTGAAAATTAATAAAATACACAGATCAAACCAACATATTTGCATGAGAACGTGGGAAAATTCTATGTTCAAAGCGTCACAAAAGTCGTATTTCCACGACTTAGCACATTTTTGTTCATATGTTGCAATATTTAGGCACACAGTGATAATTGATCTTCGCAAAACATTTCACAATTTCTCTCGTCTTCTTCCTCAATCTAACATTTATTCTTTTGGGGTATGCTTTTAATAGATCTACTTCGACCTTTACCCATGCACAACTTGGCCTCGTTTGATTTCTTGTTGCCATGTCAACCTGTAAAGGCTTCCCAAACACTGCCGCTACCGAGAAAACAACCTCCTTACAAAAGAAATTGGGAAGCAGAGCAGGAAAAGTAATCTATGCAATCGCAATGATTGTCTTTTCTTCAGGATTGAAAAGTGGATCATATTTTAGGGTTCTCATTATGTACGTCCAATTCTTATGTAATATAATAACCAGAGTTTTAAAGAAGATTACCATAATCCTCCATAATTGATACTCAAATCAAAATATGCCTATTGCTCAGTAAACTAATGTTACATTCTCTTTAGTTCACATTTCTTTGGAACTAATCATCCCAACTAAATATCATGACACCCGTGGAGAATTTACCAATCACAGCATACTAAAAATTTTCATTCACTATCATCTATTCAACCTCCTTGTCTTCATATATTACACGAGGTTCATTATGTAAGTATGCAGTTGGATCATTGGTACGGGTTTGATATTACCTGTATGAGGTCTTAGAACATCTATATAGTTTTTTTATGGGATTGGTTCTAAATGGATTATGCTATGTTCAACCCCAGTGGGGCGTTAACCAATGGAATTGGCCACCATAGCTACAAGAAATATGTCAACGACAAAGGTTCTAGGTTTTAGGGTTTGTCTAGATCCCAATAAGTAGGTTTAAATCCTAAAGCGTTTGACCACACTTACTATTCCCTGTCCTACTCGCTTAATTGTCATGACCCTCCACTATTCTTGCACGAAGGAGAAACATCTAGAGCCTTTGGGTGTTTCATGGAAGACTCTAGATCCATGTAGATTATTCTTGTAGTATGTAGTCTTCTCTAGACTTGTATAGAATCGTCTAGAGAGCTCTAGAGAATTGACTAATATGTAAATATTGAAGGACTTGTCATGTAAATATAATTTACACTTTTGCCCCTTAGGAGTCGTATACATAGATTGGGTCATTCCACTTGCCGAACCATATAGAAAATCAAGTTGTAAAGCATTCTTCCAAGCAATACAAGCCTTCTTTCCAAAAGCTCTCTCATATTCATCTTATCTAGCGTTACCTTAATGATCTTAGTTGAAAAGGCTTACTAGTATTTACAAGATCGTGAAAGAGTCGTGAGCAAATTGACGAGTGCCGCACAGGAGTCTTAGTGGAATTTCTATAGTCGTTACCACGTGGTATCAGAGCAGGTTTCACTAAGGGGATCATGGCAAGCAGAGGGGACTTTGACATCATTAATGCCGCCAATCTCAAGATAGATGTTGGCAAGAAGTCATGAAAAGGGAAGAATAACTTTGTGAAGGACGAGTTGCTAATCAAACAAACCCCGAGCGACAATATTACCACCCACTTACTCTCGGCTACAGAGATAAGTGACAATGAGCGTGGCGAGGAGCACATAAACGTCACACCTAGCATGGAGTGGGTCACAAGAGTGGAGGTTGCCTGTCAAACGGTGTAATTCCTTGGAAAGTGCTTGAACGAGTTCAATAGGAAGTTCAAGACCTTGGAGTAGTTCACCCTTTATTAAATTGACAACATCTGTAAAGACTTGGACAGGGTAAAAGGTAGCTGAGGTCAAGGCGAAAGAAGCATTCACTTCATTGGAGTGCCGGGTCGCCGCCTTGGAAGGCAGGTTCATGGACACGCCCCTAACCAAAGTGGTTATACCTCCTTGGGAACACAAATCAAAAACAAGAAAATGCATGACACAAAATACATGTTTTATTTTCATATAAAATGGGTTGCCTCCCATGAAGTGCTTGGTTTAACGTCACCGCTCGATGCAGTTGTGTTGACTACTCAGACTTCATCAAGGTCTAAGACCTAAATCACTGAGGTTTCATATGCAGCACCCAAATACTTCTTAACTCGTTGCCCATTTACTTTGAAAAGATGCCCCCCATCAACAAATCAAATCAGACTCGTCTCAAAGGAAATCATCACATAACATCCCATCTCGACTTAGAATTCTGTAAGTAGGAACTTTCTAGGAGTTTTTCTTATCTGAAAACAATTACTTATGAGCCTG